>JASAUF010000388.1:4985000-5591051 GCA_030180095.1 Magnolia changhungtana | reverse complement strand
CAATCCTAACCGTTGGGTTTTTCTTCAAAATAAATAAAGAGAATGTTATGGCTTTTAGTGATTATTGGTAACCATTGGTTGTGAAGCATGCATGATGACTCTTAGTGAATGGAGTGACTTTTAAATTTGAAATGTGGTGAAAGTTATCATTAATAAAAAGAAATCATAAAATATTATGACATTATATGAAAGTGATTTAAAGTGTTCCTTATATGTTTATAAATTTCTTCTTGGATCATTAAAAAAAATCATAATCAACAGCAATCTCCTCTTTTCGTTTGTTTATTTTGAGAGATTTTGAAATTCTACAAAATTCCAATGGTGTAAATTACAAAAAAAAACAAAATAAGTAAACACAAAAAATTTTTTTTAAAAAAAAAACAAAAACAAAAGTATGCTTAGGGTGTAGTTTTTCAATTTTGTTGGTTGAAGCCCACATTTATTCGATTCAAGAGAAGAAGGCTTAATCTTAAAAGTAGATTTGTTATTACTTTTTTATAAATTGGTTTAAACCTAAGAAAAGTGCAAATATTTCCTTAAAGATGATGACACTCGCCTAAAAGATAAGGACAAGCACGGTAAGGTCAATGTGACTCGCAGTAAACAGATTTTCAAGTGAGTTTTCTTTTATTTCCACCTCTTTCATAGGCTTTTCCACTTTCACTAGCTAACAAGAAGTGCCGTCAAGCAATAATTTGGAGCAGTCATGTTGTGTCGGACGATGAATTTACATGCTCTAAAAGCATCACGTGTTGTAAGATTCTTTGGACCGATCAAGAGATTTTTTATTTTTTTTTTCTAATAGAATCTATACCTTTGTTGTATTCTGTTTTTAACCATTTATAAGTGGGCAAGAAAAGAACAAGATTGACCAATTGAGGAGATTTTTCTTTTATTGGCAAATCATGATGCAAGGCAATATATTGATGGCCTAGATTATTAAAACATGGTCCCCATTTATCATACTTGAAAACAAGTGTGCAATACACAAAGATGATGTTGTGGGTCCACTTTTGCATACGCATGTGAGGGAGGGAAAAGCTCAAAAGATGATTTACCTTAGTAGTTTAAAAGGTTACCTAAAGTTGTTGGTTCATCTAGTGGACCCCTATCGACTACAATGGTAGAAATTGAGTGGATCATAAATTCTCAACCACATAAATAATAGACTTTTACTTTTTGAGTGAGTCATTGTTTTTTTCATTTTCACCAATTTCAGGTCCTTGTGGGGCTAACTGATCCATCAATGGGTTTTAGACACGATGATCCAATCCTTAGTGAGGTCTATTAAATGAATAATTCTCATTACTTCATATGGCTCATATGTAGAGGTTGTGGATTGTGTAGTGAGGAGCTCACCACGTGTGGTGGCGTGGATACTCAATGGGGGCCACCGTGAAGTTTGTTTTCCACATTGTTCACTAATTTTTTCAACTCATTTTAGGACATGAACCTAAAATTGAAACATATCTAAAACTCAAGTGGACCACACTATAAAAATAATGGGAATTGAACAACTGTCGTTTAAACTTCTTAGAGGCCACAGAAGTTTTGGACTAAGCTGATATTTTGTTTTCCCTTCATCGAAGTGTGTGTGACCCTATGAATAGGTTAGATGACAAATAAACATCATTGGGCCCTATCAAGGTTTAATAGGTGTTTTCCGTGGTGTGATTCACTTGAACTTTAGATATATATGCTTCAATTTTAGGATTATACCCTAAAATGAGTTGGAAAAATGGATGAATTACGTGCTAAAAACACACATCATAGTGGGCCCCACATCGTGACATGGGAGCCTTATATATTCACACGATGGTGCATTTCTCACAAGTGCCATATACTGTCTAGGGCCTAATTGTTTTGTCAATATCTATGGTAAATATAAATAAGTCATCATCAACATCTAATAATATTTGTTTAAGCAAGTATTACAACACATAATTTAAGAGTTATATTCAAATATAATAGAAGATGAGTAAAGAAATTTGTAATTATTATAATTTTACATTATAAAATTACAATTTTAATAGTTTTATTTAAATAAAATAAACAAATAAATAATACCATACCACATTTAAATGTTATTGATGTGATAGATAAGTAAAGTAATTTATAATTATTATTCATTTCTTTTACTTTGTTGATTCAATAAGTAAAACAAACACATTCTTATGTCTATTGGCTTGAAACTCAATTCATTCATAATTTAAATGGGCCCACCATATAAAAATAAATGAACGGGTAGAAAAAGAATTTTACCATCAATTTACTTTACACTTTATGCGTTATGTCCCACATGAAAGTGAAATGATATGGCTTTGCAAGTATCATTTCCCACCTGATGGAAAAATCATATTTCACAGACGTGTTTCATATCTGCACGTGTGCTTGCATGAAAGCAAACATGTATTACCTTGTAGCGTGTGGAATGGAAGCGATTGCGTACTGAATAACTCGGTACGCTGAGCGTATTGAGTAAACTATGTGGAGTCCACCGTGATTTAAACATTTTATCCACTCCGTCCATCCATTTTAACAGATAATTTTATAGCTTGAGCCCAAAAATGAAATATATCCAAATCTCAAGTGGACCTCACTATGCGAAACAGTGTGAATTGAAATTCTACCGTTGAAAATTTCTTGGGGCCCACAGAAGTTTTGGATCAAACTGATATTTGTGTTTTCCCTTCATCAATGTCTGTGTTATCTTATGAACAGGTTGGATGAAAAATAAACATCACTGTGGGCCCTAGAAAGGTTTCAACGGTGGAAGTCATGATTCCCACTGTTTCCTTTGGTGTAATCCAGTTGAGCTTTAGGCATACATATATTTTGGACTCAACCACTAAAATTATCTGGAAAAACGAATGAACGGTGTGGATAACCCACATACATTCACAGTAGTCCCAACTCAGCTTACGATAAAATGTACAAGTAACTCAGCAGGCAATCCAACACCCACATCCATAGCTCAACTAGCAGACTGAGTGGAGATACCTTGTCGATCTAGTGGGGGTGGCTAACATGTAGTGTGTGTACTGACAGTTGTGCGTACTAACAAGATAACCCAAAAAAAAAAAAAAAAAACAACTCAGTAGGCAATCCTATTTCGTGTGGAATCAGCAAACCTCTTACTGTGTTTTAAGCATGGGCGGCTTCTTTTTCATGAAGTGTATTTTATACGGTCCAGCGGGTAAGAACACCCAACCTTTGTGGGCCCACCATATTGCATATGTAACATCCACTCCCTCCATCAGGTTAGAACCATAATCTTAATAGTATACAAAAGATCGGATGGATAAAATTCTTATATATATGGGCCAAACAAATGGAATTACACTGTGTAATTGGTGTGGCCCCCCTGAGTTTTGGTTCACGCTGACTTTTTTATTTTATTTTATTTTTCTTCATCCTGTTGAGCTACGCATGGTTAAAAGGTTTTATGAAAGATAAATTCGATTGTTACTTGTTAGCCCACACACAAAGCTATCATGCACATCAAGTCCTTATTATTCCCGGTGGTGTGGTCCACCTGAGCTGTTGATCTAGCTGATTTTTGGGCCCAGGATCTCAGCATCGAGAAGATCACCCGATGAACGGAGTGGATGTTACATACACAATATAGCGGGCCCCACAGAGTTCAGGTGTTTTATACGCGTGTTAAACAGGTGGGTGGAGGATTATGGTCCCAATCAGAGCTGAGTCAGCCAGATTTGCCCGAGTCGGGGTAAACGGATTGGCTACTCCCCTCCCACCGGCCCAGTGGATGATGGTCGGTATTCTATGGGCCCATCATGATGTATGTGTTTCATTCATTCTGGTCATCCATTTTTACATATCATTTTAGGCTTATTACAAAAAATGAGAAGTAAATAAATCTCAGGTGGACCACACATCAGGAAAACAATAGTGATTGGAAAACATTAGTGATGGGATATCCCCCATGAAAATCTACCCACTGTACTATTTATTTGACATCTAATCTATTTCTCAAGTCATACAGACAGAGACGGAGACTAAAAAACAAAGATCATCTTAATCCAAAACTTTTATGAGCCCCAAAATTTTATAAGTCTACCTTAATTCAATACTATTTCATGTAATGCAGCCTACTTGAGATTGAGAATACCTCATTTTTAGTCCATGCCTTAAAATGATATAGAAAAATAGATGGGCAGCATAGACGAAACACGTACATCATGGTGGTGCCCACGGAGCACCGACCAGATGATAATGCAGAATCCAAGTCGGCTCGGAGAGTTGTGTTGGACACGTCCGAGTCTTAAAATCGCGGATCTAATGACATCCACGTCCCAGAAAAGAAGTCTAATCACATCGCACGATCGTAAGATAAGGGCTAATCCATCACGTGGGGCCCACATAAACATGTGTTGCACATAAATAAGAATGGTCTAACGGTCGTGGGGGGCAGCTTTACATGGAACGTAGAAAGTTTGGTTCTTTTTCTTACAACCGTCCATTTTGCTTTTTATACACAGGCGATCCCCTGATGAGTCGACTAATCTGATTTTTGGGAAGAGGCATTTTCACGTTGGTTCCCACCTGATGAATGGCCCAGATGTCACATAAATATGCCACGTGGACATGGATATGGTACTCGCCAACACGTCCATCAGGAAACTCTTTCTTAAAGTCGAGTACGACAAGCTTAAGCGTCCTTTTTCTTTTTCTTACGTAAAACGCGTGCGTCACCTGTCTTGTCACACAGGGGGTGACTTTCGCTGACGTGGATTACGGAGTTGATTTACATGAGATCGACCCGGTCCATCACGTGAGCCACATGTGTTTGATTCGAGATTAAAAAATCATACGCATTGAGAACTCACGTGAGCCACACCATTGGGAACAGATGACATGGAATCCCACCGTTAAAATATTCCAAATTGTGTGTGGGATCTAATATAGCGCGTATATTCCATCCAATCCACTCATCTGGCGTGAAAAACTATTATATAGGAAATATCAGAAAATCAGAACATTCAAACACTCAAGTGAGGTATAGCTCATGGCTTTAGAGTATTTAGTAATAATTTTTCACTATCCCCTATTTTGTGGTCTACCTAAGTAATGGATTAAAACAATTACATTGATATGTGGTAACAATGTGACGCTTCACCTGATGGACGGAGTGGATCTGATGTATATTCCTTCCACGTGGCAATCAGTCAGTGCAAGTCGCGACCTCGATGTAATAAGCATAGTCAGCCTCGTGAAGTGCACGTCCATCAGTCGTTGCAGTCCGGTACACATGACCAGATGGGCATCTTCCAGCGTCTGTAGATTTTTGTCGTTGGATAATTTACTTGCCGGGTTGATGAAAAGCCATCCGTGCGAAATGGGACGTGGATTGTCTGCAAAAGGCTTTTGGGAAGTTAGACCGGTGGTCAGTGCTCTGTGGACCCCACCATGATGCATGTGTTTCATCTATTCGATCCATCTATTTTTCTAGATCTACGAGACAAAAAATGAGATATATTCCAATGTCAATTTGACCACGTTACAGTAAACATTGTTGAAAGAGCGTAGACCATTAAAAATTTGTTGGGGACCAAAAAGTTTAAAAGTTTTGGATCAAGATGATATATGTTTTTTTCCTTCATCTAGGTCTGTATGACCTAATCAACAGATTAGATGTCAAATAAATAGTACAACAGGCCTTAGGAGGATTGGTGGATATATAATTACTATTGCTTTCCTGTGGTGTGGTCCACCTAAAATGTCACGCCCCAAACTCAGAAATCGGGCTCACAAAATTTTCGATCGCCGAATCTAGTGTCAACAGCCTCTGTAAGACCCGTATCTTAGTCCGAACCATTCTATAGGTTTCCGTGATCCTCCCTGACAAATTCCGGCAACCTTCGACCTTTAATTAGCCAGCATTTACGCACGACCCTGAGTCACACGTTATCAACCCGAGTCGACTCAACCCAAGACTTGTACCTTAGCGACTGCGCCGTCGCCGCGATTCTGATGCCGCGTCTCGCGCACCGAGGCGATACCCAGGCTAGGAGATGTGGGCCCGCGTTCAGTTCGAGGAAAACGTCGCGCGTTGCAAAATCCAAGAGAATCTCTACAACATATCACTTCAATCCATCAATCCCATCAAGGGTCAAGTACACCATCACCTCACACTCATCCCTAAGCAACCCTAAAAGTTAAAAAGTTCTTACACACTCCATACTTTTCTTACACCATCTACCCCTACAGTCAAAAGTTTTTTACACACCCATCACTCACCGCATCCATCACCCATCTCTCTCTCTCTACAATCCTCTCTCTCTCTCTCTCTCATTCTCAAACCACTCTCCCAAGCAAGAGAAAACCTCACACATCCAAGGCTCTCCCAAACCTCCATAAGAGAGTTTTGTATGTGGTCCACTTCCTACCCTCTCATCTCCCATCTCAACTATCAAAACTCTATCTCTTCCATTATGATCGAAGCTAACGAGTAAAGGAAGCCTAGGGAGCAAGAAGAAGACGGTGAGTGATTGCCGGTCCACATCTCTGGCACAGTACTCCGGGTATTGTCTCAACGCGAGGCGTAATCGCGTGAGCCCATTCGAGAAATCGCGGCGACGACGCAGTCACTAGGGTACAAATCTCGGTCAAGCTGACTCTGGAATACGGGATATGACCTCTATAAGATGAGTCGCGCGCAATTGCTGTCACAATCGCGGATCCATCGGGAATTCGACCGGAGGATAGAAATTGATTCACTTCCTCTAGAACGGTAAAGGGTTAGATATGGGTCTTACATAAGATTTATATCCCTTTCATTTTTGGGATCAACTCATAAAATGATATTTACGAATGGATGAACGGCATGGATGAAACACATACATCATGGTGGGGCCCACAGGGCACTGACCACCACCCACCGAGCCAGTGGCAAGGGAGTAGCCAATCCGTTTCCACAAGGCAACCGGGAGAATTATGAAATTTGATAAATCACTCCATCCATTTATTTCGTCATTTCATCTTAGGTGGGTAGGGTATTAGATGAGATTAGGTGGGATAGAATTGCATTTGGTAGTGCAATTCCTTTCAACATTTGGAGAGAATGGAAAAGGTTAGGATTTGGTGAGATGGAATTGCATTTAGTCCCATGGAATTGCATTTGATCCCATGCATGATTTTCGGGGATTTTGTTGATGCAGTTTTCCGGCAAATTCTTTATGGTAGACCTCCCACCTGCACAGGTATTAATGATATACAAAGGAGGCCCTGGCTAGTGTAGGGGACTCTCCGATGCTTAAGTCAGCATCGAAGTCTTGTGAGTACGGTAGGATCTTTAGAAAAGAGACACCAGTCGAGTATTAGGGTTTTTTCGTGAACGTACCTTGGATGGTGGGAGATACCTCTATATTTATATGAGAGATAGAATACCATTGTAGAAGGATTCTTTCCTGATATCTTGGTTGTAATTCGGGATTTCTACGAGACGAGCAGTTTTCGAGATCGTCGGGATTCGATATTATCCTTTGAAAATCTTGGAAGAGATCTTTTAGGACGTTAGGGGATTCTCTGAATCTGTAACTCGGTTGTAGGTCGGGTCCTACAAGTGGGCGACAACTGGGGAATAAACAAAACCGAGCCTCTCAAGAGATCAACATTCACCATTTCGACCAATGTCGACAGATCAGCATTCACCATCTTCGACCGATGTTTAAGTCAGAGGGTCCGCATTCCCTTTAGCTGGGCGCTGATGGTCCTTGACCTCATTCTGTGGTGTTGCTTGGTTCTTTGACCCGATTCTTGCACACGGATAATGTAGGGTATGGCCGAGTTATGACCCTCAGCTATAGCCACCATTAACCGATCAAATTGATCGTGGTTGACCTATATCTGACCTACGACCGACCTTCAGCCGATTACGACTAATCTGTAGTTGACTTAATAGGTCGGAACACGTTTTATTCGAATGAGCTCAGACTCGTGTTATTTGAGTGTCTTTACAGTTGTATCGACCTCCTTGGAGGTCAGCCTGTTTATAGACGTAGATGCCTAATCAGGCTTGGGTTTCACTGGGCCCGTGCTGGTTTAGTGGAGTTGGTCCATTCCATAAGCCGTATCGACTTGTCCATTATTTCCCCCAACAAATTTTAAAATCCACTAGACATGTGGGCCCCACATTGATGCATGTGTTTATCCATGCCGTCCATCCATATACACCGTTTACACGTGACATCTTGGTTATATATGTGTACAAGTGAATGACATTTGTTGTGAATTTGGTCTGTAATTTATAATTTTATAATCCACCAAACATGATTTTGTTTAATCCAATGTTTTCCCTGGTAAAATTTTTATCCCTAGTGTGGGATTAGATTTCTAGACATGCAATTATTGTGCAATAACGATGTTAATCCCATCTAATACAATTCAATACCATTCAACTCCACAGTCCACCTTGATGTTTATATGCCATCCAGACAATAGGGACTGTTTGGCCGGGTGGATTGGAAGGGATTAAATGGTATTAGGGTGGATGGCATGGATTTCAAGATAATGATGGTGTTGGTAGTGGATTGTCTTAAGATCCATGGGATTGCTATATCCCGGGATCAGATCACCCCGGTTTGTTTGGCATGCCTGGCCAATCCCGGGATTTAACTTCCAATACCTCCCAATCTGCCCGGCCAAACGGGCCCTTATATTGTCATCTCGTCTGCCGTGGATTCAAAAAAAAAAAAACCACTAATACAGAGCTTTTGTGGTTGTACGTATGTTTCAATGATGGACCACACCACAAGAATTTCCCTCGGTGTGATTTTTAAGCCATGACGCATCTATAGTAGGCCCACTGTTTGGACAGTTAAACCACATGTGTAGAATTTATGTGCACGTGGATGGATCATCACACCTATGTCCAACGGTCCCTATTCAACACACTTATCAGTCGCATCTGACGAGTGAGCCATCTTGATTTTAGTTTCTGGAATATTGGCAGCGGGACCCAGCAGATGACTGGCTCAAATCTTGCACGTTAGGGATACACCGGGTGTGGGGCACTGGACGGCTTGGATCCCTTTTGGCTAGAGGTGAAAGCTGGCCGAGCTGGGCGACCCAGACCACTTCAGATTTTAATTAAGGGTAGCAATAGGCAGCGGGCCAACCCTGTAGAGCCAGTGTTTCGGCTTGAAACTTGGCCTGAGGGTCGCCCTAGGCTTGAAATTAGCCTGGTGCCTGGGCCAAGCTGGGTCTGGCCCAATGACACATGGCCCCGCCTAGATTGTTGGCAAGGTCCATTCATCAAATGGGCCAGAGTCTTGTAAAAAATATACAGTTTAAACTTAGTTCTAACATATTTCCTTTTAAAGTATAGGTGTAGTTTAAAGTTATTTAAATTCGGGATAATATTTTAATGATCAAAATCATTTATATGATGGTACTGGCAGCAATAGATGGAGGAATTACAAACAAAAGATCATTGATTGGCCCATCTCAAGACATTTGATCATTTTACTCTTGCCTATATAGGCTAGGGACTAAGGCCAAAGACAAGATCTTTTGATCCGATTAGGGCTAAGGTTGTGCTAGCCCTAACCTGACCCTAGCAATTGGTGTAATTAGGGCCAAGGTTGGGCTAGGACCAACCCTAACTCAGCCTTAGGATCTGTCTAATTAGGGTTAAGGCTGGTTGGTCTAATTTAGGGCCAAGGCTAGGCTAGGACCAACCCTAAATGGCCTTAAGATTGATCTAATTAGGGCTAAGGCTGGTCCGACCAGCCTTAGCATTAGTCTAATTAAGGCTAAGGCTGGGCTAGGACCAACCCTAGCCCAGCCTTACAATTGGTCTAATTAGGATTACGGCTAGTGCATTTATACGCCTAGAGTATGATTTCAAGATACTCAACGACATGGACCCATTGGTTTGGTCCCGAATCAAGTAGCGACAAGCCAAGCCGAGTCACTCCAATTCCTCAACCTGACTTGCAGTGCCCAACTGGACCCGGCTCGATTGCCTGAGTCGAATTGGACCAGTCAGATTGATTCAGATAAGCCCACCTAACCTGCAGTGCCCAACTAGGCCAGACTCGACTGAGCCCGAGTCGAATTCGACTGCCTGCCCGGCTGCCCGTTACAAGTAGGCCTTGGGCCCTTAATAATAAGGCCAGGAATTGACCGGGCCCAGTGTAGGTTTTGCAAGCCCGGCGTGGGTCCAGCTCTGAATGTTGGCCTGATTTAACATTTTACCACTGAAGCCCAGCCCATTGCCATGTTAGACTTTTATGAAAGTTCACCACCGTTTTAAAAATGCAGTGAATCTTTAATTGTGCACACGGCGTACTTTCATGAATCTGGACCGTCTAAATCTCGCATCCAATTTCCAATGGGGTACAATAAAAAAAATTACACAAAAAAATGATATTAACCGTCTGATTTTGTCCTCTGGATTCAGGCTGCTTGCTATTTTATTTTAAACCATTTATTTGATAACCAACTATTGGATGGACAGCATTAGTGCATCGTGATGATTTTATATATATGATCCATTCAGTGGTCCAATATTTGGACGTCTGGATATCCGTACATGAGTCTCACGTGTGAAGAAAATGAGACAACACCATTTCTGGAATGGTGGGAAACTATCACAGGAGTTACAACCCCATGGTAAGGGCAATTCGGTCTTTTTATTGAAAGGGAAATGATATAGTACGCTCAGCGTATGGAAACCTTTCCATGCACCTAGTTATATTTGGATCCATTGATATCCATATCAACCATCTAGACCGTCCATTGGATTTAAATCTACCCTTCCTGCAATATCGTTTTTTAAAATATAGAATCTGCAGGGAATATTTACAAATGATATAGTACATTCATTTTCTCATGCAACTAATTATAATCTTTGAATCATAATATCAGTATGATTTTCCTAATTCATTATATGAAAGATTGACTGGATATAATGGATGGTCCAGATAGATTGATGTAGATTCTAAGAATTCCAAAATGAAGGTATGTGCATAGAAATACTTGTATACATTAGCGCACTGGATCGTTTCTCGTCATGAAATTCTTGAGAAATTTCCGACTGTACGACCCATTTATGGCCCATTTCCGAAATGAAGCCCACCTCATTTTACCTTTCAAGAATAAGCCCCAGCTGTACGGACGCCTGCCGAAAGGTCGAAAATGCCCCTGCTTTTCCTTCCGCAAGAGGATCGGCCGCTGACGCTCCTCGAACTCCGGTTGTACGAACGGTTCAAAAGATATCAAAGTTACATGGCCCCACAGATATGTATTCATTTATTAAATCCACAACGTTCATCCGTATTTCGAGATCATTTCGGAGCATTATCGAAAAAAAGATCATACCCAAAGATCAACTGGACCACACCACAAAGAGCAGCGGGAAAATTGATTTTCACCGTTAAAATTTTTGTAGGGCCCACCACAACATTTATTTTCCATCCAATCTATTGATAAGGTCACAAGGACCTGGATGAAGAGAAAAAACAAATTTCATAATGATCCAAAACTTCTGCGACCCCTAAAAGGGTTTCAATGGTAGACGTTCAATCCTCCACATGGTACCTTTACAGATGTGGTCCACTTGATAGCTAAATCTGTCTTATTTTTCGTCTCAAGACTTAATACGGGTTCGCCAAATAGATGGACGGTTTGGATATAACACATACCTCATAAAAGGACCCACAAAGGCGATGGGGATTACAATAAGGAAAGGGAAAAAAGCCTGGAACATATGGCTACGGATTATAACCGTAGCCATAACAAAGCCATGATTTTCCGATGTGTCCTTTGCTATGTATCGAAGGCCTTTTGTTATGTTCTACGACGTGTCGAATGTCTTTCAATGTGATCGAAAAAGGTCCAAAATTGTCCAGCGAGTTTGCATAAAAAACCCAGCAATTTTTGATACATATCGAAGTGTATTCGATTGTATTGAAGCTATAGCTACGGATTATAGCCATAGCCATAACTATAGTCCATAATAGTCTATGCAAAATTTTATTTTATTTTATTTTTTACATGGAGAACTTTATTCTACTTACAATTTTCTCTAGTACATATTTATATAAATATGTATATATAAGTATATATAAAAAAAATTTCCTCTTTTTTTTTTTTTTTTTTTCATTTCTTTCTTTATTCATTTAACAAGAATATCTTCTAAACCAAAATTAGTTACTTGAGTACCATGTATGATTTTGGGGTAGGAGAAGCTACTTATAGCCAACTAACCTTGTTATTTTCTAAGATTCCATCAGTCAGATGGTCGAAAATCCATTTCATCACTTTGACAATTTCAATTAGTTCTTAATTTCATTTATTTCATTTACTGATCAATTCTATGCATTTCACGGTCCTAATCTCGGCGACAAGAATCCCCTTCACTTCATAGTCAATTCCATACATTTCACGGTCAATTCCCTTCACTTCACCATCTTTCCATGCATTTCAGTCGATCAATTCGCTTCAGCTTGAGCACTTGATGTCATTTTATGCATTTCATGGTCATTTTCTTTGATTCCGTTTAGATTCATGGTCATTTCCATGCACTTCACGGTTATGGCCAATTGCCTTCACGTCACGGGTCGATCATTTCCACGCATTTCACGGCCAATTCACTTCAATTTAGGGTCATTTTCATGCATTTCACGGTCATTCACATTTTTTCCATGTTCATTCACGTTCAATTGACGCACTTCACGGTCAATTCACTTCACTTCAAGTCGACCATTTCCATGCACTTAGATGCCTCAATTCACTTAACTTCACCGTCATTTCCATGCATTTCACGGTTTTCCTGGCGAGTTAGTGGAGTTCATTCATAAACCGACGTATCGACGATTTCCATTATTCACTTCACTTCAACAAATTTCCACACACATGTGGGTCCCATTCACTTAACTTCACCATCATTTCCATGCATTTCACGGTTTCCATGTGATTTTGTGTTCATTCACGTGTCAATTCAATGACATTCACATGTTGTGAAATTCACTTCACTTCAATTTTATAATTTCCACGCAAACATGATTTCATTTAATCAATGTTTTCACTTGGTACCATCATTTCCCTGCATTTGGGATTAGATTTCTAGACATGCAATTATTGTTCATTCACCATAATGATGCAATCACGGTCATCACTTCATTCAATACCATTTCAACTCCACAGTCCACCTTGATGTTTATATTCCTTCACCGACATTTCCATGCATTTCATGGTCATTCTGGATTTCGGATACACGGATTGACGCATTACGGTCAATTCACTTCACTTTCAAGGTAGTGATTTTGGTAGTATTTCTTAAGATCAATTGCTTCACTCACAGGATCATTTCCATGTATTTCACACGTCATTCTTGGTGATTTAACTGTTCATTCACGATCAATCTGCCCATGGCCATTTCCACGCTCTTATATTGTTCATTAACTCACCGTCATTTCCATGCATTTCAAAAAATTAAAACCACTAATTCCATGTTCATTCAGAGCTTTTGGGTTGTACGTATGTTTCAGTTCCACACCACAATTTCACTTCACTGTGATTTTTAAGCCATTTTCACGCATCTATTAGCCCACTTTTGGACAGTTAAACCATCATTTCCATTTATTTCACGTGGATGGTCATTCACACGATTATGTTCATTCACGGTCCCTATTCAACTTCACTTCATCGGTCGCATTTTCATGAGCCATCTTGGTTTTAATTTACTGGAATTTGGCATTGTCATTTCCATGCATTTCACTGGCTCATTCTTGCACGATTACGTGTTACACCGGTCATTGGGGCACTTCGACGGCTTGGATTCACTTCACTTCATGGTCATTTCCATGCATTTCGCTGGGCGATTCACTTCACTTCACTTCAGATTTTAATTAAGGGTTCCATGCATTTCACGGTCCATTTCCCTGTGATTCCATGTTCATTCACTTGAAACTTGGCCTGAGGGTCGCCCTTCACTTCATTTCTGGTGCCTTTCCACACATTTTGGGTCTTAACTTCACCATCATTTCCATGCATTTGTCACGGTCCATTTGATCAAATGTTCATTCACGGTCAATTGTAAAAATGTACAGTTTAAAATTAGTTCTGACATTTTCACTTTTAATGTATAGCGTTAATTTAAAGGCATTTAAATTCAGGGATAATATTTTTGATCAAAATCATTTATATGATTGGTGTTCATTCACGGTCGATGGATGGAAGCATTACAAACAATTCATTCATTGGCATTTCAAGACATTTGATCATTTTACTCTTGCCTCATTTAGGCTTTCATGGTCATTCTCCCAAAGACGATCTTTTCATTCATGGTCATTTACGCATTGTGCTAGTCAATTTCCTTCCTTCAATTGGTCATTTAGGCCAAGGTTGGGCAATTCAAGACCAACCCTAACCATTTCCATGCATTTCATGGTCTTTTAGGGCTTCGGTTGATTCATGGTCATTTCCACGCATTTCGCTAATTCCAACCACTTCAATGGCCATTTCCAGATTGATGGTCAATTGGGCTAATTGGTCCCAAGCCTTAGCAAGTGGTCTAATTAAGGCTAAGGTTGGGCTAGGACCAATCCCTAATTGCCTTAAATTGATCTAATTAGGATTAGGGCTGAGTGCATTTATACGCCTAAATGATTTCAAGATACTCAACAACATGAATTGCCATTGGTTTGGTCCCAAATCATGTAAATGACCGTGAAGCCAAATGAGTCACTGACTCTTCCTCAATGACCTGCAGTGCCCAAATTGACCATGAAATGCGTGAAATGACCTGAGTCAACACTGGATTGTCAGATTAATTCATGATAAGCCCACCTGACCGTGAAGCCCAAATTAGGCCAGACTGATCGACTGAAATGCCCGAGTCGAAAGTCGACCGCCTGACCTGGCTGCGTGTTAAATGTAGGCCTTGGGCCCTGCCGAATAATCATTGTGATTTTGCAAATGCCCGGCGTGGGTCCAGCTCTGAATGTTGGCCGATGAACATTTTACCACTGTAAGCCCAGCCCATTGCCATGTTAGACTTTTATGAAAGTTCACCACCGTTTTAAATGCATGGATCTTTGAATTGAAAACGGCGTATTTCATGAATCTAGATCGTCTAAATCTCATCCAAAATGGGGTGAATAAAAAAATTTACACAAAAAAATGATATTAACCGTCTGAAATGTCCTTTGGATTCAAGGAATTGCTACCCGTGAAATGGCATAAAATGATCGTAATCAAAATCATATAGGGTACCGTAAATGCATGAAAATGACCGTTTAAGAAGATATTCTTGAATTAAATGAAGAAAAATGAAAAAACCGAGAATCAAATTTTTTTCATATGTTATAAATACATATTTAAATAACCATAAGTGTATTAGAAAAATCGAAATGTACCGTGAAGTAAAATTTACCGTCCAAATAATGGAAATAATAATAATCAAAATAAAAAATTAATCGTGAAATGCATAATTTAAATGACCGTGAAAAAATGAAGCGAATTGACCGTGAAATGCATAGAAATGACCGTGAAGTGATAATTGACCGTAAATGTTGACCATGTCAAATCACCTTCACTACATATTGAATACACTAATATGTGGAAATGACCGTAAATTGAAGATTTTTGAAATGGCAAAATGATTTGTGAATGAAATTTTTCGATAAATTGAAAGACCTTGAAACATATGGAAATGACATGTCGAAATGACCTTCGATACATATGAAAAGGACACATCGAAATGAAATGAAAATGGCTACGATTATAATCAAACGAAAAACATTGGTTGAGCCTTAGGGCATTTGGCACCTTGATCGGAGGATTAAAATGGTTTCAAATCCTCTTGGTTGTTTGGAATAAAACAACCATGAAGTGAATGAAATGGATTTTCGACCATATCCTCTCTTGAAAAATAATCCAGGTGAGAGCTTGGATTACACCTAAAATCATTTCATATAGTTCGGTATAAATTTATGTCAGACACTATCATTATATTGGGCACATGGCCCACTAACAATGAAAGAAAGAAATGGTTCAAGATTAAGAAAAAAATTATATCCAACATATAAACATTGTATATAAATATGTATTGATTAAAAATCGTGTTTAGAATATGATCTTGTGCTTCATATAAATATGAGAAAAAAAATTTTATCATTTTTAGGCAAAACATATATTTTAGTGTTATAATCAACCATAGTGTCAAAAACCTTATATATATCACTAATTGAGAATATTAAAGTTGATTTAGTAATTAAATTTTTTAGGCATAAATATGTTGGATGTTCTACCTATTTTTGAATTAAAGTTGATCCAAACCTTGATACATATGGAAAGGCACATCGAAAGACCTTGGATACAGATTTCCATATTGAAAAGGCACAGGTTACAAATCCTATGGCTACGGTTATAATTCCTGCTTTATTTATTTATTTATTATTATTATTATTATTATTATTATTATTATTATTATTATTATTATTATTATTATTATTATTATTATTATTATTGCTGTTGTAATCCCACCGCTTTTTGTGGGTCCTATTATGAGGTATGTGTTATATCCAAACCGTCTATCTATTTGGCGAACTCGTATTAAGGCTTGAGACGAAAAATAAGATAGATCTAGCTATCAAGTGGACCGCAACAAAAATTTTAACGGTGAAAATCAATTTTCAGCTGCTTTTGTGGTGTGGTCCAGTTGATCTTTGGATATGATTTTTTTTTTTGATAATGCTCCGAAATGATATCGAAATATGGATGAACGTGGATATAATAAATACATAACTGTGGGGCCCATGTAACTTTGATATCTTTTGAACCGTTCGTACAACTCGGAGTTCGAGGAGCGTCGCCGCCCGTCTTCGAGCACCACCGATCCGGTTGAAGGAAAAAGCAGGGGCATTTTCGACCTTTGGGAAGGCGTCCGTACAGCCGGGGCTTATTCTTGGAAGGTAAAATGAGGTGGGCTTCGTCTCGGAAATGGGCCATAAATGGGTCGTACAGTCGGAAATTTCTCGGCTTTCTATGGATAATTCAAAAGCTATTTTGGCTCTAGAGATAGCCAAATCCATGGTTTCAATTACCATCTCTTCTACCCATTCCTGGTAAGAAAAATCAATTCCATTTCATGTATTTTCTTTTTCTGAAGAATATCAACAAAGATTTCTCATGGTTTTCTTTTGCATAACTGAATTAGAGACAATAAATAAATAAAGATAAGATCACAGACTAGAAAAGGGGGAAATGGGTTTTTTCATTCTAATTATTCTGAACAATCTCAAATCTTTAGAGGTGTAAATAAGCTTGAAGGATGATTTTTTATTTATTTTTTCTGTAATAAGGAAAAAAAAAAAAAAAAACAAGGTTTGGTAGGTGGAAATGTTTAAAATCATGAAATTCCGAAGTGGGTTATCTTCACAAGGTACCGGATTTTTGGTATTTTGATTGGTTGGAGTGGTTTAAATTTGGAAGTTTTTAATTGGGTCTGTGTCTCATTTACTGTTTTGCTTGGATATGAAGTGTTTGATCTTGTTTTCTGGAGTTAGACCTGGGAATTATCATATCGGTTTTGGAGGTATCGAGTTGCTCACGTGGCTCCATGCATGCCAATGTGGCATGTCTGTGCTTGTATCTAATTTTCTGAAAATTTAGAGGTGTAAATAAGCTTGGAATCTGGTGTTTTCATCTACATCAAGCAAAAGAAGGAAAAAAGAAAAGAAAAAGAAGAACCTGGTTTGGTAGGTGGAAGTGTGTAAAATCATGAAATTCTGAAGTGGGGTTTCTTCATGAGGTACTGGATTGTGGGTTTTTTGATTGGTTGGAATAATTTAAATTTGGAAATTTTGCATCGGTCCGTGTCTGATTTAGGGTATTCAGTTGCCTAATGCGTCCACGCTTGCCAATGTAGCATATGTGTGTTGTATCTAATTTTCTGAAAATTTCAAATCTTTAGAGGTGTAAATAAGCTTGGAATTTGGTATTTTCATCTATATCAAGCAAAAGAAAAAAGAAAAGACAAAAAGAAGAAGATGGTTTGGTAGGTGGAAGTGTGGTAAAATCATGAAATTCTGAAGTGGGGTTTCTTCACAAGGTTCCACATTTTGGGTTTTTTGATTGGTTGGAATAATTTAAATTTTGGAAATTTTGAATTGAGTCCGTGTCTGATTTAGGGTTTTGCTTGGGTGTGAAGTGTTTGATCTTGTTTCCCACAGATAGACCTGGAATTCATTGCATCAGTTTTGGAGGTATTCTAATTCCGCATGCTTTTACCCAGCCCTGCTCGTGCCTCCACATGCACCAATGTGGCATGTGTGGAACATCTGGGCCATTTATAACCCTGGCCCAAAAAGTCAGGCCAGCCCACTCATCAGTTGTTGCACAGTATATGGAACAAAATGAAGGTTAAAATACTTCATCTAGCCTTCCATTTCGTTTAGTACACTGGTCCACCTGATGAGCGGATCAGTCTGACTTTTGAGTGAGGGCATCTAGAAGGTGGGGCCCACCTTATGGATGGGTCTGGTGTTTCACATTTGTACCTTGTCGGCACGGCGTGGCTATGTAGGTATGTGGGATTCGAAGACCTCTGGGTTTTATATCTAATTTTTTCTTTTATAAGAACATAGACTCATGGTTTTAAAATTGGCGTGAAGCACTTACAATGGCCACTACCTTTAACAGGCAATTCAAAATAAACTTAAAGAATGCCTGAAAGATCACTACTATATTGGCTGCTGTAACATCTTCTGTTCTGTGAACTCTGTTATATGAACCATTATAGTATTGCATAATGTAACACTTTGGGCCCATTATATTTGTCGTTATAACTTTTTTTCCCCTTTCTTGAGGGTGTGTTTGGTTGCACCAAACATCATGAAATTTCGTAATTAATCATTCTAATTTGGTGCAAAATATCATGAAATTTTGTGATATTTTGGGCCACCAAACGCACCCTAAACCATGGATGGAATGATTAGTGGATTTGAGTAAGACTACAGATTCTGTGCTGGTTTTGGAATTGAGTGGTTTATCTTTGTATCTTTGTGGCGTGCGGGCTTTTTGCATAAATTGTCTTGTTGTCAATAAAGAAAAATACATAGAATAGTCTAAATCTAATACTTTAATACGTAAAGATGAGGAGAACTTTCTAACGATACATGTCACATTGGGTATTTTGATTTGCTTGATTGATTGGACTAGTTTGAATTTTAAAATTTTGATGTGGGTCTTATCTGATTTGTTCTTTTTGTTTCATATGAAGTGTTGGATCTTGTTTTCTGAAATTATACTTGAAAAGCATGTTAAGGGCTTTGTATACGATGTTTAAATTTATAGCAAGATAGACCAAAACCAATAGTGGAATCTGTAAAACCATCATTCTGCTTCATGCATCTCCTTTGGAATTTGTAAATTATTTGATTACTCAGAGTAGTTTGATTACTGACGGTCCAATCCGTTTCTTGAAAACAAAACCAAAAAAAAAAAAAAAAAAACAAAACAAAAAAAAAACACAGGCAATGGGCCAAAATCACCCCATCTAGATAAATCCTAAATAGTCAGAAGTGGACAGTTAAAAACAAGAGATGGCCAGTAGTTTATATTAAAGGGGAAATTTTCCATTGATTGAATGGTTATGATTACTCAATCTCTAAAACATGCAACAGAGCAAGAATCTTGGAAGAGAATTAAAAAATAAATAAATAAAGACTCATGCACCATCACACGTGATAGATATTTTACATGCTTCATTTATGACAGCAAGAACATGTGCATGAACATATATATATATATATATATATATATATATATATATATATATATATATATATATATATATCAGTCCATATTCTACATGATCTTCTAAAGACAATCTTGATCTGATCATTTATGACAAAATACTCTTCAGGTAATGAAAGTTTGTATGTACACTTAAAGAAAAAAGCTGACCAAAACCATGGACTGAGAGATCATACTATCGATCAGCTTACCTGAGGCTCAGTACTCTCGTGCTGCTTGAACATGTTCTTTATAGCTTCTTCTTTCTTGTCAATGAAGTGAAAGAAGCAGTAGATGACCTGTGAAAAGCTAGCCCATGTCGATATTTCCGGCATGTTAGAGTGATCTCTTTCTTTCCGTCTGTAGTGAGCAAATTGACAGACCGATCGTAGTAGAAACACGAACAGCGCGATGAGGGTGGCGACCCCACAGAGGAGAAAGAGTCCCAAGAAGCTGTTTATATGGAGCTGGTTGGGGTCAGATCCTCGATGGTTTTGTTGGATTTCGCAGCTCATCCCATTACAAAACCACTTCTCGTGCAGCTCCTGAAGCTTCCCATTCTCAGACAGTCTCAGGATTGCAGTAGACATGTCTACAGCAAGGGGAGAATCTCGCCGGAAAGCCTGTTTTAGTTTCGAGAAGAGAGAACAAGGCAGAAGTCAATATGTGAAAAAGACAGGATGGGATTGATATTCTACCAACCTATAAGAACAACAAAACAAGTATAGAATTCATTGCTAGAAAGAGATTCAATCTTCAAGTATTCGTTTATCATTTTATCAATGGTAATTTTGATTATTTCGTCGAGAGGTACATTGTACTATGTGGGGTCCAAATCAGTCACATTTTTTTCCAGCTTGCCTTATGTACAGAAGGGGCTGGCCCACCTTTCAGAGAACCAGACTGTTCATCTAGTGAACCCCATATGTGGATGTGAGATGGACCAAGAAACTTTATTCAATAATCCTATCCGTCAATTGGAGTTTATTTTTATCATCCCTTTGCTGGCTGACAATTGAACGGCTAGGATTGTCCATGATTTCTTCTTTTTTTCTTTTTTCTTTTTCTTTTTTCCTTTTTTTCTTTCCAGCACCGCCCATTCATGGGGGACTAACCAGATGAACTGTCTAAACCATTGGAAGGTGGCCCCACATGTATAGAATGTTGGCCCAGGCCAAAATGCTGCCAGTTTCTGGCAAGGATTCTATATTTCTGCCTTCATCAATGGACAGGATATGATCAGGGCCATTGGATCCAGAGGTCACTTACAGTTGCACGGATCTGACCAACACAAAACAAGTATAGAATTCATCGCTAGAAAGAGATCAAATCTTCATAGGCAGATGATAAATCCACATGACTATGGAATGAGTTAGAAGACTGTATGGGGATCACTCCAATGATAGACTGATATTACTAAACACTATGTTACTCTTTTCGTTATTGAAGAAAGAAAATTATCATAGGTGGTTATCCAAATTACTCATGGTATTTGCAATTTTCAAATTTACCCATACGTGTATGTATGCATATACATATAAAAATTATACAAGGAGTGCTCCAGTGAGGATCCCACATGGTGTGTGGATGACATCCAGCAAATTCGCTGCACCATGATGGTCAAACAACCTGAAAAGCATGCCAATCTGAATCCAATCATGGACAGGCCAAACCATAGAAAACAATGTAAAATTGCCCAAAAATCAAAATCAAGTGGTGAGGCACACCTGATGATTTGGTTGGCCTATTTTTGGGGCATCTCATAATCATGGTTAGGCAATACCGTTTGTGGGTTGGATGCCATACGCATACAAGCAGGCCCTACCACTTGAATTTAAAGGTTTGCTCATGGGTTGTACGTGTTCTATGGCATGGGCCTCCTGATGATTGGATTTGCAGCTGGGTGCACATCGTTGTGGAGTGAACCTGTTGGACGGATTGGATATCATCCACACACCATGTGGGCCCTACAATAGTCCCCTACCACCATTACTTATGGTGCTATGGTACCACCAGAGCATTCCTCCTACAAATATGTGGCACACGTGCGAGTGGATAGTACGTATGTCATGTATGTAGCATATGCATGTGAATGTGTGTATTTATGTGTTTATTCAAAATATGTATTCATGCAACTAACTTACAAATCCCCATCCGCTCTTGGTGAACATATCCCCAATGATGCCGAAACCATCCCTCTTCGACAGAAAGAGTTTTATATATGGAAGCTCATCTACAATTGCAGCAACTCCCCCTTCAACCTTCGGTCCAAGCCGCAATGCTCTTTCGTATTCTTCTGGGTTGCGAAGTGCCACGAGCCTTGATCGAGGTATGTTAAGACTCTCTATCATATAACTCCGAGCAAAAGATTCCACTTGATATCCAATGCGCTCGTTGCTTGCTATCAAACTATCAATCCCTGTGATCGGCGATGATAGCTGTCGGATTGTAAGGATCGAAGTCAAGCTGGCCGTGTAGCTTGACGTGATCACCATCAACAGGAAAAGCCATACCATCATCACCATGCGTGCAAGAGTGGTCAAAGTTTCTTCTTCTGCAATGTTTTTTCACGCCACGAAACAAAGATGTCATACTCATCAATCCACTGGACAGTGGTTTTAGATCTTTATTTGTACATTCTTCATCAATATGGATGGTCCTACAAGTGAAAATGCAACATCTAAGTATGAATCTTAATCCTACTCTCCCACACATGTCAAAGCTAGATCCAGGATGTTGATCTGGTGGGGCCCAAAAGAAAGCCGATCTGGTCATGTCATATACGTCCATGAAAAAAGTTGGCCAGTGATCTCATTCAGTTTGTCCCACCCGACAACCGTACCAGCCTGATTTGTGGGCCAAGGCACATACAGATGGTGGGGCCGGCCCACATGATGGATGACCCAGATCACAGATGGGAAAGTAGGATTTGAGATCCTGCAATTAGCCATAGCAGTGCTCCCAAGCAAATACGAATATGCTCATTGGTTCAGCAAGAATTTAGAGATGGAGAGTGTTTGCTAAGTATATAAGGGTTGCAGTTTCTCTTACGGTTTGTCTTAAACAGCGTCGAGAAGCTAAACCTGCATTCGAAAATAATGGGCTGAAATTAGATTTTAAAAGTGACACGAAACGTAATTTGGTATTAGAGAAATGTAATAGAGAGGCTTTATTGGTTTTTTGCATCCCTACCAAGATATTCTGTAACAGTAATGGTGACCATAACGGCCACTACCGTTACCTTTACAATATGAGCTGCAACGGTCGTTAGTCCGTTACAGTCTCTCTCTTTTTTCTTTTTTTCTTTTTCGGATTAAAAAAAACCTAAAAAACCAGTATTAGCCCCATAATGGACCAATACGGGGCCGTTATGGCCTTTACGAGGGGCATAACGGGCCGTTACAGGGGCTATAACGGCCGTTACAGGTCATTTTTTCCATAACGGCCATTACGGCTCTTGCAACCCCGTAACATGTAATGGTAAAGACCTTTAGGGCCCCATAATGGTTGTTACTTGTTAGGGCACACCATGATCTGGACATAAACAATGCCCTGTTGCACCAAAAGTGTACAAACAGGACCCACAATGAGCCCCCTGTGGATGGGAGATGCACCGAACTTCCCAGATTGGAACACCCTAAAGATTCACTCATTGGCTCCCAAATAACCGGTAGGAAAGAAATTATAACAATGATTGGGAGAAAAACCAAATATTGGATGGCTGGAATCTTATAATCTGAATATCTTTTGGGCATTTCCGGTCGACAATAACATCCATCCAATCCTTTCATTGAATGTACTAATAAAGGCAAGTTTTTCTCCCTTCTAGCGAAAAGCTCAAGTTTCTAAATCATCAGATTCTGCTACCGTTATTCTAACAAATAGAACTATTCCAAATGGAAAACAGATATCAATACAAATTAAAAATTGGGTATCCAAAAATAATTGCTCGATTTCATCACAAATAACCTACATCAGTGACACAACGTATACAAACTTACAGGAGAATGGTTATGAACTGTCGCCTTGGTGGGCCACGGAAATCATCGTTTGTCCGATGCTCGAGAAGCCAAATAACAAATCCGATAAGGAAGAAGAATGCTCCAGTGACACACCACATTTCCACTGTAAATGGTTGGAGAAAAACCCAAGCACTCGACTTTGAACTTTTGATGGGAGCCACAATCACGAGACCAGTAGCAATATAAGGCTGAGTGAAATCCACAAATTTCGTACGGTTCATAACAATTGCAATGTCTCCAACGGCTGCTTCAAATTCCTAAGAAGAAAATCATTGTAAGAAGAATAACTCAATACCATACACAAAGAAAAGGTGATGAAATTCTCTTTCTAAACTCTTTAAAGAAATTCAACTTCTCTTTTGGAAGTGACTATAAATTTGGGTATGTTTGGATGCTCAATTGAGATGGATTGCAAAATAACTCAATTAAATAGTGCACATGTAAAACCCAACTTCATCCATTATGAGTGACAAGCCCCAAAATTACTGTTACCATCATTTCGAAGTTCAAATTGAAACACATGGAATTGCAATTTGATGTGCTGTTGTCGTAATGGATTGAAGTGGCAATAGCCCCACTTCGGTTATTGAGTAATTATCTCTCAAAAAAATCTAGTGGGCTAAGTGCACTAAAACCTTCCCATGCACATAGCTCCATTTGAACTTATTGGCATTCACATCATCAATCTGAACCGTCCATTAGGTCCAGTTCCCTTTTTTTCCACTACTGGGTAAAAACAACTGCAATCAGATAGTTCTAAACATCCATGACTGGGCCTATCTTCTATGAACAGGCTTTCATGCCCATTTTACATGCCATGATTTGGACTGTTAGGATCATCCAATCAGTGTGAATTTTTGAAGGCAGCCTATGAAGAGTGCAGCGGACCTAATGGACGGCTCACATAGATGATGTGTATGCCATCAAGTCCAAATGAAACCATATGCATGGAAAGGTTCCCATACACTTATCCTTGGTTATGTCCTCTTTTATTGAATTGATTTCTTGCGGTTAAAATCAACTGAGCATCCAAATGCACCCTTAAAGAGGTCAGTGGTGTGTATTTACCTCTGTTTGAACCCTATGCACGAGCTCATCGTGACTGGGATTGGTCCGGCCATCCCCAAAAGGCACGAACTTGTATGGGAGAGGATAAGGAAGTAATTTCTGCGCCTCCTTAAACACATCAATACAGTATCCTTCAATGGCACCGGTGTCATTTCTTACCTTCACAAATTCAACAAAACTGGCTCTTTTCGGCACTCCAATGATCAATGGTCTTTCATTGGTTGCAAGCACCCAACCACGTGGCTTCTCTGTCTTTCCACCAGGCCATGTAACATGCCCAAGCTGCTGATCCGAGCCGACACTGTTCTGTGGTTTCCCATTCAATCTCTCGGGAGGTAGAACTGACAGACCTGAAAAATTAGACCAGTAACCAACCCTACGGATCACCGTGCGATCGACATTAACGACCTCATAAGAACCATTCATGAGGTTACGATCGGAATCAAAATGAACAGGACCCGTCAAACCCGTGAAACTCGTTTGGAGTAATTTCTCAAATAGCAGTTTCCCACCATCAAAGACTTTGAGCTTTTCTATATGCAGCTTTGTGCCTTGAAAAATGTCTAACTTATCGTTATGTGAGAAAGAAATATTCCCATACTCGTTGAGGAATTTGTCGATAGCATGAGCAACCACCCAAACCGTGTCATATGCATAAAACCCATATGCATTCAATGTCGAACTTACGGTACCTTTTCCAAGCAATTCCCTCCACCTCGACATGAAAGCAGTTTTGCGGGATGATTCTGGAAAATGTTGGCGAAAGCCTACTACTCCTTGCAGAGGATTATGATCAAAAGATTGGGAAGAATCTAAAGCAGCACAAAGCCAATCAGTCACCAGCCATGCATAGTCAACGGTCACCATTTCAAGTTGATGGGCTACCGATAAAATCTCGAGCCCTATATTAGGATCCACATGGACAACATAAACGCGTGGGCCAATCAATTTGGATTCGTTCAGTTTTTTCATGAGATAGCTACGAGTTGCATGAACTGGCAAAGCCATCTTATAATGGATCCTTGCCATTCTCTTCGCAAGCATGTCTTCTAGAAAGGCTATCCCGTTCCTCCCGTGATCATCATCCACAAAAATGGCAATTACTTCCCGCCAGTTATAGTGAAGAATCAAATCGGCCATGGCAGTCATTTGGTAAGAGTCGCTCAGTGTTGTGCGGAGGAAGAAGGGGAATTGAAGCGCAGAGAGAGTTGGGTCAGTGGCCGCAAAGGATACGAGTGGTACTTGGAGTCCATCAGCTATAAAAGAAATCATATGAGCAATTGAGGAGGACTGCGGCCCAATTACCGCCACAGCACCATTCTCCAGTACCTGAAAAGCTGCAAAAAGAAATGGGAAGCAATCAAAATCGTCTCTCTCTCTCTCTCTCTCTCTCTCTCTCTCTCTCTCTCTCCCTCTATTTCACACCAAAAACTGCTGATGTTAACCTGATTAGTTTTAGCAGCGCAAAATGACCCAGAGTGCTGTTGGATTTTTTTGTAAATGATGGTTGCAATTTGCACAACTCTCAGCACTAGGATTTTGATTCTGGACTACTTCTACATGTGTACATGTGTTAAGGGTGCAGCTGGGGTGGGTTGGGTGGGGTTGAGGGTCAGCACATACCGACCCACTGAATTCCAACCCAGGGTGCCCAACCCAAACTAAATCTTCTATAGTCGACCCTAAACTGACCCAACCCAACCTGAAGACGTGATTATTCCCGAGCCGACATAACCAAACCAAATTGCTCAACCGGAACCCAACCCGCTCTCAAATCGGGTTGGAGTTTTCCAACCCTAACCCAACCCTAGAAGCCTAACAACCCAACCCAACCTGACCTGAACTTGGGTTGGGTTAGTCAGGTTCTGGTTGGCCCAAACACAAGTTGCAGCCTAATATGTGTATGTATATATATCCGCTCTCTCCCAACTAACATGTGCACATGCACCAACACTAATAGACATGGAAATATTATAACTATGATGAATGAATGATATGATGCACAGTATAAGGATATCTGTCCTTGTCTTTGGACCATGAGTCCATGCAAGTGGAGACTGGAGGTTGGTGGTCTAGAATGTCAATCTAATGGGCCTACCTCAGAAGGACCATACCCGAAAAATATCCTCGATGAGATAATCCTAACCTTCAATCTGTGGTCTCTAATAGACAAAAGAAGAAGAAGAAGAAGAAGAAGAAGAAGAAGAAGAAATGCAGCAAAAAGCTCCATTCAACGAAAAGAATGCTGACTAAGAATTTTGAAACCACAACACATTCCTAGTGTTGGTATAAATTAAAAGAATTGTGATCAGATACAAGACCCTTATGTGGGTCAAAAATAATTTCATCATCTATGCCTTATTCCAACTAAGGGGCCGTTTGAATTTTGATAAAACTTATTTTCATCACTTATCACCAAATTTTAATATTTTCAGTGATTTCCACTGATTAAGATCATTTGGAAACTCTAAATTATTAAGTGATTAAATTAATTTTCGCTGAAAATATGGGTCGTTTTTTTCAGTTCCCCTCCCTTTACTTAATATTGACAGCTGAATGCTGAAAGTGGTGGTGCATTAAAATTTCCTTTCAATTTTAACTAAAATATCCCTAAAATTATTACAATTCAGCACTTAAATTAATTTTCAGAGCTTATTTTTCAATATATCGAACTGCACCTAATTGGGGTCAGCTACATGAATCCTTTTTCCGCCATTCAACTCCATCAAGGGCCATACTTCAATTAGACCATAGGTCATCAAGCCTTTTCTTCCTCAATCCATATCCTTTTATCTTCGTCAAATATGTCAAAAATAATTTATAATGTACAAATTCATCTAATAAAATATCATACCAGCATGAGGATGGGACTTCATAAGCATCTTGAGCATATTCCCAAATACTTCGTTAATTATCGAATAATTCATGAATTTATGTGAGAATTCAGTAGTCTTCAATGGCTCTCTTTAAAAATGCTTTTCTTTAAAAGAAAAAAGAAACAAAAGATTTTCCCAACTCATGAGCAATCCCTGGTTGAATCATTCCTAAATCCGAACTTTGAAACAGTGGCTTTAGATACGAGGTTAGCATAACAATACAGAGTATTAAGAAAATCCCCAAAATAGTGATTCAAGAACTTCACTAGAATTCAGGTTCATATGGCAACAAATTGTCAGGTGAATTGAAGTAGAGACCAATAAAAAATCAAACCCAAATCATATCATAATCATCAGAAACTTCATAACTCATCTACAGACCCAAACCATTTATCAGGAAAATCATGAATATTTGTTTGATCGATGACTACACTGGATTCTTTCTCATCACTTCTACAGTTGTGTTTTGGTTGTTGTGATAAACCAAAACAGAAAATTGTAATTCAACAAACCAAATTTCAAACGAAGGTTCAACAAGATTTCCATCCTAACTGCAAGAAAATAAAAGGACAGAAGTCAGATATGCATATAAGAAAATGAGTACCTCCAACAGCTCCAGTGAAAACGTTACAATTTGAATCCTCCATAGTCAAATTCAGTTTGGTCCCACTGAGAATGCTTGAATCCGCATTGACGTCGGCCACGGCAGCTTCAATGGCCACCTTCGCAACTATCCCAATCGTTGAATTGTAAGTAAAAACGGCACCAATGTTCACAACATCAGGTCGTCGGGAATCAACGCAACCGATAAGGGCCCAGATCAAAACGGAAACTGATGCAAACATAGTAACTCCCATAACTGAAGCTGCAACAGATCCAGAAACAATCGCCCAATCAGTTCATCCAAACACCTATTCCATTTTCCATGGATTTACAGCCTCCTTTCTGCAACTGAAGGTGAAAAAGGAAAAACTTGTATGATCTGCAACTCCACAAAAAAGACTGAAATGGAAGAGGATGCCAAACATACCAACATCAAAATAGCATAGAAAAAGAGCATAGTAGACATGGATTTTCCAATGGAAAGTTGCACCTAACCTTTTAAGGCCTTTGTTTCATGAACAGGCAACTACCCATTTGATATTGCAGCTTTCTTTTGCAACTGCCCACAACAAAAGAAAACGTGATAAGCAAAAGCCCAATTCAAATTGCATCTCTACTTGCAAATTCTTTTGGGAAAAAAAAATATATACATTTAAGGCCTTTGAATGATAATCAGAAAAAAAACCCAAACCCAATTAAAACTACCAATAATAATAATAATAATAATAATCTGTTTTGCAGGCTTCTTTTGCAACAATCCAAAAAGCCACAAAAAGAAAAATAGGCAAAAGCACAAATGAAATTGCTTCTCTACTAACAAGCTCTTAAAAAAAAAAAAAAAAAAAAAAAACCTTTTTAAGGACTTTATTGATGATTAGACAAAAAAACCAAATTCAAACTACCAAAAGAGAGAGAGAGAGAGAGAGAGAGAGAGAGAAAACTTTGTTTGGCAGCCTTCTTTTGCAACTACTCAAATAAAAGGAGCGTGGATTTGGAACCCCCTTGGATTCGGAACCCCTTTGGATTGGCAATCCTCCCCGTGTGTTTGGTATTTGGAGTGTGAATCAACTTTAATTCAAAAATACCTATGCATGGTATATTTACATGGGTTTGAATTTAATTACTAAATCAACTTTAATATCCCTAATTAGTGAGATATATAATTTTTGACACTATGGTTGTGATAAGGCCCCTGAAATATATGCTTTGCTTGAAAATGATGAAATTTCAAAGTCTCAGACGGACCGCAAACACAAGATCATGTCTGAGTGACTAACCAACAATTTTTAATCGTTGATTAATATGGACAATGTTTGGACGGTGCTGATCATCATTAGTGGGTCATGTGCCCAATAGAATTATAATGTATAGTGACACACATGTTAGACCTGCAACTATTGAAATGATTTTAGGTGTAATCCAAGCTCTCACCATGGATTGCAAACCCACAAAGAGGGATTAATCCCCCCCCCCCCGGTTAAACTTTATGCTTTACAAATAACCAAGAGGGGATTTGAAACCCCTCTCAATCCACGGTGCTAAACCACCCCTAAGGCCTCAGATTCATGATCAGACAAAAACCCAATTGAAATTGCAGCTTTCTTCTCTAACTACAAGATTTTTTATTATTATAATGCATAAAATATAAATAAAAATAAAACCTCGGAACCTCGTGGTAACCACAGCAAATTGCATCTATCTTTTGCAGCTAACCAATATAAAAATGCCATCTTTTCATTTGTTTGTACAAAAGCGAGGGACAGAAAATGAACCTCACCTCTGCAATAAAGTGAGCCATGTGATCAAAGACCAGCAAACCACCCAATTCCCATTCAGTCCCAAAATGGTGGGTCAGATTTTCTCCAATTGGGTAGCATTGATGAAGGAGACTGGATTCTCTGGCAAAAAAATCCTAGGATGTCGGTGACTTTTTTTCCTCTTTTTTTTGTTTGTAGTATAACAGAACAAATGAGAGTCTGGAAAGCGTCCCTTTCATGCACAGGAGTTGATACTCACACCCACCTTTTTGATAGATACACCCTTTATTTTCTCCCTTTGGAACCCTCTAATGCCAGGAGATACCGTGGATGGCACGAGATTCAAAAACCACTTGTGTTGGAGAATCCTAGCCATCTCTTTTAGCCATTTTTTTTCGCCGTCTAAATGACAATAATCGAATCTGCAGTATTAAATAGTTTATTATTTTACTATTTATGGATTATCCAGTATAGATCCACCATATGAACGGTACAGATCAATGATATACCATATTCACATCAACGATGGAAGTAGATTTCTATGATATTTCGGTAGTCCCCTCTCTATCATATCATTTCGGTAAAATAGGTGCTTCTACCAAGCGGACGTGATTTTTCTACAAGAGTTGTTGTATAAAACCCGTGCAATAAAAAGATATGTGGATCCACTGTGATGTTTATATTAAATCCACTCCGTCAATTATTCTTAAAATATGATTTCAGACTTTTAAAAAAATGCAGGATGGTTCGTGACTTGAAAAACACAGATAATGGTAGAGATGGGAAATCACCGATCAAACCTTCTTGAGGCCCACCTAAGTTTTAGAGAAAGCTTATATTTGATTTTTTTATCTCCATCATGGTATTAGACTAAAATTTTTAACGGTTTGGATGGCATATAAAGATCACGGTGGGCCCAGAAAGATTTACAGTAGTGGGCCTTCCCACTCCCAGTTTTTCATGTAGTGTGGCCTAATAGAATAGATTGAAATTATGTTTTTGGATTAAGGAATAAAATTATCTATATCAAATGATATACGGATGTGATTTTAGAAAAACATCACTTCAGGGCCCAAATAGCTTTTCGTTGCACGCCCTATGTACAACCATTGTTGTAGAGAATCCTCGTCCCTGTCAGGCGGGGACGCGGATTGCGTCTCTAAGGCCCTGTTTGGGCAACTGGATTAGAAGGGATTAGGTGGGATTGTATTCAAATAAACATCATTATTACCCACGGCAGAGATTGTCCCCTGATTCCATGGGATTAGATTAATGCTCTGCTTTGTTGGTAATACGGTGGTACATTGAATGGATATACCCACCATCATTTGAAATTACCAGAATAACACATATGTATTATATCTAAACCGTTCATTTGTTTTGTGACCTCATTTTATGGTATGGGCCGAAAAATAAGGTAGATCCAAAACTCATGTGGCCCCAAAGAAGTTTTCAACGGTAAGTATTCAATCCCCAATGCTTTCAGTGGTGGGTCCACTTGAGCTTTAGAATTACCTGATTTTTGGCCCATGCTCTAAAATAATCTCAAAAAATGGGTGGACGGTGTGGATATAGCCCACACATCAGGGTGGGACCTACACAACTTGCTAGCATTGAGTGAAATTGGCACGGGACCCAATGTAATTCCATCCGATCTAAGTTCATGCTTTGCCAAACATGGAGTGGAATTGGCACGGAACCAGATGAATCCAATCCCACCTAATCCCTTCTAATCCTGTTGCCCAAACAGGGCCTAAAGGATTAATGATGTAAGTGTTTTATCCACGCGTTTTGTGGATCTCAATTAGGATTCCACACGGATTACCGTCCGGGCGAGGGTAGGACGCAATCCGCGTCCCTCAGGCAGAGGTGTCACGGTGGGCCGCACGGAAGCTAGGTGGGGCCTACTATGATATTTGTGACAGATCTACCCTGTCCATCCGTTTTTCTAGCTCAAGTAATACTAAATATGAGACAGATCTTACACTCAACTGGGCCACACAACAGGAAAAAAGTGGGGAGTGAAATGTCTACCGTTGAAACCTTTCAGGGGTCCACCGTGATGTTTATATGCCATCCAAACCTTTAATAAGATTATTCCCACCGGTATGAACTCAAAACACAAAAAATTATATGGCCCACCAAAGTTTCAAGGGTGGAATTCAGATCTCAGGTGCACAGTTTCAAAATCATGATAGATCCAGATCTCTGGTGCATCATACATACAATAGAGATTGAATTCCAACCATTAAAAACTTTTTTAGGGCCACAAAAGTTTTGAATAAAGCTTTTATTTGTTTTTTTTTTACCTTCATTCAGGTCTGCATGACCTTATCAACAGGTTGGATGGCATAGAACCATTACACTGGGACGTAGAAAGTTTTCAACTGTGGATGTTCAATCACCACTTTTTCTGATAGTGTGGTCCACCTGATATATGAATCTACCTCATTTTTTGGAATCAGGACCTAAAATGAGGGTTCAAAATTGTACGGACATCAAGTTGGGCCCTATGGTCAAGTCCTCACCGTCTTTTCCGAAGCCGATACTGAGTAAACTCTGTAGGGTCCACCATGATTTTTGTATTTTATCTGCTCCGTCCATCCATTTTAACAGATAATTTTACGTTTTGAACCCAAAAATGAAACATATACAATTTTCAAATGGATCACACCATAGGAAACACCATAAGAAACAGTTAAATTGAATTTCCACCGTTGTAAATTTCTTAGGGGCTACAGAAGTATTAGATCAAGCTTATATTTATTATTTTCCTTCATCCATGTCTGTATGATCTTATGAACAGGTTGGATGACAAATAAACATGGAATCGGTACAACCGGTGAATCAATCGGATTAGAATTGACCAAGCTGGCATGGTTATATATATATATATATATATATATATATATATATATATATATATATATATATATATATAGGAAAAGGTATAATGTGCTCCAGCTGACAATAAGCTCCCGTGAGGTTGAGTTGTGTGGGCTCCATCGTGATGTGTTTCGATCATTAATACTGTGCATTTGATGGGTACCCTTTAAATCATGGGAAATCTAAAAAATCAGATGTATATGGAACTCAGGTGGGCCATACCATCTAAAATTATGTGAAGACACTATTAAAACATATAAAAGCACTTAGTGGGGCTCACCTAAGTTTTCCATGCTCCTGAAACTTGGTCTTTTATATATATATATATATATATATATATATATATATATATATATATATATATATATATATATATATATATATATCACACTCACGTGCGAACTAGTTTGTACGGACTACTTACGAACTTTTGTAAGAACTCATCATATCTGATGATTCTCGAAAATCTGAATGGTCCACATGAAGCAAAACCTCATGAAACTCCTTGGCACCAATTTTTACTTTGAACCAAAACTTCGGTGGGCCATAACAAATGCAAACAGCTTCTTCCCTTGATTTGAATTTTTCTTTGCTATGGCCCACTAGAATCTTAGATCAGGGTGAAAATTCACCCCCTGAGGTTTCATGGGATTCCCCATTCTATGGACAGTTCAGATTCGACACCCATGATACGTGTGCAAAGGTGCGCACGTGCCCCCCCCCCCCTATATATATATATATATATATATATGATTAGTTCGGTTTGATTCTTGATGTGGAGTTATGAATAATCTAACCGAACCAAACCGTATAATCGAAATTGGAACCAAATTTGAAAGAACTTGGAACCGAATATGAGACCGAACCATTCAGTTAATAAATATTTTTAAAATGAAAAATAAAAAATTTAATTTCTCAAGCACCTCACACCGCCTAACCCTATTCTCATCTTACTCATGGGCTAGATTATAACATGATATTTAGACCATTTATCAAATGAATCACAACATTAATGTACATAAGCTAGATTTAAAAAATATAAAAAATTTAAAAAAATTTAAAAAAATTTTAAAAAAATGTAATTAGGTTGGAATATAAAAGGCACAACATGAATATACATAAGCTAGATTTATTTATTTTATTTTTTTAAAAAAAAAAAACATGCAATTAGGTTGAAATATAAAAGGCCTATGACCCTAGAATCGAATCGGTTTTATGGTCAAGTTAGTTATTGGGTGCAAACAATCTGGTTTGAGTTCCAATTTTCTTGGATCTGGTAGGAATGGTTTGCTTCCGATTTCCGATTTCACCTCAAAGCCGAACTGAACCGACCAACCTGCACCCCTGGTTGAAACCACGTCGCTGTTTCCTAGGTGGCAGCCTATTCGCGCTCTTTTGAACCTTTTATTTATTGCCACCAACCAGACGGTTGAGATCATAACTGACTTAGTATGCTCCCTGAGTCGCCACCAAGTGAGACCCATGTACTTAGATTTTTCCTATGATTTGAAACCGTCCATATTTTATCTACTGCCATAGATAAGCTAATTCCCATAATCACGCTTCATATATGATCATCGTAGCCTTTGATTTTTAGAGTTGAATGGAAGCCATTGAAATATTCTCATCATTGTTCTAAATTCATCTATTGATGGAGATGGTCACAATCATCCATTCTACACAAATTTCATAAAGTGGCCTTTAGAGGATACATTCCACAGAATGTTCGGTTCAGATCTTTGGATCACTCAGCATGTGGGCTCAGAGAGTGGCGACAAACGCTGGATTCCAGTCCGACAGAGGCAAAAAGAACTAATGTTCACTCGTGTTGACTCGCCCACCCATAAGGACCGCAACTTTTTAATTGACAGAGAATCGGGACTGAATTTTTAAAATTCCTCACATGATTTGCATTGGTGTGGGCCCCACCAACATGATGATAGGAACCTATCTGAATTGAGTGGGGCCCACCTCCTGATTTTTATGTTTGCCGTGGATGAGTTGAATTCCCTGATGGTGAGGCAAGTGATTACTATCCAATGCTCGGCCGAGTGCTTGTACAGTATCTTTGGGCTTTAATTTTTGTACAGTGGGGTCAATAACTTAGTGGATGGGGCCCACCTGATGTATGTGTTGTATATCCACTCTTTCCATCAGTTTTTCTAGCTTATTTTAGGATATGGTCCAAAAAATGAAGGAGATCAAAATCTTAAGTGGACCACACTATGGAAATGGTGATTATTGAACGCCCACCGTGATGTTTATTTGCCATCTAACGTGTTGATAAGTTCAAATATACAAGAATAAGAGTAAAACTCAAATGTTAATCTGTTTCAAAACTTTCATGGCCCACAAGAAGTTTTTAATAATCAATGGCTATTATTTCTTGTGTCGTGGTCCACTTGAGATTTAGATCTTCTTCATTCGTCCTAAGTGAAAAGACTAGCTGATGGAGTGGCTATACATCAAGGTCCGTCCCATGGTCCGGTGATTCCAAACGTTGGCATGATGGGCCATGCATGGACGGCTGGTGGACCAAAATCACCGAGATTAGAAAATCCCAGTTGTTGAAAATTCGTACTTTTATTGAATGAACGGGATATGCTTTATTGGCCACGTATTCAAAATCACAGGATCTGTCCATCTCCCCAGAATTACGGTGCATGATGTTTACGGTGGGGTACGAAATTTCAACGGCTCTCTTTCTTTCTTGATTAGCCAATTTCCTGAGACTCTCTTGATTAGTCAATTTCAACGGCTCTCTTTCTTTCTTGATTAGCCAATTTCCTGAGACTCTCTTGATTAGTCAATTTCAACGGCTCTCTTTCTCTCTTGATTAGCCAATTTCCTGAGAATTCCTAAGGATTTGTCGATTTATGGAGAATTGTGGTGCGTTGGTGTTTACAGTGGCTTGAAATTTCAACAGCTCCCTCTCTCTCTTGATTTGACTTCGGAGGAGATGGTAAAGGAAATGATAGATAATATGTGAGTCCGCTTAATTAATTTACTCATTTGTTTATGGACATTATGAAATTGTGCCTCGTGGGAGTGGAATCTTTATGTAGCTAAGGAATAAATGTTATATTTTAGAATAAGATAATTAGTATCAAATAAAATTTACACATTTTAATATACAAATACTTAAATTATTTTCTAATTAAATCTAAATAAGATAATTAAGTCTAAGGTATTTAAGTTAATAGAGGTCCAATATCTATGACTATAATAAATGTAGCAATAAAATAACTAGTTTATAAATATGTTAGTATGTATGTGTGTGTGAAATGTGTAGAGAATGTGGATTGTGTAGTGAGGCACGTGTTGTGGTGTGGATACTTATGGGGCCCACTGTGAAGTTTGTTTTTCATGTTGTCCACTAGTTTTTTCAACTCATTTTAAGACACAAACCTAAAATTGAAACATATCTAAAATTCAAGTTGACCACACCATAGAAATAATGGGAATTTAACCGCCGTTGTTGAAACTTCTTGGAGGCCATGGAAGTTTTGGATCAAGCTGATATTTTTGTTTTCCTTGTGTATAAGTTTGTGTGACCCTATAAATAAGTTAGATGACAAATAATCATTGTTGAGCCCTATGAAGGTTTCAATAGTTGTTGTATATGGTGTGATCCACTTGAACTTTGGATATGCTTCAATTTTGGGATTACACTTTAAAATGAGCTAGAAAAATGGATAAATTGCATGATAAAAGCATGCACATCATGGTGGGCCCCACATCGTGATATGGGAGCCTTATATATCTACACGATGGTGCATTTCTCACAAGTGTTTGTTTAGGGTCTATTTACTTTGTCAATTTATATGGTAAATATAAATAAGTCATCATTAATATCTAATAATGTTTGTTTAAATAAGTTTTACATCACATAATGCAAAAGTCAAATTCATATATAATAAAAGATGAGTAAAAAAAATTTGTAATCATTATAATTTTATTTTATAAAATTACAATCTTTACAACTTTACTTAAATAAAATAAGCAAGTAAATAATATAATACTACGTTGTTGGTTTTTTTTTTTTTCTATTAGCTTGTTAACACACCCCCACTGTCAGTTCACACATCAATGTTAGCCACCCCCACTAGAGATCGATACCAAGACCTCAGTGTTCAAACGAGGTATCTTTCACTCAATCTATCACTTGAGCTATGGATCATGGTGTTAATATAATATTACGTTCAAATGTTACTGCTGTGACCAGATAAATAAAGTAATTTATAATTACTATTCTTCTTTTACTTGGTTAATTAATTCAATAAGTAAAATAAACACATCTTTATATCCATTGGCTTGAAACTCAATTCATTCATAATTTAAATGGGCCCACCATATAAAAATAAAAGTATGAGTAGAAAAATAATTTTACCATCAATTTACTTTATACCTTATGCGTTATGTCCCACATGAAAATGAAATGATATGGCTTTGCAAGCATCATTTCCAATCATATGGAAATCGCATATTTCACGCACAGGTTTCATATTTGCATGTGTGCTTGTATGAAAGCAAACATGTATTACCTTGTAGCGTGTGGAATCAGCAAGCCTCTTATTGTGTTTTTAAGCATGGGCGGCTTCTTTTTCATGAAGTGTGTTTTCTACGGTCCAGCGGGTAAGAACACCAAGCCTTTGTGGGCCCACTATATTGCATATGTAACATCCACTCCCTCCATCAGATTAGAACCATAATCTTAATAGTATACAAAAGATCGGATGGATAAAATTCTTATATATATGGGCCAAACCAATGGAATTACACAGTGAAATTGGTGTTGCCCACCTGAGTTTTGGTTCACGCTGACTTTTCTATTTTATTTTTCTTCATCCTGTTGAGCTACACATGGTTAAAAGGTTTTATGAAAGATAAATTCCATTGTTAGCCCACACACAAAGCTATCAGGTACATCACGTCCTTATTATTTCTGGTGGCGTGGTCCACCTGATCTGTTGATCTGGCTGATTTTTGGCCCAGGATCTCAACATCGAGGAGAGCATCTGATGAACGGAGTGGATGTAACATATACAATATAGTAGGTCCCACAGAGTTCGGGTGTTTTACGCAGGTGGGTGGAGGATTATGGTCCCAATCAGAGCTGAGTCAGCCGGATTTGCAAACGGATTGGCTACTCCCCTTGCCACCAGCCCGGCAGATAGTGGTCGGTGCTTTGTGGACCCACCATGATGTATATGTTTCATCCATTCCGTTCATACATTTTCACAGATCATTTTAGATTTAGATACCGAAAATAAAAGGGAAATATTTGTCAGGTGAACCACACCACAGGAAAATAATAGTGATTGGATGTCCACCATTAAAATCCTCCTAAGGCCCACTGTACTGTTTATTTGACATCCAGTCTCTTGATTAGGTTATACAGACTCAGATGAAGGTCAAAAAATAAGGATCATCTTGATCCAAAACTTTTATGGCCCCCAAAAAGTTTTTAATGGTCCACGTTCATTCAACATTATTTCCTGTAATGTGGTCCAGTTGAGATTGGAATATACCTCAGTTTTTAGGCTCATTTTATAAAATGATCTTAAAAAATAGATGGACGGCATGGATGTAACACATACATCATGGTAGAGCCCACAGAGCACTGATCGTACAGAATCCGAGTCGACTTGGAGAGTCGTGTTGGACAAGTCCGAGTCTTAAAATCATGGATCTAATGACATCTACGTCCCAGAAAAGAAGTCTAATCAATCACACGATCGTAAGATAAGGGCCAACTCATCACGTGGGGCCACCATAAACATGTCCTGCACATAGATAAGAATGGTATAACGGTCGTAGGGGGCAGCTTTACGTGGAATGCAGAAAGTTGGTTCTTTTTTCTTCCAACCGTCCATTTTGCTTTTTATACACAGGCGGTCCTCTGATGAGTCGACTGATCTGATTTTTGGGAAGAGGCATTTTCACGTTGGTTCCCACCTGATGAATGGCCCAGATGTTACAGAAATATGCCATGTGGACATGGATATGGTACTCGCCAATACGTTCATGGAAAACTCTTTCTTAAAGCCAAGTACGAGGAACCTAAACGTCCACTTTCCTACGTAAAATGCTTACGTCACCTGTCTTGTCACACAGTATCTCGTGAAAACTAACAGTGATTAAATGCTAACCATTAGAAACTTTTACGTACGACATGAAATAGTAGCGATTGAGATTGAACACCTACCATTAGGAACTTCAGAGCAGCAAAAGTTTTGAATCAATTTGATATTTGTGTTTTCTCTTCATTTAAGTACGTGTAACTTTATTAATAGATTCGATGGTAAATAAATTTTATTGTAAGCCCCAAGAAGGTTTTAATAGTAGGCATGCAATCACAACAAATTTTCCTCTAGGGCCTGTTTGGTTCTCCATAATAACGGTAAACTGCTGTAAATTATTGTAAAAAAGTAATTATTACAATCTTTTACCTGTTTGAAAAAGAGTGAGTAATTTCGCTTAGGAAATTAGTCTAAAAATGTTGACTTAAATTCATGGGCCCCACCATAATGTATATAATATATCCGTATCGTCCATCTATTTTATTAGAATATTTTGAGGCTTTATCCAAAAAAATTAGGAAGATCTAATGTTCAATTGGCCCGCATGAAAGGAAACATTGGACTTAATTTGTCCACCGTTGAAAGTTGACTCTTTTATTAGGCCCAGGTTGAGGTTTATTCACCATCTAACCCGTTCATAGGGTGACACGGACATGAATATGTGAAAAATATGAATATAAGCCTGATCTAAAATTTCTAAGGACCACAACAAGTTTTTAATGGTAGGCATTTAATTCTCATAATTTCGTGTGGTGTGGTCTACTTGACCTTTGGATTTGCCTAATTTTTGGGCTCATGCCTTCAAATCATTTGGCATGATGAATGGGCGGTGTGAATAAGCCACACACATTATGATGGGCCCCATATTTATTTTACAAATTTATCAATTGGAGTGCTTAAAAAGTAACCAATCAAGTCAGCATCGGGACAGATGAAGGTAAATGAAGGTAATTACCTTGGTAAGTAATGATTACTCATTTACAATGCAATTACACTTGAGCCAAAAAACCAACCAGCCCCTAATGTGGTCCACCTGGTATTTAGATTTGCCTCATTTTTTTGGATAATGCCCTAAAATGAACAAAAAAAACAAATGGACAAGATTGGATGTAAAACACATACATCAGAGTGGGCTCCACAGTCGCGGATCCACATAGATCAATGGTTTCCTGGATGCAGTGAATCCGTGTTCTCCCGTCCTATCATAAGCTGCCATGAATGATGGACGGAGTAGAACCACACAGACATTACGGTGGGCCCAAAGGAGCTGTTTGTTGCACGTTGGCTGATCTGATTTTTGGGAAGAGGCATTTTCACGTTGGTTCCCACCTAATGAATGGCCCAGATGTCACAGAAATATGCCACGTGGACATGGATATGGCACTCGCCAACACGTCCTTTGGGAAACTCTTTCTTAATTAAAGTGGAGTACGTAAGGCTTAAACGTCCACTTTCCTCAGTAAAATGCTTGCATCACCAGTCTTGTCACATAGTACCCCGTGAAAATTAATAGTGATCGAATGTTCACCATTAAAAACTTCTACATATCACATGAAATCGTAGTGATTGAGATTGAACACCCTGTAAGAACTCTACGTGGTGGGCCTTTACTGATCAACGATCTGGATTGTATTCTAGTTGGACTATTTGATTGAGTTAATCAGTGGACCCCACTTAAGGTGATACGCTGCGCAATCTATTGTGCGAAGCACTACGTATTTGGGTTGAATCTTTATATACCTTACGCAAGCAATTTGAGTCGAACTAGGACTCGGTGATGTGGAGCGTGAGAGAGAGAGTTTTGATGGGTTTCAAACTCTCTCCGCAGTCTCTATAAAGGGAGGCTGGGTCCCCGATCCTACACCACAGTGGCAAATTCGAGTCCCATCTAGTGTTTTGCAAAAAGGGTGTGAAGGAAAGGAAGATCCTAGCTTTATCGGTTTTCTGGCATTGGTATCATTATCCGGTTCCTATGGCGTCACAGCTAGGTAAGCTAGCTGAACCACTGATCATCATGTCCCTTGCACAGACAGATCTGTGGGGCCTATTCCGCATATAGTTTTAATCCCACACACCCACCATTAAAAACTTCTTTAAGAGTAGCAAAAGTTTTGAATCAATCTGATATCCATGTTTTCTCTTCATTTAAGTACGTGTAACTTTATTAATGGATTCGATGACAAATAAACATTACAATGAGCCCTAAGAAGGTTTTATTGGTGGGCATGCAATCACATCTAATTTTCCTCTAATGTGATCCACCTGGTATTTAGATTTGCCTCATTTTTTAGATAATGTCTTAAAATGAACAAAAAAAAAAAAAGAAAAAAAAAAAGATAGACGAGATTGGATGAAAACACATACATCAGAGTGGGCTCAACAGTTGCGGATCCATGTAGATCGGTGGTTGCCTGGATGCAGTGAATCCGTGTTCTCACGTCCTATCATAAGCTGGCAAGAATGATGGACGGAGTGGAACCACACTGACATTACGGTGGGCCCAAGGGAGCTTTTTGTTGCACGTTGGCTGATCTGATTTTTGGGAAGAGACATTTTCACGTTGGTTCCCACCTGATGAATGGCCCAGATGTCACAGAAATATGCCACGTGGACATGGATATGGTACTCGCCAACACGTCCATTGGGAAACGCTTTCTTAAAGTCGAGTACGAATAGCTTAAACGTCCACTTTCCTACCTAAAATGCTTGCGTCACCTGTCTTGTCACACAGTGCCTCACACCAGCTATATAGCTGCTGTATTTACATATGGAATTTTGTGGGTCTGATCACAAGGCATGTGTTATATCCAAACCGTCCATCCATTTTTCTAGCTGGTCCTAAGGCTTGAGACTAAAAATAAAACAAATTTAATTATCAAGTGGACCACATTGAAAAAAGCAATGGAGGATTGAATGCCTACCATACAAATCTTTTTTGAGGTATCGGGAGTTTTGGATCAATATGAAATTTGCTTTTCCCTTCGGGTCTCTATAACCTTATGAATAGATTGGGTGTAAAATAAATGTTATGATGAGCCCAATAAATTGTTCAACTAAGAATATCATTATCTTCACTATTATTTATGGTGTGGTCTATATTATTTTTTAATACGATTCACTTTTTTGTAATACTTTAAAATGTTTTCTAAAAATATATGAATAATATAAAGTTAATAAATACTTCATTGTGGGGCGCATTAAACTTTCATCTCCTTTGAACCGTTTATGCAACTTGGAGCTCGAGGAGCGTCTGTGCTCATCTTCGCATGACACGTGCCTACAGCACCTATATAGCTAATGTGTGGTACACTAGCCAATCCGCTTTTGACCAGATGGGCATTCTCCGGGAAGCAGATTGGATGGTGTACCTCATACCGGCTATATAATTGTTGTACTGACGTTAGTAAGTTTTGTGGGTCTGATCATGAGGTATGTGTTATATCCAAACCGTTCATCCATTTGGCGAGCTCATCTCAAAGATTAAGACGAAATATTAGACAGATCTAACTATCAAGTGGACCACACTGTAAAAAGTAGTGGGGGATTGAACGTCTACCAATGAAACCCTTTTTGGGGTCATAGAAGTTTTGGATCAATATGAAATTTGTTTTTCCTCTTAATTCAGATCTTTGTGACCTTATGAACAGATTGGATGGAAAGTAAACATTATAGTGGGCCCCACGAATTGTTTAACGGTGAAAATCATTATCTCCGCTGCTATTTGTGGTGTGGTCCATATGATCTTTGGATATGATTTATTTTTTTGATAATGCTCTAAAATAATCTCTAAAAATAAATGAATAGTGTAAATATAATAAATACATCACCAGTGGTCGTCCTCGCACTACACATACCTACAACGGCTATATAGCTATACACCAGCCAATCCGCTTTTCATCCTCCGGGGAATCCAGCGTCCGTAGATTTTTGTCATTGGATAATTGATTTGCCAGGGAGTTGAAAAGCCATCCATGCAAAATGGGACATGGATTGCCTGCAAAAGGCTTTTAGGAAGCTAGGTTGGTAGTCAGTGCTCTGTGGACCCCACCATGATGTATGTATTTCATCCATTCCGTCCATCTATTTCTCTAGATCATCTTATGACATGAGACCAAAAATGAGATATATTTCAATCTCAAATGAACCACATTACAGTGGTTTTTACATTAGCCTAGTCTTGATTAACTTCCTTCGACTCGGCAGAAAAAACTCGATGGGCACGACCCGAACTAAGTTCGGGTAGGGATGGGTCATTTTCTTTTGCCTGAAATTGAGTTCGGGCCGAGTTCGGATATGTCCTAGTTCGGCCCGACTTGGCCCGAAACTCAACTCCACCTAGCCCAACTCGGTTAAGTGGTGTGTGCGCGTGTGTGTGTGTGTATATATATTTCAAAACCCTACCCGTCCCTTTTCCTTTTACCCGCCAAAGCCCTTCCCATGAACTTGTTGTAAGGTCCGAAACTGGCCTGAACTCAGCCCGATTGCTAATCGCCAGGCCAAGTTCGGGCTGGGTTTGACTGGTGACTGGGCCGGGCCGGGTTTAGCCCAGTTCGACTCGGATCGACCCATGTACACCCCTAATTACAGGAAACATTTTTGAATGAATGTAAATCATTAAAAACTTTTTGGAGGCCATAAAAGTTTTAGATCAAGCTAATATTTGTTTTTTCCCCTCATCTAGGTTGCATGACTTAATCATCAGATTGGATGTCAAATAAACAGTACAGTGGGTCTTAGGAGGATATTAATGGTGGATATCCAATCACTGTTGTTTTCATGTGGTGTGGTCCACCTAAGATTTATATCCCTCTCATTTTTGGGATCGAGCCATAAAATGATCTGTAAAAATGGATGAACGGAATAGATGAAACACATCCATCATGATGGGGCTAGTGGCAAGGGAGTAGCCAATCCGTTTCCGCAGGGGGATGGGCAAATTATGATATTTGATAAATCCACTCCCTTCATTTGTTTTGGCTTTTCATCTTAGGGGGCATTTGGCGCAGGCTATTAGATGAGATTAGGTGAGATACAATTGCATTTGATAATGCAATTCCTTCTAACATTTGGAGAGAATGCAAAAGGTTAGGATTAATTTGATGAGTTGGAATTGCATGCATTCGATCTCATGCATGATTTTCGTGGATTTTAAAATCCACTAAACATGTGAGCCCCACATTGATGCATGTGTTTATCCATGCCGTCCATTCATATACACCGTTTATACGTGACATCTTGGTTATATATGTGTACAAGAATGACATCTGTTGTGAATTTGGTACGTGATTTACATTTTTATAATCTACCAAACATGATTTTGTTTAATCCAATGTTTTCCTTGGTAAAATTTTTATCCCTAACAGGGGATTAGATTTCAGACGTGCAATTATTGTACAATAATGATGTTAATCACATCTAATACAGTTTGATACCATTCAACTCCACAGTCCACCTTGATGTTTATATGCCATCCAGACCATTTATAAGGCCATCTCCGCTGCTGGATTCAAAAAATAAAATAAAATTAAATAATTTATGTGCACGTGGATGGATCATCACACCTATGTCCAACGGTCCCTATTCAACACACTTATCAGTCGCATCTGACGAGTGAGCCATCCCGATTTTAGGTTATGGAATATTGGTAGCGGGACCCAGCTGATGACTGGCTCAAATCTTGCACGTTATAGATACACCGGGTGTGTGGCAATGGACGGCTTAGATCTTAGAGGTGAAAGCAGGCCCTGCTGTCCTCGGCCAGGAGACCCAACCCACTTCAGATTTTAATTAAGGGTAGCAATAGGCAACGGGGGGTTTGGGCGCGAAACTTGGGCCGAGGGTCGCCTAGGCTTGAAATTAGCCTGGTGCATGGGCCAAGCTGGGTCTGGCCCACCGCTTAGCTTGTTGGCAAGGTCCATTCATCAAATGGGCCACGGTCCTATAAAAAATGTACAGTTTAAAATTAGTTCTGACCTATTTCTTTTCAATGTATAGGTGTAGATTAAAGTCATTTAAATTCGAAATCATATTTTAATGATTAAAATTATTTATATGATAGTACTCATTTATATGATGGTACTCGCAGCAATGGATGGAAGAATTACAAACAAAAGATCATTGATTAGCCCATCTCAAAATATTGGATCATTTTACTTTTGCCTATATAGGGCCGGTCTAGCTTAGCCCATAGGACTAAGGCCAAAGACAAGATCTTTGGATCTGATTGGGGCTAGGGTTGGGCTAGCCCTAACCTGCCCTAGCATTGGTGTAATTAGGGCCAAGGTTGGGCTAGGACCAACCCTAACTCAGCCTTAGGATCGGTATAAGGCTGGTTGGTCTAATTAGGGCCAAGGCTAAGCTAGGACCAACCCTAAATGGCCTTAATTAAGGCTAAGGCTGGGCTAGGACCAACCCTAGCCCGATTAGGGCTAGCGCATTTATACACGTGGGGTATGATTTCAAGATACTCAACGACATGGACCATTGGTTTGGTCCCAAATCAAGAAGTGACAAGCCGAGCCGAGTCACCCCTATTCCTCAACCTGACCTGCAGTGCCCAACTCGACCGACTCAATTGAACTCGAGTCGAGTTGGACGAGTCAGATTGATTCAGATAAGCCCACCTAACCTGCAGTGTCCAACTAGGCCAGACCCGACTGAGCCCGAGTCGAATTCGACTGCCTGACCGTTACAAGTAGGCCTTGGGCCCGTAATAATCAGGCCAGGAATTGATCGGGCCCAGTGTAGGTTTTGCAAGATTTCTCCCAAGCCATGGCCTGGCGTGGGGTCCAGCTCTGAATGTTGGGTCTAATTTAACATTTTGCCACTAAAGCCCGGCCCAACCCATTGCCTTGTTAGACTTTTATGAAAGTTCACCACCATTTTAAAAATGCAGTGAATCTTTAATTGTACACACGGCATACTTTAGTGAATCCAGACCGTCTAAATCTCAGATCCAATTTCCAATGGGGTACAATAAAGAAAATTTACACAAAAAAATGATATTAACCGTCTGATTTTGTCCTCTGGATTTTGGCGGCTTGCTATTTTATTTTAAACCATTTATTTGATAACCAACTATTGGATGGACAGCATTAGTGCATCGTTATGATTTTATATATATGATCCATTCAGTGGTCCAATATTTGGACGGTCTGGATATCCGTACATGAGTCTCACGTGTGAAGAAAATGAGACAACACCATTTCTAGAAATGGTGGGAAACTATCACAGGAGTTAAACCCATGGTAAGGGCATTTTGGTCTTTTTATTGAAAGAGAAATGATATAGTACGCTCAGTGTATGGAAACCTTTCCATGCACCTAGTTGTATTTGGATCCATTGATATCCATATCAAAAATCTAGACCGTTCATTGGATTTAAATCTACCTTCCTGCAATATCGTTTTTTAAAATATAGTAATCTGTAGCCGTGAATATTACAAATGATATAGTACGTTCATTTTTTAATGCAACTAATTATAATCTTTAAATCGTTATATCAGTATTATTTTCTCAATTCAGAATATGAAATATCGAATGGATATAATGGATGGTCCAGATATATTTATTTAGATTCTAATAAATCCAAAATAAAAGTATATTCATAGAAATACTTGTATACATTAGCGGACTGGATCGTTTCTCGTCATGAAAGGCTTTCTATGGATAATTCAAAAGCTGGGAGCAGCACAAAATCCATCTATGAAAAAAAACCTATTTTGGCTCTAGAGATAGCCAAATCCATGGCTTCAATTACCATCTCTTCTACCCATTCCTGGTAAGAAAAATCAATTCCATTTCATGTGTTTTCTTTTATCTGAAGAATATCAACAAAGATTTCTCATGGGTTTCTTTTGCATAACTGAATTAGAGACAATAAATAAATAAAGATAAGATCACAGACTAGAAAAGGGGGAAATGGGTTTTTTCATTCTAATTATTCTGAACAATGTCAAATCTTTAGAGGTGTAAATAAGCTTGAAGGATGATTTTTTTTTTTTTTTTTCTGTAATAAGGGGGGAAAAAACATGTTTTGGTAGGTGGAAACGTTTAAAATCATGAAATTCTTCAGTGGGTTTTCTTCACAAGGTACCGAATTTTTGGTATTTTGATTGGTTGGAGTGGTTTAAATTTGGAAGTTTTTAATTGGGTCGGTTTCTCATTTAGTGTTTTGCTTGGACATGAAGTGTTTGATATTGTTTTCTGGAGTTAGACCTGGGAATTATCATATCGGTTTTGGAGGTATCGAGTCGCTCACATGGCTCCATGCATGCCAATGTGGCATATCTGTGCTTGTATCTAATTTTCTGAAAATTTAGAGGTGTAAATAAGCTTGGAATCTGGTGTTTTCATCTACATCAAGCAAAAGAAGAAAAAAAGAAAAGAAAAAGAAGAACATGGTTTGGTAGGTGGAAGTGTGCAAAATCATGAAATTCTGAAGTGAGGTTTCTTCATGAGGTACCTGATTTTGGGTTTTTTTATTGGTTGGGATAATTTAAATTTGGAAATTTTGCATCGGGTCCATGTCTGATTTAGGGTATTCAGTCGCCTACATGCATCCACGCGTGCCAATGTAGCATATGTGTGCTTGTATCTAATTTTTTGAAAATTTCAAATCTTTAGAGGTGTAAATAAGCTTGGAATCTGGTATTTTCATCTACATCAAGCAAAAGAAAAGGAAAAAGAAAAAAAAAATGACAAGAAAAGAAGAACATGGTTTGGTAGGTGGAAGTGTGGTAAATCATTGTAGACACTGAAAAATCGGGTGTCCATGTTGTTGTGAAAAATGTGGCGTTGTGGTGATGATGTTGGGGGTGATTAAGCTGATTTGTGATTGTTGGAGTCGCCACTAGCCAATATTACTCAGAATCCCGCGGTCGGCTAGAACCCACGGAATACGTAAGGTTGGAGAAATCCGAGACTCTCCTACCTTAGGTTGACTCTGGTCTACGATCGGGATTAGAGTAAGGGACCGGTTACAAAGAGGGAAGGTGTTAGGCACCTCTCTCCGTACAAATGTACGGTCTCAACTTAGTGTGGTAAAATAATCTCAAGGGATGATGATGATGCTACGGTCATGATGGGACTAGTCACACGTGGATTTCTGATGTAGCAAGATCCGAGATTTCGGCAGGCTACAGAGCATACGTCCGATAATATGTCTAGAGGGCAGATGTGATGATGCTTATGCAAAGAGATAAGAAAAGTGGACTAGATCACTAGGAATTTCTGATGTGACAGGGTCCGATGTACGGCAAGTCACAGAGCATACGTCCACTGAGATCTTAGGGTTGAGAAGAGAGTAGATGTCATGATGAATGCTTGTATGTAAATGGATCTTTGACTTGATTCTTGAATAGGCTAGGATGTAGATTGAACCATGATCATTCTGGGCTAGGCTTATGGGTTGGAAGAATTGAGAGGAGGGCTAGGGGGTGGCTGGAAAAATCAGAACTTTGAGAGTTTGGGAGCTCCTTCCCTTTCCCTCACTCTCTTCCTCACTCACTTTTTCTCTCTCACTCTCTCTTTCTCTCTCTCCCTCCCTTGGTTTGGTTTTATTTTTGGTTCCCTTGAAAATGAAAGGGGAGAGGGCTATTTATAGCCCTTTCCAATGGCTTTTTGGTAAATAGAGGACAAGAGGAGGGTAAATGCTAGTGTGGCATATGGTGATTGGTGGAGAGGAGAGAGATGCCACGTGGCGCGCTCTCATTGGTTAAAAGGGCCAGTAAAACGGTAAATAGTGAGAATGAGGAGGGTAAATGTATGGGAGAGTTGACTTTGGACGCTGGGACAGCTGTCCCTGCTCAGGTTGCAAGCGGCGGCACTCCGAATACCGCCGGCGGTAGTCCGACTACCGCCCGGACCTGGCTGAGTCCGAAACTCGTGTGGCTGACTCAGCGCATACTTTTTGAGAGGAGGCGGTAGTTTGACTACCGCCGGCGGTAGTCAAACTACCGCTTCGGTACAACTTTCCTCTAAATTCATCCGGTTGGTCCTTTTTTGGGTCCTTAGAGTGAAACAAAGTCCGTTTTGGATATTTGGCTCAAAATGGCTTGAAATTGGCTCGATCGTTGCCCGAGAATGATTCGAGAAATAGATCGGTTTTGGACATGGTCTGGATTGAATAATGGTTCAGGTTAGGGTTAGGGACATGATCATGGTTCTCGGATTGTCTTAACAAAATCAAGATATTAGCCTGGGTGGGGTGTCTACAATCATGAAATTCTGAAGTGGGGTTTCTCCACAAGATACCGCATTTTGGGTTTTTTTGATTTGTTGGAATAATTTAAATTTGGAAATTTTGAATTGAGTCCGTGTCTGATTTAGGGTTTTGCTTGTGTGTGAAGTGTTTGATCTTGTTTCCCACAGATAGACCTGGAATTCATTGCATCAGTTTTGGAGGTATTCTAATTCCGCATGCTTTTACCCAGCCCTGCTCGTGCCTCCACATGTGCCAATGTGGCATGTGTGGAACATCTGGGCCATTTATAACCCTGGCCCAAAAAGTCATGCCAGCTCACTCATCAGATGTTGCACAGTATATGGAACAAAATGAAGGTTAAAATACTTCATCTAGCCTTCCATTTCATTTAGTACACTGGTCCACCTGATGAGTGGATCAGTCTGATTTTGAGCGAGGGCATCTAGAAGGTGGGGCCCACCTTATGGATGGGTCAGATGTTTCACATTTGTACCTTGTCGCCACGGCGTGGCTATATAGGCATGTGGGATTCGCAGACCTATGGGTTTTATATCTAATTTTTTCTTTTATAAGAACATAGACTCGTGGTTTTAAAATTGGCATGAAGCACTTACAATGGCCGCTACCTTTAACAGGCAATTCAAAATAAACTTGAAAGAATGCCTGAAAGGTCACTACTATATTGGCTGCTATAACATCTTTTGTTCTATGAACTCTGTTGTATGAACCATTATAGTGTTGCATCATGTAACACTTTGGACGGATCCTTACTCCTGCTCCGGTGGTAGACTCTTAGGAGTTTCAACACCTAGTCAAGGGTTCGAGTATCCATAGGTGGTGAAATCCCACTATGGCGTGAGTGTGTGGGGGTGCGCCCGCGTTTTTTTTTTTTTTTTTTTAATGTAACACTTTGGGCCCATTATATTTGTCGTTGTAACTTTTTTTTCCCCCTTTCTTGAGGGTGTGTTTGGTTGCACCAAACATCATGAAATTTCATAATTAATCATTCTATTTGGTGCAAAACATCACGAAATTTTGTGATATATTGGGCTACCAAACGCACCCTAAACCATGGATGGAATGATTAGTGGATTTGAGTAAGACTACAAATTCTGTGCTGGTTTTGGAATTGAGTGGTTTATCTTTGTATCTTTGTGGCCTGCGGGCTTCTTGCATAAATTGTTTTGTTGTCAATAAAGAAAAATACATAGAATAGTCTAAATCTAATACTTTAATATGTAAAGATGAGGAGAACTTTCTAACGGTACATGTCACATTGGGTATTTTGATTTGCTTGATTGATTGGACTAGTTTGAATTTTAAAATTTTGAAGTGGGCCTTATCTGATTTGTTCTTTTGTTTCATATGAACTGTTGGATCTTGTTTTCTGAAGTTATACTTGAAAACCATGTTAAGGGCTTTGCGTATGATGTTTAAATTTATAGCAAGATAGACCAAAACCAGTAGTGGAATCTGTAAAGCCATCATTCTGCTTCATGCATCTCCTTTGGAATTTGTAAATTATTTGATTACTCAGAGTAGTTTGATTAGAAAAATAAAAACTGTTTTCTTTTTCTTTTTCTGTTGTACATTCGAATGGTGGGGATTTTGGTTTGTTTCGTTACTTAAGACTAATTTAGATTTTGAAAATTTGGACTGGTTTTTTATTTGATTTTCTCTTTTGGTTGTACTTGGTTGTGTTCAATATTGATTTCAGAAGTTAACCTTGGAAGTCATACATTGAGCCGTGCATCTAACTTTTAGGTGAGAGCAACCTCATTGTCGACATCATAGCCTTGTCCCAACAAGTGTTTTGATTTCAAAAGTGAACCTTGGAATCCTTCCTTCGATGTCTGCTAAGGGGTTCACTTCCCTAGAAACTTGTCTGAAAATCACCTGAAAAGGAAGACGTAAACACCTTGATCTCATTCGCTACATATCCAACTTCCAAGGGGTAGTATGCTACCCAGACACCCAATGACCCAAGCAATTGCTTTTCTTAATTCTCCCTCAACAATAAGAAGCCCTGTAAAAGACTCCTTGAAGAACTTCATGCTTCTTCTTCTTCTTTTCTTTACTTTTTTATTTATTTATTTATTTATTTATAAAGAAAACAACTTTAAATTGTTCAATTACTCAGTGTAATTGCAAAATTTGAATTGGTTTTCCATCTTAGCAATTTTTCTTTTGTATTCTTTACAGACTCTAATCTTCTTTTATCTTGGGTTTTTCCTTAAGCTGATTACTGAAATTTATTATTGAATTCTGAAATGGACCCCTTAGTGTTTGTTTCTCATTAAGGAAAACCAAAAGTTTATTTTAGAGTATCATTAAAATGAAAAGAAGTGATGCGAGTTTCATTATCTGTGGTTTCAGCCATTTGAAATCTGTCTTTTTGGGTGAGAGAAGCCGGATCCATGTTACTAGTGCTCCAATCACTAGGATAGGGTTTTTGAAGAAGACTGTGGAGTGCAAGGAATCAAGAATCGGAAAGAAGCCAATAGAAGTGCCACCCAATGTGACCATCACACTCGAAGGGCAAAATTTGAAAGTGAAGGGTCCTCTGGGAGAGCTTTCAAGAACTTACCCACGTGAAGTAAAGCTTGAGAGAGAAGAATCTGGGATCATAAAGGTCTCTAAGGCTATGGAGACTAGAAGAGCCAACCAAATGCATGGGCTTTTCAGGTAAACTCATCTCATTCAACTCCATAGTGTGGAAAGTTTGGTGTTATAGTTATCTTGTTTTTGTGTCTCTTTTGGTTTTCTTTTTCTGAAACCTTTAGCCCATTTAAGTTGGACATATTAGATTTAGGTTCTCTCTCAAAAAAAAATATTAGATTTAGGTACAATATGTCTAACATGCAACAGCAGTACAAAAACATTCTTCTATGTGGATCTTCTTCAACCTGTTATTTGGAATATTGTTGCAACTTGTAGTAGAGGTTGTTGGACTGAGTACTCTCAGAATATTATGATGGATTCTATGTTTTCACCAGACTGGAATCATCTAAAACACTTATTTTATGCAGTTGTATAAAACACCCAAGCTCTGTGTGGCCCACCATGTTGTATATGTAAATTCACTCCGTCCGCTAGGTGGGAACCATTATTTGAACCATAAATAGTAAAGATCCGTCTGATAAAAACTCTAATGAGCTACACCAATCAAGACAGTGTAAAACTGCTCCTAAAACTCTAGTTCACACTGTGTGGCCTACCTGATATTTGGATCAGGCTGATTTTTAGATTTTCACCTCCATCCTTGTGAGTTACACTTGATTATTGGGTTTGATGAAAGATACACACCATGGTGACCCCACACACAAACCTATGGTTGGCATCCCATCCCCATTGTTCCCATGCGTTGTGGTGCACCTAAGTTGGGGATGTCATTGATTTTTTGCCCTGGGGAGCGTCATTTCACTCTCATAACGAGAGTGAGTGCACAGCAAGACCGGACAATTTACATATACAACAGGGTGGGTTCCACAAGCCTTGGTGTTTTACGCGTTGCATAAAACAGATGTTGTAGAGGATTCTGGTCTGATTTTACCTGTGCATTTTCAGTCTTACTCATGGTCTTTCATTTATAAATGTTTTTGCTTCCATGCTTTTCTAAATGATTTTACTTTGGGTAGAATACTTCTTTAGAAGTTGGAACATAGTTCGTAAGTGTGTGGCCCATCTTTAGAGTAGAGCTGCCTTGTTTTGGAAGAGGACACATTCATTGTGATGAATGCCTCCAGTCTCACACACGTGCCACGTTGGTGCATGTGGCACTTCAGCTTTTGCTGATGGGTGATTGTGAGCAGCATTCCTCTTTAATTGTTTCAATTAGACCATATCAAATAGTCCAAACAACTCTTGCGAGATTGCTTGGGAATTGACAATGTAAGGGTAGATGATTAACTGTCTCCTCATGGCTAAAGCATAGATTGCAAACATTAGTGATAACCATCTTCCTGTGCCTCAAGTGGTCAATGGTAAGGCTTTTATCCCACCCCACGAGCCAGCAAAAGGTAATGACCCTAAGGTCTGTTTGGTTTTCCATTTTCATATGAAATGCAAAGTAAATGAGTCATCATTATCATTTCCAGGTGTTTGTTTAAACAAGAATTATGGCTTGTAAATCAAAAGTCAAATGCACTTGTAAAGGAAGTAGGTGAAATAAATTGTAATGATTACATTGTCACACTATAAAACTAATGCAGGGGCATTTTCACACTGGGCTCGAGTGGGGTGGCCTGTGGGATGCAGGGGTACATTCGGAGTGGGTGGCCTATGTGAGGTGAGTGGCTCGTGTGAGGCGGAACCCATGTGATGTGGGGCCCACGAGGGGGGTTCAGCCGATGACGTAACCTATTGGATGTGTGGCCTGGGTTATGAGATAAAGGGATTGATTTGCCATGCTCTATCAATTCGAGCTTTTAGAGCAAGTGGTTAGTTGTCATGCATCAAAGTAGTATCAGAGCGTGAGGTCTCATGTTCGAGACTCCTCACCTGGGCTATGAGATAAAGGGATTGATTCGTCGTGCTCTATCAATTCGAGCTTTTGGAGTAATCGGTTAGTTGTCCCACATTTAAAATAAAAAAAAAACAAAAAAAAAAACTATCATTTTTATTGTGATTTCTGGGTGAAACAATCAATTTAGCAAAATCATCATTGCAGTCAAATGTAAGTGATGTTACCACACAATTACAAAAGTAAACAATCACTACCCATTTACAGTCATTTATTGTCGTAATTAGCAAAATCATCATTGCAGTCAAATATAAGTGATGTTACCACACAATTACAAGAGTAAACAATCATTACCTATTTACAACCATTTATTGTTGTAATTGAACAACCAAACAGGCCCCTAGGGTGACCGGGTCTGGAATATTGCCAAACAAAAGTTGTCAGAGATGAATCTTACCAATTTGGGGGTCCCTAGACACAGGTACTGCAACTTGGGTTCAAGTCAATTGACTAAACCTAAGGTTGGTTCAGGTTGGGTCAGGTCATCAAGGTCCTCATGTTGGATTTAGGTTGGAAAATGCCAACCCAATTTGAATTCAGGTGGGGTTCAGGTTGAGTAAATTCAAGTCGAGTGAGGTCAATTTTGGAATTACCGCATGTATTTGGGTTGGGTCGGTGTTGGATAGTGTATAGAAGACTTTGGGTTGGGTTCAGGTTGAGAATTTGGGTCGGGTCGGGTACTCTTGATGTCAAGTTGAGCTCTGGTTAACCCACAACCCGGCCCCAAACCGCCCAAGTTGCACCCCTACTAGAAACATAGTCGCTTGTTAGGATTATAGATTGAAACACACAGACCCACACACCCACCACATGTGTACACTCACACGCACACATGCGCGCACACATACATACACTCATGCACGCATGCACAATTGCCTGCCTACCCGCGTGCTCACAAGCCCACTCACACCCACGCCACAGACACACTCTCCCTCATGCACAACCTGTAACACCCCGGATTTTCACTGTTTTGGAGTTCCAAAAATCATTGATTTTTTTTAATTAATTAACTTATAATATCACTTAATGACTATTAGCACTCAATGTTTTCCCATACACGTGTGATACCAGTAAAGAACCGCACAAGTTCGATTAATCATGAAACATCTTGTCCGATCAAGCCACGGTGTCTGGGCGTCCACGTAGGATTCTCTGCCGGGGCCGTTCGGTTAAACCTCTTGTGGTGGGGTACCATGAGTTAATTAACCTAGGATTAGCTCATTAGAGTAGACTAGACAGGCCGTGATAAGGCCTAGTGCGGGCCGCTAAGCGATGACTATTTACACTTAAAGACGGCCCACGTGGGCCACCCAAATGACCGTGAAGGGTCGAAAAAATCTAAAACTTTAGAAAATCATAGATCTCACTAGGCTTGTGGTCCATCGCGGATCGCGGACCCGGTGGACACCCGAAGTACCATCGGCGCTTGCCCAATGCGCCCACCAATGCTGGTTAAAATCGCACCGACAAAAGAAACTGAGACTCCGGGCCTTCTAGCCGTTGAATTTCTTTCAAATTTATGGTGAAGGTTTAATGTATTTTTCAACGCCTGCCCACCAAATCTGGGCCCCGATCGTGGCACGATGACCATTGATCGCGAATCGGACCCGTACGACCAAACCCCGCATCCGTTCGTTCCCAAACTTTGTAAGGCCCCTCATCGGGCCATGGACCACTTATCCTATAAATTTCATGGCCGAGGGCCATCGAAATGCTCCAATCACCAAAATGGGCCCCACAGACCACTTAAAGGTCGAAACTCTTTCTCGGATCATATATCCGTTCATCCGTTCGTCCTTAATTTTTGCATGGGCCCTAATCGGGCCATAAGGCACCTACACGCCGAATTTGGTGGCCGGAGGGTGATAGGGCCTGAGATCTGAAATACCCTCCCATAAGTCTAGTATAGTAAAAACCTAGCCCTTGGGGCCATTTGCACCAAATGCGGAATTATAAAAAGGTGTTTCTTTTGGGCACCCTCTCCCATACGATTTTGCCCTAAGAGAAAAGGGGGAAAGAGAGAAGAGAGAGAAAAGGGAGAAGAGAAAGAGGAGAAAGGAGAAGAAAGAGAGAGGGAAGAAGGCATGGTGGACTCTCAATCAAGGTGGGGCCCAAGAAGAAACCATGCACCACAACCACCAAGATCGTCCATTGATCGTCTAGGTAAGACTTCTCATCCTTTGTCTTGAAAACCCTTTTTGATGAAGGAGATTTTACATGGATTTCTCATGAATGAACTTGTTTTAGGGATTCCACCAATCGGCCCCAAATCGACGTTCTAGGTCATTTTTGAGTCTCCAACGAATCACAAGGTGCGGACTATTGTTCTTAGGTGGCCTAGCACCAATTTTTCTATGGGTTTAATGATTTTAATTGTTTGGATGCTATGATTGGAGAAACTAGAGAAACCCTAGGAATTGCATGATTGTTGAAATCGTATAGAATGCATGTTGATCCTCATTTGGTGTTGCTATTGCCTTTCACATGATTGGATATTTGGATGATTTGGTACTCATGCCTTGTTGATTGTTCCTACGTTGTTGCCCCATAGAATGTATGATGATCATGTGTATATGACTTCTTGTAATGGTGGAAGTGCTTAACTTCCTCCCACACACACACACACACCTCACTTGCACTTGTATTATGATATTTTGACCTTGCTTGGTATGAGAATCTGAATTGTATGTTGAGAAGCATGAGAACATGAATATTGTATATCTTAGATGACGCATTGGTAGTCGGCATGCTAGGGATTGCTACTCGAACCCTTGGGTCGGTCAGGAAACATGAGGAGAGCAAAGGTGGCTCCATTGGTAGGACCGCCTCGAGGCTAAACCGTGGGTTTTGGGCGGGTGTACTCGGGCGACTGTAGTTCGACTACGTGGGACCCTTGTGCCCGAGGTCACTCGTCTCACACTCGCCTGACTCATGCGGTCTAGTCTACTGACTGATCAACCCTGTTTGTTAACCCTGTGTGCTCACATATGTATGGAATCGAACCACCCTGCAACCATTGTAGCCCATCGATAACCCACACAGAAATCGGTCCACGGCCTCGTGAGCCGGGCATGGTGGAATGGGACATTATGTCCGAGCCGTCGGCTCTGTTGGGGTACCGCGCCTCCCCGTAGTGACCGCGAGCGATCCCTTCCTTTCGGCACTCCTCATGTGCTTGGTGTCGGGGATGAGGAACCCGACGGGATCACGGACCGCGAGGTCTAGGCCTCACGCGTTGATGGGGTCTTGGCCTCGCAACCAGCTTAGGGCATTGATACGTAGGGTGAATCGAGAATCCCAACCTGCTTTGGATGAATGGACTTAACTAATAACTCGGCTAACACGATCGCATTGCACGCATTAGTTAGGGTGGCGACTCGGAAGTCGAGGTCGCTCTGAGGGAGTGTTGTCATATGCGATCGTTAGATGGAGTCGCTTGAGGGAGTGTTGTGGTGAGGGCATGCATCATATCATCTCGCATGCATGCATTTTAAATAAGAGTTATTAGGTATTGATGATTGTCTGCTTTTCATTAAGTTCATATTACAATTGATGCTTGTTGTAACTTAAGACCAATAGTTCACACTGAGTTGATCACTCAGTCCCACTCTGGGACGGTGTTTTAAAACACCAACCAGACCCATTCATAGATGCAGGTAACTCAGGGCATGAGGAGTCTGGCGAGGCGAGTTTGAACAAGGAGGACGGACTCTACTACTTGTAGCTGATGGGCGGCTCTCCATCTGCTTGATCAGGCTGAATTTGGATTTGCTGAGCCGCGGGCTCAGCTTTACTCTTTTTTTTGACATAGCCTTCTTTTATTATCCTGTTGGGCAACGCCTTGGGCGACCCTTTATTATTTTTGGACCTGTATATTTGTGAGTTTTCCTTCATTTCAGTAGACCGGTGCGATTGTGCTTCATGCTTCAGGTTATTCCAAATTGCGCAGTTAAATTTGATTAATCATAAAAACCATAAATGCATGATAAGTGACACTCGGGAACTCGAGGAGTCGAGTCATGCACGACCCCGATTTTCCTAGGCGTTACGATGTATCGAGCGATAGTTTGGAATTCCTTGGGCCATGGGTCATGAGCTCACTAACGCGTCCGCTGACTTGAGAGGATACGTATTAGGAAACACAATAGGAACTTAGAACTCTAGGAACCATCCTAGACCCTAGGCCGACAATTATAAACGGGGGATAGGACTTCCAAGGAATTAGGAATGGATAGCGAGAAAAAGGGATCCGAGGGTCTTAACTTGACGATAAGATTCGATTTGATTGAATAGGAGGCTTAACTAGTTTAGTCCGCCCAATTCCTAGGGCCCGTGGGGCCAACTGAATTAGGTGAGATTTGGATGAAATGAATTTTCGAGAAACAATGAATGTAGATGTGAGGGAGTGGATGAGCGCATCCCATGTTCCATGATGCCCTGTCGAAACGTATCCAATTAGAGGAAAATTCTAGATTTTTCTTCCAAATATACTTGGAAAGTTCATCATCAAGGGATTTAGAAATCCCGCGACACACCTCTCAACATAAGACTCATTTTACAAAGCCCATGAAATAAATTCTAATTCCGTCCCGCGCTCATTCCGGACTTGCCATTCCCAATCGTGGGTTGGGATTAGCATTGTAATCCCATTTCGTGTAGCTTAATGCTACTAGTCAAGCAGAATTAGGTCTAAGTCCCTCTACCCTTTAGTTTTTCCGGGACATTGGTAGGAACGAGCCGGATACTGGATTATTGGACGGTAGAAGCCCTTGTCCGAGCCCAATGAGCCAATACCGGACCAAGCATATTAATCCTGACCCATTCGGGAATAATTAAGTGGGGGCGAATGAAATTTTATCGAAATACAGAAAATGTATAACCGAAACTAAGGGATTAGACGGTCGAAACCATAGTCTTAGGCCAAATTTGATAGTTCAGACCCATTCTGGGATAAAGACTTGGGAGTGAACGAAAATTTACCGAAAATAGTGAAACTAGAGAAAAACTAGGTTTTGGCCCATAACTAGGAGGAATCTCATGAAACCAGTAGGTCCATTGTGTAGATCAGCTCGTTCTACCCCAAATTCATATATAGCACGTCGAACAACTCATTCCGGTTTGTGAGATATGACCATTGCAAGGAGCCCCCACCAGGAAGCCAGAGGACCCACGTGGCCACCCCGCCGGTGGTCCAGAGGCCCGCGTGGCCACCCCGCCGACCCGCGTGGCCACCCCGCCAACCCGCGTGGCCACCCCGCCGACAAGTGTTCCCCGTCAAAATTTCTGCAATTTTTAGTCAACTTCAAAAATTCATAACTCCTTCGTTACAACTCCGATTTAGGTGATTCAAAAGCCATATTGAAGCTTGATGAGTCTAGTTTTATATAAAAATAAGAAAAAAATAAAATAAAAATTTTAATATGGTTAAAATTATGATGTTCTGACAACTGTCCAAAAATTTTTAAATTCAGGCAGCTATTTTTCCTAGAATTTTAATAATTTATTTATAACTCCAAATGGGATGAAATTTGGTGGGATGACTTAAAACTTGATGATAAATCATCATAAAAATTTAAAAAATAATCCAGTTACTAAAAGTATAAGAAACGTTGCAAGAAGATGGGTCCCCTCCTCCCTTTCACTGTTCACACGAGTGGGGCCCATTTCCCTTGCTATGTGGGACTACCTAGAGTCCATCAAACATCTCTACTACGCCCATTAGCCTCCACCATCCCTTCTAAACCCTAGGAAGGATCTCTTCTCTCCCATTCTCAAACAAATCCACAAACCCAACTCCAAACCCCTCCTCTCTCCCCCACTCTCATTTCTTTTCTTTCTTACCTTCCTCATTCCCTCTCATCACTCACCTCTCCTTCCTAACTCACTCAAAATTCCATACCTCCATCATTCTCATTCCCAAAACTCCATTTCAAACTTCCCTTCACTCCCAACATTCATCCATCACTCTCAAATCCCTCATCCAAATCTCATTTCAACTCTCATTTCCTCATCCACCTATACCCATCTTCAAACCCCATTCCTAAAACCACCTTCATTTCTTTCACCTTTCCCCATCCTCTTTTACCACACATGTTTCTTTCAAGACTCACTCACCAAAATCCCACTCCTTTCACTCTCTTCTTTTCTATCTCCAAATTTTATTTCCCAAAACCCACTCCATCCACATTTCAAAACCACCATTTCCTTTAAATCTCATTTTCGCAAACCCACCACTTTCCCATTTAAAGGACCCATCTCAAACTCCTCTCCAACAATAACAATCTACCCACTACCACATTCAACCCATTTACCCCAAACCCCATTTCCTCTAATCCATTTTTCCTTCCATCACTCCCAACACTCCACATTAACTCTCTTTCTCAAAATCTCCCACAACCACACTCCATTTTCAAACATTACCCAAACCCTTTCCAAACCTCACCTTCAAGATCCGTTTCCAAGGATCCAACCACAAATCCCAACCTAGGAACCCATTATACTAGCTCGTTCCAAAGTCCCAACCTTCATTTTCAAACCCTTCCCTTCCAAAAGTAATGGCTTTTCTAGCAACCGTTGCCTCTTTCTTTTTCATCCCTAAGGTGATCCTATCACTCGTGGGAAAGAAGCGCCTCCCTTTCGCCCGACTCGGACAAATAGCCGTATGACCTCTAATGACCGGTAGTTTGCTTAGAGTCCGTTAGGTTTAAACCGCATGTGTTGAAGGATGCTTAGGACCGTTGCTTAATTAGGTTGTATTTCCTTTCCGTCTAAAGATGTTTATGAATGCTTGTAATCCATATTGTAGGATATAACCGGCCATACTAATGGCATTTTGACTTCAATATAAATGTGTGGATTGTTTTGAAATTTTCTCGATTGTCTTGTGAATGCTCGTATTAATTGCCTTCTGCAAGTCCTTGTTAGCGTTATTAGCACTTCAAACCACCGAATACCTTGAACTTTCAACTATTCATTCATTCTTGGAATTTACTGAAACCAAAGTATAGTCTGCAACTAACCCACTAGTCATAGGATTGAAATGGTAATTCATATAAATAAATAAATAAATAAATAAATAAATAAATTTGAGTCTTTAAAAACTTTTTAGGATGATCGTTGCCCATAGGCATGTTGAGAGAATTATTAAACCCCAAATCAGATATAAATTAATACGAGGACTCTCGTAGACCAAGACCCAAAGGACAACCTTATAAATATGAGATTTAAACGTTCCAACGATGGTTGTTCCCTAAACATTTAAATTGATCGACATTACGGAATTATTTATATACGTTGAAGCATTCGCGCTTGACCCAAATTCTCAATCCCGGGTGATTACCAAAGGACTCACCGCTTGCTTTGACCGAAGCGAAGACCAGGGATCTATCGGGATTAGGAAGGGATACAACGGTTGTTTGCCACAGTCGCGAACAATCGACGTATCGATTGAGCCTACCACAACCGTCTCTCCGTATTGGTCTAACATTGAAAATAAATATTTCACTCTAGATAGAGGGAAACCATCGCCATGAATCTGGATCTTTAAGAATAAATATGTAAATAAATAAATTTTAGTAAACCTCAAGGTGAAAAAAAAAAAGTTTAAGGGGGTAGACTAGAATGAGCCAAACTAGTATGATAAGTACACACTTTACCATGCATATGAACTTGAAATCAACAAAACCTAGGCAAATAAAATGATGAAACCTTTACTCACTACCCTTAGGCAATTTCGGGACGAAATTGTTTTTAAGGGGGTAGATTGTAACACCCTGATTTTCCAATTTTTGGAGTTCCAAAAATCATTGATTTTTTTTAATTAATTAACTTATAATATCACTTAATGACTATTAGCACTCAATGTTTTCCCATACACGTGTGATACCAGTAAAGAACCGCACAAGTTCGATTAATCATGAAACATCTTGTCCGATCAGCACAGTGTCCTGGGGCGTCCACGTAGGATTCTCTGCAGGGCCGTTCGGTTAAACCTCTTGTGGTGGGGTACCATGAGTTAATTAACCTAGGATTAGCTCATTAGAGTAGACTAGACAGACCGTGATAAGGCCTAGTGCGGGCCGCTAAGCCAGATGACTATTTACACTTAAAGACGGCCCACGTGGGCCACCCAGCGACCGTGAAGGGTCAGAAAAATCTAAAACTTTAGAAAATCATAGATCTCACTAGGCTTGTGGTCCATCGCGGACTGCGGACCCAAAGGGACACCCGAGTACCATCTGGCGCTTGCCCAATGCGCCCCACCAATGCCAGATTAAAATCTGGCACTGACAAAAGAAATTGAGACTCCGGGCCTTCTAGCCGTTGAATTTCTTTCAAATTTATGGTGAAGGTTTAATGTATTTTTCAACGCCTGCCCACCAAATCTGGGCCCCGATCGTGGCACGATGACCATTGATCGCGAATCGGACCCGTACGACCAAACCCCGCATCCGTTCGTTCCCAAACTTTGTAAGGCCCCTCATCGGGCCATGGACCACTTATCCTATAAATTTCATGGCCAGAGGGCCATCAGAAATGCTCCAATCACCAAAATGGGCCCCACAGGACCACTTAAAGGTCAGAAACTCTTTCTCAGATCATATATCCGTTCATCCGTTCGTCCTTAATTTTTGCATGGGCCCTAATCGGGCCATAAGGCACCTACACGCCGAATTTGGTGGCCGAGAGGGTGATAGGGCCCTAGATCCTGTAAAATACCCTCCCATAAGTCTAAGTATAGTAAAAACCTAGCCCTTGGGGCCATTTGCACCAAATCTGGAATTATAAAAAGGTGTTTCTTTTGGGCACCCCTCTCCCATACGATTTTGCCCTAAGAGAAAAGGGGGAAAGAGAGAAGAGAGAAAAGGGAGAAGAGAAAGAGGAGAAAGGAGAAGAAAGAGAGAGGGAAGAAGGCATGGTGGACTCTCAATCAAGGTGGGGCCCAAGAAGAAACCATGCACCACAACCACCAAGATCGTCCATTGATCGTCTAGGTAAGACTTCTCATCCTTTGTCTTGAAAACCCTTTTTGATGAAGGGAGATTTTACATGGATTTCTCATGAATGAACTTGTTTTAGGGATTCCGACCAATCGGCCCCAAATCGACGTTCCTAGGTCATTTTTGAGTCTCCAACGAATCACAAGGTGCGGACTATTGTTCTTAGGTGGCCTAGCACCAATTTTTCTATGGGTTTAATGATTTTAATTGTTTGGATGCTATGATTGGAGAAACTAGAGAAACCCTAGGAATTGCATGATTGTTGAAATTCGTATAGAATGCATGTTGATCCTCATTTGGTGTTGCTATTGCCTTTCACATGATTGGATATTTGGATGATTTGGTACTCATGCCTTGTTGATTGTTCCCTACGTTGTTGCCCCATAGAATGTATGATGATCATGTGTATATGACTTCTTGTAATGGTGGAAGTGCTTAACTTCCTCCCACACACACACACACACCTCACTTGCACTTGTATTATGATATTTTTGACCTTGCTTGGTATGAGAATCTGAATTGTATGTTGAGAAGCATGAGAACATGAATATTGTATATGCTAGATGACGCATTAGTAGTCGGCATGCTAGGGATTGCTACTCGAACCCTTGGGTCGGTCAGGAAACATGAGGAGAGCAAAGGTGGCTCCATTGGTAGGACCGCCTCGAGGCTAAACCGTGGGTTTTGGGCGGGTGTACTCGGGCGACTGTAGTTCGACTACGTGGGACCCTTGTGCCCGAGGTCACTCGTCTCACACTCGCCTGACTCATGCGGTCTAGTCTACTGACTGATCAACCCTGTTTGTTAACCCTGTGTGCTCACATATGTATGGAATCTGAACCACCCTAACCATTGTAGCCCATCGATAACCCACTGAAACTGGTCCACAGCCTCGTGAGCCGGGCATGGTGGAATGGGACACTATGTCCGAGCCGTCGGCCTACGCCGGGGTACCGCGCCTCCCCGTAGTGACCGCGAGCGATCCCTTCCTTTTCGGCACTCCTCATGTGCTTGGTGTCGGGGATGAGGAACCCGACGGGATCACGGACCGCGAGGTCTAGGCCTCACGCGTTGATGGGGTCTTGGCCTCGCAACCAGCTTAGGGCATTGATACGTAGGGTGAATCAGAATCCCCAACCTGCTGGATGAATGGACTTAACTAATAACTCGGCTAACACGATCGCATTGCACGCATTAGTTAGGGTGGCGACTCGGAAGTCGAGGTCGCTCTGAGGGAGTGTTGTCATATGCGATCGTTAGATGGAGTCGCTTGAGGGAGTGTTGTGGTGAGGGCATGCATCATATCATCTCGCATGCATGCATTTTAAATAAGAGTTATTAGGTATTGATGATTGTCTGCTTTTCATTAAGTTCATATTACAATTGATGCTTGTTGTAACTTAAGACCAATAGTTCACACTGAGTTGATCACTCAGTCCCACTCTGGGACGGTGTTTTAAAACACCAACCAGACCCATTCATAGATGCAGGTAACTCAGGGCATGAGGAGTCTGGCGAGGCGAGTTTGAACAAGGAGGACGGACTCTACTACTTGTAGCTGATGGGCGGCTCTCCATCTGCTTGATCAGGCTGAATTTGGATTTGCTGAGCCGCGGGCTCAGCTTTACTCTTTTTTTTGACATAGCCTTCTTTTATTATCCTGTTGGGCAACGCCTTGGGCGACCCTTTATTATTTTTGGACCTGTATATTTGTGAGTTTTCCTTCATTTCAGTAGACCGGTGCGATTGTGCTTCATGCTTCAGGTTATTCCAAATTGCGCAGTTAAATTTGATTAATCATAAAAACCATAAATGCATGATAAGTGACACTCGGGAACTCGGGAGTCGAGTCTATGCACGACCCCCGATTTTCCGGGGCGTTACACAACCGCACACATGCGCGTACACACACACCCACTCACGCATGCATCCACCCCAAAATATCATTTAACAGCTTGTACTTGTTAAGATTGTAGATTGACACCACACCAAGAAATTCAAGGAGTTCTTTAACAGTGTAGCATATGGAGTGAAATCCTTGATATTTCCACCGCTAGAAGTCTCCCCTCAATGTTTTAAAATATTCACTACAAGAGCATGAATAGGACAGATCCTGAAATAGCATGGCTCTATCCTGTGTATGTCCACAATCGAAAATTTCGAGTGTCAACAAACCATCTATGATCCATCCCTGTCGTAAGTATCTGTTTCTTTTTATGTTCTAAAAGCCCAAACTATATAGCAGACCACATTACCAAGATGGTGCAGGACTCGAAGTTGAAGGGTTTCTCTATTGGGCATATCTTCCTTTCTGATTTGTTATTGGATCCTGAGAGTTTCTGGATCCTTTTTACTTGTTTTCCTCATCTGTCTCTTACGCATTCTGGAAAGGAAACAGAATGAAGATTATCCTGTCTTATTGCTTGGGCGCATTTGGTTGCAGCAAATATCATGAAACATACCCTCATTTATAAGTTAGTTTCAAACGCTCGTATCTTCTATTAGCCTGGCATGTGTGTATGGTTCTGCATATTTTTCTGCTGGCCCTGCCATGAATGGACTGTCCCCAAAAGTCACACCAGTTAAGGACTCGTTTTCTTTTCCAATTAAGGACTCCAATTATTATAAATAGACCACTCCACAAGAGAAGTCCTACCACACAACCTCCAATCAGGTGCTCTGATCATTTGAGTATTGTGATTTTCTGCAATGTGATCAATCCATGGTGGGGCCAACCCATGGACAGCCCGTATCTCATGCTTTTGTTCAAGATCTCTTTCTTATGCCATTCTTTCTTAATACTAGTTTCCTCATCATTCAATGCAGAACTCTTACCGACAACATGGTTGTTGGTGTATCGAAGGGATTTGAGAAGCGACTCCAGCTGATTGGGGTTGGATATCGTGCAATGCTGGAGGGCAAGGACTTGGTACTCAATCTTGGGTTTTCACACCCAATCAGGATGGCGATTCCTGACGGCATACAAGTGAAGGTGGAGGAAAACACCCGAATCGCCGTCAGCGGTTACGACAAGTGTTCCATTGGAGAGTTTGCTGCTACTGTCAGGAAATGGAGGCCACCCGAACCGTACAAAGGGAAGGGTGTCAAATACGCTGATGAAATCGTGAGACGGAAAGAGGGTAAAGCTGGGAAGAAGAAGTAAAATGGGTAATTCCTTTTCCTTTGTCTTGCAATCTTTCAACTGTATTCGGAAACAATACATTTCTCAAATTTTGCAATTTTGTTGAAATTGAATCTGTGGTATGGATAAACTAGGCTAACTTGAAATACATTCCATTTGCAACTCAAAGTGGTGCTTTGCGCAAGTCCGACTAGAGAAGTTGAAATCTCTCTAACATCTCCAGCAGATATGTGGCACATGTCTATTGCAATCCACCCCATTGACGGACCATATCCTATGAGTCACGACTCACAACAATTGATAATGCTAGCCGTCTGATTGGTCTGTTTTCTTTTTTAACGATCGAATGTGAACTCGACTCAGTTTTTGGGTCTAACTGAGTTGTTTGAGTTTCTCAAAAACTTGTCTTAGGCAAAGAAAAAAATCATCAGAATCAATTGAAAAGCCATCCGAGTTAATTTTCCTAGGGCTCTCTACAAGTCTTGATATTCGAACACAATCAAGTTGATTGTGTGCTTGTTTCCTTGTACTTGCACCTACACAACACCACAACTTGTGGTACCGCGCCATTCTTCCCACCAATGTGGAGCTAGTGTTCGAAGTATCGGTATTGCTACAAGCTTCACTACCGGAGGATATGGAAATAATATCAATTCGCCAATAACTTGAAATGCAGGCACACATTGGGGAAAGACAGGGTAAATGGTGGAATTTTTCAATGAAATTTCAAGAGATGCTAAAATACACATACTCTCATATTGAAGAATAAAAATTTGCAAAACTAATGCATACATAATAAGTTTCCTCGTTTGGGAGCTTGCAAATGGAGGTAAATGGGAAATGGAATTGGAGGTAAATGAATTAAGAGTAAATGTCTTACTTAGTTGTGCTTGGATGGGAGTAAATGAAATGCATTTGAAATCTAAATATTATGTTTGGATGGAAGTAAATGGAGGAATTGAAATGCTGAGAATTTGTTCAATATATTCATGGGAACATATGCGATATTCTAAATCAGCTTTAATATCTCAATTAGTATACGTATATGATATTTAACAGAATAATTGTGATAAGGCCATTGAAATATATAGTTTAGTCAAAATTGGGAAAATTTTGAGCCTCAGGTAGGCTACAAACATAATGATAACAAACAAGTAACTTGCCAATGCTTTTTAACCATCCATTTAGATGGTCAACCTTTGGATGGTTTGGATGTAGTCAGTAGTTGAATTTCGGAGTATCATTGGCATGCTATGTGTATGGTGGATATGTGCGTAGCGCCGCTACCTTTGTTTACTCGTGCAAATCTCCGCGGAGCTCAAAAAGGCATTTAACTCCATTTACTTCCAAATCCTCTCTCGTGGAGAGGATTTCACTTACATGCCCATTCACTCTCATTTCATTTCCATGCATTTATTTCGATCCAAACATACCTCAAATACCATTTACCTTCATGTACTCCCAATACCTCTTATTTAGCTTCTTTTATTCCCATCCAAATGGCCCCTAAAAGCATGTGCTATCATAAGAAATCAATTCATCCATCCCATCTTTCTTATATATTCATCCTACCATCCCATCTAACCATATATTCAACATTTTATTCAAACATCCATTGATATTTTAAAATAACGACAGCACAATATTTCGCTGAGAAATTGTTGACAACTGCAAAGGTAATGAAAGATTGTGGTCTCGATATCACCTATGGTTGCAATAACAGTAATATCACGATATTATCATCGACAAATTGAACATTTGCATATAACCAAACGCCCATAAAAAATAATTGAAATGATAATTTTTTCTAATAAACAGATTTTTCGCAATATCGATACGGTGATTTTATCAAAATATCGCTGGTACGCTAGTGATACAAGCAACACCTGGAATTTACAGTGTAAAAAATATTAGCGATACATAGGAGATATTAATACATTGGTAATACATGCGACACCTGAAATTTACATAGTTGAAAATATTGGCAATGCGTTGGAAATATTTAGCAATGCATTGCCGATACCTGAAATTTTTTATACTACCAATGTTATTGGCTGAGATGGAGATACAAATAATATCCATAATATTTTGATAATATTAAGAATGCTTCGAACAATGATTGCAATATCAATACAATCGCAATATTATCATCAACAAATTAAACGTCGAATGCAACCATGTGCTTATAAAAGAAAATTTGAAATGGAGAATTTTTTAATAAACAAAAATTTGACAATATCAATACATTGATGATATTATCGAAATATTGCTGATAAATGATGATACAAGCGAAACTTGAAATTTACACAGTTAAAAATATTCGCAATACATTGTCGATACAAGCGATACATTGGGGATACTTAGCAATACATTATCGATATCTGGAATTTCTTATACTACCAATGTTATCAGTCTTGCTGCTGGTATTATTAATATCGCCAAGCTAGAAATACAGATGATATTGGGGATATTTGGATATGGGAATACTTTAAACAATATGCAGAGCTTGTGTAAAAAATCAGGACCCCACCATGTCACACTTCTTGTGCTTGAGGATGATTTGATAGCTTGGCCACGCCTATGTGTTGAGTCACGGTTATCTATTGATTCCAACGGTGAGGCCCACCTGATGAGTGGAACGGCTGATTTTGGAACCATGTGATCTTCATGGTGGGGCCTACCGGTTTAGTGGTACTAATGTCCTCTACAAGTGGCATGTAGGTGAAACAACGGTGCAGTACAGAATTTTTGTGGGGCCTTCCCTTTAGGTGATCAGCTATCATCTGGAAGCTTTGTTTATTTAATAAAACTGTTATGTTCTTCTGCAATCACATTTTTCTACTAGAAATACAGACTCTAGATTCATTTGACCCTTGCTTGCATGAAGAGATAGATAAATAGACACATCCCATTGCCCTTGATTTGGGGTGGGCCATCTCATTGTATTCTAATTTTTGAGAGCTTAAAGGGTGTAAAACCATCTAAAAGATCAAGGAGGAATGATACAGGGCATAGAGTAAAACCATTGATTTTGAGATTGCCTGTTTTTCAGATTAGTTGATCATCGTGGTGTGGCCCACTTTTTGCATGGGTTAGATATTCTACACGTGTGACATTGGCAGGAAAAATGGTTGTATGAAAAATACAGCAACTGTATCAGATCTGAGAAGGATAGTTCTTCCTCTGGCGTTTGTTTGAATAATATCACATTTGTCATAGGGTCTTTGATTTCGTTCAATTATACAGAGGTTTCAACAAATTCCAATCGTAATTTTGTAATTTCATCAGTCCGTTCATCTGGTAGGCCTGACCGTTTATGTACCATGCACCGAATTCCTCGCCAATTGGACAATAATAACTGTTATCGCTCAAATCTAGTTGAATCCACAGCTCTACCTATAGGCTACTAAGTACATGCACCAGTGGAGAACAAAAGACAATGGGAGCTTTCGTTGTGGCTAGGGGTATACATCGAGTTGAGCCGAGTCGAACTGGCCTTAGCTCAACTCGGCTCAGCCACTAGTTGACCTCAGCTTGAACTCGGCTCAGCTCAATCCTCGAGCCTGACTGGCCAGCTTAGCTTGGATGAGTTCGAGCTGAGTTCGCCATTGCAGCATTTTCACAAATACCTGGACTGCACCTTCAAAACAGCAATAGTTTTACAGGTATTTTATCAAACACCTTCTAAGCAACATAAAAATCAAGAAAAAAGGGTGTTAGTTTCATATACATACCTTCCTTGCCACCAGTCACACTTCTTTGAGTCATTTCATTAAACACTTGGTGAGCAACATCAATATCAAAGTAACCGAGTCACCAAACTGGTTTGATTCGAGCTAAGTTCGATCCGAATCGAGTCGAGCCGGGGCTAGCTTGAGCTCAACTCGAACTCATTTTCGAGCTTAAAAAACCAGGTCGACTTGGCTCGAACTCAGCTTCGAACCGAGTCGAATCGAGCTTTTTCGAGTCGAGTCGAGTGAGCTAACAGAGCTAGCTCCGTTTGTGTACACCTCTAGTTGTGGCTAGGACCTTTCGATGCCTAAGTCAGGTAGATAAACCTAGAGTAGGTATGACTAAAGGTATAATTTTTATGTGTATCTTTTACCTATAGTTGGGCCATTTTTATAGGTTCTTTAGGGGTGTATCTCGGTAGATTTGATAGATACGCTGGAAGGGCCCATCTTGGAGTAGGAATCTACTTTCGAGAATATTTCCAATTCTGCCTTGATCGGTGTAATTTTTGGCTAGGATCTCCTCGGATCAGTCTCGGGCTGATATGCCGAGGGATTCTCTCCGAGCATTTCTTTTCCGAGATCGAGATCAAGATGATCAGATCAGCCAATGAGCTCCATTACCAAGTTCTAAGCTTGACCAATTTAGCTTAGCAGTTGAGTCATTCATCAAAGCTCTGCTCAGATTCCCCGATGGTCGACACGTCAATGGCTTATGAAAGTTGCTCCGTCAATTCTTTGCCACGTGTCTCATACAACTGATCGGTTTTTACCATAACACTAGCCATCTAAGGTCATTTTACTACAGCCATATCATAGTTCAGGCGTCCATTCATGGACCGGCAGTTGGACGATGATTATGGTCATGTGATGGTTTGTTTTGGGGTTATGGTCTGGATCCATGGACAGAGGGACCCACGTGAGTGTATGGATTGACCATGAGTCAATTCGTCCAAGTCGACTCGGACTCAGTATCTGGTTAGCATGAGTCAGTAGTGAAAACTGGCCAACTGCAACCGAGCCACTCCTCCCTGACTCGGCTGAGTTGTAACTCGACGCAAGATCAAATGAGTCTGGCAAGTCTCTAGGGAGGGGATTATGTGTGCGGCCCATACCGTGGGGCCCACCTTGATGTATGTAAAATGAAGCAAATCCAAATCTCAGGTGGACAATACCATAAAGGAAAAAGTGGTGATTGAATGCCCACCGTTAAAAACTTCCTTGGGTTTATTTTTCTATCCAATCCGTTGATAATGTCACACGGACCTGGATGAATTATTATTATTATTTTTTTTAAAACAAATATCATCTTGATCTAAAACTTCTGTGGCCCACAAGAAGTTTTTAATATTCAATCACCACTGTTTCTGTGGTGTGGTTCATCTGAGAGTTAGATCAGTTTTATTTTTTGAATCATGCTATAAAATGAGCTAGAAAAACGGATGGATGGCATGGATGTACAGTACACACATCACGGGGGCCAACGTCAGAGCCACACCTTGTTTGGTGAGGCTGGGGCCCACCTAATCCGCTACCCTTCAAACCATGATTACATGATACACCCAAAAATCAAACGGATCGAAGAAACTGAACATACATCACGGTGGGCCCCACATAGTCTGGTCACCTGGGATATGGATGGTGCTCCCCTTCCGTCGCGATGGGCGACATTTTGTCCATCTTGGAAACAAAAATGTGAGTGTCCGCAACCTGAAATAGCGGCATGTGCCCGAGAGTGAGAGATCCGAACCGTTCATCAGGTGTGGCTAGCCCAGAATCCATTTGTCGGCTACTGATTTCAGCATCTTTTTTGGCTAGGGCATCTCCCTGGTGGGGCCCATCAGATAAACGTTTGGATCTCGTGCATGTGATTCTGCATTGAAGAGTGTGTGAGGATGGCCCAAAAAAATCAACCTGATTGGACTAACCGTTGTTCGATTTTTCTTTCTAACCATCCATTTGTAGACCACTAATCCTATGGTTAGGATCATCCAATCACTGTGACCTTGGGGACTACGGAAGCGGATTGGCTGGTGTACCTCGCTATATAGCTGCTGTATTGACGTCAGCAAGTTCTGTGGGTCTGATCATGAGATATGTGTTATATCCAAACCGTCCATCCATTTGGTGAGCTCGTATTAAGGCTTTGGACGAAAAATAAGACAGATCTAACTATCAAGTGGACCACACTGCAAAAACCATTGGTTGATTGAACGTCTACAATTGAAACCCTTTTTGGGGTCACAGAAGTTTTGGATCCATATGAAATTTGTTTTTCCTCTTCATTCAGGTATTTGTGAACTTATAAACAGATTGGATGTAAAATAAACGTTATGGTGGGCCCTAAAAAATTTTAACGGTCAAAATCATAATCTCCGCTGCTATTTATGGTGTGGTCTATATGATCTTTAGATATAATTCATTTTTTGCATAATGCTCTAAAATGATCTCTAAAAATAGATGAACTGTGTAGATATTATAATTACATCACTGTGAGGCCATGTAACTTTGATCTCCTTTGAACCGTTCGTACAACTCGGAGCTGGAGGAGCGTCAGTGCGCGTCATTGCACGACACGTACCTACAGCAGCTATATAGCTGGTGTGAGGTACACCAGCCAATCCGCTTCCTGGGGACTACCGTAATTTACAGTGGGGCCCAGTTGAGCGATCATTAGTCATTACATAAAGACAAACGGCTGAAATGCACCAATGGAAACAAGTCTAATTTTATTTTATTTTTTTCTCTCAAATGATCCTTACCGTTAAAACGACCATATGGCCCAGATCAGAACTTTAAAATTAGAAGATCCTAACCGTCTGATCAGAATTCTATAAGTAGAATGTTTGTCAACCATTGACCATCTTCTTTTAGACGACATTTTGCCATCAGGTCCGTTGGTTGGCCCATCCGTAGAGGGGCTATATAGCTGCATGGTTTGAATGGTTCGTCTGGTGGGCCGCTACCAAGATCACATTTCATCAGAAGATCCTGATCATCCAACTGGCAAAATTCAAATGGATCGTTAAGCCCATGTGATTTTAATTAGCACAATTACATCCGTGGATCAATGGCTCACGTTCAATCCGAAAATAGACACCTAGGATCATTAAGTCCATGTGATTTTAGCACAATTCCATCCACGGATGTACGGTCCAGATCACACATCCATGGGGCAACATGAGCCGTACGATGGATGGGTTGAGGGCAACGGAAATAGGGGAATGTCACCCTATTGTTTCCTTTATTGTGGCCCACTTGAGTGATATCTCAGCCTTCATTTCGGATTCCAGTCACTAACATTAGGGGCCGCATCTAATGGACGGACTGGATGGCGCGTACGCACACCACGGTGGGTCCCACTTACGAACATGTGTGGTAATTCCGTGTGGAAAGAAAAGGTCAGTTTCGTCATTTCCAAAAGAGTTGAAAATCCTAAAGTTAGTTATCGATCCTTATCAAACGTCCTGTCCGAATTCAACGGCTTTTGGAGGGAATAGCCCCAAGCAAAACAAACACCGGCCATTTCTAGCTCTGGGAAACCAGGAAAAAGCCTGTCCTCCTTTCAGGACTTGGGTTTTTCTGGCTTCTCGAGGCATTTTCCGATCTGGGTTCTTCCTATTCCTTCCTATTTCTCCTATCTCTCTCCGGATTTCTGATCTAGGTCTCTGTTGTTCGGGACCCAAATGGATATTTCTATAGAAATCGGTGGTTTTTGTTAACCAAAAAGAAAGTTCAGGGCCTCGGATTTGAAGAAAGCAATGCGATGAGGGTAAGAGAAGAGGTGGACATGAGCTGCTTTTCATGTCGTCAACCGCCATGGAATTTAACGAACCGGCTGCTGTGGAAAAAGGGCCTGCGGAAAGAAGGGATTCCAATCTCCAAATTGGTCCATAGTATCTCAATGAAATCAGGTAGATCAAAAATCAATGCCTCTCGTAATCGAATCATGGGATGAAATTAACTGTCTTGTCAGGCCATGATCTGTGCCCGCCTATCATGTGTTTGTTGCTGGGGCCCCACATGGATCCAAGGTTCCATCAGGTTGGCTTGATCGCCAATGGACCATGGTGCGAAAAGACAATGTGATCGGACGTCTTAGTGCATGGATATTTTCCTTCTTGAATTATGGGGGGCGAAAGGTTATTTTCCTTCTTGAATTCTGTCCGCTGATTCATTGTGTTTTCAATCTTCCATTTGAATGTCACCAACCGGATGGTTAAGAATAAATTGCATGATTTTGGACCGTGCTACATTCCCAGTACTGCCACCGGATGTTCGGTTTGGGTCATCCACACACAGCCATGTGAACCCCACCTGACTATACATCACGCAATGATGTAACCAAATGGCCACACATGCTGATTGATCAAGATTTGAAGAAAAGGCCCGCATCTCACGTGACACTCCGCACATGTGCACAAGAAAATGCCCACTTTCCTTTTTTAGCTCATCTCTACTTTCCTTTTCTTTCAAATATCTACATTAGGAAATTTCCTCTTTCTTTCATATCTTTATATTAGATAGGGGAATAATTTTAGATATTTTATTATCTAAATATATTCTTGTTTTAGGCATTTTCTTATTTTCGCATATTTTTAGATTCTATAGCTTTTATTACAGATCGTAAGGTTTGATTATAAATAAGGCCTATGGCCTATGGAATAAAACAAGCTGATTAATATTCTCTTTATGAAATTTCTTATTCTCTACAGTAGCTGTTGAAGGGGGAGAAAGTGATCTCTAGTTCAAGACTAGAGGACTGTTGAGCTTGCCCCCAGTCTTGCATTTGTGATCTCTAGCATTTGGCTAGAGGATTGTTGGGTCTTTTTCCCACAATCTCTCTTTTCTTATTGATTTATTTGCTTTTCCTTTCGGGTTTGCATCACGCAACCTGCACTAGAATGCTCAGCCACAAAGGTTGCACAGTATCGTTTGACTTTTGAGTTTGTACAAGTGGGGCAAGTGGGGCCCATGCTTCACTGACCAAAACAGTTGATATTATGGGCCCCACTGTGGACGGTTGTCCATGAAAGTTCTCTCGAATTGGAAGAATCCTAAGCATTCAGTAGGTGGTCAGAAAATAGATGTTAAGAGAGTAAATAGAAAAATGGTTCACATTCAACCAAGAAAAGGGCCAATTTCATACAGTTAGGATCTTCCAATGGAGGCACAATGGACATCCAGGGTGAGGCCCATCATATCAATGGTTTAGTCCGTTGAACCATGGCCCCCAACTTGCCAAACTGAAGACCTGGACAATGCTGTCCAACCCTCCGACGCATCGGTCTATCTGAAAGCTAATTGTTGGTCAGACCAGACTCTTCTTACAATACATTCACAATACTACAACGATTATATTCATATATGTTAGTGACCAATTCATTTGCACCATAACATCGAGCAACTCACACATGGGACCCATGGACCAGCCAATGTTCTGCATCGGCCATCCATGTAGTGGACCTATTTGTGGGGTCACCAAGTTCAATTACACTGGTTGGATTACCCCAACCATCCAGTTTATGGCTTCGAAATGTTCTTTCCTTGCATCCATCTGTTTATGAATAGATAATAGATCAATAACTTCTGTTTGATGAGACTGCATGACCTAATGCAATCCAAGTAGGGTCCACTAAATGGGCCATCCTGAGGATGATATCAACATCTGCTGTCCAAAGTAGGGAATGCAATTTGTGAAATACGGCTCCAATTTATATTCAGTGTAGAAGCACATTTTTTGAAACAGTCAAGTGCTGAAAGTGGATTTACAAGAGGAGGTTTTGCCGTGATCGCGATGAATCATGGTCGACAAATGCAGATTGTAAATCTGGTGGCTCTGCGATGGATGGCCCGCAAAAGGAATGCATCAACAATCCAATTAATAGACTTCCGATTTCGAAGCAGACCACTGACATTTTCTTATGTGTGTCTTGAATTCAATCTTATATTCCTACTGCCCCAAGCAAAGAGAAAATTGGCCTGAACGGCCCTGTTCTTTGTAATCTTGATCGGAGTGAAAATCTCCTTGATCATCTTCACCTTTGGGCGTCTCATGACGAAATTTGTAAATTCTTTCATGTTTTTTCTTCCCTTTCACATTTTCACTGACCCTGTAATTGGTAAGTTTCACAACACTTTTCTACCTTTACCATCCATTGAAGAGCACAAATCAGACGGCTCAGATAGCTTGATTCGTGGGGATTTTCTGGGTGGGCTATCAACTGAACAGTCCAGCTGATGGATGATCTGTAGTCATAGACCATACAGCAAAGTGTACGGGGGGAGCCCATATGGGTCCACCAAACCAACCAGACATTTCCTTGATTTGCAAGTTTCTTGGCTGAGTCCCACCATGAATGATTTGATAAACATTGTTTGTGCAGATGCTGCCAAGCAGAGGGCCATCGCTGAAGAGATCGTAAAAATTGGCAATGGGGCCGCCACCACTCACACGTTCACCTTCCGTGAGTTAGCAGCCGCAACCAAAAACTTCAAGTCTGACTGTCTGCTTGGTGAAGGCGGCTTCGGAAGAGTATACAAAGGGCACCTCCGAAAATCAAATCAGGTACTATATTTTATACTTCTCTTCTTCATTTTCCCATGCATCAATTCAAAACACTAAGTGCACGTTTGGATGCACTATTGAATTGAATTGCAATCATTAGTCTAGTGAAGTGGAAACAATCAGATCATAGTTGCCTTAGCATTGTTCACTCATGTATCCAAATGCAACTGGAGCTGTTTTTTTTTTTTTGTAGCATTAGTAACAATGGGCTGAAAACGTAGAACTAATGCGTCCATCCAGATTCCATTTTCTGTGCTTCATCAAATGCTTGATAATTTCAAAATCGGAGTTTCCCCACATACATATTTTACCAAATGTTGATTTGGGGTACCTCCAAACAACATGTAATCCATATCAGATTTACCGATACTAACTTTGATTTATTGCACCCAGGTTGTGGCAGTTAAACAGCTAGACAGGAATGGATTGCAAGGAAATCGAGAGTTCCTTGTCGAGGTTTTGATGTTAAGTCTACTTCATCACCCAAATCTTGTTAATCTGATCGGATATTGTGTGGATGGCCATCAAAGGATTTTGGTGTACGAGTACATGGCATTGGGGTCTCTAGAGGATCATTTGCTCGGTATAACTCCTAGATATTTAACCTGATATTGCTTTCAATTCTTGGTTTTGCATGTTAGAGATGCTTGTGGCGAACATGTATGGTGGTTGAGACCATTTCTCTAGTGGGCCACCATGCTGATGGGCCAGTTCAAAATCATGGCGATTGAACAACGCCAATTACCAGACTGTAGTGAGTTTTTCCTCCTTGAATGTGGACTGTTGCCCCTTGAGTGATCTGCCCGTTTCTTATGGCATTGATCAGGTGGTTACCATAGTCCCATCATGTTGCCTTTTGATATATGGCCCATATGAATGGTGGCCCACCAAATTGGGGTCCTGATCTCTTTACACAAGCGTAATATGTACGTTAGAGATGTTTTGATATGCACAAGGTAGTAGCATTTCTGAAGTATTTATATGATGCCCGGGTAGAAAAAAGTGAGTTATTTTTTAATGTTAAATGGTACTAGTTGGCCCATCTTTATGCTACCTAATCCACTGATTTAATGAACACGCCATGGAATCCCCCATGCCCTAATATCTCACCTACCAGATTACCTCATCCATCCATCGAAAATGGACTACTAATACAAATAGTCCACACTTATCAAGGGCCCATTCGAGTGTCTAAGATCATCAAATGGGTGATTTTTTTCTGACAGCATGGGTCCCACCATTTCAGCACTGCTAATTACAAGATTATACCACCTTTTGCAGATTTATCGCCAAACAAGGGGCCTCTCGATTGGAATACGAGAATGAAAATTGCCCAAGGCGCAGCCAAAGGTCTCGAATACTTGCATGATATGGCCAACCCGCCTGTAATTTACCGGGATTTCAAAGCGTCCAACATCTTACTTGACAAAGACTTCAATCCGAAGCTCTCTGATTTCGGACTTGCTAAGCAGGGCCCCACAGGCGACAAGAACTATGTATCTACTAGAGTGATGGGAACCTATGGCTATTGTGCACCAGAGTATGCAATGACAGGTAAGCTGACTACGAAGTCCGACGTTTATAGTTTCGGCGTAGTGTTTCTTGAGATCATCACAGGAAGGAGAGCGATCGACTCTTCGAAACCAGAGAACGAACAGAATCTCGTCACTTGGGTATGTTGAGAGATACAATATAATGCAAAGATCAAAGCTAGTTTTAAGTTTAACATTGAGAAACCAATACGATACAGGTTTTCATCGTAACATCATGCAAGCCTATCCTATTGTGGATGTGGGTCCCAACTTGAACGGTCCATCTAGAAAATAAAAAATAAAAAAAAAAATCACTTGGATTGGACAACCTAACAAGTTAAAAGAGTCCACAAATGGGCCACAGAAAAGCCACCTCAAATCACTGATGGGATGGCTAGGATCATCGTATCAGTGTGAGTTTTGGGCCATGGATGCTGCATTATGCTATGATTCCAAGCACCTGTATTGGATTACCCCTAACACTGATCTGGTCTGCGCCATATTATGCTGCAACTCCATGGAGTGGAAGTGAGAAAAGCAAGAGGATCAATTAGGAGTATTCATTCAGTTAGATCCACTGATTGGGCGGTCAGGATTGTTCGATGGGAATGTTTGATCCATCTGAAATCCTAGGTGGGGCCGTCAGATGGATGGTCCAGGCCGATGATCTGAACTCATGTGTGTGCAATACAAGGGAGTGCAGCATAATATGATGCAAACGGATTACAATCGGATCATTCCATTCCAAATCTCATTCAGGCCTGGTCACAAAAGAATGGTTGCGATTTTTCTGTTTTTCATCTTCATCCACACCCTTGAAACCAATCCTTGTGTGCCCACTTTTCAGGCCCAACCGCTGTTTAAAGATCGGCAGAAGTTCACGCAAATGGCCGACCCACTCCTTCAAGGGAAGTACCCAAAGAAGGGTCTGTATCAAGCTCTAGCAATTGCTGCAATGTGCCTTCAAGAGGAAGCTAGCACCCGCCCTTTGATCAGTGACATCGTGACTGCTCTCGAATACCTCTCAATACAAGATTTCGGTCCTGAGGAGAGCTCTAAAGATCCAATCTCCCTGAATTTACGCTCCCCAACTACAAAGTCACCAAGAATGGCTAGTGGGAATGCTGATAGACCACAATCTCAACTGGACATCAACGATGAAGATGGAGTCATATAAAGACAAGGAATGTAGGGAGAAGAGTGAGGGCAGTAGACAGGAGTGTCCATAAAACTGAAGAATTCTAGCTTATCAGATGCAGAAGGCCAATACGTATCGCGACATGGACACTGCATTTGGATGGATGCTAATTGGATTAAATTGCAAGAATTCGATGGAACGAAGAGGAAATAACCAAAATTGAGGTGGGTCCATTTTGATTTACGGTGACGATCATTACAAGTACAAGTTAAAGTGATAACATTGCGAGTGGGGATAGCTCCACAGGCCATTTTAACTCTATCGAATTGGATTATTGCATTTCGATTCAATTGAACATCCAAACGCAGCGTAAATCAAAACCCGAAGACCAAATCATTGGTTGAGGTTATTCGTAAATTTGATCGCGGTTACGGAATGTGGTTTTAGAACTTTGAGCACACATTGCATGGGTTAAGGCCATAATGGTGAACATGAAGTTGGACTACAGGCAGTTAAAATGGAATTTGAACTTGGTCACTGGTGGCAGCAATTGGCAATCTGAGCTGTTAATTTGCATTGGATGAGTTGGATGGAGATTGCGAAAGTGTGCGTGATTGAGTGTGGTCGTGTTTGGTGGTTCAACCATGGCTCGGTTCATGTGAGGATGGGACTTAAGACGTAGCTGTAATCTGCATTTATATGTCATTTTCGTTATTCCTTGTTCTCTACTATGTTAGCAACACTTTGTGTTTAGCCGGATTCGAGTTTTGGTTAGATGTATCCATATATATGGTGAGACCCACATGGTGGATGACTTGGATTTTCCCACTCGTGTGGCACGTGCATAGAGTTTCACTTAAACAAGTCAATATTTTCACAAGTTCCAACTCTTTTTAGGCAGGTGCAATATATTGGGGTGTGTGTGTGCGCCTATATATAAAGAGCAGCCTAGCTGACCACACCTTTCAGCTTCAATAGGTATACTTTCACATTCTGAGACTCTTCATATTCTAAGGATGACCCTTCACGTTCTGATGATGTCTTTTCGCAGTCCGATAAATGTCCTTTCACATTCCATAGATGTGACTTTTTCTATTCCAAGTCAATTATATTTAAAGCTGGCATTTCCGACCCGATCCGGTAGATCCGACCCGATCCAACCAGATCCGACCTGCTTCAAACTGAACCGATGACCTGATGATGTCCTTTGCCATGAGAGTTACAGAGAGAGAGAAAGAGAGAGGTGCAGTTCGTTGCTTTGATATGCAAGGTAAACAGTTCAAATGTTCAAGTGAGCAGTAGACAAGAAGCGGATTGGCTGGTGTACCTCACACCAGCTATATAGCTGCTATATTGATGTCATCAAGATCTGTGGGTCTGATATCCAAACTGTCCATCCATTTGGCGAGCTCGTTTTAAGACTTGAGACAAAAAATAAGACAGATCTAACCATCAATTGGACCACACGGTAAAAACTAGTCGGAGATTGAACGTCTAACATTGAAACCCTTTTTAGGGTCACAGAAGTTTTGGATCAATATGAAATTTGTTTTTCCTCTTCATTTAGGTACTTGCGACCTTATGAAATTTGTTTTTCCTCTTCATTTAGGTACTTGTGACCTTATGAACAGATTGGATGTAAAATAAACATATGGTGGGCCCTACAAAATTTTTAACGGTGAAAATCATTATCTTCGCTGCTATTTATGGTGTGGTCCAGATGATCTTTGGATATGATTCATCTTTTTGATATTGCTCTAAAATTATCTTTAAAAATAGATGAACCGTGTGAATATAATAAATACATCACCGTGTGGCCCATGTAACTTTGATCTCCTTTGAGTCGTTCATACAACTCGGAGCTCGAGGAGCATCAGTGCTCGTCTTCGCACGACACGTACCTAGAGCAGCTATATAGCTGGTGTTAGCTACAGACAGCAGTACTTGATGGGAATTACAAAGCTTCTTCAAGAAGCTATATAGCTAGTGTAAAGCTTCTTCAAGAAGCTATATAGATGGTGTGAGCTACAGACAGCAATATGTTTTTATGCTACTGGGTAAACTATGTGGGGCCCATCTTGAATTTTTTTGGTTTATCCACACCGTCCATCAGTTTTTTCAGATCATCTTAGAGGTTGATACTAAATTCTAAGTATATCCAATAATCAAGTAGATTGCACCATAGGAAACAGTGAGAATATTGATTTCCACACCGTTGAAAAAAATGAACGATCCGAACTTTGCCTAATCCGATCCGACTAGGTTTTCCTGACCGAGTCAGTCTCAGATCGGTTCAGGCCAGCAGGGGTTAAGATCGGTTCGAGTTAGATGACCCGGACTCGGTCCCGGATCGGATTGAGTTCGGGTCAAGCCCTACAAATTTCGAACTGAATCGAGTTGGACCCAATCCGATCCAACTCGGTCCGATACCCAGCTCTAAATTTATATTTTAGTATAAAAGTTCTTAAAATTTCATTGTTAAATTAATTTTTTCTAATTAATTGGAGAAGATAAATAGTCACATGATTAATTAGTTCATTTGATGGGTTAGAACCATATACCCCCAAACACCCACCCACAATTCCCCCAGGCTCTTGGTTCCTCACTTCAACTCAACATTGCAATGGAATACACCAATCTTCATCTATACATCATAGCGAGTTGAAGAGAGAAGACCAAACCCATATGTTGATTAGGCTAGAGGTGTTGCATAGTTAAGATCTAGACTGTTAAAATCATCCAAGCAACAACTCATCACCACTACGCTTCATCGTCTAGTTCAATGGTGCAAGTTACACCTCTAATATGTACAACATGTTGGTTTTTGTCGGATGCATCGGGTTAAGATTCCATCAATTTATATTATTTTGCAAGACCTTGTAATTGTTATTGTATGGTATCAGGTTCTAACTAATCCATTTGACAAACCATTTATGTAAAATCTCCATGTGTGATATGATGGTCAACTTAATATATAATCAACTATATGCATATCAAGTTTGTTATTGGGTTTGAGTGCATATGCTCATGGACCTTCATGATAGTTAGCGTGTTTGATGGGCTCACATACGATAGTTCGCTAATCAATATAAATCGATCAGCTCACATTCAATGACATAATTCTGCGCCTTTTGCATGATCATCATATTCACACATGAAAGTATGTTTTTGGCGGTATATATGTAAAACTATCTTGTTTGGATTATGATTATCACCTATTGGGCCCATCATGTATGTTTTGGCCTATAAACTAGAATATAGTGGTTTGATCCATTAAATAAATAAATAAACTTGCGATGGTTGGACCCAAAGCTTTAAACATAAAATCTTTAAAAAATGCTTTAAATTTTCCAATAATGTAATTATATTTTGGATCCAACCCATGAACCCTATGTGATTGGATTAAATCATTAATATTTTAGCCAAAATGAATTTGATAAGACCACTAATGACATAATGATAAATATAAAACAATTACTTATGACACTTTTAGGCAATTTGTGTAAATGTTATTAACTTTAATTATAAATTTGTAACTTGTAACAATTTAATAGTCACCAAGTGATCAAAGTAGGGTGATCTATAAATATCATATCAGAATCATTGATCCTTAGGCCTGTTTGGCCTGTTGTATTAGGTGGGATTAAGGTGGATGGAATTGCAAAAGTTACAATAAATGCATGTGTAAGGTATTGTCCCTGGATTGGGTTTATCTCGTGTTTTCTAATACAGTGTTTGGAGTGTATGCACAAAAAATCAAATCCTAGGATTTACTTTCAAATTGCATTTGGATTGAACGTCGATGCAAAGAAAATTCAGGATTAGTAATCCCATGTCACATTTTCTAATAGAAGACTCATTTTCCAAAGCCTAGGAAGTAAATTTTAATCCCATATCACACTCTTTTCAAACATGTCATCCCAAATTTCAAAGTGGGATTAGTAATGCAATCCCATTTAATACAACTTAATACCACTGTCAAAACAGGCCCTTAAAAGCATAATAGAATTCCAAGAGTAATGGCATCAAATTTATGATTTTCAATTAGGAAACCCTTCTCAATTACAGCATGATCGATCAATTAGCTCGATGGGTGACCTTGCTCATCCATTGATGAACCAATAGCAAGTTGTGATCTTGATTGAAACGAGGGATTAAATCGATGTAATGGGTTGCTCATTAAAGTAAGTCTTTGAATATTAGAATTACTATAGATTATTGAATTAGAATGAATTCCAAAGCAATTTTGGTGATTAGATGGCATGTTTATCTTTTTAGCAGGTCCACACCAACACCAATTTCCTTGAAACTTACATGAACTGTCCATTTTCAATATATCAATTGGACGGCTAGATTTGTCCAATCAGTTTGATACGGTCCATGTCAACGATACGACAGTCCAAGTCGTTTACATGAGTAGGGTGTAGTTTATTGAATTAGTGGCAAACAACCGGTACCTACTATTTCTAGGGAGACTATAAGGTATGGCCCCAGAGCAATTGGAATATGGTAGAGCCATCTCTCCACATCATACGTGGAAGGGTTCTATACCAATCCAGTCCATCCATCTACTTAGCCCTATCATGGATGGCTTATGTTTGAAAATTCACACTTATTAGAGAATTAGAATCGTCCATTTTCAATTTCCCTCATTGAACGTATGAATGTTAAATGATTTAAGATCTGTTGATCAGATGGCTTGGATCATCCAATCCGTTTGTCTTCTCCACCATTTCCTATCCAAAGAAGGCGAAACTAGATGAACGGACCCGATTGACATATCACCCTGCCACGTATGCTACCTAGAGATGGCTTTCCTCCCTCGAGCACGAGTCCTTGACCGAGTCGGCAGTCTACATTCAAACGTACCCTTGAAGTTGATTGACTTTATTGCTAACAAGGTTCGCACGGCCACTAGATCTGGACCGTTCATCAAGAGGTCCGTTTTATGGTCTATCGCATCGGATCAAATTCAGTATTTGGCATGTGGGCAGGTCGAGGGTAGATCTGATCCATTCATCCATTGAATCTTATCTGTGGACGGCCCTTGGTTGAGAATCACAACAACATAGGATTCAAATCATTACTTCTGATGGTTGAATTAATCTTCATCTTGATTTTCTATCTGAAGGCCCCTGTACGGATAAGATCGTATGCATTGTTTGATCTGTGACTATGGACACCATAGATATAGAATACATACATCAAGATGGGCCCCACGGGCTGCACCTGATCGGATCCCGACTTTAGCTATGACTAGCGGTCCACTCATGAACCGATCAGACGGTCCAGATCAATAGATGGTTGATAGATGCACCACACACGTGTTTGATATCTACACCGTTTACAAGATTGGCCTTAACGTCGGTGGAGATATCCATACAAGAACTCTCCGATTGAGCATCTAAGCACTTTTATTACTTTAACTTTTTCAGGTGAACAAGGACCGTCATCTCGACCATTTCTTTGCAGGCTCCTGATTCATAGGTATAAGATTTCCGAATCATGAAGCTTTTTGAGACGGCCATGGATCGTCGTATTCATCAGATCAAAAGCCTAGATTATAGAGACTTGGTCCAACGAATATTTGTGCCGACGTATCTTAGTATAATACAACAACAAACCTTCAAAGAAAATGCTTGCATTCCTTGCTTGGACGTGGATTGTCTGCCGGTGCTGTCGAGGTGAACAATGGAGGAAGCGGTAATCCGTCTGGGTAGAGCTCTGTGGGGGCCACCATAATGAAAACGTCTTATCCATACCGTCTATACATATCTATAGATCATTATGTTATATGAACCCGAAAATGAGGTAGAACCAACGCTTAAGTAGGCCACAAAGTGGAGATTGAAGGCTCACCATTGCTACAGAAGTTTCGAATCAGGCTGATACTTGTGTTTTCACTTCATCCAGGTCTAAATGAACTTATGAATAGGTTGGATAGTAAAAAAACATCACAGTGGCCCTTAGAGAGGTTTCAATGATGGGTGTCATTATCACCGATGCTTCCTTTGGAGTGGTTCACTCGAGATAGGGACGTGCTTCATTTTTTGGATCATGCAATAAAATGATCTATTAATAGGGTATGGACGGTGTGGATGATAAGTTTGCATCACGGTGTCCCCCACAGAGTTATGCCCAGAAGGATTAGGGAGATAGGACGCAATCCGCTCCCGCAATGGATAGTGATATGTATGTTTTTTATCATACCGTTTATCTATTTTTTCCAGATCATTTCAGGTGATAAGATAAAAAATGAGACAGATCTATATTTCAAATGCCCTTATGGAGACTTAGTTAAAAGGGAAATACAAGTACTAAGTTCGTCTAAAACTTCTATTACCCTTAAGAAGTTTTAATGGTGGGTATTCAATCATTTATGTTTTCTATGGTGCGGCATTAGATTTGGATCTTTTTCAATTCTGGGCTAATGTCGTGAACTGATCTGAAAAAATATGTGGTGTGATCAGTATGAGATTTAAGTTTTTTTTTTCATTTTCGAGCTTTGTCATAAAATGATCCGAAAAAAAAGAAAAGAAAAGAAAAGAAAAGAAAAAAAAGACCAACAACTTGGATTAAAAAAATAAATAAATATTGGGCATCAAACAATTTCAGTAGGCATTTGGGTCCACCTGGTTGAGTCCTCAGGAAGTGACGGAGAAAGTTTTTATGCTTAGAATCTAGGTGGGCCCACCATAATTTTCGTGAAAAATCTATTCCATTCATCTATTTTTATTTTATTTTATTTTATATTGGAACAAAAGCTTAAAAATAGAATATATCCAAAATTCAAGTGAGCCATGCAACAGAAAACATAAAACATCTATAGCTGAAACATTGGTGAGATTATGAAAGTTTTGGATTAGCAGAAATGACCTTAAGAATGGTTTGAATGGTGTGTGAATATTACATAGGACCTTTAGGGAGGCATTTTTCTGCCTACTTTTTCCTGTCACGCGGCACACTCAATGGTTAGTGGGCCAATTGGGTACTAACCATCCCCGAACGCGGGTACGTGGATTTCTGGCCAAAGCTTTTTAACAGGAAGTTCCAGCGAAAGGATCATGGGTGGGTCCACTTTGATGTTTGTGAGAAATCTAATCTGTCCATCCAGTTTTCAAGATCATTTTAGGACATGCGAAAAAAATAAGGTGTATCAAAAACTCAAATGGGCCACAGAGAGGAAACAATGGAGATTTAGTGACCACCGTTGAAACATTTATATAGCCACAAAATTTTTGTATCCACGTGAGTTTACCTTGTTCTCACTTTATCTCCATGAAAATAACCTTATAAACAATTTGGATGGCATATAAAAATCAAGGTGAAGCCTAAGAAGGTTTCATGGTAGGCATTTTTCCTCTCGTGTGTCCTATTTAAGTTTTCGATCCTCTTCGGTTTTCTATCTTATGCCCTAAAGTGCGTTCGAAAAGCGGATAGACAAGTTTAATTTCTCACAAACACCACAGCGAGTCTCACCCAGAATCCTTAGGTAGGAACTTCCGGTGAAGGGAAATCTGTGTCCCCCTCGGCCAAGCTAGAGATGGATGGTCTTATTAAGGGTTTTGTGGGCTCCACATTAATGTATATATCTTATCCATGCTATTCATCTATTTTGAAAGATCATTTTAGGGCATGATCTCACAAGAGGTAAAATGGTCTTAAGTAGACCACACCATGGGGAAGCATGGGGTATTGAAATCCACATGGATGATTTAAGCTTATATTTATATTTTTCCCTCGAGCTTTATGACATTATGGTTAGGTTAGATGGAAAATAAGCATCATAGTGAGCCTTAAAAAGTTTCCAACAATAGAAGTTCAATCCCTGCTACTTCCCTGGAGTAGTCCACTTAAGCTTTTAATACTTGTTTTTTTGGGCTCATTCCCTGAAATAATGTATCAAAATAAATGCATGCTATAAATAAAGTATGGGCCGCACAGAGCCATTGACATGATTGACAGTCTCAGGCTAGGTCCAGGTCCTGGTAGGGTAGCACCCAATCTCCGCTCGAATGGTTAGCAACAGCCAATATCTGCAACTTTTGACAATCAACCCACCCATAAGGAAGCAGATTAGCTGATGTAGCACACACGAGCTATATAGCTAGTGTAGATATGTGTAGTGCGAAGAAGACACGGACGCTCCTTGAGCTCCCAGGTGTACCAACGGCTCAAATGAGATCAAAGCTTAAATGGACTACACCACAAATAACAGTAAGGATAATGATTTGTAGAGCCCAACATAAGGTTTATTTTTCATACGATCTGTCCATAACGTCCGGAAGACCGAAGACCTGGATGAAGAGGAAAAACAAATTTCAAAATCGATAGAAAACTTATATAAACCCCAAAAAGGGTTTCAATGGCAGACGTTCAATCCCCTACTGCTTTTTTCAGTGTGGTCCACTTGATCGTTAGATCTGTTTGGTTTGGAAATAACACATACCTCATGATGTAGCCCACAGAACTTTCTGACGTCGATACACTAGCTATATAGCTGCTGTCTGGTACACCAGCTAATCCGCTTCCATCCATTAGGTGGCCCAATTAATTGGTGGGTCCGGATTCATGGCCATTTCCTATCAACTTGAGTTACGAGGTATTGTACAATGCTAAGAAGGACTACACCGTACAGTCTGTTGCAGCTATCTTCTGTACACCTGGGGCCAACGTCTCGGTGATCTAAACCGTTGGAATGATTGGACCCAGTATGAGTGTCCTATGACAAAAAAATCCCCCAAATTTCAAAATCCTAGCAAAGAATGTTGGGTCTTCAATCTATTGAATGGTCTAGATCACTCCACTGGAGCATCGTCCAATAACTCGTGTGAGTTGGAGAGATCCTTACAGCACACGTGTGGGACATCGGCTCCGTCCATTGGCTGTGGTCTGCTACGCACTTGCCTATCCTAAGAATGAAGCTGCTTCATGAATCAAGTGGACACACACGTACGATAGAATTAAAAAAAGAAAAGAAAAGACAGACTGCCTATACTCAAAGAACACAATTCCATCAGGACCATCACCCAACGAGTGGACGGCCCCGATTCTTGCGTGCAAATCCAGGAGCCTCGACCCGCGGACGCGGATTTCAGCGTTTGCTGGAAGTTCCTGCGCAAGGATTCTAAGTGGGTCCCACTGCGACGTTTATAAGAAATCCAAACCGTCCATCCGTTTTACGAGATCATTTTAAGACATGTAACCAAAATTACGGTGGATCAAAAACTTAAATGGGACACACAAGGAAACAGTGGGGATTGAGTGACCAACTTTGAAATGTTTATGTAGCCATGAGATTTCGTATCGGTCTAAGTTTTTGGTATTTTCACTTCATCCCAGTGAAAATGACCTTATAAACGGTTTGGATGGCAGATAAACATTAAGGTGGAGCCTAGGAAGGTTTCAACGGTAAGAATTCATTTCCCCACTGTTTCATCTTGTATGGCCAGTTGAGTTTTGGATACTCTTTATTTTTTGTTGCATAGACTAAAATTAGCTTGAAAAATGGATGGACGGGTTCGATTTATCATAAACATCACGGTGGACCCCACCTTGCATCCCTGCGCAGGAACTTTCGCCGCACCCGCACACTCGTCTGAGGTTGTCACGTGTGCTGCGAGTCTTCTTCTTCATTCCGCTCGCTTGCGCGAGTCCTGTTGGTTTTCCTTCTCCCTCGTATTTACAGAACTGCCATTCCCCGGTGTCACTTTTGCTGCGAGTCTTCTTCATCATTCCACTCGCTCGCGCGAGTCCTGTTGGTTTTCCTCTATCTCTGTCTTTCTCTCATTTACAGAACTGCCATCCCCCAGCAAACGTAAATTTCAAGGAATTGCCATTGCTCTCAGCATAAAATCTTCTCATCTCTCTCTCTCTCTGAAACCCTAACCCAAATTTTCCTCGGAAAGATCGCATTTTTGCCATGTCATGGGGCTTAGGTTGGAAACGCCCCTCCGAAATTTTCCATCTCACCCTCAATTACGGTGACAACGACGATGCCATCCCCGCCGTCGATCCCCCTCCCCCCTCATCCAACGGTCCACACTTCCAGATCAACCTTGATTGGTCCGCCGGGGACGACGAGGAGCAGGTGGCCCTCCGCCTCCAATCCCAGCTCATGGTGGCCCTTCCTCCGCCTCAGGATTCCGTAGTCCTCAGCCTCACCCAGGGTGAGGAGGAGGATAGTGTTGGGGTCGACATGAAGGTGATCAGGATGAGGGAAGCCCTGCGGTCAATCACGATGTCGAAGACGGTCGGCTCCGGGCAGCAGAACGACGGGGTCGGGGTACTCACCAGGCTGCTGCGGTCGGAGCTGGCGCCGTTTGCCGCCGGCAATGGGTTTCTAGGGTTTGGCGAGCACTGGAAGAGCGTAACCGTGCTGAGTGTCTGTGGGTGCGGCTTGTCGGTGAGTGCTCTTCTGTTGCCCCATTGATTATTAAGAATGGTAGTATTATGAAATGAATGAACTTGTTATTGATCAGGACTGTTGATCTGGTTGGGCGACCGATCAATGGGTGGTAGGCTGAAAATTCTGATGAGTGTAAATTGTTCAGTTGTGAAATTTCATTGGAGGATGTGCACAACTTATCTTTTTCTTTTCTCATTCTACATTATTTAATTTTTAAATAATCTTCAATGGTTATTAATTTGGGTGGATTGGGGAAATTTTTTTATTTTTCCTGAAAGATGGGATTTGGGAACATTGTGATCATGTTGGATGAAAAATAGAATTGCTGGCTTTCCCCCCCCCCCCCCCCCCAAAAAAAAAAAAAAAAGGCCAGCATTTGGTACGGGCAGGGTATATCCTTCGGTGATCAGTACAAGTAATGAACCTAATAACATAATCTTAAGAAAAGAAAAGAAAAAAGAACCTAATAACATAATTGAAGAAAAAAGGCAAATATTCTGGATAGACCGCTTCGAAAGGAAAACTTCATTACGATTATGATCAAGGAAATTTGGCTACATAATAGACAATGAAATTGTCCACAAGATGTTTATTCTATACCAACAAATCTTCCATTCCCAAGTCCAACACTGGGTTGCTGTGGTAACTTCCATGAAATGAAGTATGATGAGATTCTGTGTGACTCATTAGTGGGAAAGAGGAACACCCTTGCAAATTTAATGCCTCTTGTTATTGAAGGATTCCAAACATATTGAAGTTCACATCTGGAGACAGATTGATGGGCAAAAAGGTCAATATCAAGAATGAGCATCTGCTCTCAAAATAGTGTTTCTTTCCACTGCAAATAGACAATATAATTCTTGGAAATGGTCAGCTGCTTTTGTTGCAAAGCATTCATCTATCCAAGAATGAGCATCTGCTCTCAAAATAGGGTGTCTTTCCACTGCAAACGGACAATATAATTCTTCGAAATGGACAGCTGCTTTTGTTGCAAAGCATTCATTTACCCAAGTACAAACTACTGGAAAATGGTTTCCTGAAGTTTTGTGAGGCAGTTGGCTGATCCTACTAGCAAGGGGATGCCAAGGATGCTTGTATTGAAACTGGCAACCTAAAAGGTATACAATCCTGCTTTAACAATACTCAGTCTTCGGCTGCTATAGTGGGATCCAGGGTGAAGAATTTACTTTTTGAATGGGCTGCTAATATTTCCTCTCTCAAGGATTTTAATTTTCTGTTCCTAGGACAGTAGTTGTTTTCTTTTCTCTTTTTTTCTCCTTTTTCTACCATCTCGGCAGTTGTTGTTTTCTTCTCTTTCTTTAATGAATTCCGTTACTTCTTTAAAAAAAAAAGGTATACGATCCTGCAAGCTGAGGATTTTTATTTTTATTTTTATTTTTTTGGTAGTAGTAGTAAAGAAGGCTCTTTTGGGGTGCATATTAGTTGGTTGGGGGTTAGGACTGGGTGGAATTGTGTCTAATCACTGGAAAGAACTTAAGGTAAGTAGAATAATGCTGTTGACATGTAGAGCGTGCGAGATCCTTTTTGGCTTTTAGCTTCTAGCTTCAGAGCTGTTTAAAGAATTTAAAACAAGCCATATTAGAAAGACATGCCTGCATGCTTTTGCCCCTTATTTTGCTCGCAACATCATCTAATTCAACAATAATTTGTGATATAAGTATGCTCTGCCTGAATGAACAAAACATTGTGAAATCCATACCTGCTTACACATTACATGTGCCTGAAGCACTGATCCCCTGGGCTTCAGTATGTTTTTTTTTTTTTTGACCTCATGATTCCTTCTATTGCTGGTAAATGATCTTCTTTCATTTTTGAGTTGAAGAAAAAATCACGTTGCCTGGAAACCAACATTTTGCTTGAAAATCCAATTTCATGATAAATATTTCATTTCTCAATAGATGGTTGCATATAAGCATATTTTACAATAAGCCTGTTAATCGTGGACTTATTTTCAGGTATTGCCTGTTGAGTTAACTCGATTGGCGCTTCTTGAGAAGCTATATCTTGATAACAATAAGCTGACTGTTTTGCCTCCTGAGCTTGGTGAACTTAAAAATCTGAAAGTACTTAGAGTTGATAACAACATGCTGGTTTCAGTTCCAGGTAAACTTTAGATTTGTTCTGAAAATTACACAGAAGTTCGCTGATGCTGTTCAATATTCATCCCATTGTTCTGTTTCTTTTTTTTTTTCCCTTCCTTTTTAACTGTTCAATTTCTCCGAGTGCATACTATTTTGTCTGACCATGTTATAACCGTCATGCAGTGGAACTCAGGCAGTGTGTTGGGCTTGTGGAGTTATCACTGGAACATAACAAACTGGTCCGCCCCCTTCTGGATTTCAGGTCATTCAATCGGCAATTAACTATTTAGTTATGCCTTCTGTTTTCATCCACTTTGAGTCCAAATCTAATGTTTGTCATGAGTTTAATGGCAGGGCTATGGCTGAGCTACATGTTTTAAGGCTATTTGGTAATCCTCTTGAATTTCTTCCAGAAATTTTACCTTTGCACAAGCTCCGCCACCTGTCTCTGGCAAATATCAGAATTGAAGCTGATGATAATTTAAAGTCTGTAGATGTGCGAATTGAGGTAATAATTGAAAGACAGTGGCGTTAATGGGCTCTGTTTGAATACCTCTATCCTTGTTGTGTAAAAACCTGTTTTGCTGATTGCAGATGGACAACAGCTCTTATTTCGTTGCATCTAGACACAAACTGAGTGCTTTCTTCTCTCTTATTTTCCGGTTTTCCTCTTGTCATCACCCTTTGCTCGCATCTGCATTGGCCAAAATCATGCAAGATCGTGCCAACCGCACAGCGATTGGCAAAGATGAAAATGCTGTTCGACAGCTTATAAGCATGATAAGCAGTGAAGAACGTCACGTGGTATGTGGATAAAACTTGCACTACGATCTTCAACCCGAGGTTTACATGTCCTTGGGGATTTCAGTTTGTGCATGTGAGGCACATTATTCAGTCATGCATGAAATTGATCTTGCAGGCCCTCCATGGATGTACCACACCCCAAAAGTTTCCCTAGCCATTTTTTATTTCACCAATTTTTAGTTAAATGCTGATAGTTGCTGCGTTTTTTTTCTTAACCCTCCATTTGGAGGCCACCAGTGGAAGGGTTAGGATTGTTTCATCTAGGAGATCTTTGGTCGCGTAGATCCGCTGTCAATGGTCAGAACTACTAGACCATGGGCCACACTTGCACAAACTAGAAAGTCCAGGATAAATACATATATCTCAGCTCATGGGATATATAATTCCTCTTAGTTGGATGAGCTTTTGCTTTTGCCATTAACACAATGTGTTTTGTCTTGGTTCCATCATGTTGTAGGTTGAACAAGCATGTTGTGCTCTTTCGTCGCTTGCAGCAGATGTGTCTGTGGCAATGCAGTTGATGAAGTCTGATATCATGCAACCCATTGAATCAGTTCTGAAATCAGTCGACCAAGAAGAACTAATTTCTGTGCTGCAAGTTGTGGTCAACTTAGCATTTGCCTCTGATATTGTAGCTCAAAAGATGCTGACTAAAGATGTACTGAAATCACTAAAAGCATTGTGCGGACATAAAAATGCAGAGGCAAGTTCAGTGCAGCATGTTCATTGACTTTGCTAAGTCCAGATGCACCTTTACATGTGGTGAAGTAGTGTGTGGCATTCGAACTGTGCATAGGGTAGGCCTCGCCATGTAGACTATGTCCTCCAAAGTCAGGTCTGTCCACTCATCCAGGCGAGCCATATGGTTATGTCGAATGCGGACCTTTGACATTTTTTTGAACCATCCATTTCTCCATACATGTGTGGTCATCTGTCCACCTGACAAGTTGAACTGCCTGATCTTAGGGCCGGGTCAATTACATGGTGGGTTCCACCTGCTGCATGGGTCTGATGCTCGCTGCACATGCCAGGTTGGCAGGCTTGGTCACATGCAGAGATGCATGTGCACTTAATAGAGCTCTGTCTATAAGTTACACATTTTTCCACGAGAATTACTGATGGTACCTTCCATTAGGTGCAACGACTAGCACTTTTTTCTGTTGGGAATTTAGCTTTCTGCTTGGAGAATCGACGGGCTTTAGCCACTTCTGAAAGCTTGCGTGAGCTTCTCGTGCGCCTGACAGTCACGTCTGAGCCACGTGTGAATAAAGCTGCAGCACGTGCTTTGGCAATTCTTGGTTTGTTTCCTGGATCTCATGTTTCTGGGTAAGCGTTTTTCTGTATGTTCTAATTGTATCTGTTTGTCTTGTATGCCTATTTAGGAGAGAATGAGGTTCTGCGACGAGCAATAAGAGGAAGGCAGATAGGGAAGCAGGGATTGCGCATACTCTCAATGGATGGGGGTGGTATGAAAGGTCTGGCAACTGTCCAGATTCTTAAACGAATTGAACAGGGAACAGGGAAGCATATCCATGAGATGTTTGATCTTATATGCGGTACATCCACTGGTGGCATGCTCGCTATTGCTCTTGGGATGAAACAAATGACCTTGGATCAGTGTGAGGAAATATACAAGAAACTTGGTAGGTACATAGTGATGCAATATTTTCAAGATAGGTTCACTATGCATTGCTCATTTGGAAAAAAATGGAATTTATTTGTCAGACTCAACAATTGTATTGGAGGGGTGCATCTTTGGTGATTCTGTGCATCCGCTGCACCTATGATTGGACAAGCTATGCCCAATATTTGACCTATTAGATGATCCTATCAATCTTATTGGTGGCTTGTAAACAGCCAAATGGTCCACATTAATGAGCCCATTCAGACAGCTCGGATCTTTAATGGGCAGATCTTTGGGGCATCTCCCATCCAGTGTAGGGCCCACGGTACTAGTGGTTTGGACAAAGTAAAAAAAAAAATGGTTTGGGCAAAGAAAAGGTGTGCCCCACATGCACATTTTGTTGGCTGGGTAAATTGCTCAATATGTTTCCTTTACCAGACATGCCATGTTTCATTTATTTACAGAATTCCAGTATATCATTGGCGATTTGTGGCTACCCAGGAAAAGTTGTATTTGCGGACCCTGTCCCAAAGGACAATGAAGCTGCAACGTGGAGAGAGAAGCTGGATCAACTTTACAAGAGTTCATCACAGAGCTTTAGAGTCGTTGTCCAGGGGTCTAAAGTCCGCAAAAATAATTTACATATTTTTTTCTTATTTGTTTCTGGCCACAGGAAACCTTACCATGAATTCTATTGCAGCATAATGCGGATGAGTTTGAGAGGTTGCTGAAAGAGATGTGTGCTGATGAAGATGGTGACCTTCTAATAGAGTCAGCTGTGAAAGGCATTCCCAAAGTTTTTGTTGTGGCAACGCTTGTCAGCGTGGTGCCAGCTCAGCCGTTTGTCTTCCGAAACTATCAGGTCCATTCATTTCCTAGCGTGCTTCTAAGTTGTTCTATGTGAACGTATTCTCATTCTCATTCAGATGAACAATTGCTCCTTGGGTCATATTTTTTATTCTTTTGCACCAATGTTTCTTATGAGAATTCAGACTCCCAAATCCTTCAAAATTTGTAACCTGTTTAGAATCTTAGTTTTGTAAAACATAGTGATGGTTTACCATTGCATAAAATTTTTTGAGGGTAAGTGCTGTACTTCACATATAAGAAAACAAAAAACTACAAAGGACTTGTGTACAGTCAACAAGAAACATCATTGCTGGCAGTATTAACAGTGTTCGGATGAGCAACTCCTATGAATTCTTGATATTCATCCATGGCAGATTTATTTAAACTATCTGCTCGGCAATAGCCTCCTAAAAATCATGATCAATGAAGGGATCTACAAGAGTCGTGTCTGCTAGTTGTGGAATATTATCCATTATTGCTGGTTCATTGCTACTATTGCAATAACATTTGATTGTTAGCTCAGAATTTCATTCAGTCTCAAGTTTATCGGTTTCTAGTTTGATAATTCCCACTATAGTGCTATTGGAATAATTTGAGACTATATCAGGGCCCTGTATTGCTGCCTTTATAAGGGGCATCACTGAATTTTCCAGTAATCAGGGAGAAAATAACCCGACCCGAGATGGGATGCAAAGGATCATAGGAAGATAACAAAGATTGTAGGAAGAAACCCCACCAATCCTCTAGCTGAATGCGAGAGACCGAAAGCGCCATCTCCAGATCTTCTTCCAAAAGCACACACCAAAGAAAAGAAACCCAAATTTTTTTTTCTTCATGTCAAAAACTGCATCACATGTCCAAAGTGATGCCCTATATAGGCTCAACAAAGAGGAACCCCTAAACATAGGAGAAAAGACTAAAATACTGCTAAAATTCATCACAACTCTATGGGCCTCATGTAGATGGGCCATAAGTCAAACAGTATTGGAATTGCATAATCTTCAGCTCGTTTGAAAGATAGCTCAGTAGGCCATCAAATGGGACCAATATCATGTCATTCTAACAATCATTTGATGCTCCAAAAGTGGTCCATCAGAAATATGACAAGAATACGAAAGAAAATTATTAAATAATTATGTACTAAATCTTACCCTAAACTAATTAAAACATCAAACCTTAGAAATTTAATGACCCTTTGTTTTCTCCCATAGGCCGACATTGCAAGCCAAATGTTGATCTCATCCAATTCATCATCAGACTATAGATTTGGTCCAAATCATCAATCAAGAAAATCTGTATGGTTGGATTGGTGAGATCTTTGATCAACCAACTTGTGTAGCCATTGGTTGCATCAAAAGCTTGGCTCAGTACTGTTTCAAGTCATTCAGTTGCTTATTTATCATGGCTGCGAGTCAAAACAGATCTCCTTTGAGCCATTAAAAAGATTAGATCTTGTTTGAATTAAAACAATTAAGCATCAATAGATCTAACCCATTTTAAGGCTTGGAAGGAATTAAGTCTTTCAGGCTCAGTACTGTTTCAAGGATGCTCATTGTTGAGTGGCCTTCTAGTGTCTCTAAGGTTAGGGTAGGGATCGTAATTTTGATTTCCTTGGGTTGTAGTGGGTCGCCTTCTCAGCGTCTCATCTCTTTGTAGTTTGCTTTGTTTGTTTTTAAATAATATTTTCGTCATCTTTCCAAAAAAAAAAAACTCTCAGGCTCATGAATATTGGAACAATCAGGTAAAAGGAGTTACTTCAGTAGGGCGATGGGAACTGCTTTGCTTGGCTGATGTGCTGACATTTATACTTTATTTATGTCCCTAATATATGCGTGCAACTATATATTGGATGTTAAATCTAAGAGTAATAATCATATTTTGTAATTGCAGTATCCTTCTGGTACACCAGAGATGCCTTTAGGAATGGGAGATGCTCTGATGATTAGTGGGGTTGGAGCAACTGCTAGACGTGGTGCTTTCATTGGAAGTTGCAAGCATCATATATGGCAGGCCATAAGAGCATCGTCTGCTGCTCCATATTATCTCGATGATTACTCTGATGGTATTCTTATCCTTCTCTTCGGGTTCCAATTTTTTTTAAAATTATTTTATTACTGTAAACTTTGCTTCATCTGACTTCTATATTAGCGTATTTCCAAATATCATTTACGAACTTGGAGTATGAGCTATCTACACTGTCATCTCTCTTTTTGATCCCAATAATTGCATCTTTTTCTATCATTTGTTGCAGATGTAAATCGTTGGCAGGATGGAGCTATTGTAGGAAATAATCCCACCATTTTTGCCATAAGAGAAGCACAACTTCTGTGGCCTGATACTCGAATCGACTGTCTGGTTTCTGTGGGATGTGGTTCTGTTCCAACAAAGGTATGGGAAGAACTGCCATTTGTTGTTGTTTGATGTTATTTTGGTTACAGCTACCATGTTGCACAGGGAATGGGTATTAGCTCTGGCAATATTGGGAACCACTGATGTCCATGTTTTTCTCAGAAATCTCTTAAAAGCAGCAGTGGAATTCCATGATCAGGATCTATTCCTAGAAACTAGAAACACAAATATGAATGGAAACACAGTGAAGCCTAGTTGGAAACCCGAATGTGTCATCATCAATATAAATAGCAGTAATTATCTGCTAACAGGACTTCCATGAGGAGGTTATAGTGTCGCCAAAGCTTTTAAATGATACATGCAGTAGGCAATCATCTCCAGACTCAATTCATTCATAACCCCCCCCCCCCCCCAATTTTTAAGGTGATAACAGATTTTATTATGTAGTTAGTTAGTCACAAAAATCACACCGATCCTGTGATTCTAAACATCCGATCAATGGCAAAAAAAGATAATTAGTCAAGATTGAGCAGAGAAAAAATTAGGTTGAATCATCATGTTGAAAATATATCCATCCATTAGGCCCCACCGTTGATTACTTATGATTCTAAGATGCATTTTTGTAATCTTCAAAAAAAGAAAAATGAAAATAAAGAAGAAGCTTTCTTGTCAGATGATGCTAACCATCCGATGTATGTCTTGTAGAAACTGATAGTTATAACAAAATGACTAAGTTGAAGGGTTATGATTATCTGATTGTATGATTGTTGCATCATGGCTTGCAAGTAGTTCTATGGAACAAATGGATAGTCTGGAACAGTGATGTGCTCTCCTTTGTGTCATTTAAGAGCTTTGGGGACATTCCAAGCATCCGTAGGATGGTGGGTGTGGTAGCATTAGCATTTAACACATTATAATTATAGGAGACCGGATCCAGAATTATCGATCTTAGTTATCGATCACTCAGTGTCTGTGCATGTGGTAGACATGGATGAGAACTGTACCTTCCATCTGTTAGGCCCTTTTGTGTACAGGGCTTATACCAAAAATCACATTCATTAGAATGCTCTAGAGGATTATAAATAGGTGGTTGGAAACAGTCCAACAAACAGCTGGCATTTGATGGACAAATGTCCTCTAATCAGTGGCTAGGATCATTTGAATGGTATATTTTTCACATGTCCTATCCATCGCAAAGCACTATAGGTGAACATCCCAGATCTCATACATCGGTACATGTGTACCACATGACCGGAGATTGAGTATAGATGAACAGCCCAAATCTCTTTCATGTGTGTGACATGACTGCATATCGATTGCTTCGCAACTAAAATATCAGCAGTTATCAATGGATACTCTCTCTCTCTCTCAAACACATATAGAAATGTGGATAGTTACCCTACAACATGCACGTGTATGCACATGCCCAAATTTGGGAAATTATCAAGTTCAAATGTGCTCACCACATTTATGGTGCAAAAGTTTGCTGTCGGGCACACCGTGATGTGTTGATGAAATCCACTCCGACCATCATGCACACCCTCTCATTTTTAATCATGAGTCCAGAATCAGGCCAGTCTATGACTCAGGTGGGCCATATGAGCACGAACAGTTGAGAGGGGATGCCTGCCTTTGGTTCTTGTAGGGTGCTCACCGTGTTGTGCATATACCATCCAATCCATTGATATCCAACATCTGCCCCATATGATGGCATGCCTTAAAAATCAGGCCATTATGAAACTTGGGTGGGGCCCAACAAGACTTAAGGGTGTCCCGTCCTAACTTTTCTTGCTTGTATGGCCCACCTGACTTTTGCATTGACTTGAATTTTGGGCCCATGGCTAAACAGGGAGGGCGTGCATGATGGTCAGAGTAGGCGTGATCAACACACATGGTGGGATCTACAACACTTGTTTGCACCATTGTGTGTTGAAAACATTTGCACAAAGATAATATCCTCATGAATATGGATAGTTATCTACATGACTGATCATTTTATGTTGCATATGGACTCAAAAGCCATTAACACTTCATTTGTAAATTCATGTACTTTAGGTTCGAAAAGGAGGGTGGCGCTATTTAGATACTGGACAAGTGTTGATTGAGAGTGCATGCTCAGTGGATCGAGTTGATGAAGCTCTGAATGCATTGTTACCTATGCTTCCTGAGATTCACTATTTTCGGTTTAACCCAGGTGATACATTGACTTTGGAGTTTGTTTGTTATCTTGGTTGTGGCAATTTCTAAATCTGCTTACATGATGCAATCTCCTTTGTCTCACAGCCATTTGAGGTCCTACTGTCTCATTCTCGAAATTCCTAGTCATGGTATTCCGTAACGGTAACGATGGCCATAACGGGCACTACCGATATTGTTATGTTACCTTCACTTAACGGCCATTAAGTAACCATTTTTGCATAACTTGTTCCTAATTAGTGCCAAGGACACTTCATGGCCATTTTCATGCCTACGGAGTATATGAAGCGGAATGTCACTCACAAAGCCTATCTACTCGTGCCAAAGAGAAGTGTTTCATGTGTTCTTCGGGTGGGTCCTACTATGAATGTCTTCCAACCTCAAAATGGTTGACCCATTAGGTGGGTTGCATGTTTTTGGAGAAAAGGGCAGTTAAGAAAGGATAACTAGACGTTTGCATGTGATGTGCATGAGTAGCCCAAGCTGGTCAGGGGACTGTCCTGATTTTTTACATATACCCTAGGCCGACTTGATGAATGTTTTGGATCTCACACGCAGTGGAATAGACTGGTAAAATTTACTAGCGAAATTTGGCAAAAATAAGGGAAATGAGTCGCCACTAGCTAAAATCTTGGAGTCTACATTAGGCTAGAAACCGTATAATCAAATAACCTAAGGGTTAAGATTGATGAGTTTGATTGATAAACTCCAGCAAGGTCTTTCCCAAAGATTTGAGTAAGGGCTTTGGTGACAAATAAGGAAGCTGCACTCTGCCCATACATATGTACCCTCTCTACTTTTTCGGGAATCAAAACTTTTATGATTAGATTTAAAGCAAAAATCCTTCAACTCCAAGTGATGGTAAGAGAAATAAACAGGCCAGTAGTAAGACAAATGTCAAAAAATTCCATCTCGAACCATTTTGGTTCTCTTATGAAGGGCCTTGATTAGAGATTTGGGGGAGGAAAGAACAACCTCAAATTCCTCTCTGCTGCAATGGTCGAGAACCATTTCCCAAAACCTTGTAAGATTGAGGTGTTTCCTTACTAATGCATTAAGAGAGGAGTATGGAACTCTTAGATCCTCTAACCGTCCTCTTTGCTTTGATGTCTCGGTTGTTTCTAACTATTCTCTCGTAACGATGGATTTCTTTAAAAAAAGAAGAAGGGCTTTTTAATCTCTCTCTCTCTCTCTCTCTCTCTCTCTCTCTCTCTCTCTCCCAAAGAGAAGTGTTTCATGTGTTCTTCGGGTGGGTCCTACTATGAATGTCTTCCAACCACAAAATGGTTGACCCATTAGGTGGGTTGCATGTTTTTGGAGAAAAGGGCAGTTAAGAAAGGATAACTAGACGTTTGCATGTGATGTGCATGAGTAGCCCAAGCTGGTCAGGGGACTGTCCTGATTTTTTACATATACCCTAGGCCGACTTGATGAATGTTTTGGATCTCACACGCAGTGGAATAGACTGGTAAAATTTACTAGCGAAATTTGGCAAAAATAAGGGAAATGAGTCGCCACTAGCTAAAATCTTGGAGTCTACATTAGGCTAGAAACCGTATAATCAAATAACCTAAGTGTTAAGATTGATGAGTTTGATTGATAAACTCCAGCAAGGTCTTTCCCAAAGATTTGAGTAAGGGCTTTGGTGACAAATAAGGAAGCTGCACTCTGCCCATACTTATGTACCCTCTCTACTTTTTCGGGAATCAAAACTTTTATGATTAGATTTAAAGCAAAAATCCTTCAACTCCAAGTGATGGTAAGAGAAATAAACAGGCCAATAGTAAGACAAATGTCCAAAACTCAATTAGTAAGACAAATGTCAAAAAATTCCATCTCGAACCATTTTGGTTCTCTTATGAAGGGCCTTGACTAGAGATTTGGGGGAGGAAAGAACAACCTCAAATTCCTCTCTGCTGCAATGGTCGAGAACCATTTCCCAAAACCTTGTAAGATTGAGGTGTTTCCTTACTAATGCATTAAGAGAGGAGTATGGAACTCTTAGATCCTCTAACCGTCCTCTTTGCTTTGATGTCTCGGTTGTTTCTATACTATTCTCTCGTAACGATGGATTTCTTAAAAAAAAGAAGAAGGGCTTTTTAATCTCTCTCTCTCTCTCTCTCTCTCTCTCTCTCTCTCTCTCTCTTCCTAAGCAAAGGGGATAAAAAGAAGGAGAAAGAGGGGGGGGGGGGGGGTGTGTTTGGTTAGTAGGCATAAAATGCTGAATGAAACACACTTATATACTTCTTTGGATGCACAAAAAATCATTGCATGTCATTCCATCATTTGAAGTTCAAAGTAAGTGGCAACTTGTTGGAGGTCAAGTGCAATAGGTATTCATGGATTTTGCACGGGAATAAAAATAATCTTAAAAAGTGGCACTTTGGTCGCAACTAATGGCTTTCGATGGTGTATAAGGGTTTGAAGGAGATGGTGTACAAGGGGATGAAGGATCTAAAGGAGGATGGATTCTGGTGGGTTGGAAGGGGAACACTAAAGCCAAACAAGTCTGGAAGAGGTTCTAGAGTGTTCTTGGAGTTTTCCACATTGTACGTTGAAAGCTTTTTGAAAGAATGGTCAGAACCGAACTTTCAAAGGATGTTCAAAAGATAGGGAAGGTGAAGGAGGTCACTATTCTTCGGATTAGGGGATTGGTGGTAGTACGAGGGTTCACCTTTGTGTCAATGGTGAAGACAGAGGACGTAAAGCAAGTAGTCACAATGTTGAATGGAAAATGGTTTGAGGGTTCGATTTTTAAGTTTGAACCTGGCCCTTGAGCCTAATGGTCCAACCCAAGCCCGACCTGTCTAGAGGCGGGCAAAGCTCGTTAGGCCAACTCAGCCCATTGACAGCCCAACCATGTGTGACAAGAAGAATAGTGTATGAACTGCTAGAGGAGGTCAAGAGGAGAGCTGAAGGGAAGTATGATGGTGCAAGGGTTAGGTGGTCCTGCAATCCAACAGAAGAGGGGTTTGCCACGTGTGACGAGAAGATTGGTGTGTAGGGGATAGGTGGAAAGGCTCAGAAAGAATGGCAACTACGTATTTGGATAGTTGTTACACCGATGAAGCACCTCAGGTACATGAGTTAGTTCAAGTATGTGTGGATGAATCCAGTAGTAACAAGCATGTGCTGGCATCTTTAAGTTTCTATCATGCGTGAAAGATATTCCTTTATATTAGTTATGATCAATGATTCAAGTTTTCCTTCCAAGCAAGTTGGTGTCGAGAAGAGCAACACCGACCTACTGATGTTCTCATTTCTTGAGTAGACTCTTGAGCTTGCACCTTACCCATTTCTTTCACCCCTTTCAGGAGCTAGACTAATATTCTCTCATCATATGGGGGAGATGGTTGTATTTGCACAAAACAATGCAAGGATGGAAGGTTGATCGAGGTGGCCAAGAGCAAGGGGAAGGTGATTGAAACTTTGTCTTTGTAAGAGGTGCAAACTAGCTATGAGTATCTATTAAAGGCCTTGTCTATCTCACCCTTGCAAGTGGTCAACAACAATGGAAGGGAGATTGGAGACATCGGCAGGTGGTTAATTGTGTGCAAGAATGCTTCATTAGCAATGGGGGAAGGGAGGCACCTCTCAATGTCTTGTGGGATGCGGTGGATTGAGGAGGTAATTGGACATGTCTATTCCACCCTTGCAAGTGGTCAACGACAACGAAAAGGAGATTGAAGACACCAGTAGCCGGTTAGTTGTGTGCAAGAATACTTCATTAGTAATGGAAGAAGGGAGGCACATCTAAATGGCTCGTGGCATGTGTTGGATTAAGTAGGTAATTGGACATGTCCGTAAAATGGCTGGAATTTCCTTTAGAGATCGGGAGGAGGATTTCATTGCTGAGAGGAATTCAAAAATCACAAGCTACTCAATGAAGTTAGCTTCACTAGTCTCCCAAGGGGAGGAGAATTGGCGGGCTTTGTGTCCTCTATAAACTATGGGGTGGAGATCTCTTCTGCAGGTGAGAAGAAAGGCAAAAGGGCTAGTGTTGTTCATCAATGATGCTCGTCAGTTGGATTATTAGGGGTTTGGATTGCCCATAAAGAGGTTCCAAATCAAAGATTTTTGTAAGCGCTATCAGGGGGAGGAAGAAATAAGGATTGGGTGGCTCTTGACATGTTGGGAGTACTGGGAAGAATAGTGGTTATTTGGGACACTAGAGTTTGGGACAAGGAGTGGTGGGGAGGTCAATTTTTAGTTTCAGTGCTTCTTAGGGATCTAACAACGGGTTTTAAATGGTTGTTCATGGCAATTTGGGGACCGAATCAACAAGTCTAATGTTCTCAGTTTTGGGCAAAGTTGGACTCCTTTCGTGATATGTTGCAGTTCTCATGGTGCTTAGGAGGAGATTCTGATGTTGTTAGATTTACATTTGAGAAGCTTAATCAAGGTATTCGATAACAATAACAGTGGTTGTTACCCTTATGATATATAAGTTGTAATGGCCATTACAACCCCCTTTTTTTTTTTAAAAAAAAAAAAAAAAGAAAAAATCCTGGTTTACCCTCGTAATGATCCCATTACGGGGCCATTTTTTCTGTTACAAACCTGTAACGCGTAATAGGTACCATTGTTACCGTTACATAATTATCTTTTAATACCTTAAGCTTGAGGGGGTGGAGTTGTCAGAGGAAAAAAAATCCATGAGGGTCAAGCTTTCCTTAGAATATAGGAATCATTTAAAGGATGAGGAGATTGAGTGGAGACATCGATCCCGAGCAACGTGGCTCAAGGAAGGAGACAAGAACACAATTTTTTGCGTAGCATTGCTAGTGCTTGAGCTAGGACTAATAAGATCCAAGGCGTGATGGTGGTGGTGTTAGGGTAGAGGAAAAATCTCAGGTTTGCAAGGCCATAGTATGGTTTTACAAGAATCTTCTTACAAGGGAGAGGTGAATGCGGCTCGATAACTTGCCTTTCGATCAAATCTCAGAAGCGGAGGCTAAGATTTTAGAAAAATCGTTATTTGATGAGGAAGTTAAAGCGGCGGTGGATGCATTTGGCAGAGACTAAGCTCCAGGGTCCGGATGGATTCCCGATGGCTTTTTTATTCTAAGCATTTTGGGAGCTGATGAAGGGCGACATAGTAACACATTCATTTGCCAAAATTTTCGAGAAAGGTCATTTGTCGTCTGAGTTAGGCGCATCTTTCATAGCCATCATACTAAAAAAGGTGATGAATGCTTAACAAATTTAAGATTTCTATGCCTTATAGGTAGTCATTACAAAATCTTAGTAAAAATCCTAGCATCCATATTTCAAGTGGTTCTAGGGAATGTCATATCGAAAGTCCAAGTGTGTTTGTTGCTAGAAGACAAATTTTGGACAATGCTTTAATTGCTCACGAATGCATTGATTCGGCCATAAGGAAAAAAGACATTATATACAAGCTCGATATTGAAAAAGCATACGAATGTGGAGTGGGATTTTCTTGATTACATGTTGGGACAATTAGCATATGGGCTGTGATGGAAGAGGTGGATACAACGAGTGTATTCATTTGGCCAAGTTCTTAGTTTTGGTCAATGAGTATACCAAAAGTTTTTTCAAGGCTTTGAGAGGTCTTCAGTAGGGGGATCCGCTTTCACCCTTCTTGTTTGTGGTTGTAGCGGAAGTGCTTGGATGTCTGAAAAAGAGATGTGTTGGTCTCATTAGTGGGTTTAGGGTGGAAAATTCAGTTTCAAAATTCTCACGTGTAATTCTTCGGTGACACCATTCTGTTTTGCGACGCAGAGGAAAATAATTAGATGGTTTGAAGGTAAACATTCTCAAAAGCTAGATGTCGGGTATTAATGTTTCTTAGGAGGAGATGGTTAGCTAGCAAAGGTGTTTGGATGTTGCGTTGGTTCTTATCTTTCCTTATATCTTGGCCTTTCTATTTGGGACGGGGTAATTGAAAAGGTTGAAAGGAGATTGTTGAGGTGGAAAAGTTGGCATCTTTCATTGGGTGGAAGATTAACATTAGTAAAACACCCATGTCAAACCTATTGTTATATTATCTCTTTTTAGGTGTTTGAACTTTGAATGCTATGTTGGATAGATTGGAGAAACAAAGATGAGACTTCTTATGGAAGAGATGTGTAAGCCATACAAGGAAAGTGGAGTAGGAAAATGTTTCATTTGTTCAAGTGTTTGGAAGAGATGTGTAAGCCATACGAGAAAAGGGGAGTTGACATCACGGAGCTTGGCATGGGGGGTTAGAGTTGGGAACAGAGGAGGATGATTTGATGACTATCTCTTCTTACATGTAATTATTTGGGGGGGGGGGGGGGGTATGTAACGGGTTGAGCCTCAAGTATAAAGGCTCTTATTGAACGTCCCCTTTTTTTTCTCTGTTTAGGCCTTCTTTGTTATAATGTGGCATAGATATCTATCTATGAAAAAGCTTTTTCTTTCTTTATTTTTTAACAAAATTTTCGTTTATTATTATTATTTTCAGAAAGATCACGAGATTTATATTAATATGATAAAAAAGGAAAACAAACAGAGAGAGCGGGGCCGCTGAGGAAGTGGGCCACCTAGGTTCCAAGAAAGAGAAAATCATAGCCCTTAAGATAATCTACATTTGAAGCCCACTCTACCATTAGACATTTTACTTTACAAGCTATAGACTCCACAAAATTGGAAACATCCCTAAAGTATCTCCCGTGTCTTTCTTGTCAAATCGACCACCAAACAGCCAGAAGAGCCATTCTCCATAACAAAGTCCTATGCTTGCCTAATCTGACATCATGCCACGCCTTTAGGAGTTAACCTGCCGTATCAGGGAAAGACCAGCTGATTCTAAAGCAGATTAAAAATTCTGACCAAATTTGGTTGATAAAGGAGCAGTAAACAAGAAGATGATCAATCGATTCTTCGTCCGCCATGCAACATAGACACTATAATAATCCCCCTTTTTCTCAAATTGTCGACCGTTAGTATCTTCTTCTTTCCGACCAGCCATCCCAAGGATGCAATCTTAGGAGGGACCAAATATTTCCAAATCTGATTTGTCAAGGATTCTTCTTTGAAGGAAGAATTGCTGTCCAAAAGGTTGTATAGCGACTTTACCAAAATTTTACTGGATTTGTCGAACCTCCAGATTAAATTTGTCTACTCTGAGCTGATCTGGCTTGATTCTGTAAATGCGGTCAAGGGGGGCCACGTACCCTTCAATCTCCCAGTCATGTAAATTTCTTTTGCACACCATGTTCCACTCTGTTTTCCCGCCGATGACAGTGTAGCAGCTAGCTACTGATATAGCTTGATTAGGAACGAGATGGAATATATTCGGAAAATCTTCTTTCAAGGCCACGTCTCCCACACAAAATTTTCATTGCCTTTCAAAAAACAAAGAAAAGCGTAAGGGTCACATGGCACAACCCCATAAGACTTTTGGTGCATAAGAACACATTGCACAACACAACCTCATAAATCTCTAGCATAGGTTGTTGGTAATTTTGAGAACTCTCGAGGGTAAAGGTGCATGCCATTTTGTCAAAAAAATGTGGGAAAAGGGGGAGGTGATTAGGTGATAGCAGACAACCGGTTAATGCACCAAAAGCTCCAGATCTGTTGGGGAGGCATCAATTTATCCCTATATTTTGGCTCACCTAGGCAAACCCAAACAAGTTCTCCCCGCACGGTCCCACAATGGGTCCCACCTTGTGGCCATCCAGCATCTCACAGGCCCCACCTCATGGGCTACCCCACCCCTGGTGTGGAGATACGATATATCCTTGGAGTCACACCAAGATGCCCCTGCACCAACGTTGGTGAGGAGACTCGATCCCTAGGCTCTCGCTTTGATACCACTTTGATAGTGAACAACCGACCAACACACCAAAAGCTCCAGAGCTGTTGGGGAAGCACCGATTTATCCCAATATTCTAGCTCTCCCAGACAAACCTAGACGAGTCCTTCCCATGGGCAACCCCCGTGTTGCACGGGTTCCCAAATCGCACGGTCCCACAATCGGTCTCACCTCATGGCCATCCTGCATCTCACAGGCCCCACCTCGTGGGCCACCCCACCCCCAGTGTGGATATACGATGTGTCCTTGGAGCCACACCAAGATGCCCCCACATCATCTAGTTGCTTAGAAAAGTTAAAATAAGAGGAAAAAACCATGTCATTGTGCCATCATACTTGGGCAAAAATCTAATATCTGTGTGCACTTTTCAGCTTGATTGCTTTGTGGACCATGCAGAAATCCAATTTCTGCAATGCAAATTTAGCAAAAATTGAAGGGGGTGGGGCGGGTTGTGCCATAACTTGCCCCACCCTTTTATTGCTTGGTGAAGTTGTTTTTGGTGTGAAATTGGGTGGGTGTGGATTTGTCCTAACAGTAATGATCCCTTCTGTAGTAAGATTTGAGGAATAGCCCTCCTAATCCGGTATGATCAAATGGTTTAGGGGACATCACTGGTCAGGTGGGGTATCTACACACACATGCCACTTTGGCACGTGCAGGGCACTTGTTTTCACTTTATGCAGGTGTGCGTCTGCAGGTTGGCATTCCTCTTAAATGGAATTTATTAGTCATCACTCAGTTTGTATCCCATGTGCACAGTTGATGAGCGGTGCGGTATGGAATTGGATGAAACTGATCCCACAAACTGGCTCAAGTTGGAAGCGGCAACGGAAGAGTATATTCAGGATCAATCTCAGGCCTTCACGGAGGTTTGCGAGCTACTAGTTCCATCACACTTCAATGAAGAAAAATGGTCAGAGAAGTCGAAGCCTCAGAACTTTCCTAGAACAAAGCTTTCAAATACTGGTTTGTGTTGTGGTGCTTCTTTGTACTACCCCTTGGATGTGTTTATTAAATATTTGAATGTCACATTCTTTATAGGATTTGATGTTGGAATTTCTGTTTGTTGCAGTGCTCGATGAGAGAAGCCCTTTGTTGGGTTGGAGGCGCATGGTACTTCTTGTAGAATCTTATTATAGTCCTGATTCGGGGAAAGCAATCCACCATGTTCGATCTCTTGAGACGTTCTGTGCCCGTAATGGCATCAGGTTTTCTCTTATGAATAAGGTTGCTGGATTTTCTAAGCCGGCAGCATCAGTTTCTACACCATTCGCATCGCCATTGTTCACTGGAAGTTTCCCATCTAGCCCACTTTTATGCAGTCCGGAACTTGGTCCACAGCGGATAAATAGAATTGATTTAGTTCCACCACTAAGCTTGGATGGTTTTCAAACTGGAAAGGCACCATTCTCTCCACCAAAATCTCCTTCAGGAATCAGGCAGCTCTCTGTACCTGCTCAGGCATTACATGAAAAACTACAGAATTTGCCCCAAGTTGGGATAGTACATCTGGCTCTTCAAAATGATTCAATCGGTTCAATATTAAGGTCGAATTTTCTTTTCCCCCTTTCTGAAGCCAAGGAAATGTATGATTCTCAACCTGAGCATGTGCATGATGTTCTCGCCTTTTCATTTTGTACATTTGGGCCCATTGTCACTTAATCAAAACCATTGATTTGATGGACCATGTCATTGATGAACCATGCTAAAAAATCTCCACCCTGCCTTTTCCTATCAATTTCAATCTTTGGCCTGTTTTGTAGTTGAATGTCAACTGAGTGGAGAATTAGGATTTTTCCCATTGAGATTTTGGAGCCATGGCCTAGCTACTTTGGGTCCCATCAGTTCAACAATCTGCATTGCAGGACCATGGACCCCACTTTCACAAACCAATGGCCCGAGGATACTAAACAATCGTTGGATCTAGGATCATACAGTTCCTCTTAACCTATGGTGTTTTCTCTGGCAGACGTAGCTTTATCCTCAATTTTAACATGCTTGACGTCCATTTACCAGTTGGCAGAATGATGTGTTTGTGGTTGCTGAACCTGGGGAGCTTGCGGATAGATTCCTACAGAGTGTGAAGTTGAGTCTATCATCAACAATGCGTGGGCACAGCAGAAAGGACACATCTGCCTTAGCAAAGATTTTAACCATGGCTGATTTGGTTGCATACAGGCCTTACTTTCAAGTAGGAGGCATCCTGCATCGATATATCGGACGCCAAACACATGTATGTTTATCTCTTAATGCTTGTGAATCCCAGAGGCGTGCAGATCCCAGCACACTCACATGTGGCCATGTATTTCACGTTTGCACGTCCACGGAATGTTCTTGCTGTCCATTAGGTAACTGCCACCATGCGCTGGCCCAAAAATCAGGCCTGTCCACTCATCCGGTGCATCGGTGTACAGAAAAAAATGAACAGTTAAAAACTTGGCTGACTTTCTATTCGTCCATTTGTTTTATACACTGGCCCACCTGATGATGATTGGAACAGAGTGAGGAGAGGCCAGACCAACTGTGTGTGGCATGGCCCATCTGATGTATGGCTTGGATCTTGTGCATGTTGGCACATGCAGCTACAGTGAATGGGCTGGGCTCGGCAACCGTATGGAATTAGAGGACATCTACTCCATCCCATCTGATTTCTTTAAGCAGTAAAATCAATATAGTGATCGTAATGATGTGATATGTGAAGGTGTTGGAAGATGACCAAGAAATTGGAGCATTTATGTTTCGGAGGACAGTACCTGCCACTCACTTAACGTCAGATGATGTTCGTTGGATGGTATGTTAACACTGCTCGTATCTTCCATATTATTCTTGTTTTTGGGGGTTCATTGAAGCATGCTAGCATTAGAAAATGCTTTTGTTATGTCAGTTCTTCGTATCACTATACAATAGTCTCTTGCTTATGCATAAACAAGGAAGAATGGTTTAGAAGCTCCCTGTTGACTTGTATGGCACTCTTCACTGGAGTCAGAACCTGCTTCTTATTTTTGTTCTATCGTCTCCTCCATGAAGTGGAACAAAGCTTCTGCCTTCAAATGAAAGCTCCATGAGTCTTCCCACCCATGGCATTTCATCCTCCACACCTATTATGTGACCACCATCCAGCACTGGGCCAGCATTCCGAAACTTTGGGAGGAGAAAATCCAGATGGTTCACTTCCCCTTCTATCAGACTTGGGTGGGACCAACCTTGGAGATGCCCTACTCAGACTTGGGACCCAAATCCAACACGTTGATAGTCCTATACGGCGGTTAGAATTGTCTAATTAAAGCGATTATAGGGAGTCATTGGCAATCAAAGGTTAGGCAAACATGATTTGACAGTCCAAATAAACCATCAGCTGGACCACTTGATTATTTTACAAGGTCATCTTAGTTGTGGGATCGAAACAAGTTACAGTAACTGTTTTAAATTAGTATGAACAGGTATTACATTTGGAATTGCTTTTAAATACCAATATGCTTGACAACATACTACCATCAGTCTATTGAGTGCTATTTGACTGTGGAATACTGGAATAATAGATTCTCACTAGAATTAGTTCATATCTTCTTCTTCCTTTTTTGTTCATATGGGCCCATAGAGTCCAGGGAATTTCACAGCAAAACTTGTCCACCCAAAGGCCAAATGTCTTGTCAAAAGCATATCCTATTTCCCCTACTCTATATCAAATCCCTCGAAAACTATGGTATCTCTGACTTTGCTAATGTTCTTCCAAAAATTGCACCCCTTTCTGTACTTCACTCCTTTTGTCTCCAACTCCCTTGTTGCGGATCCATATTTACCACACACCAACCTTCTGCAGAGCTTGTTGGGTTCTTCATCAAGTCACCACCACTATTTATTTAGTAGGTGCCAATTTCTCTCTCTGATTCTCCCTTTACACACACACACACCACTTCATTCTTAGGCTTTTGGGCATCCTTCCACTTGATTAGGTACCATTTTCTTCCTGTCAGCCTCATAGGAAAATCCCTCTGAAGTTTCTCCAATTTCTTAGTTACTGTCGTTGGAAAGGAATTTCACCGGGAGCTTCGCCAATGTGGCCTGATAAGTGTAGTCTGAACCCCAAAGAATAAGTAGCATCTTCCAAGAAGCCAGTCTTTTTCTGAAACTTGCAACAATGGATCCCATGTGGAGATGGGGCTAGCTTTGATTCCAAGCAGGGGACCTGAAATAAGAAACCAAGAAATGTTCCACCTTGTGTCCAAGAGATTCAGCCAACTATTTTCCTCTCCTCTGTTACTGCTGACAATCCTTAAAAAAAAAAAAAAAAAAAACTTATGTTCAACTGAAGATCAAAACTGCCTCAAAACACCACCCCTTTAAGTTCACCCCAGGCCCATTTCATTTCTTTCTAACATTGTGGCCCACACGATGAGTGGTCCAACCTGATTTTTCTTCAAGGCCTCTACACGGTAAGACCCACCTGCATGTGGATGGCTTCCTTTATAATGCCTGGTATTAGCAAGCCTCCACACCGAAATATGCCAACCCTTCCTGTTTTGCATTATAAACAATGACATATGCTCAACAGCACTTCTCCGGAAAAAAAAAAAAAAATACAAAAACAAAAACAGAAAAAGGAAAAGGAAAAAGTAAAAGAAAAATAAAGAGAGAAAGAAAGAAAAAGGGAAAAGAAATATGCTCAAGCGCATGGAGAAGCTTTGATGTTTCCTTTTCTCATATTCATTGTTTACGAGTGCATTCGGATTTTGTCGAGTTCTTATTGAGTGGTATTGCATTCACCCAGAGAGCAATTGTGCTTGTTTCTTCTTCAATGTACTTCCTATTTCTGGCCTTTTTCTGAAGGTAATGATATTGTACTAGTGCCAAAAAGCTACAAAAACACAACAACGGCAAAAGCCTGATCAAGAAATAAAAATACACTCATCAAGAGCCTTTAAGCTTGAATCATATACCAAAACATCTGACTTCACCCTTCTAAAGACCTCCGATACCACCTAGCTTTGGTTCTGGAAACGCTGCTTGTTCCCTTCCCCCCCAAAGAGCCCAAATGCTTGCCAACATGGCCAACCTCCACATCACCCTACCTTTTTTTCCCAATCCCACCCCTTTGCCATGCTAGAAACAAGCTCTGAATGGTCCTTAGCATCACCCAAGACACTTTCAAGAGGTTGAAGAATCTCTCCCACACTACCCTAGCAAAAGAGCAATGGATAAATAAGTAATGCATTTTGGATGCACATGATGCAAGTATTGGGAATGACTATCGACTTTTTTATTTTATTTTATTTTATTTTTTTAAATATCATCAATTGTAAGAACCCTGTGCCTGCCTACCAAGCAAAGGTTCTTACCTTAGGATGGGCGCCGTAGTGCCATACATTAGTGGTATGATTACAATCCTCTCCTGCCATTGATTGGAGTATCATCCCGTGGGACCGGATAGAAAAGCAACCCAACTTTTCCTTTATCCACACCATCACATCCTTCTCACTTGGCGACCTTGAAGCCATGCCAAAAGCCGAATGAATTCATCCACTTCCTCATCCAACAATTTCTCCTACATGGAGGAAACCAAACCACTTCCTCACTCGAAAAGAGAAGCATTGAGCAATAGGAATGTTCACATCCATAGTTAACCTTGCTAACCTTGGGAACTCGGCTTGGAGCAGACCCTCTCCTATCCACACATCCTCCCAAAATCAAATCCTCTTCCCATCCCTTACTGAAAAGCTAACCCCCTCCTTAAATGTAATTGCCAAACAAGCAAACACGTTCCATAGCCCAGAAGCCCTATATAAGAAAGAATCCTTGACCCACCATAATTGCAATCTCCCTTTCTGGACACCATTCTTGCAATCACACCTCTCCGTAATCTCCCTTATTCCTTGCCAAATCTCCACAACTGTTTACTTTAGCCTCCAACCTCTTTTTACCTGCTCCCCCTTCCCCATGCTATTTCAGGCTATGATACCTAGATACCTCCAAACAGTTAACATATTTGGCTCATAGCCTTGCTAACACTGATTTTATCTATAAGATCTGCACTCACACAATTCCATGCACGCACACACATTACCTATCTGTTTCTTTTCTGGGTATCATAGATTGCAAGCCAGTTCAACAGAGAAAGTTCAATCCCCCTAATGCAGAGAGTCTGTTCCAAAATTTCTGAATGGTGCACCTTTCAAAACCCTTGTTGGAGACATCAATCCCTGGCAAGATGCCCATTTAACTGCCTTTCTGAATGCGTGGCTGAAGACTGCAGATAGCCTTACTAGTGAAGGTGTTTTAGGACCTCAGTTTGTATAAGCCTCACTCGCAATGGATGGAAGAAGTTTCTTGAACCTCACTTTTTATGGGGCCGTTCCCTCCCCTTCTTGTTGTGGTGTATGTGTGTTTATCTATGCTAGTAATTAAAAGAGGAATATGAACGCTCTCACGACCCCATGTGCCTGCATGGCACAGGTACAAGATGCAGGCCACTAATGAGCTTTTACCTGCTGTATATTTCCCAGTGAAAAAATCAGGCCAGATGCCATCAGGTGGGCAACACTTGTAAGTTGAATGTGGACCGATTGTCAACCTTTTTTTCCATCCTTTCTCTGTGCAGAAGCTCATCACTTGGTGAATGGATTGACCTGATTGCGCATAATGGTGTGGAATTCCTAATGAAAGGCCTTGACCTCATAAGCATGCCATGGTGGCAAATGTGCGCTCAAGTAGGATTTAGGAATATGATCCTGCTTGGACAAGTCGCCTGGGCAAGGATGCAAGTATTAATGAAGGAAATGCAGTTGTTTATTGATATTATGCTTGTGAAGACGTTCTTGGAGATGGACTCAGTTGGGCTCATGTAGAGCACTGATTTCTATTCTGTTATCTTTCTATATGCCCTTCTTAACTTTGGAAATGTCCAGGTTGGAGCTTGGAGAGACAGAATTATAATCTGCACTGGCAAGTGCGGCCCTGCCCCCAGTCTGGTCAAGGCGTTCCTAGATTCGGGTGCAAAAGCCGTCATTTCTTCGTCAGCTGAACCGCCTGAGATGCACCCAGGGGTATTTCATGGGTTGGCTGATTTTAATGGCATGGAGAACGGGAGGTTTGTGATCGGAGATGAAGATGCAGAGGACGAAGAGCCAGAGCCGGCCAGCCCCGTCAGCGATTGGGAAGACAGCGATCCGGAGAAAGCCGAGCATCCATCAAGTTGTAGAGACGATGATGAAGAGGATTTATCCAGTTTCATTTGTCTTCTATATGATGCCCTGTTCCGAGAAGGGGCAAGAATGGATGTCGCTCTACAGCATGCGCTCAGCTCGCACCCGAAACTGAGGTATACATGCCATCTTCCCAATACATACTAGTTATAAAAATCATGTATTCACACAAACCCAAAAAAGAAAAAGATTAATTTATCCAATAATGAGGAAATAAAATGGAAAAAAAAAAAAATCCAATTTTGGGTAATGAGTATATATATGTTGCTTATTCAAATAACATTGCCTGATGGCGTTGAGAAAGCTGTTTGCATAGTGTACACATACGCTTGAAATAATGCTGTTTATGGTTTTGGTTTCCCCAGGCCTTTTTCAAAGTTTAAAGTCATTTTAATGGATTAGAAGCCAATACAACGGCTGCATGTTTGGCAGAATGTTGGATTTTCTTGATAGTAATAATTTCCCCTGCAATAACTGGTCCCTATGACATGGGTTTTTTATTGCATTGATCAGGGTTTCAAGGGTTTATACCTTTTACTAAACATAGTTCCAAAACTCTAGTGAGTTGACTCGGCTTGTTTAAGTCTAAGAAACTCATTAGCTTGACTTGGTTCTGAATCAGCGAGGCTCATCGAGTTGTCAGGTCACCTGGAGTATTACTGAGTCACTTGCTCAAAAGGGGTTTCCTGATAATGGGTTTCATGCCTTTTATTTATTTATTTATATTTTTATTTATTTTCTTTTAACGGTTGACTCGGTTTTTAGCTGAGTAAACCTTTTAGCACATATTATGTGGAGCCAGAGAGGAGATGGGGTTTTGTAAAGTGCTTTCAAACACAGTATCAACTACCAAACACCCTTATTCTATTTTGGCTCCTTTTCATACTTCTATCTAGAGCTGGACACAAATCAAGCCCGCCCAAAAGCTTAAGCTTAGATTGGTTTGAAAAAGCTCAGCTTGAATTGGTTCGAATAGATGTTCAAACCAAACCTCAGAGTCAAAGCTTGTTTTAAAAAATAAACCAAGCTCAAACTAGAATAGTACCAGCTCGGCTCGGCACCAAGCTCAGGTTCATTTAGCTAGGTTTGACTCACATCAAAAATTGTATGCACACTGTTTCCTGTGGTGTGATCCACTTGAGCTTTGGATATGATTCAATTTTAGGATCCTGTCCTAAAATGATGGGTAAAAAATGGAAGAAGGGTGTGGATAATACATATACATGATAATGTAGATAATACATATACATGAATGCACTGTTTCCCATGGTTTGTTTGAACTTGGCTTGATTCGGCTCAGCTTGGTTTGGATATTTGGACCAAACCGAACCAATCTCAAGCTCGGCTAGCGTAAAGCTCAGACAGGAGGTGTCACATAAACAAGCCAAACCAAACTTGGCTCGAAGCTTGGCTCTTGTAAAGCTCGAACATGGAGTGTCACATAAAGCCAAGCCAAACTTAGGTCAAACTCGGTTTGGCTCCGCTCGTGTGCAGCTCTTCTGTCTATTTTAGCCTCTTTTAGCACATATAATGTGTAGCCAGTCTTTATTTTTATTTTTTAAAGTGTATTTCTATTAAACGTAAATTCTCAAAATTTAGTTCGAAAACTATATAATTTGTTTAGAGATGATTTTTGGTTGGCATTTTCTTTATTATCTATTTTCACAGCCATTGATGATATGGCTATGACCTTTCCTTTGAAAGGTTTCTTTCAGAGTGTTGGAAATCAAAGATGGGGCCTACATGGGAATTTCAGATCCTTGCTAGGACCTATTATGATCAATATGGAATGATATCTACCGTCCATCTTCAGTCCTTGATTGGATGCTAAGTGTTGTACAAAACTTGCGTCCCTCTTGAATCCAGATGGCACCACCATTCATCCGAGAGTATTCATGGTCCTGATTACCTGATGGTATGGCATCATCAGGTAATTTGGATTCAACAGCATTGACTGTCCATCGCTTTTTGTCCCACTAACCATCATCTAGGCCGTTAATATGGGACGCGATTTCAGTGGATCATCCTTTTTTACAGCTCATTTTAGGGCATGATCCTAAAAATAAAGCAGATCCAAATCTCAGGTGGACCCCACCACAGGAAACAACAGTGTGGTGATTGACCATTAAAAACCTCGTGGGCCACAATTTTTGGATCAAGCTTATATTTGTGCGGTCCCTTCATCCAGGTTGGATGGTAATAAACATTCCAGCGGACGCCAAGGATGATTTTAATGGTGGGTATTCACTCACCACTGTTTCCTATGGTGTGGTCCACCTAAGATTTGGATCTGCTTCATTTTTTATATCATACCCTAAAATGAGCAGTAAAAACGGATGGGCGGTGGGGATTTAAGACATATACATCAATGTGGGCCCCACAGTCATGGGAGCCACCAACCTCGTGGATCCGGGGATCCACTGAAGCCGCGCCGTTAATACGTAAAGGTGTCAACTACGTCTACAAGAATCATTAACAGCCATTGGTCATGGCTGTCAGATATAAATGTAAGGAATAAAGGGTTGAGATGTCAATACGCATGCATGGATAACTAAGTTATTTTTAATCTGCCTAAATCTTAGTTATACGAACCATTCATCATAACCACTGGCCTGCTTGAGCTGCACAGTTACTTGATTGAACCATCAAGACAGCACAATATCTTACCTGAGCTTGAACCCATTTTAGCCTACGAAAACAGAACCAAAAATAGTTCTGTTTGGCTGTACATTTCATTCTTCAAGAAATCACAATTTGAAGATCCAAACCACTCTAACATGTATTTACAGTGGCAATGAACCCAAATATCTCAACTACAACTACCCAAGTATATATAATGCCACAGCAAAGATAGATAGAAAGATAACTAAGCATTCTGGACTGAAAAGCCAAGCATGAATTCCTTGATCTCATTGCTCGCTGCTCTATCGAGTGCGGTCCGCCCATCTTCGTCCTTGACGTTGTAACTCGCTCCGGCTCTCAACAGCTCTTCGATCTTTGGTTTGTCGCCCTCCGAGGCAGCCATCATCAACAAGATATCTACTGGGTGGATGTTCTGTCTTAGAAGAGCATTCAATTTATCATATGTACCCTCCACAGCAAGCATCCCCATGTAATTGAAATACTGTAAAAGAAGAACAATACAGTTTGTTATGACTCATCACCATTTTCTCATTGTCGAACCATGGAAACCTTGATTCAAAGCAACTTCATGAATACACGGTTAGACAAAAACAAGACCACTCTGCGATCCCTTCATGATGGGTTCCTTCTAGATGAGGGTTTGGATTTTAATATCAGTGTGCTTGGTCAAGATGCCTGAAATGTTGTAAGGGTTGTTTGGATTTTGAGTAAGCAATGGAGATAAAAGTACATGTCTATGGTTTGTTAATATCTTTGTATGGAAAAACTAATGCAGTTTTTGATAAGTTATCCAAAACATATAACCACTAAAGCATGAATTGATTGTCTTAAGATGTGGAACTCTTTATCAACGACATTTTACGGTTTCACTACACATTAGTAATACTCTTATTTCTACATGTGCATCACATGTTCCAATATGTCATGTGTGCAACCATCAAAGTTCGAGAATCTTGCATGTGCATATGTTATACCATCAATCTTCAAGCACCCAAAAATGTGGCACATGTGCCAATGCACATGTGTTAAATAGGCACATGCACGTGTTAATGTGCTGCCATTTATAATAAACTCCGACATATGCGACAATCTATCCTCATAATTCCAAGGGCTTAACAAAAATGAATGAAACAACTAGCCATAATCCATGTCCATGAATAACTAGTCCCAACAACACATTCATGAATAGTTGTCATGACACAACTTAGCCTGAATTTACACAGCCCCTTAAGACAACTCGTATGAGTTGGACTCAATAAGATACATTCCGGTTTGACACCACAAGTTAGAATTGAAAATGCTAGGTGAACCCACCTGGCCGGGCTAAGTCGACCCAACTCGAATGAATCACCCCCAACTCAGCTGAGTCACAACTCAACTCAAGATCAAATGAGATATATTAGTAGACCTTTTAAATGTGAGATAGAAGATAGATGCTACTCTCCTGATCTACCCAGTTCATGGTCGACATAAGTTAGGATAATGCTTAAGATGATGACAACAACAACAATAGAATTCCTGTCAATCCTTTCCAAATGCAATGCATCAAATGAACCATCCAATTCACAAAATGGAACAATTTCCACTCTTGGTTAGGTGTCGTTTGGATGCCTGTAAGTTCTATAAGTGAGAAATGAGTCACTTACAGGCAAAACTACAGTACCAAAAGTCACTTTTAGGTGAAAATCACAACTTAAAACTTTACAAGCATCCAAATCACCCCTTAAAATTCATTCCACAATGAATTGGGGTGTAAATTGAGGAACCCAACAATTGAAACCGGATCATTCTATCTGCATTTTGTCATCTATGGTTCAGGATCTTTTATTGTATCAACATCCAAACAGTCCCTCAATGTTCTTTTTCAGCTTTTCAGTAGATTTCAGTATCCAGTTTCTAGCTCTACAGATTGAATATCCATTTAAGAACCCTACTATGGTTGCAGTATCTACTTTCAGGAGGTGGCCACTATAACCTTAAAAACCCAAATCGTTAAAAAAATAAATATAAATAAAATAAAAATATGCAGCTTGTGACTTCTATGCGCCCAGGAAGCACAGAGAGCTGGTGCGCACACCATCTCCCAAGTTTAAAGATAGCTGCAAGGAATCTACAAGCATTCCAAGATCTGATTGTGCAAACATTCATCTTGAAATGAGTGCTAAGATCCCACCTACTGATGACGGGTGATGTATGCGCACTGACTCTCAGTGCGCACCAAGCGCGCAGAATCTGACCATTCAAAACTCATCCACAAGCTATGCTGCTCCATACCGAGAAATTGAAATGCTCCAGTGCACTACAGAGTTACAGTGCTCCTACTTACATTGTCCCACTATCACAGTCCAATCGATTGATCTGAACTGTTCATTAAGTCCAGAATACATATCATGGACCACCATACAAAAATCGAACTAATTGGACGATCCAATCCATCCTTCATTTAACTTTTTTATATATATATAGTCATCCATTTTCCAATTAGATGGATCAACTAATTCATTGGACCTACATTTGTGTAAACAATCTCCACCATCCATAAGTTAAGACCATTGATCAAATGGTTAATATTTGTCGGATTGGTATGATATTTGCAATGTAGCCCATGAAATTTTCCTTGGACCTAACGAACGGTCTGGATTAATGTATCGAAATGTCTAAGTGTCCTAATGCAACTAAGAGCATTTTTCACGAAAAAGAAAAGAACCTGCTCGACGTCGTCCCTATCAAAATCATCGCGGCTCTGGCTACCGTAGATTCCAGCGCCTTCGGCATCTACACCGTTCTTTCCGAACCGGAACCAGCATCTGGCTCTCGAATGAGAGCTGGGGACTGTTTTCAGCCCAATACTTGGAGATCTGAACCATCCAAGCCTCTTTCTAATCCCAAGAAATGGACGGTTGAGATTCAATGATGATTGGAATTGAAGATGAGAGATCGTACAAGAGATGGACGCCATTTCCCTCTCCAATCTCCTTTCTTAAGAGAGAGAAATATGCTGTGAGTTGTGAAGCTTGTATCTTATCGAGAGCGGATTCGGTCAGGCCGGGTAGCAACGAGTTCGGTCAGGACATGTATGTGGGGCCCAACTTGATATCTGAACTATATATCCACACCGTCCATCCGTTATTACAGATCATTTTATGGCATGGGAACAAAAATGAAGCAGATCCATGTCTCAGGTGGACCATACCACCGAAAACAGTTGTGATTTACCATTAAAAAGTTGTTGTGGGCGATAAAAGTTTTTTTATAGAGCTGATATTTGTGTTTGATCTTCATCCAGATTTTTCTAACCTTATCAACAGGTTGGATAGAAAATAAAACTAACGATGGGTTCTAGAATTTTTTTAATGGTGGGAGTTCAATCTCAACTGTTTGATGTGGTGTGGTACACTTGAAGCTTGGATGTTCTTATTTTTTAGTATAATGGAGTAAACTGATCTTTAAAAAGGGATAGACGGGGTGGATATATACAAAATACATCATCGTGGAGCCCATGTTCACGGCCTGACCGAATTCGGTGTTACCCGAGCTGAGCGAATCTGCTCCCTATCTTATCCCCTTCCATTGAATTCTGTGTAGATTCGCGCGAGGAGAGATTGAAGAGAAGAATCGCGGTAGCAGCTTTTGATGTGTATTAATTTTTAGTTTTGTGGGCCCGCCATCATGCATGTCCCACCTTGGTTGTGGGCCATTCATAATTAGGGGCTGACCTTCAATGTGCACAGTTTATTAGGTAGGGCACCTTTGATGTGGACCTCCCATTATAGGGGCCTTTGATGTAAGCTGTTCATAATGTGGTTCCCACCTTGGATATGTGCTACCCATCGTTAAGCTAACCTTTGATGTTGGTTGTCCATCATGTACTGCTGACCTTGATGTGGATCATCTATCATGTGGAGGTTCACCATTATTAATTGCCCATCATGTTGGTCCCACCTTCCATGTGGCTTGCTCATCATGCAGGGCTCCTGCTAGATGTAGGCCATTTATCAATAGGGGCGAACCTTTGATGTAGATTGTCCATCAGGTGGGGCCACCTCAATATGAGCCATCATTTTGTGGAGACCATTAGATTGTTTATCCATTCATTGGATGATTTTCCAATCTCATGATGTAGAAGGGATCATGGTTGCATAGAATCGTACTTCCTTAAATAATTTTCTAAATTGTTATGTAATCATAAGAATGATGGAAAAGTTACTTATAAAAGTTGAAAATTAATAAAAAACTACTTATTTGATTATATCCAAATAACTTAAAAGCTACCTATTTAATACTATCCAAATAAGCCTATGATGTCACTAAATCACAGGTTAGGTTGAACTTTTAGCTGTAATTGGGCTTGTTTGATATCTATACTCTAATCTAAGAAGGGCTTTTCAAATAAGAGTTGCTCTAAAAAGTTTTTTTTTTTTTTTTTTTTTTTTTTTTTTTTTTTTTTAATTATCACAGTTTTCATTATCAATGATTTTTTTATTTTTTTTTATTTTTGGTAAAACTAAGCTTTCAAAAATTCAAATAATTCTTGAATGAAATAATTATGTTTGGTAAATTATCTAAATAAGAGTTTTTTTTCTATGGATAGTTGATGTTATTTTTAAAAATTATACTCCATTACATTAATGTCCACTGCCCACAGTGTGAAATCGACGTTTGATATGTCTATCACGTGGGCCACACTTTCAAACTAGGTTGTACGTCATGTGGGGCCCACTTTTGATGTCCGCTATGTTGGGCCACTTTGGATATGCATCATCCATCATGCGAGACCTTCGATGTAGACCATCCATTAGATGGGGCCCACTTAATGTAGACTCTCCATCATGAGGGGCCACACTTTGATGTGGGCCCACACCGTCCATTATGTGGGCTACCTTGATGTTGATCATTCATTATATGGGCTGCCTTGATGTGGATCATTCATTATGTGGGCCCCACCTTCAATACGGATCGCTCACCATGTGGGCTCACCTCTGATGTCAACCGTTCATCACATGGGATGTCCACCATCCATTATGTGAGCCCCACCTTTGATGTGGATAAGAGAGGCCCACTTAACGTGGATAGTCCATTATGTTGGGCTACACTTTGATGTGTGTCATCCATTATGTGGGGCCCACCTTTGATATAACTTACCATGTGAGGCCTGAGATATGAGATAAAAGGATTAATTCGCTATACTCTAACAGTTCGAGCTTTTAGAGCAAGTGGTTAATTGTCCTACATCAAATTGGTATCAAAGCGGGAGGTCTTGTATTCGAGACTCCTCACCGGGGGTGATTAATGCAGAGGCATTTTCACACTGGGCTCGAGTGGGGTCGCCTGTTGGATGCAGGGTGTTGAAACTCCAAAGAGTCTACCACCTAAGCAAGAAGCCTACCCACTTATTTTCCAGGGTTTATTTTCTGAATTTTTATTTTTTATTTTTTTAAACAAAGTTGTGAAATTATAGCTTTATTAGATAGTGTATTTAAAAATAAGATTTTTGTAACATCCCGAAAGTCGGGGGTCAAGTAGTAACTCAACTCCCGAGTTCCAAAACATCACTTATGCAACAAAATGAATGATGATTGAATGTTGACTGTATTCGTGCATTAAACATGAGTGAGATTAAGCCAAAACAACATATCATACTCCAGAGACAGTTAAATTACAAGCGGAAGACTGTGATAGACATATAGAATATAAAAACTGTGGTGAGTCTCCAGAGTGTGATAATGTTACCAGGTTAAATAATTACAAGCACAATTCTAAAATATACCAAATGTGAGGAAGTGTAATGTCTTCTATCCCAAGTGTCATAGCCCCGTCAATATAATACCAGGTCTTTATAGACCTGTCAGAGAGTTACATATACGAAAACTCCTCCTCAACATCATAGTAGTAGTCCGGCTCTGCTTCATAAGCATCGCCATCACCTGAAACTCAACAAATCTGGTTGGTGTGTACAACACCGTCCTGTAACGTGGGAGTGAGGAGCTAACTCAGTGGAACAATAAAGCATAGGTTAACATGTGATCAATACAGTTAAGCAATAATGATAAAGCAGTAAAATCAAATACTCCTAACCACTCTTATTAATGCAAGTATGGATACAGGTATGATGGATGCCCTCGCCACACCTTCCCTCGTGCGACACCATCTTACGTTCGCGGCATGCTTTCATCCCTCAGTGCTCCACATCTTCCAGGCACATGCAATGCATGATGAGCATGATTACCGAGTATTTATTAGTCCATTTCAAACAGTAGGATTGGGAAACTAAGGTACCTCCCTTGTATGTTACACCCCAAACTTGAAAATCGGGCTCACAAAATTTTCGATCGCCGAATCCGGCGCCGATAGCCTCCGTAGTACCCCATTCTCGGCTTCCAGCGCCCATACGCCAGATTCCGATCCTGGGATCCTACAAGGAAGATTTTCAGTATAATTTTTTATTTGTAATGTAATGGAGCATAACCACAAGCATAACCAAGTCACAAAACAACATCACCACATATCCACTATATTAAAACTTTTAAGTACAATGCGGAAAGGGAAATACAGGGTGATCAAAAAGCTCCAAAATAGTCTGGTACGCGCTGCTGCTGTCCAATGGCACCTGCACGCAACGGTCGTGCATAAGCTTACAAAAGCTTAGAGGGTAGTGTAAGTATGTGCGCAAGGCAAACGCCAAGTATACAATATCAGAATAATGCCTAAGTATGCAGATAAGTCCATGAATGCTATCAGCTGTACCAAAGCTATATAATGTAAGGCATGAATGCGATCGGCCATACTAAGGCTATGCGATGTGAGGCCTATGTAGCCAAATGTCATATACGAGATGCAAAGCAAGCATGCCAGTACTCATCAAGTACACATATCAGTATAATTCCTCTCTGGATATCATCGGGGTCTAATACACTTTACACTGACTGCCTCCTCCCTAGCTGCACAGTCAAGCAAGTGGAAGAGACCACACTATCTGCCCGACCAGTACGCCATACCTACCCTACTGTCGATAGCGGACTCATTTGCGAGCTGGTCAAACTCAGCCTAGCTTATAGCCCCCTCACTCGGGCGGATAAGGCCACACCCCCTTCCAACCGACCACGACACAGTGAGAGACGCGGCCTACTGGTATTCGGCACTCGGGCGCTCGTGTATCCACTCGGTCTAGACGTTGGAGCATCTCCTGGTACCAAAAAGGTTCTGGGACTTTCACCGAAGGACATCCTAAGTGCCCACAATGTTAGAACAAAGTATTTCCAGTATCCGATACGGCCATCCATGATGTGCCTGTGGAGCCACGGCCCTGATGTCGCTAGGATGTGCAGTGATCAAGTCATACATATGCGAGATGCATGAGTCACACCGTACAATCATGCAACAATCTCACGCGTACCACGCGATCATGTGGGGCACTCCGTCTCATAAGGAGTCCCGTAAATGTCTCAGCCCAACGGCTTATGCTATGATCAAATATTTCTCATATTAAGCATACATATGATGCGTATGCGCATGAATCATGAAAGTTTACTAAGCATGCTATAAAGTAATGAACTATCCTTACACCGAAAATGGGCCTAGATGGCCTACACATAACCAGTATGGGCCAATCAATGGGTCCTAGGAAGATTTACAATGCGGACATTAAACCAACATTATTCTTTCAATGTGGACGTCAAACCAACATTGCTCCCAAGGCATGGCCCGCCATAAAATATTATTACATAAACCATGGGAAATCACGCATTGCAATGGACCCTAAGGACAAACCGTTGGGCCTCGACCCATGGCCTTAGATACATCAAATGGGCCGCCTCATATGGGCCTTTTATAAATCAAGTGAGCCACATTAATGGGCCTTATGTACATTGCAATGGGCCATAACCCATGGGCCTTCAACACATTAAGACGACCTAATCATATGGGCCTCGTATATATACCAAGTGGGCCCCAACAAACGGGCCACAAATACCTCCAGATGGGCCTAATCACATGGGCTTTACATGTATACCAAGGTGGGCCACACAAAAATACAAGTGGTGATGATGATTTCCACCATTAAAATCCCTAAGGCCCACCAACAGATGTATATTATATAATATAACAGATAATATATACAATATAACATATATAATAATATATATATATACACACACATACACACACATATATATAGACACACACGCACGCACAGAGCACGCACACACACACCCAAATCACCGTCCACTGGCGGTGGACGGTGAAGCACATACATCACTGTGGGTCCCACGTGGGGCCTACTATAATGTTTACCTTCCATCCAATCCGTTCATAAGGTCACACGGGTCAGAAAGAAGGGAAAAAACAAATTTCAGCTTGATCCAAAACTTCTGCGGTCCCAAAAAGAGTTTCAATGGTATACGTTCATTCACACTGTTTCCTATGATGTGGGCCACTTAAGCATTGGATGTTGTTGAAATTTGGAGGGGAGGTACCTCAGGACGTGGCCCACCCAATGGACGGTGTGGATAATATAAATACATCATGGTGGGGCCCACGGCTGGGGGCCGTGGGACCTTGGCGTCCGTCCGTCCGCCCGCCCATGAAGCGGCCGCCTCATGGCTTCGACAGGCAAATGCGGCTGGTCTGCATGTAATATTTAATTATTTTTTTAAACCTGTTTCTCTATGGTTTTTCACTGGTGGGGCCCGCATCAGAGAAATCCGATCCCACCATTGGTCCCCATAGCTTAAGACAAGTCAAACGAGCCCAATATCTGATATTTTTCAGTGTATAGAAATGGCAAGGTGGTTTTCAACGGTAGAAACCATTGTTTTATATGCTATGGCCTGCCAAAAGATCGGATGGACTTCACTTTTGGGCTCAATGCCTAAAATGATACGGGTAAAATGATGGACGGCGTGGATTGAATATACATACATCAACATGAGGCCTACACATGTGGCCCTCCTCAAATAGCCTTGAATTAAAGCCAATATTTGTGTTTTCAGACAACGTCCAGCGTCTGGACGAGTTGGGCACCCACGCATACAAGGTGGGCCCTGCTCAAGTGGGCCACCAAATGGTGGATGGTGGGTGTACAACACATATACAAAGTGGGCCCCACTTATAGATGGCTTGGATAAAAGCCATGCCTCGTGGTGGTGTCCATCCAAGTGGGCCACATGGCCATTTCATCACACGCAAAAATCAAATAAATAAAAAGAGAGGGAGAGAGAGATAGAGAGAGAGACGGGACACGCATGATGGAGGGCTCCGCCACTATGAGCCCTCCCTTACAAACAATCATACATCGAGTGGGTTCCATTGCATGTGGGCCCACCAAATCCAAGATCAACGGTGGAGATCCCTTCTCCACCAAAATGTAAGGTCTAAGTGACCCTTTACAAGCTAGAAAATAAACATCATGATGGGGTCCATGGAGAATGGCCCCATCACGGAATGATCATGAACATCAAGGTGGGCTGTCGGCCACATCTTAAGGTCCCAAATGAGATCCATACCATTGGTCGGTAGGCCTCACTTGGTCCACCATAAAAACATGAAAAATCTAGCCTAATAAGCACCCACCATCGATCTTCTTGGTCCGTCGGAAAGCCAATCTCTTAGTGTCTCACTTTGATGGTGGAAGATGATGTTTGAATGGTTAGGATGATGGCTAAAGGGATGGGAAAGGTGGGCCACCAAAATCACTCTTTTCTCTCCATGGGAAGGCTTGGACAAGAGCCTCTTCTTTTGCTTGGAAAAAGTGATGAGAAATGAGGGAGAGAGAGTGTAGTAAAGAGAGGGAGAGAGTAGCTTAGGTAGGCCATGATTATTTGTAAGAGAGGGTAGCTTGCAATAAATGGTTGTAAGAGGGCTAAGTGTAGGGTGACTAGTCATAAGTGCTTGTAAGAAGGCTAGGGGGTAGGGTGGCTATAGCTAGACTAGGGTGGCTATAGCTAGGCTAGGGTGACTATAACTAGGCTAGGGTGACTATAGCTAGGGTGATGTCATCCATCACCCTCATAATTACCTAGGAATTTGTGCCACATGGGATGAGTGGGTCCCACAATGTGCGGTCCATGGTCATTATAATGTACGGTTCACATCTTATGATCTAAGCGTCGAATTGGCGCATGAGACGCGGCGTTGGAATCGCGGCGATGGCGCGGTTGCTAAGATGCAAGTCTCGGGTTAAGCTGATTCAAATATACAGGATATGACTTAGGATCGTTCGCAAACGTTGATTAACGTCGCAGGTTGCCAGAATTCGACGGGAAGGATCGCGAAAGTCGACGGAACAGTACGAACTAGGATATGGGTCTTACATTGTATCATTCCCAAACATGATCCATTCTAGGGTCGTCAGTCCTAGTTAATATCGGACGATGGTGTGTTTACTAGGTCACTGCAAAGGCTGTCAGGGCTGTTACGCACAAAGGTTACACCACTCCCCCATCACCTCTTTAACGATTTATCACTATACAGAAACAGGCCTAGTTCATACTTTATATACCGCGGCAAAGCTCTAAGGCTCACCGCGATTTTAGAGTATGCTCGAGGTCACTACAAAGGGCTGTTGCTCGCATTCGTTGCACCACTCCCCCATTACCTTATCAATGTAGGCCGATAGCACGAATATAGTGTCCCATACCACCATAATCGGCTCACGAGTTTGGTTGCTCACTGGTCACTACGGGGAGGCACGTGGCCCCAGAGTAGGCCGACAGCTCGACCGCGATGTCCCATACCACCATGCCCTGCTCATAAGTCTTAGCGGATCGAGGTACCATGGTTAACGGGATTCAACTAGTAAATTTGGTACCCTAGGTTCAAGCAGTAGCGACCAAGCATGGTGAACATACATTAGACATATCGGGTTACTTGACGAGCCTGACTAGCTCGAGCACACAATCAATTGGACGACATGAAGTGCATAAGCACTTCACGTGACCTAACCACTGTCGTCAACTGACGTACGACTCGGGTTCGTCAAACACATCTTACGTGGCGACATGAAACTCAACCACGATCTCAAGTCTAGTACCGACTATCTGGACTATATATATAGTCTCAAACTCAATCAAACCTTATACGTAACATGTGGAGTAAAGCATGGTAAACAAAGTAATTCAAGCATGTTAGTAAGCATGTCATAAAGCATGTTATAAAGCATGTTGTAAAGCACTACATAAATAGGAACACAAGCACATATATTGCACAAGTAAGCGGTTTAAGTAAACAACCTCATGAAGGTAATCATACATGTCTCTAAGGTAGTTGAGAATCCTATCTCAACACCCTCCTAAGGCATCAACATCCAAACACTTACTCACACAAGCATTTTCACAAACACTTAACACACACTATTTCAACATACTTAGTGTATGTTAGCAAACATGTATTAAGGCGAGTCCTTTCGCCAAGCAAGTATTTTACGCATATATAATATATTTATACAACAAATATTCATGGCAAATACATCTCTAAAATATATATGTATACGGTACTTTCTACAATACAGTATTTCTACATACATAGTGTATATTAGTAAAATATGTATTTGGACGAATCCTTTTGCCAAATAAGTATTTTATCCATATATGGTATATTCATACAACAAATAATCATGTCAAACACATTTCCAAAATTTATACATATACGGTATTTTCTACGAATACCTAGAATATGTAAAATTCCATAATCTACATATTTAATTGAAACAGAAAACAGAAAGCACTTTGTACATGTGCAATTGCATGCAGATCATGAATCTATCATTATCTGACATTGAAAGCATTGAAAACCATAACCTATACACCTAAAGTCCGCACCTTTTGTCGTAGAATTGTAACGGAGTTGATAGGTTTGCTAAGCTTTCGTATTCGGCAGTTTGACAACCTATAGAATGAAATAGGTTAATTATTTCATAACCTACAACCTTAACGACCTCAAAACAGATTAGGGTTAGGGTTTCTTACCTAGAAATGGAGCCGGAATCGCCGGGAATGCGATTAGAATGGAGCGGTTAAGCATGGATAGCAGCAGGAAAGCAAGGCAGGGAAGAATCTCTCACGTCTCTCTCACTTTCTCTCTCTTTCCCTAGAGTTTTTCTCAAATTCGAATGGCTGAAATGAGAGAGGGTTTAAGGTCCTTATATAGCCTAAAACTTCACCGAAATAGACTTGGGAACAAGGTATACTTGAGTTTTGTCCAAAGGGCTTCTGTTTTAGCTCAACGGAGGACTTCTGGAGGGCCTCCTTGAGCCAAAGGTCAGACTTAAGCTCACAAACTATGGATCTAGGTTCTATTAAGTTTTTGTTCCAGTAGGGTTCTCAGATCACGCGTGGCGGGCCGGTTTCAGTTCAACGGTCAGCAGATCTAGATCCGAAATTCCGAGTACATGTAAATGTGTATCAAATTTCTCCTGATCCGAGGGTGTAATTTGGACTAATTTTGATGGTTAAGTTGCTTAATACTGACCCGCAAGCGACAAGTCTCAGATTACTATTCAAGATATTTATTTTGTAAAGAAAACAAGTGTTTTCACACTCCCTCACTCCGGACTCAAGCGAACAGCCGTGGGACACTGTCTGGGTCTGATTTTCGAGATGGTTGTCAAGCCCAGTGAGGCGGTCCTAATTCCTTAACCTCATATTATTCGGATTCCCGATGTACGGTCCAGATCTGATACGGAGTTTCAACGTGCTCTCGAAAGCAGTCAGGTAATGAGTTTGATCCGAGATTTTAGGGTAACCTAGCGTCAATGATTCTACAAGTTTTGGGTCTTGCAGATCGTATTTAAAGCGATTCTAGCGAATTTCGTAGCTAATCTAGTTTTGCACTTAGTTAACTTTGTCAAATTTCTAAAGGATTTAATCCTAAGTGATTTTCGTCTGAGGTCGTACTTAGTCTTTTGTAGTTTGTATATAGAGTGATCCAAGTTGTACTACTTAGCTAGTTTAAGATAGTGTCTAAGGTGAAAGTACTTAGAAAAATTGAAAGATCAAGGTTGTGAAGGGTGGGATTTGTGAAGGAAATGGGTTCAAAAGTGGTTTTAGACTTTGGAATTGAGTTCTGACAGATTAATAAGGTGTCAGGAGCGACCCATTGCCTAAGGACGTTTAATCCCAGGTTGGCAAAAATTCAAACTGTTACAATTTTTTTTTTTTTTTAAATATTTTTTTTTTTAAAGTTAGCTTGTTAGTACACACCCATGTCAGTACACACACTCCAGGTTAGTAAGTTTTTTGACTTAATAGATAAACTTATTTTAGATAAGTAAGTTTGGTCTATGATTAATTATAAGAAATTTTTGTTTACTTAAAATTACTTAATTGTTGCAGTGATTTTTTTAAAAAAGCTTTTCTATTTTTCATTTGAAGGAGACATCAAGAGAGAGAAAAGTAATGTTGATAATAACATTGTTTACCAAACAAACTTAACAAATATAAATTAAGTTACTTGAGACATAAATAGCCTAAGTAACTTACTATCAAAACATTCCCTTAGTGTGGGACTACTTATCTAACGGTCGAAGTGAATCTCATATGCATATCATAGTAGGCCTTGTAAAACATCAAAATATCCTTGCTGAAAAATTCCTCGTGAAATCCACTTCAACTATTAGATGTGTAATCCCACCTTAAGCGCAAGGTCAAAATATTATGTTGGCCTGTGATTTAGGTGACTTGTGTTAAAGGAAATACTTAAATAAAACATCCACACTTAATTTTCATAGATCCATGTAGTAATTATATGAAATCCAATTCAACCATTAAATATTATACTAAAATTAATGCCTCATGCGCAAATTCAGGTCCATCCATAGGGGTGTACATCAAGTTGAACCGAGTCGAGCTGGCTTCAGCTTGATTCGGCTCGAACACTGGCTGACCTTAGCTTGAACTCGGCTCGGCTCGGTCCTCGAGCTTGATTGGCCAGCTCGGCTCAGTTCGGTTAATAGCTCGGGTTGAGTTCGACCCAAGATCAAGCCAAGTTCGCCATTGAGGCATTTCCATAAACACCTGAACTGCAACTTCAAAAATTCACTGTTTTACAAACAGAGGTAACGGTTTTAAAACACCTTCTAAGTAACATAAAAACCCAAAAAAGAAAAAGAAAAAAAAATATTTATTTAATGTACAAACCTTTCTTGCCACTAGCCACATCTCGTTGAGTCATTTTATCAAACTGATGGTGAGCAACATCAATGACAAAGTAACCGAGTCACAAATTAGATCGATTCGAGTTCAATTCGAGCTGGATTCAATCCAAGTCGAGTTGATTCGGGGCCTGCTCGAACTCAGCTTCGAACCGAGTCGAATCGAGCTTTTTCGAGTCGAGTCGAGCCGGGCCTACTCGAACTCAGCTCGAACTCATTTTCAATTTAAAAAAATCAGCTCAACTTGGCTTGAACTCAGCTTCAAACTGTGTCAAATCGAGCTTTTTCGAGTCGAGTCGAGCCCAGCGAGCTAACCCAACTAGCTTTGTTCGTGTGCACCCCTATCCATCCATAATATATAATATACGGTGAGCCACAAAATGATAATGCTTTCAATCGTGGGGTCCACTCAAATCATGAATGAACCCTTCTAGCTTGAGAAAGACATTGCGCCAGCTCAACCCGCTTGGATGGCGGAGCCAACTTCGGTTTAAAATTTCTAATTGAAGGTACTCTAGCAATAATTACTCAAATTAAAATATAGCTTTGCTGATAAAATTTGTTGGGAAAGGTACTGCAATATAAATTATATTTTAAGACTTTTATCAGTAAATTATATTTTAAGACTTTTTTAAGTTCCTTTATCAATTTCCCACAGGGGTGGGACCACTTGTTCTCTCCCACACATCACCATTGTACCTTGTTTGATTGTAAACCGTTCAAGATCTAGGCCCAGTGTCAACGGTTGTTTGATCACGCAACTTTTCCAATTTGATGTGATGTTCATTTGATTTTAGTACTTTGTTTTCGAGTCATTGTTTTCTACGGTCAGGATCTTCTGTCGTGCAATGTTCTATCTACGGCCGACATCTTTAACGCCGCCTCGTTGGAGTTGCCGATGAGATGATACGGTGGAGCATGAGAATCCAAACATGCTACACCCATCTCCACGGGACACGCTTGCCAGGTGGTGTTCAAATCAGGTCCGTTCATTTGTAGGGCCCAGAATGGATGGTTTATATCTCAAAAAATTACTCTTATTAGATAATTCTATCCGTCTGATCTGTGGCCATTAAAGAGACGTTGAAAATTTAAAACAGCTAACGGTCAAATATGCAGTGCTATAAACAGCATAGAAAGTAACGGATGGAATTGTCTGACGGGTTTCATTTTTAAAATGTAAGCCATCCATCCTGCTGCCATCATATGAGTGGACCTGATCACACATCACCTTGACACGTGTCCTGCGGAGAGATAGCTATACCATGTTACATTTCTTTCTGTCCATCGCATCTCAGACGACATGTCCAGCGTGCGTGACCTGAGTTTCCTGCAACACAGAGCCCTGGGGGCCCACCATATGAACGGTTTTGGGCGGCTTCGATGGATCCAAGGTGCGTGGATCCCTGAATTTGGGGCCCACCGTGATGTATGTCTTTTACATCTGCAACGTACATCCCTTTTGACAGCTAATTTTAAGTCATAATCCAAAAAATAAAGCATATCTATATCTCAGGTGGACCACACCACAGGAAACAATAGTAACAGACCATTAAAATTTTATTGTGGGGCACACAAATTTTGGATGAAGATGATATTTATGTGGTCCCTTCATCCGAGTTTTTGTGACCTTATCAACAGGTTGGATGACAAATAAATATTCTAGCAGCCCCAAATAAGTTTTTAATGGTGAATATTCAATCACCACTGTTTCCTGTCATGTGGTCCACCTGAGATCCGCATCATTTCTTAGGCCATGCTCTAAAATGATCTGTCAAAATGGATAGACGGCGTGGATGTAATGCACATACATCAAGGTAGGCCCCACAGTCACGTATCCACCGAATCCACGCCGTAAATTGCATTCGTGTGGGCCCATCAAGCGGCACATGCATGATCGCCGCTCATCAAGGAGGCAATCTGCCAACAGCTATTGGCTATTCTTCCTACGTTCCGCATCCAACGGCCCTATTTTCCTCGCATGGCCCACGTCTGGGTCCACCCTCCACGTGGCTATTCCTCTCTCTGTCTAATCATTAACCACCCTTCCACGCCACGTGTCATTTTCCCCCACGCCTTGCCGGCGAAGAACGGCAGGTAGTGCGTCGCACCGCGTACTCCAATTCCACGTTAATAAAACCCAAAAAATCCACACGAGATTACCTGCAACCGTTGTTGCAGAGGGCCCGTGCGACAAAAAGATCTGTGCTGCTCAAGTTGATATGTATGTGAAATCCACTCCGTCTATTATTTTTGCAAGCTTATGATAACATAAAATGTCGAAATTCAGATTGATTAAAAACTCAATTGGAACACACCATAGGGAAAAGTGAAGATCAGGAAGATTACCATTAAAACTTACTTAGGGCCCACATAAGTTTTTACTGCGATGATACTTTTTCTTTTTTCATTTATACTGTAGTAAATCACCTTATGAACGTGTTGGATGGCGTATAAGAAAATTATGGTGGGCCCATCAAGATTTCAATAACGGACGTCTTGATTTCAACCGTTGCATATGGCGTGGTCTCTGTGGGCCACTTAAATCTTGGGCTGGTTTTTCTTTTGAGTTATAGTGTAACATGATCTGGCACAAATGATGGACGGAATGGATTTTACACAAAAAAATCATGGTGGGCCCCACAGAGCTTTTTGTTGGACGTGCTCCCTACATCAGCGTGCTGCGTGTAGGAAATTCGCGTGAATCGCGTCCCCCCAAAAGTTCCTTCAAACTCCTCTCTCTCTCTCTCTCTCTCTCTCTCTCTCTCTTACAAAAACCCTAATTCCAGCCATTTCCCCTCAAATCTCGCCTTGCTTTCCGTCTCACTGCCCTAGAAATTCCCATCTCTATTCCCAAAATCTTCTCGAAATCCTCCTTCCCTAGGGTTTCCCAGAACCCTCTTTTGTTTTTTTTTTTTCTGGAGAATTTTAGGGCAGGATGAGCTTCCAAGACATAGAATCCGGCCGTCCGTTGCCCGCGCGGCGAGATCTCGCTAACGGCAGGCAAGATCCGACACAGGCCGTCGCTTCCGGCGTGTTCCAGATCAACACCGCCGTCTCGACGTTCCAGCGTCTCGTTAACACGCTCGGCACGCCCAAGGACACTCCCGAGCTGAGAGAAAAGCTGTGAGATTCTTTCCATGCCTTTGGATCTTTCCGATCATGCTGTTTGAATTCTGGATTTTGATTTATTCGATTAGCTAGGAATGAATTGGACTGGAATTCGGAATTTTCATTGTCATTTGAAACGATTTTTTATTTGAATTTTCATTTGGAATTTGGAATCTGAACTACATCTTAAAAAATTGTAGAAATGATTGAATTATTATTATTATTATTTTGACAGATAACAAGAGATTTTATTGAGAAAAAAAAACAGGAAAACAGAGGGAAAGCTGACCAGCGGAGATAGCCGATTAGCTACTCCCTAAAAAGAGTAAATTATATCCTTTTAGCTTATCAATAGCAAAGGCCCACTCAACTATAATAATAATGATTGAATTATTATTATTATTATTTTGCAATTGAATCAATCTCAAAAGTAAAAGAAGAGACAATGCTTCAATTATCTGATCGTTGTTGTGTTTTTTTTTTTTTGGCACCTGCCTCGTTGATGCATGGCACGTGATGCCTCGATCTTCACCGTCCAAACCGTGAAGCCCATTGTGGATCCCCCATAATGTGAAGATATTGCTAAACAGATGTAAATGAGTCAAAGCTCCAAATTCCATTAAGAGATGTTCCTTAATCTGAGTTTATGGGATCTTAAATATGTCAAGTGCTTCCCTTTATTTGGTGAAAGGAGTGTCTGTGAATGTCGAGTACTTGAGTTGTCTGTATATGGTATTGGGGGGTCTTGAAGTTGACCTTCTGACCTTGAACATTCCAAAGTTATTTTTACTTCCAGTCTTTGTTTGTTTGTTCCTTAGATAACACCAAGTCCTTGCAACCAATCTCTTTATTTAGTTGAAAACCCGACCCTCACTTTTTTTTTTAGTTGAGGAAATAATTAATTGCATTAGAAATTAAGAGGAGCGCCAAAAAATAATTGACTTGTTGTGAAAATGATCCAACTGCGTATATAACTTGTTTTAATTGAATGTGTTGTAAAAATGCCATCACATGATTGAAGGAACATATGAATTGATCCTTGTACAGAAAAGGCAATAGAAGTAGATTTTATTGGGTCCTAAGGAAGGGCTGTGAAATGTGTAATAACCTGTCAATGTAAAATAGGGCATGCTAATGATAAGATTTAGGTAAATTCAGTAAAAGTTTATTTTATTATTATTAAATTTTTATTATGTTATTATTATTAATTTTTTATTATGGATAATGCAGAATCTTATCTAATAAATTACCTATTTGACATGTTGCCTTTGTGGTCCTGCATGTAAGTTTTCAGTTCAAAATCATGTTGGCAATTTTAGCTATCATAATATAATAATTTCTTTAGTGTCTTTGCTTTATCAAATGATTTATTTTAATTGATATTGGACCATGTAATAGTACCATGGTGATACTTCTTTTTGTGTTTCATTTGTTAATTTTAAGTAATTCATGTTTCTTGCAGTCACAAGACAAGGCTACATATTGGACAGTTGGTGAAAGATACTTCGGCAAAACTTAAACAAGCGAGTGAAACAGATCAGCATACTGAAGTTAGTGTGAGTGCAGCTAAACTTCCTTTTTTGTTCTTTATTGTAATCTCAATTTCAAATTAGATAGAGTTCTTCGCTATTTTCTTTGTTCCTATGCAGTTTTATAACATTTTTTTTTTTTTTGCTTTATTATTATTATTATCCTAAAATACTCTTCTTGGCTTTCCCATTGAGTTGATTATCAGTTTTGTTGTTGTTATAGTTGAAGACAACTCTTCAAGATAAAGAGAGGCAGAGAGCTTGAGAGGTGGATTGAGTACAGTAAAACATGACCATATTGGCTTTTACATCAAATCAATGAAAGAGTGAAAAAGTGAATAAGAGAACTAATATGGCTGATTTGTCAGGGTTAGTTGGGACTTGTGGGGGCGGTCTAACTGCTGTGACACTCCAAAGGTGGATGCAAATGTTGTCTCCATTTGTCCGTGTGTACAGATATGCGGATTTAATGGGGTAGTTTTTGCTAGAATGACTTTCATGTCGTAGTTACAGGGAATCAATGGGCTGATTTGCAGCCACCATCTGTTTTTTGTTGCTAGATTACATTAGCGGAAGATGATGGCTTGAGAAAAACCCTGTTGAATCATCATGATACAAAGGCTTTACAAAAGCTGCCATTCTGTGATTTAGGAGTAAGTTTGGCAGTAGGATTCAAAATATGAGAGTAACATTTACTGCCAAGGTGCAACTGTCACTTTTTTGTTCATTCCTTTTGTCCTTTACAAATCAAACCATATTGTCATCATCGTCATAGCCTTGTCCAAGCTATTTCAGATCAGCTACTAATCAAATCATAATATTAAGATGTTCTAGGGTTAATTGAATTTTTTTCATGGACAATTTCTCACCCCAGTCAGCACTAACAAACAAATGAAGGGGAAAAGGTGTAGTGATTACACCTTGGCGATAAATGTTCATACCAATATTTTCTGCCTCCTGTCAACTAGAGCCTTCACTTTTCCATCTTTGTCAACAAATCATTATGGATTCCTCCTTAACTCGTAATGTTTGTAAGTTAATATAAGATTTCTAACCTAAATTCTTAGACATGGTAACAATAGGAAGCAGAAGATCATAATGTATTCTTGCTGACAGCTTGATTTTATTTATTTATTTCTTTTGCCCCCAAATATGTAAATAAAGCCCAAGTGTTTTCGTCATTAGCTATTTCGCAAATTCTCCTTAGCAGAAATGATCTTACATGTTGATTGATATCTAGTTGCTTGCTGATGGTCAGATCATGTATGATACCTCATGATTTTATGTTCCTGCATGTGCATGCAAATGTGCATATGTTTTTTGTGAATGTGTGTTAATTTGTGGCTATTCGAACACACATCGCCATTTAGCTGTCATAAATCATCAACGCACCTCTCCTGAAGTTCTCTACTAGATTTTTTTTAATTTTTAATTTTTTTAACAAATAAAAATTATCCGCACTAACTGCGTAAGTTCACTTTTCTCAGCCTTTGGCGTTCATGCAGTTTTAAACATGAACATTCTATTGTTTCTGGTTGTTCTGCTCAGACATTGAATTTCCATCTAAATGCAGGCCAGCAAAAAGATAGCTGATGCTAAGCTTGCAAAAGATTTCCAAGCTGTTTTGAAAGAGTTTCAGAAGGCACAACGGCTTGCAGCTGAGAGGGAAACAGCATATGCCCCTTTTGTTCCCCAAGCAGTTCTTCCTTCCAGGTAAATTGGACAGTGTAGCACGTTCTACAGTTCTACCTGTTTAGATTTGGAGATGTTTGCCTTGTTTATCATTTGTATGACATTCTGGTTGTGAACAGCCACTTAACTCTTAGCAACAGGCCTTACTTTCTGAAGAATCCACCATGAGATGTTTAATTGTTGGTCACTTTCTAGAAAAACCTATGTTGCTTAGGGCCCTATTGAAACTACTGCCAAATTGTTGTTGGTTCCAGACCATTAGCCAAACATACATGTGTTTTGGGCCTGCGTGCAATGTGAAACTGCATTAAATGGGTCACCCTTTTCTCCAATTTTCTGCTCTGCTAGTGGGTTTGCACATCCCATCCACTATCACATACATAGATTTTCTTAAACCACACTTATGTTGCAGAAATCTCATAATGCACCTGATTATTTTAAAATTTCTCTAATATTCTTGAACTTTTAGGAGGTACCTGGGAACAACCACACTCTTAAAGATGCCTAAATATGCCTCACTATATGTCCAATCTCTCCCAGGAGGTTTGCTGACCCCACAGGCACCTTCACAAACAGTGGAAATGCCTACCTAGGAAGTGTGTGAGACATCTGAGTGGTGCAAGAGGCACCATACACAAAAAATCCATCCAGTCTACTAGTGAGGCAGGCCACATACGCCAAATTCTTTTTGTAAAGTGGTGGATCACCTGGCAGGTTGGCATATGCTTGCTGTAAAGGTTCGTGGAGCCAGCATGCCTTTGTGGCTTGCAAAACTTCTCCCAGATCAAGGAAAGAAAACCTTTGCTTGCTATCAGAATGGACTTCCACAATTATTATTATTATTATTTATTTTGGTTTCTCCCTAACAATGACCATGATATCGCTGTTTTTGCTATTCAAAATATGTCTTTGTTTGTTTGTTTGTTTTTTTTTGGGGCGCAGTAATGATGACAATGTCCCTTTTGTCATTCAGAATTACTGATTGACCGCCATGCATGCGATAGTGTGTTGGCTATGGTTCTTTTATTTTGCACAAAAAGCTTCTGTCTATTACTGCAGTGTCTTCAATTTCAGCTTTGCATGTATCAGCTAATTTAGTCACCCTGATCATCTCTGCACAGCTATACTGCAAGCGAGCTAGACATACGTTCGGATAAAACTCCTGAAGAGCGCGCTCTTCTTGTAGAATCTAGAAGGTTAGTTCTGCTTTCCATATTCTATTGTTACATCTGAGGTAGGGCCTTCTTGAGGTTTTTTTCTTTCTTTTTTCTTTAGTAAAAACCTCCGAAGGATGTATTCTGGTTAATTTGCTTTTGTGGAGTTTTCTTGCTATGTTTTTATTATTTCGAAATACTCTCTCTCTCTCTCTCTCACACACACACACACACACACATTTGCGTTTTTGGATATTGGCATGCATTGATGTTTTCTAGATTTTTTCCTGCTCAGCAATCATATCCAATTGATTGGGATTGGCACGCTTTTGCGGAGTGCTTATATTACTTAAAATACCTACCCCCCCCACCAAAAAAAATAAAAATGGATATTGGCTTCGAAATTCAAATGCTCTCTCTCTCTCTCTCACACACACACACACACACACACACATTTGCGTTTTTGGATATTGGCATGCATTGATGTTTTTCTAGATTTTTTCCTGCTCAGCAACCATCGCTTCCTGCTCAGCAACCATCGCCCCCCCCCCCCCCCAACAAAATTGGACATTGGCATGCGTTAGTGTTTTCCTAGCTTTTTGCCTGCTCAGCAATCACATCCAGTTGATTGGGACTGGCACCCTTTTGTGGAGAGGAATGCCTACCATCTATTGTAGATGTGGCAATCGTATACTGGTCAGAAGCATTGATCTGGTGAGCCACCACATGGACGGGCCTAAAAGAATAAAGCAGATTAGACTCCTGTAGCCATCCAATCGGTGACCTAATATGGGTTTACTCAAAACAAAGAAATGTGCCATATTTGATGGTTGCAGCTGCCTAATCCGAGCTTCTTTCCCAGTAACCCATCCATGTGGTGGGCCACTAGCTCAACAGTTGAAATACCATCATTTTTTCCATGCCCATAGCGAGTTCTGCAATTTTTGAGACGTATTTGCACATCATTTGTCTGATATGGTATCTTCATGGCATCATGATAGCCTGAACTTTTGTTTGCTTCATGTCACAGACAAGAGATCTTGCTACTGGACAATGAAGTCTCCTTCAATGAGGCCATCATTGAGGAAAGAGAGCAAGGAATCCAGGACATCCAGCAGCAGATTGGCGAGGTGAATGAAATCTTTAAAGATCTTGCGGTGCTGGTTCATGAGCAAGGAACCATGATTGGTAAAGTCATTGTATCTTACCCAGACATTTCAGTTGAATGTTTCTGTGGAGTTCATCCTGTCCAGCATCTCCACCGTACACATTCTACTTCCAGATTATCAGAACCGTTGATCCGGTGAGCCCCACTGCCTGGAGGTGCTATAGTTCAAATTTCACATGATTGGGCTATATCTTAGCCATGCAGCATTTGCAGGCTGAAAATGTGTGGTTGAAAAAAAAAAAGAATGGCACAATGTTCAATGGGCAAATTGGAAAGATGGGATGCATAGGATGATGATAACACCTTGATGGTAGGACTGATGCCTGTCCAAGTGGTGGTCCACCCAACCAACTGCTCTGACTGCCCTGGATGTGTGTTGACAAGTACAGCAGAGATTCTGGAGACGTGCAAGCCCTCCCTATTTTTACTCTCATTTTCCCAGTCTATAACCGTTGCTGGTGCCTTCGCAGATGACATCGACTCCAACATTGAGAATTCCTATGCAGCAACTGTACAGGCTAAGTCCCAACTTGCCAAAGCATCCAAAACCCAAAAATCAAATTCATCTCTGGTAAGCTTATTGCTTTTTTCTCATCTCCATTTCCCTGTTGAATTTGAATGTTGCCAACATGTCCTTTTGTTCATGCAGACCTGCTTGCTCTTGGTGATTTTCGGGGTTGTCCTACTCATCCTGATCATAGTCCTTGCAGCTTAGTCTGAAAATTCGTTGTTCCAATCCCAATCACTAAGTAAGAACCAGAATTGAGCTACAGCCGTCCAATCTGGCTCTAATTGTGTTTTGCGTGGAAGTGCTGATGAGGTTGTAATCTGGTTAGTGTAATATATGGTCTTTTTGGTTATCGGTAACCTCAGTTGATTTCTTTGATTCCCTTCTTATTTTCTATTGTCGTGAGTTGGTGTTCCAGCTTCAGGCAGGTGGGCCATGCAACAATTCCTTATAATAAATAAATTCGAGATTTTTTCGTTTCTTTTTTCGGTTTTTGGTTTTGCAGCTGTTTCTATGGGAACAAGCTCATGACCTTCCCCTTCTTTTTGGCTATCTGTAATCTTAGTTGCTTTCTTATTTTCTGTTGTTGTGAGTCACGGTGTTCCAGTTTCCTCAGCTAATCTGTGGGCTCTAATTGTGTTTTGCGTTGAAGTTTTGATGAGGTTGTAATCTGGTTAGGTTCAAAATGTAATGTATGGTTTTTGTTTTTTTTTTTTTTGGCTCTCTGTAACCTCAATTGCTTTCTTTGATTCCCTTGTCATTTTCTATTGTTGTGGGTCGGTGTTCCAGTTTCAGGCAGGTGGGCTGTGCAACGATTCCTTATAATAAATAAATTTGAGATTTCTTCTTTCTTTCTTCCATTTTTTTTTTTTTTTTTTTCTGTCTTTTTCCTTTCTTTTTTCAGTTTTGCAGCTGTTTCAATGGGAACGAGATCATGACCTCACCCTATGTTGCTGTTGAGGGCTCGCAACTGGGACCCATCTTTGAAATCAGTGGCTTTGATTGGTGGCGGCCTGTACACGATGAAAATCTGCAGGTATTTGTCTTTAAAAGCCACCACCTATGGAAATATTTGCAGTTGTAGATATAAGCAGATGATGGTGTGTCTTTTAGAGGTGGAATCCTCTACATTCGATGTAGCACCCAATTCTTTGGATTAAGAACCTGTGTTTTAGCAACATTCCTGACAGAGCCGGAATCCTCTGCAACACCTGTTGCAGGCAGTGCGTGCAACATCGGAGCTCCATGGGGCCCTTCGTGATGTGTGTGGCATCCACTCTGCCCATCATCTGTGCGACCTCATTTTCACTGTACATCAGCAGGATCCAAAACTCAGGTCAGCCACACCACGGAGACAATGTAAAACTGCGCCTAAAACCTCTATATTCACAGAGTGTGGCCCACCTGAGTTTTCGAGTAATAGGATGTTTGGGATGTCTCTTCTTTCTGGTGGGAATAACCTCATGAACGGATGGCATATTAACAACATGGTGACCCCAAGAAGGTTTCTATGGTGGGCATCCCATCCCCACCACGCACCCTAGTGTATTTTCGGGATCAGGTCTTTAACATAGAGGTGCTACGCAACTATGGATGGAGTCAATCCCACACACATGACATGGATTGTGTACCGAGTAAACTCAGTGGGGCCCACATGTGATGTACGTGTCTTATCCATGCTGTCAATTTGTTTTTCAGGCTCTTTTTAGGGCATGAACTGGAAAAATTCAAGTAGACCACACCACAGGAAACAGTGGGACCGTTGAAATCTTCTTTGGGCCCACAGTGATGTTTATTTGTCATCCAACCTGTTCATTAGGTCACACAGACAGACATGGATGAAGGGTAAACACAAATATCAGCTTGATCCAAAACTTTTGTGCCCCACAAGAAATTTTCAACGGTAGGCATTCAATTCTCACTGTTTCGTGTGGTGCGGCCTATTTGAGCTTTGGATACGCTTCAATTTTGGGCTCATGCCCAAACATTGGCTGGAAAAACGGATTGATGGCATGGATAAAAAAGATGCATCGCGGCGGACCCCACAGAGCTACTTGGTAGGCAATTTGCATCCAGTCGCACACAGCTCTGGTGCTGCTCGGTCTTCCTGCAATAGGTGTTGTAGAGGATTCTGTTATTTCCCGATCGGGCGGTGTAGATTTGTACCGATGCATGCAATCTCTGATGCATTTTCCCTTGTTAAAGGAGTAGCTGTAACCCACCCATATAAGTTAGAAGAGGAGATTAGGCACACTGTAACAAGATAAACAAAGGACGCTAGCCTTTTTTGAAGTGAGGGCTTCATCACACGGTTTGTACAGCAACCATTATTTTATTTTTTGTCTTCAGTTGGGTCAAGCGGGAAAAAAGAAAAAAAAAAAAAAAAAGAAGAAGAAAAGACAGGTAATCCCCTAGTCGTTGGTATGTTGGGACTCAAGGTTGATGGCCCATGCGCATTGGAATTTCTCCAGATTGGAGATTTTGAACTAGTGTATTTTCCTTCTTAACCGTCTGTTTACTGGACATAGATTGACAGGCTAAGATTTTCCCATTATGGAAGGGGGGATAAAGGATCACTACTGAAATATGGGGCCCCACGTGTAGCAAGTGGACGCCCGAGCATATACACCTCTTCTAAACAAAATGTTTGGAGAGAAGTATGGTTAAAAGAGTTGGTGAACAGGATCAACCGGTTTGGCCCTGAGTTGGGTCAGGGCTTCCCTCACCTCGCCTCACCTAGCCTAGCCTAGCTGGAGTTAACAACTGGCGGTCGAACAGGTCTGAAAAAGTTAAAAAACCATGGATGGGTACCATAATTCAGACTGAAAACCGGATCGGATTAGGGGCATGTGGAAGACATGATTGACATATGGTGGCACATGAAGCTCGTGCACACCTGAGGAGCCTGAAGATTCACGGTGACACTTGTTGAGGCAAGCAAATGTAGCATACAGCAGCACACGGAAGCAAGACACAGTTGAGGTGGTAGAAGATGGGATGGTGGCTAAGGACAGTTTGAAATATCGTTTGTGACCTGATAGGGTGTACATATCCGTATCACCCAATGAACAAATACGCCAATTTCAAACCTTGATGGCTGCACATCGGCTAGCATGTATGTGTACTACAAACTGCAATCATAAAGGTAATAATCCAACTTCTTTTTGTAATTAGTTTTATTCAATGGACTAAAAATGGGGTTGCCTTCTCATTTATTTGGGGGTTCCCATAATAATAATAATGATAATAATAATAGACACTACCGGCTACACAAGGTTTAGAGTATTTGACTAGGATTCGAGTGCATGAACCCAAAAATGAGGCAAATGCAAATCTTAGGTGGACCTCACCATAGGAACCCTCATTAGCCAATTGCCATCCAACCTTTTCGTGAAGGGAAAACACAAAGCTTGTGTGGCCCTCAATAAGTTTTTAGTGGTGGGCGTTTAATCACCACCACTGTTTCCTATGGTGTGATACCACCTGAGGTTTGGATTGACCTCTTCTTCTTTTTTGGCTTACGCCCTAATATAAGGTTGCAAAATGGATGGATGGATGGGTTATAATACATATACATCATGGTGGGGCCCACAGCTTTTCCGGAGGGGTTATAATACATATACATCATGGTGGGGCCCACAGCTTTGGTGGGTACTGGCGGTGTCACTAGCGAATCCGAATCCTATAGTATTGTCCAAAACCAGTACATTGCCCAACGTGTCACTAGCGAATCCGAATCCTATAGTATTGTCCAAAACCAGTACATTGCCCAACGATAACCGGTTCCATCCTTAGGCAGGATAAAAATCGGTTTTGTACATATGTGAAACCATTGTATCATCCCGATACGGGTGATACGAACTAGTTTCTCAGGGGCATACAGTACATTGAATCCCATTTTTTAAACCATGCAAAAATAACAGTTACGATAGTGAATCAGATTTTTAAACCACGCAAATAGTGGACGCGGTTTGGCTAGTGATCCCAACACCAGCCAACTAGTTGCTGTCAATGATCTGTAGGGCCCACCATGATGTATGTATTTTATCAAGGCTGTCCATCCATTTTTAAAGATCAATTTAGGGCATACGCCCAAAAATGAGGCAGATCCAAATCACCACAGGAAAACAGTGGTTATTGAACGTCCACCATTAAAAACTTCCCAGGGCCCACTGTAATGTTTATTTTCCATCCAACCTGTTGATAAGGTCACACAGACCTGGATGAAAGGAAATCACAAATATCAGCTTATCCAAAACTTCTATGGCCCCCTAAAAGTTTCAACAACAGTAGGTGTTCAATCCCCACTGTTTACCGTGGTGTGGTCCACCTGAGATTTGGACATGCGTCATGTAAATGACCCAGAAATCATGGTGGGCCCAAACAGCTTTTACGCCAGCTAGTGTTGGGTCACTAACCAAACCACGTCCACAAATAGTACGGTTCCCCGGGCCATTATATCATACCCAATCAATTAGCTTAAGAAAATCAAAGGTATCCAATGTCAAAATAGAACTATGAAAGTTTTGGCCCCACCAACACAATAGCAGACAGCAGGATTGGAGTTGAAAAAGTTTTACAATGCCTTCAATCATGGAGCTAATTAGCCATAAAACATGGTGTTAGTAGATGAGATCATGAGTGAATGGGCCACCGCTGCTGAATGTAATCAACCATCCAAGACTGCCCACCCAAACAATCAATCAGGTCCGTCCATCAATCTGATACGGAAGCTCGTAGATGGGCTCATGGTATAAAGGCTTTGCTCCAATCTTTTCTTGGATGGGTGGGATGGTTGCAAGACCTGCTTTTGGGGCTAGACTCACCATGGAATTTTCGGGTCCGTTAAATGGTACTTAACGCACATCGAATCCAATGCATGTGTGCGTCCATCAATCTAGACCATCCATGTTGGGACCCAATTGCAGATGTGGCTAAGAACCACGTAAAGTCTGATTCCACCTAAAGACAGACATTGGAACTACAAAGCACTTACTCTTAGTTTCAGCGAGTGGAGAAACCACTATATAATTAATGTGTACCTACCTAAGACAGCCATTATAATATTGGCATTGTAATCTAGATTTTGGAGGGATGGATTTGTGAAATCCACAGCTTTTAAATTTCTCCCATTTGTTTTTTGTTGGGTATTTGCCAAATCCGTAGAATTTTTCCCAAATCCACACCTCCATAATTCCATGGAATTTGGACAAATCCAAATCCACCAAAACACTAAAAACTTATCAGAATATGAAGAAAAATTATGCTTTATCACTATCAAGTCTTGAGAAAGATCAACGGTTGGACCTTTAGCATGCAAGGAGAGAAATTTGTGGATTACAGCGTAATGTTGTTCTTAAAGAGAAATGAGAAATGATTGAGCAAATCGGAGACAAATCCCAATATTTATTTAGTAGAGAAGGATGTGAATTTCGTGATTATTTTAGTAGAGAGACAACAGTAATCCGGCTGCAGTCAGAATCTTCTTGGGATGGATCGATTGCTGAAATCCCAAAAACCCAACTTCAAATTTACATAAGTAGAATATTGCAAAATGCAAAACAAAGAAGTTATCCTTCTCTCTTATTATAAAAATTAATAAGGTCAGTTAATAAGCCTTTTTCTAGAGCTGTTCTGTATATTTTATATGCTCTGTCTTGTATGTATGATCCCTTCTAAAATAGGGTGAATCTTATTACTGTCCAATAAAAAATAAGTTAGGCTTACTCACCAGCTTTCTTTGGAGGTAGTTGGATCAGTTGCAATCGCTTTCCATAGTCGTCTAATCTTATTGGATTAGATTATTAGTGAAGTTGCAGAAAATTGATGATTAATAAAATTTAGCAATGGAATTAATAATAATAATAATAATGAAACTTCTATCCATTGTCAGCTTCTTTTATCCTCAGCTCAACTGAAATTAAATGATCTGCATAAACTTCCCATGGCCAAAACAAAGGTGCTATTAGGTCTTGTACCTTGAGTGCATTTTACCCTACCCCTAGTGGTTCCCACCCACATGTGGCCAAGTAGAGGCTGCTGGCCCCCCTCCACCCACCACCTCTTATTTAGAGAGAGAGAGGGGGGGAGTGGGGGCTACTGTGCTGGGGAGTAGAGTGTGTCATGTGAGGATGAAGAGAAGAATCAAAACCACATTCACCAACTCCCATTGCTACTGTTGAATTAGGTAAGTGAATTGGCTCATCTTCATGTTATGTGGTTGACTTGAGTGAGCAACAAATTTCCATGTTTCAACTCCCTTGATTCAATCATCATGTAATCATGTCACTCAATCTCTAATAACTTGAAATATAACATGTTGTGTTGTCTGCATGTACCTGGCATTTAAGACCTCTGATATGACGGGTCATGGCCCAAAATTAGTTGCGATTGAAGAGCTTAGCTATTAGGGTGGTGTACATTTTGCCCACTGAAGATGCACTCTTCTTCCAATATTTGTTTCCCCAACTCTCCATAACTGGACAATGATTGATACAACAACTACAACATTGTAATTACTCATACTTAGGTCCCATCTGCAAACACATGGAATTGCAATTAGGAGTTTGGTTCCCACTTACAGCCATGAATGGAAAATGGCACCCCTCCAACTTCGGCCATTTCTTCAATGTTGACTTGGATTGCTGCGATCCAATTCAATGGGCAGGATTGTTGCATCACTTTCATGCTATTTTAATTTGTGGTATCTCATCCGCTGACTGTAACATGACAACAAAATCATGGGCCCACTGTGGATGCATGCAGCACAGCCTGAGATCCAATCCTGATAGAAAAGCCTCACCCACCTGATCTTCCTCTTCGAATTTGGACTACTTGAATTTTTATTTTTAACTGTTCACTTGGTTGCTTCTGAGATGTTGGACTGGTGTGTGTCACTATAAGACAAAACACTTTAAAAAATGGTGGTGAAGTATCACTTTTAGTCTTGTCCTAAAAGTGAGTATCCGATGGGTCAGATAATGTTTTATTTTTTGTCGTTCACTTACTCACATGGTGTCCCACCAGATTAACAGTACTGATAAACTCAGGTAAGGTTAAAATGGAAGAGAGGGAGCACAAAATGCAACTCAAGCAAACAAAATGCAACTCAAGCAAAAAAAAAGGAGAAGGCAAAGGAAATGGCAAAAGCAAACGGAAAAAAAAAAAAAAAAAAAATGACCCCATACCTAAAAGCATGAAGACAGGTAGTTCCACCAAACAAATGAACTCCCACCACCCATATCTTGCCGGTAAAGAAAATAATAAAAGTAGACTAAAAGCTCGCATGTCTTCACCACACCATGTCAAATGGTGGTCCTCATCCACAGCATACATGTAATATCCATCCAAACCATTCAATTTGTGGGCCATGAACATAGCCCGAAATCAACAGCATTAATCATCTGAATACACCCAATAAGCTGGAACAGTGATTATTTAAGTTTTGGCATTGATAATGCCCACCAATTGAGTGTCAATTTCAGGATACGATCGATCCACAACGGGTCCCAAGAATTTAGTTGGTCTGGATTCATATACCTATATGCCACATGCACTGTGGATGATTCCCCGCAATCTAAGGTGTGACCCAAAAAGATAGATGAGAAAGGAGAATCTCCAAATGTAAAAGAATAGGAAAAGGAAGGTAGAATTACCTATCCGTACCTTGATTGCAAACACAAGAATATGGTGACCCATCTCATCATCCAATCTCCTCCACTTTGGATAATGCATGTGCATATGATGCCCTCAACAAAAAGCAATTCCCACCAACAGACCACCGCAAGATACTCTTCTTCCTCTGCAAGCCGACCAATGCATTATAAAAACCTGTGCCAGAGCAACTCGATTTCTACAAAGATGGCGGCAACAGCTCCAGTCGAGATTGGCACTCGAGGCACGATTGGATCGCTCCTATCGCAGGAGATCGAGTACTTCAGAAGACTCGAACTGGACCGCCGGAACACCCCGCAGAGACCATGGCCGCAGATTGCAGGGGCGAGATTGGGCAGTTGCAGTAGCTCTGGACCCAATTCCGGGTTTGTGGTTGTGGCCCAGAAGAAGAAGAAGAAGAGAAGCAGTGGAGGGTTCCTCCCAAGCATCTGCTCTGCGGTGGAGGTTGCAGATAGCCGGGTGGAGAGAATGCCCGGATTCAGTTATAGGAATCTGAAAACAGATATCAAGAAAGTTCAAGGCTAGGCAACAGTTTCGGAGAGCTTGGAGAAACTAAGCTTCTTGAGACTGGCGGTTATGGGGCTGGGCCATGCTTTGTCGGGGCTGCCGCATTTTAGATCTACGACTTCAACGACAAGGTAAGATCCTTTCTTGTTTGGTTTCTCACGGCTGGTATTTCCATCTGTGGTGACATTTTCGGAGCTGAGCATTGGGACACAATGGTCATTCTTACGGAGGTTGGATCTTGTTTTTGGTGCATTTAGAGGTAGTCTTTGATTACTGTTGTTGCTGCTGCTGCTGCTGCTGCTGGCTTCATTGGGTGAATTCCTTCTTGGCTGTGTTTTCTTCAGAATTGCGCCACAGGGAACTGAGACAGGAATCGTGGGATTCTTCCTTCTAGAGGGAATCGATGCTTGTGGCATGTGTTTCATGGATTGCAATTCCCTGGTCATCAAGGAACCAATTGTACCAGTGGTCCCCACCCTGATGGAGCCTCCATTATCATCAATGGCTTCAAATGCCGGAACCATGATCTTCTGTCAATCAGAGTTTTGCAGAGACCCTTTTTTCTTTTTCAGGTGAAAGCTGATGGTAGTTGCATGTACGTTCTAACACAAGCTGTAGCTGGTTTTAAAGAAAACAGTAAAACCACTCAGAAGTGTATAGAAAGTGAACTTTTGATGCTGTTTTGGTTGAAATTGGGTTTGGATGTGCAAATGACTTGAATTGATAAGATTCAGACTAGTATTCATAATGAAGAAGGAAAACCCTCAAATTGCATCTTAGTTTTTCCAAAGTCCAACTTAAAAAGTAATGTAATTTGCAAATTTGGAACACAGACTCAACAATTGCAATTCAGTTGATAGCACATCCAAACTTATGCCCAAAAGTTTCATTTCAATTTAACTAGATCTGCACCAATCTAAACTCTAATGGTCAAAAGGTACTAATAAGAAACTCTATAAGATGGGAATGGTAACAATGAATTGGGAGGGCTCTAGCATGCAATATTAAAAACCACAATTTGTAACAAGTGAAAAATAACTAGGTAGGCAGTGGGAAACATTGGGGAAAAAACAAAAACAAAAGAATTAATGCATCTAGCAAGCAATTGCAGGTTCCAAAGATTGGATGAGGGGGGAAATTTTGAAAAGTTGGGAAAGGAATTCATGCTTCTCTGGTTTACATTGCCGCAAATAGAAGAAGATGAGCTATAGGATCCTGGAAACCAAGGGCCGTTGCTGTATTTCTGTTCTTAGCAATCTAGTTGTAGGCTACAGTCAAAATGTCAGGATCTTAGGAATTTTCTGAGAAGGACATTTTTGGGGTAAGGTCTATCCACATTGGGACACAGCAGACCAATGTTTTTTGGATTATTGAACCAAGGGCCCCACTTGTCAAAATGGATCCCCAACTATCAAGAATCCTATAATTATTCCCCATAGTATGAATGAGAGAGGGAAGGAAGAAACTACCTCTATTCTCAAACAACAGATTCTGGTCCACCTAAGGAAAACAACAAATAACTTGAGATGGAGGCGAATAAGGAGGTCGAAAGTGGTGTAGTATAGAAGAGATGCTTATGAGCTTTGGTGTTGTTATGTACTCCTCAAATGCCCCATGGCTCAAATACCTTCTTCATCTCACCCATACATGAAAATAGATGCTCATCAACCAAAGCAGTGGATAGGGGGTGTGAAACACGTAAACATCAACCAACCATCAGAATAATAACATGTGCAGTTTAATAAAATATGTGGTAGGAGAATCTAATCAATACAACCAAAAGGAGGAAGAAACAACTTCGGCATTTTACTCTCCACAAAAACACAAAACCAGCAAAAGAGGACAAGAATAAAGTCAAAAGGGCATTATTAAACAGAGAAGGGTTTGGGATTGAACCCTAGAAAACTACCATGTGCCGATAATCAATAGAACAAGAAATTCAAAAGGATCCAGCAATAGAAAAAGAATATCGTGAAAGGGATTAAACACTTAATGCAGAACGGATGGCACATAGAGGGGAAAAAACACTTAATCAAGACAACCTCTTCTATTTTTTTCCCCTGAATGGGTAGTAGATCGTAACATTATGGGCCCACTTGGTATGTGTATGACATCAAACCCATCCAACAGATGCAGCCCACCATTAGGCCCATACAAACCAAAACTCAGGTGGGCCACACCATTATGATCAAAATCATCAAAAGGGTCACACATGAAGTTGGAGATTTTTTGGTGATGTACACCGCTTCCTTATGCGTGATCAACCTGTTTTTCTATTTGTCTCATCATCATGGTGGGATGCACCTGTTGGACGGGTTGGATGTCATAAACACACCATGCGGGGCCCATACTGCTTGACTTACCACTTTTTAGGTAAAAAAATGTAGCCATTACATTTCACTTGCTTGCCAATAAGCAAGTTTTGATATATATAAAAAAAGTCACAACTTCAATTGGTAAAATCAGAATCCTTGAGGAATCTTCCAGTAAAAATCCCCTGATCATAAAACACGAGAAAAGCAACTGAAAAATCTATAAATTGCGCCAAAATTTTCAAAAACTTACACCTAACAAATCATCAATATTAAAAAAATTAGAACTTCACAAAATTAAGCAGATAAACATTGACGGAAATACATTCCAAAGCATTTCTAATCCATTTTCAAACTCGAAGGCTTACAAAACAACCAAAATCCATCCACAACACAGTATTCCTAAACAAGCAATACAATAACCTCTAAAAATCAGCAATCTCCCATCAGATTGAAACTGAAGGAAGTAGAAAAACGAAAACAAATGAATCTTTAAAGTGGGGTTAAGATCATAAATTTATAATTCAAATGATTTGTTCGATGGCCACTCAAAGGAGTACCACTGCACTTTAAAAAACACTTAATTTCCATTTTACGATATAAGTAAACAGAAATTCACTGAAAACACGAGATTCTACAAAATTCCTCATGAATAGGGCAAAAACACACTTTCTAGGGTTTCAAATTTGGAAATAGGTCCCGCCACCGAATGAATGCTCATCTCAAATGTCATTTTTTAAGAGAAAATAAAAATGGCAAAAAACACTTGATTCAACGACACTCAGGAGCGGATATCAAAACATGCCCTAATCTTTCTTCAAATCATCAAACAAACCAACCAAATTCTTGGAAGCAAACTGAATTGGCAACAATCTATCCCCAAATCCATCTATCATAGACTTCAAAACAGGAGACTCCCAAAAGAGGAAAAAATCAGACGCCAAAGACGGAGAGCAGGGAAAAAGAAAGGCAATTAAATTCTATAAAATGCACCAAAATCTCACTTTTACACTGAGAAATCGCTGATTAAAGCTCGGATTATATCAGTAACTCCACTTCCCGACTCGAGATTTCATGAATTGAGTAGATTCAAAACAAAACCCTAGAAATTACAAAACTCCATCTCAAGATCGTCCAAGAGAGAAGCAGAGAAATCCGGTACGATAAATAAAAGCCCTAGAAATTAACAGAGAGGGAGAGATAAAAGCCCTAGCAATATAGCTGCTGTAGATACGTGTCGAGCGAAGACGAGAGCTCCGAGTTGTACGAACGGTTCAAAGGATATCAAAGTTACATGCCCCCAAAGTGGTTTATTTATTATAACTACACCGTTCATCTATTTTTAGAGATCATTTTAACGTATTAGAAAGAAATAAATCGTATCAAAAGGCCATCTGTATCACAATACAAATAGCAGCAGAGATAATGATTTCCACCATTAAACAATTCGTAGGGCTCACCATAACATTTATTTTCCATCCACTCTGTTAATAAGGTCACAAAGGCTTGAATGAAGAGGAAAACAAATTGCATATTGATCCGAAACTTCTTTACCCCAAAAAAGATTTCAATAGTAGAAGTTCAATGCCCAACTGCTTTTTTCAGTGTGGTCTACTTGGTAGTTAGATCTATTTTACTTTTAGTCTCAAGCCTTAAGATGATCTCGCCAAATGGATGGACGGTTTGGATATAACACATACCTCATGATCCGACCCACGGAATCTACTAACGTCAATGTAGCAGCTGTATAGATAGCGTGAGTTACACTAGCCAATCCGCTCCCGAGATAAGAGGCGTTACTGACAGAATTGGATCGTCATTAAAGCTCTAGAAACCCTATAAAAGCCCTAGAAACCTCTTTCTCTCTCTCTGAGCATTTTCATATGCATCGAGTCGCCTTCGTGGCAGATCTTCTGGTATTTGTCTCTCTCCGGAGGCTCGCGCAATCGCCCCTGCTTCCTCTTACATGTGATGATGCGATGCGGACATTTTAAATGAACGGTCGAGATCATCACGTGGTGGTGCAGAAGAGACGAATTGATTGGGCGAGCTTACTAGAAGAGAGCCTTCCCCCGGCTTCATTAGATTTCCGACTTGTCCGAGTCGACTCGGATTTGGAGAGTCCGGTCCTAAAATTCAGACTCCGGCGAGTCATTCCCAACTCGCCCGAGTCCCGACTCGACTCAGGACCAGGATCTGTCGCTGCCAATGGGCAGGGTGAGTTCTGTCAAGCTCGGCTGGAAAATAAAACCAATACCTATCATGATAGGGCGCCTGAAAAACACCAAACCCTCACTTTCTCAATTTTTTTAGTATATTGATTTTAATTTTGATTTTATTTAATTGTGAGGTTTACTTGAAGGTAAATATGCATTTGATTTGAAGTCGCCACTAATTAAAGAATGATTTTAGAATTTATAATTGAAGACAGTGTTGGGGACAAAAGATACTAAGTCCGGAGACTCGGACTTGGTGCCCCGGGTCGCCAAGGGATACATCGGATCCGAGGGAAGGTTATAAACTCACTAAGCCGAGACGAAAGTTAAGTCGGCTCAGACGACGAACCGGCAATCCGGGCATGTATCAGGCCGACCCTCTGATCGGATCGACCGAATAAAGGAAGGACAGCACAAAACAAAGCGTCATCCCGAATATCTTGGGTTGAGATCTCCAATCCCGGGGATCACGGGATCGGATGAAGACTAGAAACGGGCACAACCCAATCTCCGTGATACTGGGAGAGGATCCCGCACACAATTCTAAGAGGAGAATCCTCGTACGATTGAATGCTCCAGCAGCTATAAAGGAAAAACCTCCATCGTCTTGTGAGGTATGCAAAAAACTTCTCTCTTAGAACCCTTCAATACTTTAGACCCAGATTCCCAGCTTGACTTTGGCATCGGAGGGTCCCCTGCTATAGCTAGGGTCTCCTTTTTCTTCTTCCTGTGCAGGTACACGAAGGGAAGAGAGGACGGACCAGATTTTCGCATCAACAGTTTGGCGTCGTCTGTGGGAATCGTACAAAAAGCCATCTCATACTCCTCATGGTGATGATTAGAAGGACGGTCCCAAAAGATCAAAATGAAATTGAGATTACAGGGCCAGCGGGCCCGATAGCAAGATCGGTGGCCCAGAACCCACCTAACCATTGCCAACGAGGAACGACCGGAGCGAACAACAGCCAGCGGGCTCGGAACGATGGACGATTGGACCAGGAGGTTCAAGAAATCCGATCCGATATGAATATGATGAAGCAGATGCTGGAGCGAATGTATCAGCAAATGCAACCACTCCCCCCCCCCCCAAGGGGAGACAGCACATGTACCAACTGCAGTGGTCGATCCTCAACCTTCCGCGCCGCATTCTTTTCGGCCGAGTCAACCTCAAGGCGTATCTGAGTCATCTCCAGCTCAGTTAGCTAACGCTTCCCTGCCCCCTAATGACCTTCGGCACGAGATAGAACGAAGAAGGCGCAACCGACCCTCCATGGAAGGTACAGCAGAGAGCGGTGAACCTTGGAAAGCCGATATTCAAAATTTTAAAAGAGAAGTGCCGGAAGAAATGGCGAAAGAAATGACAGACATGAAGCATGGCCGGAATATGTATCCGACCAGATCCGAGGCAAAGGCGTCCTCTTTTATTGATGAAATAATGCAGGCTCGGCTGCCCGAGAGATTTCGATTACGTCAAATCACTCCCTTCACCGGTAAGACCGACCCGACAGAGCATATCGAATGCTTCAGAACCTATATGGAGCTCCACGATGCGTCGGATGCAGTGATGTGTCGAGCCTTTTCTCTTACATTGACCGACGTAGCTCGACTGTGGTTTAAACAATTGAAACCAAAGTCCATCAGCTCATTCGCAGAGCTAAGCGACGCCTTTCTTACCAACTTCATCGGCGGAAAAAAGAAATTGAAGCCCCCTGCACACTTGAACAATATAGTTCAAAGGCAGGGAGAGCTATTGAAAGATTACTTCAAGCGTTTCAACTTCGAATCTCTTCAGGTTCGAAAACATTCAGAAGAAATGGCTCTCAATGCGCTCATGTAAGGAGTTAGAGACAAGCCGTTCCTAGCGTCTCTAGACAAAAACCCACCCGATACTTTAGCAGAGTTTATGGCACGGTCGGACAAGTATGCAAACGCCGAAGAAACGCGGATCATGCGTGAAAATAAATCTTTGGTCAAAGAGTCGGCCAAAAAGGAAGCCGACTCGACCGGAGGAAAGAAACGTAAAAATGATCAAACGCACGATGAGCGAAGGTTGGGTAAACGACCAGATCGAAGATTCTCCACATATACCCCCTGAACAAAACTCAGGAGCAGGTGCTGATGGAAATCAAAAGCGAAGGCTTTGTCAACTGGCCCATAAGCTCAGAAGTAATCCCAATCGGCGGGACAAGGACAAATACTGCCATTATCATCGTGATCACGGACATAACACGAGTGATTGCCGTCACCTCAAGGAAGAGATTGAAAGACTTATAAAGGAAGGTCGACTCAAGGAACACGTGGTCAAGGCCGTGGTAGCCGAGGGACATCCGACCGAGAGTCAACCCATGGAAGAAATTCGCACAATTATTGGCGGTCCGCGAGGCAGAGGCGACTCAAACAATGCTCGAAGGAATCATGCGAGAAAACTTAATCAGCCTGAGTCCGAGCTCATGATTATAGATCGGCCAACAAAGGAAAAGAAAAGGGAAAAATATTACGTTTCATTCACAGAGGAAGATGCCCTAGGGATCTATCATCCCCATGATGACGCATTAATCGTCACCCTAACTATCGCTAACCGAAGAGTCTTCCGAATACTCGTCGATACAGGATCATCTGCAGACGTGCTATTTACTCAGGCGTTCGAAAAAATGGGGATTGAACGATCCATGCTACGTCCGGTTCGGACCCCATTAAACAGTTTTTCCGGAGGACAGGTAATGCCTGAGGGGACTGTCTCACTACCACTCACCGCAGGTAGTGTCCCACATCAGATAACAACGATGGTCGAGTTCTTGGTCGTCGATCAACCCTCAGTATACAACGCCATACTCGGCCGACCTTCTCTAAGTCTCCTCCAGGCCGTAGTATCCACATACCATCTCTCACTGAAATTCTCGACTGATTCGGGAGTAGGAGTTGTCAAAGGAGACCAACAAGATGCGAGGCGTTGTTACATGATAGTTGTAAAAGGACCCGCCGACAAAAGTCCGATCAACATATCAACGATCGAATCGTTGGACCCTCGGGGCGAGAGTCATGAACGAGGGCAGCCAGTTGAAGATCTTATATCAGTTCCCTTGGTCGAGACGGATGAGTCCAAAACAGTGCGAATTGGCTCGTCTTTGCGGCCCCCCTTGAGAGAAAAGCTGATAGCCCTGCTCCGAAGGTACGTCGACGTATTTGCTTGGTGTCACGCAGATTTGCCTGGAATCGACCCGTCTGTGATTACTTACCGACTCAACATCGATCTGTCCTATCGACCGATCCGACAGAAGCGACAACCGCTCGGCCCCGAGCGATATGCCATCATTGAAGAAGAAGTCAGCAAGCTTCTCCAGGCTAATTTCATAGAAGAGATACATTATCTAGAATGGGTCGCGAATGTTGTGCTTGTAAAGAAGTCCAACGGGAAGTGGCGAGTCTGTATTGATTATACTGACTTAAATAAAGCCTGCCCGAAGGATAGCTTTCCGCTTCTAAGGATAGATCAGCTAGTGGACAGTACCATCGGACATGAACTTCTTAGTTTCATGGATGCGTACTCAGGGTATAACCAAATTGTAATGCATCAAACAGATAAATCAAAAACTACCTTTGTCACTGACAAAGGCCTTTATTGCTACCGAGTGATGCCATTTGGTTTAAAGAATGCTGGCGCAACTTATCAAAGATTAGTTAACAAAATCTTTGCTCGGCTTATAGGCCGAACCATGGAAGTATACATCGACGACATGCTCGTCAAAAGTATACACGCGGCAGACCATGCAGACGATTTGGAAGAGATGTTTCTCATTCTACGGAAATTCCGAATGAAGCTGAATCCGAGTAAATGTGCCTTCGGGGTAAGCTCTGGAAAATTCTTCGATTTTTTGGTTAGTCAGCGAGGAATAGAGGCGAACCCGGAGAAAATAAAAGCTTTGATTGATATGAAATCTCCTAAAACCATTAAGGACATCCAAAGGTTGACTGGACGAGTAGCGGCACTTAATCGCTTCCTGTCCAGAGCCACGGATAAATGTCTCCATTTCTTCAGACAGTTGAAAGGACGACAGATAATGGATTGGACGGAGGAATGTGAAGCGGCATTCCAGCAATTAAAATCATATATCGGTTCTCCACCTCTTTTATCAAAGCCCGAATCAGGGGAAGCTCTGCTCCTTTACCTAGCAGTATCCGAGGCAGCGGTTAGTTCGGCCCTAATACGAGAGTCCGAAGGAAAGCAACTGCCGATTTATTATGTTAGCAAAGCATTACTGCCGGCAGAGACGAGATACCCGAACTTGAAAAAAGTAGCCTTGGCTCTAATAACATCCTCTCGCCGGCTTAGGCCGTATTTCCATGCCCATACCATCATCGTGATGACCGATCTTCCACTTCAAAAGGTATTACAGAAACCAGAGGCTTCCGGCCGACTCACGAAGTGGGCGAGGGGTAGTGCTAGAAACCCCCGATCATACCTATATGCAGTATGCCTTACGACTTGGATTCCGATCGTCGAACAATACAGCAGAATATGAAGCGTTGTTACTCGGCCTCCTCCTCGCAGCAAGCATGGGAGTCACACACCTAAATGTCTTCAGCGATTCTCAGTTGGTCGTTAATCAAGTTACTGGGGTATACCAGACACGGAAAGAGCAATTGACAGCATACATGGAAAAGGCGAAAGAAATGATCAATGGATTTCAACTCTGTCTCGTCACTCGAATCCCTCGTACAGAAAACAGCAAAGCCGATTTATTAGCAAAGCGCGCTTCCACCGATGAAGATGATATACCCAGGTCTGTTCCTATTGAATATGTCGTCAAGCCAAGTATAAATGAACCAATTGGCTCGGTCGTCAATGCAATCGACTCGGAACCCTCCTGGATCGATCCAATCATCCAATATCTTGACAAAGGCAAGCTGCCTGAAGATCGCGCCGAGGCTCGACGAATTAAGATCCGAGCCTCCCGTTACACCATACTCAACGGAATCCTGTACAAAAAAGGTTACTATGCACCGTTGTTACGGTGCCTCAAACCCAGCGAGGTGAATTATGTGTTACGTGAAATCCATGAAAGAATCTGCGGGAACCATTCTGGAGGGTGATCTCTCGCCCATAAGGTCTTACGACAGGGGTATTATTGGTCCACTATCCAACACGACGCTCACAAACTCGTCCAAAGATGCGACAAATGTCAAAGGTTCGCGATAATTCCGAGACAAGCTCCCGAAGCACTGACGCCAATGACTGGACCTTGGCCCTTCGCACAGTGGGGTGTCAACATTATAGGTCCACTCCCTGTAGGAAAATGTCAAACCAAATTTGCTGTGGTAGTAGTGGATTATTTCACGAAGTGGGCCGAGGCAAAGCCATTAGCTAAAATAACCGAACAGAGGATCACCGACTTCGTATGGAAGAATATTATCTGCCGGTTCGGAGTACCCCGTATCATTATTACAGACAATGGAAGACAATTTGATAATAGAAGCTTCCGCGGGATGTGCGACAACCTCGGGATCAGAAACGTGTATTCCTCGCCCCATCATCCTCAGACTAATGGACAGGTTGAGGCAGTAAACAAGATTATCAAGCAACATCTCCGGACCAAGCTTGACTGGGCCAAAGGAGCGTGGGCTGAAGAACTCCCGAAAATCCTTTGGGCCTATCGAACCACAGCTCGAACCACAACAGGAGAAACTCCCTTCTCACTTGCTTATGGCTCGGAAGCCGTCACCCCCGTTGAAATCGGATTACCTTCTGCTCGAGTCACTTCGTTCAACGCGGAAGAAAATGAAGAACTCCTTACATTCGGGCTCGACCTTCTGGATGAACAAAGGGAAGTGGCACGACTACGCACAGAGGCCCGACAACGACAAGTGGCTCGGTTCTACAACACCCGAGTTAAGATCAGACGGTTTCGGATGGGAGATATGGTTCTCCGAAAAGTATTTCCCAATACCAAAGAGATTGGGTCGGGTACATTGGGACCAAACTGGGAAGGACCCTACATTGTCTAGGGTACCATCCAACCAGGAACATACCGGCTAGAAGATTTGAACGGACAGTCGTTGCCTCATCCTTAGAACGCTGAGCATTTAAAGATTTATTATCCTTAGCTCGGCACTCAAAAGCTCAAGGACTCCGAACTAAGAAAGATTTAAAGCCAAATCATATGAATAAAAGTGCTATCTTTCATTTATCTTCAAAATGTTCTTACAAAAAAAAAACCATCATTGTTCCTCAGTGAGAACATCTCCCGGGGCACGCTCAGAAGGACCAGCCTCGACATTAGCAGGATTATCCTCGGGATCCTCAGATTCCGAGACTCCTCCTTCAATTCTTGAGAGATCGAGATCCGGAAAAGTCTTCTTCATGTCGTTGATACATTCCAAGTATCCACCTTGGAATAGACGATCCCTTTCATCCTCGAACTCCTCAGAGTCAAGGAAGGCTTGAACGGCTTGGTCCCTAGCCTTCTCGGCCTCCTGAGCCTTCTTGTTGGCTTGCTGAATGAGCCCCGCTGTCTCAAGCTTAGCCCGAGCCAGATCATCCGCACAAGAAGCATGAACTGCGAGGACGTGCCGGTTCTCTTCTTCAGCCTTGGAGAGAAGAGCCGACATCCGAGCCACCTCGGCTTGTGTTTCTTCAACAGCTCTCCTGGAAAAGGCCGCCTCTGCTTTCGCGTCTTCGGCAGCTTTCAGAGCGAGGGCCGCCTCGCCCATCAGAATATCGACCTGTGTCTCGGCATTCTCGTGTCGCCCCTCCGCTTCCGACAAAAGAGTCTGCAGCCGGTGGGCCGAGGATAATTCCTTGCAGGCCTTAACCAAGCAAGGTGCAAGTTCAAAGAGCACCCTCGCCGCATGGCCGACGGTTTGCGACGTAGGAGCGTTGTAAAGACTAATGAACTCTTTTTCGCTCTCATGGGCTAAGGCCCAAGGAACCATCCCCGACACCACTATCCGCAAGACGGACGACCCTTCTTGGCTCGTCCCCTCCCCTCGGGAGGATGTGGTCCTCGTCTCTTCTTCCCCTTTGGAAGACGCAGCCCTAGTCTCCTCCTGTCTCGGAACATCCGTCGCAACGTGTCCCGAGTCAAATGCCGCCTGAGGCTCGCCAGCTGCAACCTCTCGCACTTCTGCCCTTTCCTCCGGGTCGGAAAGCACGACGACAGTGGGGGCAGAAGAACTAGCAGGCTCCTTCTCCTTCCGCGCCACTCTCTGTTTCTTCAGCGGCCGGGGATCTGACAGAAGAACCGACCGCGGGGGAGATTTTATCTTCGAAACGGCCCTAAGGGGAGGCCGAGCTCCAGTCATCTCCGAGGGGATTGAGGGGGTCGGCTCGGGAACGGTCCTAAGATGGGGCCGAGCCTCGGCCAAATCTACAAAAAGATGAGGAAAGTCAGAAAAAATTCAGAGAGCACATGAAGATACATCTTCAATTACCTGTGACGGCCGAGTCTAAACCTGCAAGATGAAGGCGTTTTGGCTGTAAGAGCACCTTCCAGGACCTAACTGTTGGGTCCAACGACCTCAAATCCTTGATCCGAGCCAAAGCACTGGATCCAAGCTTTTGCCGCTTCTTCGGGATATCTGCCAGACATAAGTCCGTCAGACTCAAAACATTATGAAAACAAGAAGGACAAAAGAGGAACGCCGAGTCACCTACTTTCTGGAACGCCCGAGGAACACGAGCCTCGCAGGATCCGGACTCAGCCGTCTCCCAGTGACCGCAGGTCCAAAACCAATGTTCTCTCCAATGTTTGTTGGAAGTGGGAGGGTTAGTTATTAGGGAGCCGCCTCCGCCCCGCCAAGCAGCAAAGACATAAAAGCCGGGGTAGTTCGGATTTACGCGCACTTGATATAAGTGGAGGAATTCGTCGACTGTTAGCGGTGGCTGCTCCATTTCAGCCCACAATACCGCACATCCGAATAAGTTCCTCCACCCATTCAAAACTATTTGCCCCGGGGCAATCCGAATACGAGATAAAACTCCCCGGACAATGGGCTGAAGGGGCAGACGCAAGCCGCATTGCATCGAGACTTGGTAGATCGCGACCGCTCCAGCAGGAGGATGATCCGGCAAGTCATTCGGATGGGGGAGATAAGTAATAATCGATTCGAGGATGTGATACCCGATTCGGATTCTGTCCAAATCCGCCTCAGTCAAGACTGAAGGAACCGGGCCGCTTAGATCATTCCCCGATCCTTCTCCTTCAGACTCGGCGTGTGCCGACCTATCAACGGGAACCGATTCAGGGGTTCCCTCGGCAATCAGTATTTCCTCTTCCTCCTCCTCTTCTTCTTCCATACCCCTTGGAAGATTAGGCCTTCCCGGGTGGGTTATTAGAGACGACCCACCACAAGAAGGGTCAACGGAAGCAGGGTGTTCCGCCGGAGCTTCAGTGACCCTCTCAGAAAGAAAAGCAGCATTTGCATCAACTGCTATTTTTGTCAGTAAGGAAGGCAATTTCGCAACGTTCCAAAAATGTTGCGCTTCGCCTTCATCCCCGGAAATTCCCTCTTGAGGACTTTGAGAACCTCTAGCCGCCATTATCACGAAATAAAAAGGAAGGAGAGACTCACCGGAGGGAGGAAGGAAAGCGAAAACGGTGGAAGGAGCCGCTGACAGTCAAGAAAGAGGAGAGGAAGAAAAAGAAGAACAGAAAAGCTCCAAAGGAAATGCAGAACGGGAATAGCAGTAGAAGTTCGAAATGCAGGACTCCCGCCCTTTTATAAGATTGCCATGTGGCGGAAGCAATTAATAGGAAAATGATTCGACGCCTGCATCGGCTCCCCCACTCGACACGTGGCGCACGTCGACTGACGACAATAATGCCTTTGCTACGTGTCCAACCCTCATTGGCGGGGTGAGTGAGTTGACGGCTGTCGGCGCATGCGATGTTAGAAACTGAACCGTCTCCCATCAAAGGCGACACAGAATGCATTAAATACCTACTTATTGTATCGGACTAAGCTATGAACCGACTCAAAATTCGCTACTCCTTAGTGTCATATAAAACACACGGAGTAAGGGGACTTACTGTTGGGGACAAAAGATACTAAGTCCGGAGACTCGGACTTAGTGCCCCGGGTCGCCAAGGGATACATCGGATCCGAGGGAAGGTTATAAACTCACTAAGCCGAGACGAAAGTTAAGTCGGCTCGGACGACGAACCGGCAATCCGGGCATGTATCGGGCCAACCCTCTGGTCGGATCGACCGAATAAAGGAAGGACAGCACAAAACAAGGCGTCATCCCAAATATCTTGGGATGAGATCTCTAATCCCGAGGATCACGGGATCGGATGAAGACTAGAAACGGGCACAACCCAATCTCCGCGATACTGGGAGAGGATCCCGCACACAATTCTAGGAGGAGAATCCTCGTACGATTGAATGCTCCAGCAGCTATAAAGGAGGAACCTCCATCGTCTTGTGAGGTATGCAAAAAACTTCTCTCTTAGAACCCTTCAACACTTTAGACCCAGATTCTCAGCCTGACTTTGGCATCGGAGGGTCCCCTACTATAGCTAGGGTCTCCTTTTTCTTCTTCCTGTGCAGGTACACGAAGGGAAGAGAGGACGGACCAGATTTTCGCATCAACAGACAGAATTCATGGCGTTTTTCAACTCGAGTAAATACCATGTAAATTCTAAATAAGAACCTCGGTTATGAAGATAGAAAGGAATTGGTTACAATTTTTTGCCTATACGATATACAATCTTTACTTAATGGGACAAACATTTTTAGAAAATTTTAAAATTTTTCTAAATTAACAGATTAAGTCATACTAGGTTAGGCACAGGCCCTGCATAGGTGTAATAAAGGAAAGCAAAAAATAGTATCATAATAGATAATTAACCCATGCAACACTGGGTGTTATAAGCAGAATACTTAAAAAAGAGTAAGGGCAATAGAAAAATACATGTGTAGATGTTATATAAATGAAGGTATAAAATGTGAGAGGCTTGGAGTGGTTAGAGTTATAAGACCTTTGCCTTCTCTCACATATATATAATAATAATAATGTATATGGGCCTTATTAGATGGACTTGGGCCTAATGGGCCTGATTATAATCTCTACCTCTCCAAGGGAGCGGATTATAAATGGCCCTAGCCTCACCTAAGATAGTGCTGCCCTTACCATGGGGCCACCTTGATGTATGTATTCTATATCTACGTCGCCATTTTTATCTGTCTTGAATTTTTCTCTTCATTACTCTTTCCACAAGCCTTACACATGCCACTTTTATTAGTAAATTTAAATCAAATAGACCATCCAAATTATTACCTCACTTTAGATAGATGATTAGAAAATACGTGTCCATATGATTAAGTCAGTCAATTTTCCACCGTTTATTCACGAAGCAGATTGGCTGGTGTACCATGGCTAGCGTAGGTATGTGGCATGCAAAGACAAGCGCTAATGCTCCTCGAGCTCCGAGTTGTACAAATAGTTCGAGTTGTACAAACGGTTCAAAGGAATTCAAAGTTGGAATGATTCCCACCATTAAAACTTTCGTAGGGCCCACCATAACGTTTATTTTCCATCCAATTTATTGATAAGGTCACACGCGCCTAGATGAAGAGGAAAAACAAATATCATATTGATCCAAAATTTCTATGAACCCCATAAGGGTTTTAATGATAGACATTTAATCCCCCACTACTTTTTGCAATGTGGTCCACTTGATCTTTAGATCTACCTTATTTTCGAGTCAAGCCTTACAATGAGCTCACCAAAAGGATGGACAATTTGAATATAATATATACTTTATGGTAGGACTTACAGAATTCAATGACATCAACACACTAGCCGGGTTGGTGGTAGCTAGTACGCCAACTAATCCATTTGACATATATGGACGATTATCATAGAAGCCATGTGAATTGAAATCATTAGTTATGTTTGACCGCCTATAATTAAAATTCATTAAATTTCAATAATTTAGTAATCAAAATTACAAAATCGTGTTTGGCACATATATTTTAAAAAAATATAGAGAGAGAAAGTAAGGCCCCATTTGTTAAATCTGAAGTCTAAAGCCTGAATCTGAAATCTGAAGCTTGAATTTGAAATCTGAAACCTGAATCTAAAATCTGAAGTAAAAAAAACTTGTTTGGTAACTTTGGCTGTAGTCTAAAAATTAAGTACTAAATTTGAAACAATTTGTTTGTTAACAAACATCTGAAATATCTGAAATATGTTAATTTGACACATTTGCCCCTATATATCTCTTGTTTGGAAATGCTTTACATTATAAAGAAATTATTTTTTATTAAATGAAATAAAATTATTCTATTTAATTCAAATAAACTATAAAGTACTTGATATAAAATTAAAATATCACATGGTATGAAAATGTCATTGACGTAGACTCCTGAATTCTAGGTCACATGGTTCCCACAATTCATCTCATATGAGATTTTATACCAGGCCTAATGATCATAAATTAATCATACACGTCGAATTTAATCCCTTAGATTGTAGTAAATTAACTACTTGACATCTACATCCATTCGTACACTTATCAGATCAAGATTATGACCTGTCCATCTTGTTCACACCATATGAATATGCTTAACTCACCATTAGAATTACAATTTGAGAAACTTAAACATGTAAAAAAGTAACTTAAATCTAACGATATACAAGTCCTACCCCTAATCACTTTAGAAGCTCGCTTTATGTCCATCCATTTACAAAACTTACAGTACAATTACCTGGATACATGACTAGAATACTAACAATCAAGTCTTCCTAGTTTTAATATGTCATATGACCGTCCATCGTAGTTGGATCTACCAAACGGGCCACGTGAATATCATGATAAACCGATTATCATTAAGAGCTTAAGCTATAGGCCCAAACTACCTAAATATTTGTCAAATAAATATGTACAAATATGATTTTGAATTACCGAGTGAGCTAATCCATTTAAAAAGGCATGTGGGTCATCTATAGTCGATCAAGGCCCAAATTGGACCAATGGAAAAAGTACGATGAGGAATGTCCAACAAATTTCAAAACATTCGGACGGCGCACCTTGACATAATGGACATCAGAAGCTACTTAAGAAGTGGGTGGCAAAGTTGTAAATACCCATTACTATTACATGCCACCGTTTACACTCTATTGAACTTCGTGGCCCACCCGATCAATATACCTACTCCATTTTCGGACCTATGTCCTAACACGTTGTGCCAATCTTTGTGAACAGAGTGGATTATACCACTTCAAACAATCCAGTGAAGTCCACGAAAATATTCAAGTTTACGTTACTTCCTCTTTTAACATTACGGGTCATGTATTGACGAATCGTGCGGCCCACCTGAAGATTAGATCTACTTAAAATTTGAGATCATGGGTTAGCACGGGGTGCTGAAGATGGTGAATAGAGTGGATCTTCCGGAAGATCATCACAAGTGGACCTCACCTATTTTTAACAACGATATAAAAAAAGAAACTCGTCCGTGTTCACAGAGGATGCGAAATCAGAGGTGACATTCATCGTTGTTGAAACCTTTCTAAGGGCCACTGTGATGTTTTTGTTTACCATCCAACCTATTCATTAGGTCATGTATACATGGATGAAGTGAAAACACAAATATCAGCTTGATCCGAAACTTCCCCAGCTCTCAAGAAATTTTTAGCGGTGGACATTCAATCCCCACCTTATGGTCCAATTAATCGTTGGACCTGCTTCTTTTATTGGATCACACCTTAAATTATCTAAAAAAGTTGATGGACGGTGTGGATCAAACACATAAATCATAGTAAGGCATAAAGAAGTTTCATAGGTTAAAAGTTGATTTTGTATTGAGCAAACAATTTAAAAGAAAAAATTTCTTTAGTAACTTAAAAAGGGGTACTCTTGGAAGCAAAAAAATTTTGTTTAATAAAAAATCACGGAGCGCATTCCACGTTCACCATTAAGCTAGACTCCTATCACGGAAAGAATTTAGTGAAAAACCACTTAGCGCTTTTCGTCTTCCGCGTTAATAACGCATTAACAAACACCACTAAACACGGAAAATTCTCCCCATTCCGTGTTAAGTGCAAAAATTCAGTGTTAACAAACACGGCCTAAGAGATATGATTGTAACTTGCAATTTGGAGGTAATTAATAACAATAAGAACTCGTGTAAAATGAAATTACTAATTTATCATGATTTCAAAATAATGGCTTTTAACAATTTTCTTTCTCGATAGCAGCCACTCATATTAATTGCAGCCTATTCAAAAATTCATTAAGCCTGGCCTCCACAAGGCCTGAACAATTTAATTGTAATTGGGTCAAGCTCAACCAACCAAACCAAACCCAATTCATTAAGCCAGATCTCCACAAGGCCTGAACTATTTAATTGTAATTGGGTCAAGCACAACCAACCAAATCGAACCGTCCATTCTACCAAAGTCCGAGTGTTTGAAGCCTGCAAGAGCATCCACATCAGTACATCAGCAATAAAATTGACAAGAACCAATCTTACCAAGATCCATGTTGAAATTCACAACATATGTGAAGTGATGAGCTTCTATTTTAACCGTCCATTAAGAAGTGCCCGTAAAAATGTGATTGTTCGCATATGTTCGAGTCACGGCGGGGCCGACGGTTGAAGTTTCATTTAAAGTGAGGCCCATCATCATGGAGACTGAGGTGGATCATAATTTCGATTGCAATTGTGAGTGAATCATGCACCTGTGGGCCCCATTTGAGAGAACCAACCTAATATTTCAGCAGGGGACATACATAGTGGGGTCACCTTAAGTGAACCGTTCAAAATGCAGCAGACATGTCATGTGGCAGGGTGTGGATTACTTCATGGAATAAGATATTGTTTCGTGAAGCCGTGATATGATGCTTTTTCATTGGCCAACTTTCAAAAGATTGTTAGGTAGAGTACACAGGGAGGCCTATGCTGGGATGATAGGTGGAGCCCACTGTGATGTTTGTGAGAAATCCACTATGTCGATCATTTTTAAAAAGTCATTTTAGGTCAAGAGACCAAAATTCAGGTGGATCTAAAACTCAAGGTGGCTATGCCAAAGATACAGTCACCATCATTGAAACATTGGTATAGCCACGAAAGTTTTGTATCAAGCTAAAAGTTTTTATGTTTTCACTTCATTTCAGCGGTATGAAACCATTTCCTAAGTTTAGTCCTTGCTTTTCCTCCGGTGGTTGACTCCCAGGAGTTTCAACACCTGGTCAAGGGTTTGAGCACCCATACGTGGTGAAATCCCACTGGGGTGTAAGTGTGTGATGGTGTGTGTGTGTAAAAATTAATTGAAAAAAAAAAAAATCTTTCCTAACTTTTCCCTCTCATACAGCCGGCTTGAGTTTTGTATTAACCTGATTTTTTATCTCATGTCTTAAAATGATCTAGAAAAATGGATGGACGGATGGATTTCTCACAAATATTATGATGACCACACCTGACATTCCAGCGCAGGAACTTCCTGCAAATTCTTTGGCAGGAAATCCGCATCTTTTACCTGGTGGGTCATATTCGACGGACGCGAATTTCCTGCAAAAGCCTTTGCAGGAAGGTCCTGTGCAAGGATCTGAGTGGGGCCACTACAATGTATGTGAGAAATTCATTCCGTCCATCCGTTTTGAGATCTCATTTTAGGGAGTGCGAAAAAAAAAATGAGGGGATAAAAAACTCAAGTGGGTCACACGAGAGGGAAATTTAGGGAAAGAAATTTCTACCGTTGAAATCTTCCAAGGCTCCACCTTGATGTTTATATGTTATCTAAACTGTTTATAAGGTCATCGTCAATGGGATGAAGAGAAAAAACCAAAAATACAAACTAATATAATGATTTTTTGGGCATAAGAATGCTTCAATGGTGCTCACTAAATGATTACTGTTTCCTCTCGTGTGTCCCACTTTAGTTCTATATACACCTAAATTTTGTTATCTCAAGGCCTTATATGATCTTGAAAAACGGATGGACGGATTGGATTTATTAAAAACATGTCGGTGGGCCCCACCCAGCATCCTTGCGCAGGAGTCGCAGGAAATCCGCGTCCATATTCAACTGTCCAATAAAATGGGCCCACATCATAACTTGACAAAACTTACTCAATGTAACTGGGCCTGATCGAATCCTATTATATGAGTATGTCCTACCTGCACAAGTATCTCAGGCATGGCGTGTGCTCTAAGGTATAAAAGTGAGAGGTTTGCTCCAATACATTCCTACTGATCTTATTCCAATGTGATGTGTTGGGATCTAATCTCTTCAATTAGATTCTTTTCTCAGTGATCCAAACCATTCATGTGATAGGGGTCCCCCTAAATGAGGATGCCAAAAAGAGAGGGATCAAATCGAAGATTTCAACCGTTAGGATTATCCAAACAGTTATAGTGACTATCCATTTTCAAAGCAAAAGACCCAATTTTTGAATGGTTGAAATAATTCAGTTTAAAGATTTTGTTAGTTGTTTATCCATAATACCTGTTAAGTTTCATCATATGACCAATTTCGATGGTCCAGATTCAAATGCCAAAGTTCTGACATATCACATTACAATAATTCCAGATGTATCGAAGCAAATATTTAAAAGTAAAAGACAAAAAACTTTAATATTCTGCCGGATGAGATGGATGATACGCAGGCGCTTAGAAATTGTATAGGTGGTAGAGGTGTTAATGGGCCAGGTTCGATTGGGTCGGCTCATCTGAATATTCCCATCAGTCCATTGATCAACTGGGCCTCAAATTCACAAAGAAATAAACAATTTAGACTAATGACACTACTACACTCACGATGTAACACATGTAAATATACAGTCAGGACAGGCCAGGCAAGGTCAGGCTAAAATGACTTGAGCCCAAGAAGCTTAGACCATAAGCCAAGCTAGTTGGTCCATGCCCAGTCCAAAGCCAGGTCAAACTCAGCCTGGCTAACCACTAGGTCAAATCAATCTAGCCAGACAATGAGACGGGTTTATATGCATTGTCAAAATAAAAGGGCAAAAAAAACAAAGAAGAAGAACACTTATTTGATCATTTCACTTACATTTGTGGACCTTTATGGGACATTTGGGCAGTAAGTAACTTAAGATAAGTTACTTATTACACAAGTAGCTTATCTTAATTTCTACTTATTAAGAAAATAAGTATGTTTGACAAATAATAGATTTATCAACTTTGCCTCTCTTCAGCAACTTGTGAAAAGTTGAAAAGCTAAAAAAATTAATTGAAGTGATCATGTACTTTTAAATAAAAAATTTACTTATAATTAATTGTAAACCAAATCCACTTATTTGAAACAAGTCACTTATTTACTATTGTAAGTAACAAAAGTAACATATTCGGTGGTATCCAAACCAGCCCTTATTGGACAATTAAAAATGAAAAATATTCAACTGCCCTTTTTCAGCTAACTGGTGTCAATGAAAAACTGGCCCTGCTGTATTTTCTTTTAATTTTGCCAGCTAGGACCCAATGACAGCACTTACTGTTGGGCCTACCTTGATGTATGTATTCTATATTCACGTGTTCATTTGTTTTGTGAGATCATTTTATGGCATGAGACGAAAAATGAAGAAGATTTGAATTTTAAGTAAATCATACTATAGGAAAAGGTAGTGATTGAATGCTTTTCATTAAAAACTTCTTAGGGCCTACTATAATGTTTCTCTAATTTTTATTTGTCATCCAACCTACTAATAAGATAGTGTGAACCTAAATGAATGGCAAATCACCATTGTTTTCTATGATATGGTCCACTTGAGAATTAGATTTGCTTCATTTTTGGGATAATGCCCTAAAGTGATCTAGAAAATTAGATGGGCAATATCAATATAGATTACATATATCAAGGTGGACTCCACGGTAAGGGCCGCACATCTTGGGTGAGGCAGGCTGCTCTCTTATGGCAATTGTAGTCACCTCTCTTCCATTTTCACTTCTTATAGATGCCTCCCCTCATTTTACACATTCATGGTATGTTTCTTCCACCATTTAATAACTCTTGAGTAATTGATTATTTTACCCCCATCTCATGGGTCTATTATGAGTATCACATACAACCCTCTCGGTATGGTCATCTAACCATGAAAGTAAGACACCTCAAAAAATCAAGTTGATCCAACCATCATATGCATGGTTTGTAAATTAGCTTTGTTATATAGAGTGGTCCAACTCTAATACAAGGCCACGTGTCACCCCATGTCTGGCATGTTATAGCTGTTACTGCCGATATAATTGTATCATTCACGGACAATATTAACACGCAATATCCAATGATATATCAAATTGCAATCGGGTGGCCTACCACATAAACTTAGGGTCTCTCGGGAACACAAGATTAAATGGCATTAAATTACATTATTTTAACCATTCAATCCCACGTTTGGGATCAAATTCTTCCTCCAAAAAATTGTATTAAATGAAACCCGTGTTTGGTGAACCATAGAATTATAATCGATGCACGAAATTTCATAATTGATGTTGCATATAAATAGAAAGCGTGGATGAAACACGTGCATGAATGAGTGACTCACAAATGTACCGAATTGAAAAACAAACGAGAAATCCCATTCCACATACAAGAAAAACACGTGAAAGAATCATGTCCTTCTCATCATTTTCAAATGTAATTAGGTGGAATTTGCATTGGACCGAATGCAATTCCATACCACCTAATCTCACCCAATCGGACGTTCCAAATAGGCCCATCATTTGAGGTGGTTATCCATTGTTTTCGTTGTATGGCCCACATAATGATTAGATTATCTTGATTTTTTGAGTCCAATATTTATAGAATTATAATCATCTTAGATAAATTGAATACAATTTTTTATGTGATAGTGAGCAGTGAGTCTTTCATTCAGGCAAAACTAACTTCAAAACAATGGTATTGTTGTCATTTGGTACAGATTCATCTAACCTTTACGGGAGAAGGCATTTGCAATGATCCAAGATCAAACTTTCATTCATGGATGCAGTTGGGCTGCTGACCCACACGAGCTAGCTATCTGGTGTCAAAGCTATGTGGGCCTCACCATGATGTATGTGTTTTATCCACACCGTTCATCCCTTTTGCCAAATAATTTCATTGCAAGATTCCAAACATGAGGCACATCCAAAGCTAAAGGAGACCACACCATAGGAAACAACATGGATGGAATGCCAACTATTGAAAACTTTTTGGGGCCAACAAAATTTTTGGATCAAGCTGATATTTGTATTTTCCTTTCATCCAGGGTTATGTGACTTTATAAAGAAGTTGGATGGAAAATAAACATTTGCGACTTTATAAACAAGTTGGATGGAAAATAAACATTTCAGTGGGCCTTAAGAAGTTTTCAACAATAGCGTTCAATCCTAATTGTTTCTTGTGGTGTGGTCCACTTGAGATTTGTATCTGCCTCATTTTTGGCCCCTTGCCCTAAAATGAGCTAGAAAAGTAAATGGACGGCTTAGATTAAATACATACATCATGGTGGGGCCACTGAGCTTTGACACCCGCTACTGGCTGGTGTTGGGGTCACCTGCCCAACCGCGTCCCCCACTTTCCTATGGATAAGATTCTCTCTCTGTTTGCGTGTGTGGCAGTTCACCACCATTTTTTAAGTTAAGCGTCTAATCACACCATACATGTGGCATACATCCACTTCAATCCAGACTGTGCAAATCGTATGGCTCATTGCGAATGGTGCATGATTCAAAATTCAGATTAGCCAAACAATCTTGACCGTCTAATTGGTGGCCATCAGATGGACAGTTAAAAACAAAATGGTAAGCGGTTCAGATTTAACGAGCGAATTTAGAAGGCAAAGGTTGTTTGATCAAAATGAATTTCCGGCAACCTACTATCCACAACCAACGCAAGATTTGAAAGGTCCGGATTGTGGTAACATGTCACGTGGCGTACTGTGCAGGAGAATTTGAAACTATTAAAGAATGGCAATCTATCAGTATAGTCAGCTGGGTGTACATCCAAAATTCAAAAGTTATAAAGGTGAAAGAACATGGATTTGGTGGCAAATTGCATCACATTCCTAACCTTCATGTAAAAGATTTGTTGTAATGATTAGAGTAGGATTGGTTCAGTACTCCATGGGTTTACCTGAAATAGTGGTCCCCACCATGTGGGGTCCACCTTAATAAGTGAAATCCAGCGTGGATTGCCATTCTAATTCACAGTTAGAAATTGCTGGCAGTGGACAGGTTTGATTGGGCTGGCTGATCGGCTTAGCTCAAAAATTAATAAAATCCCCGTATTCAAGTTAAATGTTCCTATCAATCCATTAATTAAGTGGGCCATACATGTAAAAAGAAATTGATATTTTAGACCAATGACACTAATGGTCTGTATTCAAGATAGATAAGTAGTTTAAAGATTAGAACAATATATTTGTAGGATATAATTAATACATATAAATTAAAAATAAAGTTAGGTTCAGCAATGTCATATGAAAATGACCTGAGCCTAAGCCTACTTGTAAATTAGTTGAGCCATGCATGTTAGTCTTGAGGTCAGACCATCTATCTACTTTGTGATATTATTTTAGAAAATGGGCTAAAAAGGAGATAGATTTAGAGCCCAAGTTGACACCAACATAAAAAAGTAGTGGGGATTGAATGCTTGCTACCCAGAACTTACTGGGTCAAGTTAATATTTTTGTCCCTTCATCCAACTCCGTATGACCTTATGAACAGGTTGGATAGCAAATAAATATTATGGTGGGTTCTGAGAAGGTTTCAATGGTGAGGATCATGGTTCCCATTGCTTTTCTATGGTGTGGTCCACTTAAGCTTTGGATCTGCCTATTTTTTGGCTCGTGCCATAAAAAGATCTCCCGAAATGGGTGGACGATGTGGATATAAAACGGTCCACATAACTTGGTAACGTCAACTATACAATTACTGAGTCAAATCAATCTAGTCCTAATATGACACCGGTTTAGATGCATTGCGAACAAATAATCACACTTATATTTGATCATTTGAATTGTAGACATTCATTGGACGGCTAAGAATGAAAAATAAGTCCTTTTTCAACAACCTAGTGTCCATGAATAAAAGTAATTTCTATGATATCATGGCACTGGATTTTCTTTTAATTTTGCCAGCCAGGGCCCACTGACCACTGCCAAGCTTGGCCCACTGACCACTGCCAAGCATATTTCTCTCACCTTGCAAAGACAGGTACAAGTACCTAGTACCTAACCTCTCCTCTGGCATTCGTAATAAATACCTTTCTTCCGTTTCCCTTTTTATAAATGACTCCCCTTATTTCACGGGAGTAGATTAGGTGAGGCTATGTGGGGCCCACTCGGATACATATAGACAAAAAATGAAGCAGATCCAAATCTAAGGTGAGCCATATATTAAGAAACAGCATTGATTGAACTTCCCACCATTAAAAACTTCCTAGGGCAGGCTGTAATGTTTATTTGCCATCAACTTGTTGGTAAGGTCACTCAAACCTGGATTAAGGGGAAAAAAAACAAATATCGGCTATAATATAAATCTTTTGTGGCCCACAAAAGTTTTTTAATAGTCAATCACTACAGTTTCTTATGATATGGTCCACTTGAGATTTGAATTATTTCTTCATTTTTGAGCTCATGCCCTAAAATGTTCTTACAAAACTGATGGATGGTATAGATATAGAAAATATACATCAAGGTGGGCCCCACAATAAGGACCGCACCATCATGGGTGCCGCCAAGTCGTGCCTAATCAGCTCCTCTAATTCACAGATTCATTGTATGTTTATCCCACTGTCTATTTACAACTAGAGTAATATACTACTTCACCCGTCTCATGGAAAGCTAGTCATAGAGCTGTGGCCCACCGTATTGTGTGCATGTCATCCATCCTTTCATTGTGGTCACTTAATCATGAAAATAAGACATCCCAAAAATCAAATTGATCAAGCTATGGTTGGGGCTGATATAGGTTGATATAGTTGTATCATTCATGGATGATATTGGTTGTAACGGATGATACCTAAGATTATCGTACTATATATTAAATCATGATCAGGTGGCCTATCATATGAATTTAGATGTTTTTGGGTGGTAGTCCAATAATTTATATAATACGGCCCACATAATGATTAGATCATATTGATTTTCCGAGAATCCAATATTAATAAATTAATCAGCTTGATGCAATTTATATTCAATGTCAAGCCTTTAAGATGAAATTAACTGTTGAAAACAATGTTATCTCTGTCATCTGGTGCAGATTCATCTAACTTTTTAAGACAAAGCGTCTGCAATAATTCAGAATCAAAGGAAGAAGGGATGTTGCATTTATCCCTACTTTCAATGGGATATCACAGGACGGACTGAGTGTCCCTAGGTAGGAACGGATAGGGGCTCTGTGGGGCCATCATGATGTACGGGTTTTATCCACACCATCCATCCATTTTTTCATATTATTTTAAGATATAAGATGAAAAATGAGTCATTTCCAAGGATCAAGTGGACCACACAATGGGGATTAAACATCTACCGTTGAACCTTTTTGGGGACATAGAAGTTTTGGATCAAGTTGATATTTGTATTTTCCATTCATCTAGGTCTATGTGACCTTATGAACAGGAATGTTTCAATGGTAGGTGTCATTATCATTGCTACTTCATGTGGTGTGGTCCACGTGAGCCTTGGAACTGCCTCATTTTTGGGATTGTACACTAAAATTATATGGATAAATGGATGAATGGTAGGGATAAACCCCATACATCACGGTGGCCCCTCAGAGCCCCTGGCCGTTCCAAGCCACGTACTGGCGTGTAGTACCCAAACCGCATCTCAGTTCACCACCATTTATTTATACGTCTAATTACTCTACATGTGCCGTATATCCACTTCATCCAGACTGCGCAAATCGTATGGCTCATTGCCAACGGTGCATGATTCAAAATTCACAAATAATCCTGACCGTCTAATTGGTTGCTATCAGATGGACAACTAAAAACAAATGGTAAATGGTTCAGATCCAATGAGCGAATTTAGATGGCCAAGGTTGTTTGATCAGAGCTAATTTCCAGCAACCGATGCAGGATTGGGAAGGTCTGGAACGCAGTAACATGCCACGTGGTCTACTGTGGATGTGAATTTGAAAATATAAAAGAATGGTAGACTATCATTGTAATCAAACGTGGGCCTTTAAGATCCAAAATTTGAAAGTTTAAAAGCTGAAGTAGATGGGGTTGGTAGCAAATTGCATCACATTCCGCGCCCTTGATGTAAAAGATTTGTTGAAATCATTAGATTAAGATTATCTTATCACAGTAGTCCATGGGTTTACTTGAAACAGTAGTCCGCACTACCTCAACCGTATGCGGGGCCACCCTAACAAGTGAAAGCCACGGTGGGTGGCCTTTTTTAATAAAGAAAGATATGCAAACAGTTTTATTTATTTTTATTTATTTTTTATTTTGCAAACAGTTTGAGTGCAAGTAATTCAAACTAAAGTATCCAAAATTCAAACTAAAGTGTCCAAAATTACATGCATCAGACCTAAAAATTATGCTTTTAAAAGGAAATGGCACCATGAAGTCGAGATCTATGGGCCCCCCACTATGATCTTGTTGGACATCCCCAATGTATTAAGACATGGTGTAAGAATCTTTCCATTAACCTAAAGGTTGGATAGTGTGATCGGGTGCACCAATGGGCCCCACTAAGTTGTAATACATCTATAAATTCCTAAGAGGTGTTATACCATTATTGTGATACGCGCACACCATATTAGAAGAATTGGGATTACCAATCCGTGTGGAGCCCACTCATGAGTATAAATGAGAGCTGGATCCCCAATTCATCACTACTGACAAAAGCTCAATCACATTGTGACTTCTTTAAGGGGGTGTAAGGAGAAGAATATCTACGCATTTCAATTCTACAAGCAATGGCGACACATATGGTTAAGCCATCTTCTTCATTGATCATTATTATCCAATGCACAACAGATCGTACAACTATTCCGCATCAAGATCTAACACATGGGATATCCCAAATATCAGTGCATTCGAACTCAAGTGGGTCACACCATTTAAAAGGGTATGAAATCAACCTAAAGCATTTAAAGATGCTTAGGGCGTGTTTGATTTTCCAATTCCCTGAGAAATGCCCCTGTAAATGGTAATAATTATTTCCGTCCCTAATTGCAGCACTCTTCCCCCTAATTGATTGGACGGCTTACTTTTTCGGTGTAAAAACGACAAATACTGTGAAATATTTATGGGTCCCATCATGATGCATATCATATATCTACACCGTTCATCCATTATGTCAAATGAATTTATGATATAAGCTAAAAAAACGAGGCATATCCAAAACTCAGGTGGAACACGCCATAGAAAAATGTGAATCAAATACTTACCGTTAAAAACTTCCCGGAGCCACTGTTTCTTTTGATATAGGCCAGTTGAGTGTTAGATCTATCTCATTTTTTTATCTCATATCTCAAAATATTGTGGTAAAATAGATAGACGGAACAGATATGTTATATACATCAAGATGGGGTCCAAAAATTTAAACTACTTTCTTCTGAACCGGTTTCCAAGAATGAAATTCCTATGAATATTCAAACGGGTGAAACGGTAATAATCATCCATTTTCAGGGTATTTACCGTTTCCAAGTAAAACAATAAAAATCAAATAGTCCCTTAGTGGGGCTCACTTTAGTTTTACATATGCCTAAAACTTGATGAGACCACCCATCCAAGTGGGACACACATAACAATTGGGCTTAATGTCTAAACCACATCTCAATGGGCACTAAAAATGATTATGAAGGATTTAATGGACGGTCATCCACACTCAACCACACATCACGGATTGATGACTTAAATGAAGGGTGCATCTAATTGATGAGGTGGATACCCGACATAAATCACTGCTCAACCTCACAGTAGCTTTTTCCATCTAAAAACATAAAATGGATGGTTAATAAGTAAAAATATAAAAAAATAATCCAATGGACTTAATTCAAAAAAAAAAAAAAAAGTATCCATCAATGAAAGAGTGTTTGGCCCATAACTTACATTGTTTTACACAGTTTGGCCAGTTCAATTGAAGTTAATACATGCCTTGCAAATCATTTTTAAGTGCATGTGTTTCAAGCCTCCATGTGGCCAGAGTATTAATAAGACTATAATATGAACTGAATTTTCTAAGCCAATATGGGTTTATTAGTTCATCTAATTGGTGAGATATTCTTCTCTTAATGTAGGTTGTCCATGCTGGTTAAATAATAACAGTGGACCCCATTTAGCGTGCTCCACCGAGTTACGCGCCTTTTCAGCAAAGAAAGTTTAAAATTGAAAAATCAGCATGGTAGGCTCTTCCGAACTATGCCTTTTTTTCCGACATGGCAAAAATGCCGTTGGTATTGTTTAGGGATATGCGGTTAGAGGTCTAGCTTAGTAAGTAGGTTTTGTTTGGGTCGAATAAAAAAACGTGGTGCTCCGTCTGGTCTATGGTAAAAAATTACCGTTCAAATTTTAAATCCTTTCTCGACAGGTTTGGTTTGTTGCCCACACGCACTCTTCCCTGCACAACCTTTACACGCACCACACGTGACAACCTGGAAATTGGCTTCGACACGTGAGCAGTGCACGAGGTAGGCCCATCATAAACAGGAATGTTATCAAAAAATCACGAAGGCCCATTAATAAAGCAGGCCTCACGTGTATCTTAATCTGGACCGTTGGTAAGTGTTTTAAACCATCCATTCTTTCCGTCTATAGAATGCCCACCCAATGAGTGGACCATCTTAGATTTTGTGTATATTCATCTTCAAGGTATGAGACACCTTATGCACAACTCAGATTTTCCACACACGTGTTAGGTTTTTCATACGTGCTGCGTGTAGATTGGATGCGTGTGGAGATATAAAAACCTCGAATTTCGGTTACGTTGACAAAGACAGCCTCTGCATGTGAAGTTTGTAACGGTTGCAGCTCCAGTTCATGTGAATAATGGGAGCTCGCATGAGGAGCGGAAGATGTCCGAGATCCTACATTTATAAACACGTGTCAGAGATCAGGGCCGTTCAACGGGTTGAATAAACTGTTAACATTTCATTGATCAAAACTAATGTTGGTCTGTTTATCAGACAGGTCAAAATTTTATGAGAAAAATGAACGGTAAAGACCAACGGTCCAATTCAATGTAAATGTATGGCTGATTTGAAGAAATAAAACTCATATTTTAGGTATATAGTATTTTCAAAGTGAGAAACATATGATGAATGGATCAGATCTCTCATATGTGTGCCGTAGGATCCAGATCTAGAAAACGTTTTAGTTCTCTCCCGTGTGCGGCCCCTCACCGAATCACGAATTTACGACGCGCTTTAATACATTTCACATGCACCACCTCGAGAATCGTGGTTCAACGAGCGGCGCTCCTGTGCACGTGTCAGATGTCCGTGCAGATATGGCACGTGTTGGAGATCTGGCCCGTTCATCAGGTAGGGCACACTGTGGAAATCCCACTGACCAAAAATAATGTTGGTACGCTGCTGAGATTAGTCAAACTTGTACGGTTAGAAAAAAAAGTACAACAGGTGTGTTGATCTCAACCTGATAAATGGCCTGGATCTCTGACACGTGTTCTGCCCGTTCAGATCATGACAGGTGATCCACCCCCTTACATGGGTGGGCCCTCGTTTAATCATGATCCTGGACCTAAAAAATCATTATTATTATTATTATTTATTAATTAATTAAAACAACCCTCCACCCCATCAAAACAACCTCTCATCCTCTCTGGATAACGCCCCTTCACCTTAATAATCAAATGACTACTAGCACGTGTATGATCACGAATCCTAATCTCTGCCCAGTATTTCTGCATGATGCTGAGATCTAGGCCGTTCATCAGATGGCCCATCAGCACTTACCTTTGTGCAAATCAGATGGACGTTCATCAGGTCGCCCGCGGGTGTACGTTGATGGTGGCCATCCAGTCATTACTAAGTGTTGCGACCCTGAGACCAAACCTGCCTGATTTTCGGGCAACAACGAAATATAAATCGGACCCACTTGGTGAACGGACGGTTTACATGAGCTGTAGGGTCCAACAGATGGAGCAATCTAGATCATTGAATTGCGGGGTGCCACTAAGGCAAATTGACAAGCCCATGTTGGAAACGGATTGGCTACTGTTCGGTGCTATGTGGGCTCCATCATGGTGTATGTGTTTCATCCATGCTGTCCGTCTATTTTTTCAGATCATTTTGTGATATAACACGAAAAATGAGGTATATCTAAATCTCAGGTGGACCACATTACAGGAAACAGTGTTGAATGAGCCCCGACCATTAAAAACCTTTTGGGGGCCATAAAAGTTTTGGATCAAGCTGATATTTGGTTTTTACCATCATCTGGGACTGTATGACATAATCAACAGATTGGGCCTTAGGAGGATTTTAATGGTGGATATCCATTCACTATTGTTTTCCTGTGGTGTGGTCCAACTGAGATTTATATCCCTCTAATTTTTGGTATCAAGCACTAAATTGATCTGTAAAAATGGATGAACGGAATGGATGAAACACATACATCATGGTCGGGCTCACAGAGCACCAACTAGGGAGTAGCCAATCCCCATCCCCCCATTTCTCGTGCATGAAGAGATGCCAAGTGGATAGGCGAGTCGCACCAACACGAGCTACGCTGTGGGGCCACAAGATGAACGGTAAGATCCTGAAATTTAGAGGCCCAGCGTACTGAAACCTACATAGTCATGAGGACTACCAAACAAATCCTCTATAATGGACATCCCTTCCGAAATCAGTACACCTTATCTTCACTGAAGACTCTTATAGGAAATGGACAAGATTCCATTTTGGCCTTTATCTGGTCTAGTCACTTCATCTGTAACTCATTATCCATCCTTTTCTCAGTTCTCTCCCTACATGCGAACCAAGAGAACTTATAAATCCTGATATGGCTCAATAAAAAAAAGTACTAAAATGCTCATAGATATAGGGCCCATCGAGAAAAGCAAAGGTGTCTTATGCCAAATGTTAGGCTTTCCTTAGCAGTGCGGGCCTACATTCGATGCAAGAGCACGGTATTTTTCATTGCACCTAGCCAAGTGTTACAAGGATCTTGTCTTCGGAAAATGACAAGCATTGTAGGGTAAGCTCAAATGTGAATTGCTTGTAATTTAATGGAATATATCTTAACATGATTAAATAAAAAGTGACATGTGCGTTAATTAGATGTGGAGTAAAAGTTTTCTTGTAAAGTAATTTTGCTATCTTTTTCACATAGGACTTACATCTATTACACGTGTGTTTTTTTATTTTATTAAGTCATGCATGAGTAAAGTGTTGCGAAAAAACACTCACACATGATCGATATAAATTAAGTTGCTTCGTAATTAAAAAAAAAATAGACAACAAAATTCCGAATGGTCAAACAAAAAAGTAAACGACGAGGCATGTAAAATTTCATGATACGGTGATATATTTATTCATCAAGACAATAATATAGAGTTTTCTTATTCACTAAAATAAAAAAATATTAAATGTATTGAACTTATTTCTCACCCACTCTTCTCGTACACAAGAATTCTCCGCTAAGGAATGCCCCATAAAATGGTACCAGAACACCTCTATCTATACGTGCTCATTTTTTTAGCCTTATAAATCACACAGAGGAGAGAGAGCAAGTAGCAAAGTCCTAGAGAAATTAGAATTCACCGCTAAAAAACACAAGATAGAGAAAAGAAAAGAGAATAGTACAGCCATACAAAAGGAAAGAGAAGAAGTCTCTTTAAAGCGTGTTTGGTCCGTGGAATTGAATGGTATTGAATTGTATTAGATGAGATTAACATCATTATTGAACAATGATTGCATGTATGGAAATACCATGATATTGTAGCCATCCAATCCATGTTAGGGATAAAAAAATTTGCTATGGGAAAACACTAAATTAAGCAAAATCATATTTGGTGGACCATGGGATTGTAATCAACAGACTAAATTCACAATGGATATTGTTCACTTATACACATTTATAACCAAAATGTCACATATAAACAATGTATATGGATGGATAGCATGGATAAGCGCATACGTCAATGTAGGGTCTACATATGTAGTATAATTCAAAATCCACAAAAATTTTAAATGGGACCAAATGCAATTTCATGGGATTAAATACAATTCCATCCCACCCAATCTCAACATTTCCTATCCTCTTCAAATGCTGGACGGAATTGCACGAGACCAGATGCAATTCTATTCCACCTAGTCCCATCTAATACCTTGCGCCAAACGCCCCCTTAAAGAGGAGACTCATTGCCTCCCTATGCAAAAGTGGCACCGCCTCAGCAACAAAACCTTATCACGAACAGTAACAAGCAAGTCATGTTCAACAAGCTCAACCCAGATAAGGGTCCTTACTCTTGCTCCAACGGCAGACTCTCAGGAGTTTCAACACCTGTCAAGGGTTCAAGTACCCATAGGTGGTGAAATCCCACTAGGGTGTGAGTGTGTGTGGAGTGTGTGTGCTTTTTTTTTTTTCCGACACATCACACACACCCCACACACACTCACCCCGTAGTGCGATTTCACGACCTATGGATACTCGAATGCTTGACCAAGTGTTGAAAAAAATGTAAGCTTGTCAATGAACCTGGCTTGGGGTTGGTCTCAGCCAGAATTTTGAATTGTTTTAGGTGTGCTGACAGGGTGGACTTATTAAAAATCCTGTCACTGTAATGTTTTTATACCATCCAACCACTGTTCTCTTTATCATGCAAAAAAAATTATGTCTATTTAAAACTTGAGTGAACAACAGCACAAGTGATATTTAGGAGGGAGTAAGCTGCTTTTATTTCTTATGAATGAGCACCCTAAGAATAAGCCATTCTGAAACTTAGATGGGCCATGGAATGTGATTTTAGAGGACATTGTCCTGATTGTACGTGGTGCGGCCCACTCGAGGTTTGGGTAGACCTTTTTTTTTTTTGGAAGCTAGAGGTTTGAATCGGTCGGATCTTCGTAGCCGAGGAGAATATGAAAGGGATCACGTGATGGACAGACTGCATGTCATGTACACATCATGGTGGGGCCCACATGTTGCTTGCACGCTAACAAAGCTTTATGATAGATCCAGCCCATATAGAAAAATGGTACATCGAATGGTTGTATGGTAATCCAAACTGTCAACAGCTGGCCCAACCGTGGATGGATAATGACCGTATGATTTTTTATTCTTAAAACTAACCGTATGATTTGTTTTCCTTCCAATTTGGACCACTCACATCTGTAAATGGCCATCGACATGGTGGTTAAAATTTCTTGATCAGTACGATTTTAGAGATACGACCGATTCAAGTGGACCACAACTTGGATGGTCTGGATAGCCTACACGAGTGTCGCGTGTGAGGATGATGAGTTACGGCCATTTCCAAACAGAGCAGCCCACCAACGTATTTGGAGGTGGGCATCGTGTCGAGTTGGACCGAGCTAGGTCCAACTGGACTCAGTCCAGTTTTGCCAATTACTTGACCTGAGCTTGGTCCAACTGGAAACGAAGTCTAATAGGGCTGACTTGATCTGAACCAATTCTTGGCTGGCTTGACCTGACCCAACTCCAACCGAGTCCGACTTGGTAAGGAAAATTGAGTCGGATTAAAATTTTTATTTTACTTTATTATTATTATTATTATTTTTAAAAATTTTCAAAATATTGTTTTTTTTTTTTTAAGAGAAGAAATTAAGGGTAACTTTCATAAGTTAATAAATAACTAATTTTACATATTTAAAATATATTTGAGTGATCGGCCGGATTACCAGCTGAGCTAGTGAGGTTCTAATATTCGGGCCACCAGCAAGTCAGATGGGACCCACCATGAAGTGCGGTTCACCAACGAGCCAGGACGGGACCCACTATCATGTTCAGTACTTAATTCGTGTTCGTCTCGATCCAAGGCGGACAACAACCGAGGTCCCGAGCTAGGGTAAACCACTGACAGCCTGCACAGCTGCACCCGAGGTCCCAAGCTCGAATCAACACATAAAAAAACATATAAAATTAACCTACCTGATGAATGGGCGAGGATGATCGGTGAAGATAGGGTGTAGGGTTGCTGACTGACTTGAATTTCGATCAAGTTTGATGCAGCGCTGACTCGAGTAAGGTTAGGGTTCGGATAAATGAAAGATAAAGGTTTAAAAAAAACAAAAAAGAAAATTTGACTTTATAGTACCCGATTCTGAATCGGATCGGATTTTGGATCAGATTGGATCGAGTTGCTATGTGACCCAAACTTGACTCAATCAGACTTCGGATCCGAGTGGGTCTACTCGATCCGACCTGACCCTGGCTTTCAATTCAGGTCGAGTCAGATCCGACGAATCAAGTGGGATGCTGCCCACCAGTAAAGATGGTTGCTTCTTTTACATCTCATTTTCAGTTTTCTTTAGCTGAAATCTATGGTTTCAGTGATCTAAACCGTTGATATTATGAGATATACCGTGAATGGCACATGCGACAAACAACAAACGAACGGCCCATAGGTGGCAACGAGGAAACCTTGAGAATGAAAGGATATAATTCGGTTATCAGCTAGCTAATAAAAAGGCCAGATTCTATGGCCAGGATTTTCTGATCGTGGGATTTTTGTGCACGGGCCATCTGCAGTGAGTCTCATTGAAGTGGTCTGCTTACTCACACGCGTGTACAAGAGAGACATTGTGTCGTCCATGTGCCAATGTGGGACACGCGTGTGAGATCAAAGCCGTCTATTGGGCTGGCCCCAAATAAAGAATGGCTTGGAAGAAAATTGGTTTAGTAATTGTAGCTCAGCCGATGAGTGAACAGGTCTGGACTAAAAGTCAAGGGGGTCTCCATGGTGGGGCCCACTCGATGGCCGTCTTAGATCTTTCACACGTGTGCCACGTTTGGGACATGAGGTGGTACTGTGATGGGTTCCCTCGGACACTGCCGGCTTTGCAAAGCTCCACCATCATATCAATATCCGTGTGACATGACGTGGCCCCAGCTCTGTAGGGCCCACCATGATGTATGTGTTTAATCCACGCCGTCCATGTGAACTACAAAACAGAAAACAGTGGGACAATGAGGGCCACCGTTGAAAACTTTCTAAGGCCCACCTACAGTGATATTTTATTTGTCATTGCCATCCAACCCGTTGATAAAGTCACACGAACTTAGATGAAGTAAAAATACAAATATAAGCTAAAGCTAGCTTGATCCAAAACTTCTATTGCCCCAAGAAGTTTTCAACGGTAGGTGTTTAATCCCTACTGTTTTCTGGGGTGTGGTCCACTTGAGCTTTTGATCTGCATCGTTTTGGTGCTCGTGCCCTAGAATGAGCTGGCAAAACAGATGGACCACGTGGATAAGACATATACATCAGGTGGGCCCCACAGTGCTTGGGCCACGTCGCGCAATAGGAATATCTCCGCGGCGGTTGCTGCAGGTGATCCGCCTTCCTGACGGCCACCATCTGTAGCACGTGTACAGTGGGTAATGTAGCCCGCCGACGTCTGCAATTCCAAGCTCTGTGAGTTCACCGTGAAGTTTTTGTTGTATCCGTTCCGTCCATCCGTTTCTCCAGCTCACTTTAGCACATAAGCCCAAACGTGAAGGGGACCCAAACCTCAAGTGGGCCACACCACAAGAAAACAGCATGCACCGTTGAAACCTTCCTGAGGGCACGCAACCTTTGGATGAGACTAATATTTCTGTTCCCCCTTCATCCACGTGGGCATCAAGTTATGAACGCCTCAGATGGCATACAAACATCACGGTGGGGCCCACGAAGGTTGTAGGGCAACTTGAGTTTGATTTCCCTCGTGTACTAAAACGAGTCACCGAAATGGACGGATATAACTGAAACATCACGGTGGCTTGGGATTACTGTAACACAGGAGATTACAGGCGAGTCGCGGACTTGAAGTCGTAAGCTATGTGGGGCCTGCTGAGATGTCTGTGAGAATCAATCCCTTCCATCAGTTTCTCCCGTTCATGATCCCAAAATATGATCCAGATCCAAAACTAAAGTGGACCACACCTCAGAAAACAGTGGAGATGGAACGGCCACCGTTAAGATCTTTATGGGGACGAAAGTTTTGGATGAGGCTAATTTTTGTGTTTTCAGTTCATCCTAGTTAGAATGACCTTTTGAACGGTCTGGATGATATATAAACATCATGGTGGGTCCAGTACGGTTTCAATGGTGGCCATTTACATCCTTACTGTTTGGTGTAGTGTAGTCCACTTGAGTTTTTGATGTAGCTCTGTTCTGGATTCAAGTCCTGACATGAGCCGGAGAAACTGATGGACGGGATGGCTTTCTCACGGACATCTGGGTGGGCCCCACGTACCTTCGGAACTTCCTGCGGCCAGGGTGCAGGCAGCTCGCGTCTGCGGGTCCTGTCCATTATCCGCCGTCCATTTGTCTGCCCCACTCGATGAGTGTCAAATTCTTCAGTTTCAATACTCCCTCTCCCTCTCTCTCTCTCTCAGACCTCATTTCCTCTCTCTTAGATCTCACTTCCATTGCTCTTTCTAAAATCTTCACAGCCACCTCTCTCTCTCTCTCTCTCTCTCTCTCTCTCTCTCTCCAATGCCATCTCTCTCTGCAACATATTTACAGAATTGCAATTCCTCCTTCCCAACATAAGAGCTCTCTCTCTCTCTCTCTCTCTCTCTCTCGGTCGAAATGTCCACCACGAAACCCTCCAAACCCTCCAAATCCACCAATCCCACTTCAACCCCAACACAACCTCCTTCCTCAACAAAGCGGCAACTCCATCTTCCTCCTCTCTCTCCTCCCACCTTGCCATGATCGAGCTCAAAAACCGCATCCTCACCGCCCTCTCCAAGCTCTCCGATCGCGACACTTACCAAATCGCCGTCTCCGACCTCGAATCCATCGTCCTCTCCCTCACCCCCGACTCCCTCCCCATGCTTCTCAATTCCCTCTTCGACCCCACTTCCGCCTCTTCCGACAAGCCCCCCGCCGTCAAGAAGGAATCCCTCCGCCTCCTCGCCCTCCTTGCCACCTCCCACCCCGACGCCACCTCCTCCCACCTCACTAAGATCCTCGCCCACATTGTCCGCCGCCTCAAGGACTCCGACTCCGCTGTGCGCGATGCCTGCCGCGATACCATCGCCGCCCTCTCCTCCCAGTATATCAAGGGAGACGGCGAGGCGGTCGCGCTCTTTGTCAAGCCACTCTTCGAGGCCATGACTGAACAGAGCAAGGCCGTGCAGGCGGGGTGCGCAATGTGCTTGGCCAGGATGGTGGACTGTGCACGGGAGCCGCCCATCACCGCGTTCCAGAAGCTCTGCCCGAGGATCTGCAAGTATCTGAACAATCAGAACTTTCTAGCCAAGGCCGCGGTTCTGTCGGTCGTTTCAAGTCTCTCGCAGGTGTGACCCGTATATCTTTCCTCCATGAAATATAAACATTACCATTCCCATATTGGTAATTTGGGTAAAATTCATGCATTTCTAAAAGATTTATGGAACTTGATTCAATATATATGGATAATTTGGGTCATTCATGCTCTAGATTTTTTGCTTTGAACTTTTGTCTTTTATAGGGAGAAGAAGAAGAAGATGATGATGACTAGTTTCTTCCTTTCGTTTTGTATAAGATGTGCTTGTTTTGGTGATTTGGTTTAATTTATTGGCTGGGAGATTTATAGAGCTTGATTACATACACTTGGAAGATTTACGTAGAGGTCAGAAATACCCATTTTGCCTGGTTGAAATGAAATTACATAAAATGGGTGCTTCTGATTTCTACAGAGGGAATATAAATATATTTAATCAAATTATATAATCCTCTAGAATTCATAAAGTAGGTGTGCTATAAAACACCTTCTACACCAATTTTGAATTTTGAATGCTCTTGAGTGTATATTTTAGTTTATGGCCTTTTAGTTGTGGAATGGATCTATGGTGACTGCATGATTAGATCCAGTGTTCGAAATATTGGTATTGTGTTACGTATCGCATCCTTGGGTACATATACGTATTGGTTATCGGACGAGATATATCGTTTGAATTGGGTAATTTATCACACTTTTTGAGAAACATGGGGAAACATTGGGAAAATGGTTGAATTTTTTAATGAAACTTCAGGAATTGTTAAAAAAGACCTTAATACACACTTTTAAATCATAACATCTCAAAAAAGAAGTGCACATAATAGGTTTCCTTTGTATAGGAAGAATATGGAAGAAACTAAAAAAAGATATGGTGTCACCATTTAATTCATAATGGTGATCAAACCCTCGATTGCGATTTATTGTGTTTGAAGGTGGACCTGAAACAATATCAATTGCTATTTGGGGCCTAATCCTGAACTTTTAGTGGGATTGGATGTCATTTCCACTTTACTCTATTGAAGATGAGTAGGTATTGATGAAAGCTCTTGCGGAAGACAAGCCATGGATAGCCTTGAACTCATAGTTAGGGTTTAAAAAAATCATCTCTCTCAATGTTGTTTCATCTGGGGGCCTAATGATAGATATACGTAGATGGTCGGATTTCTCACCCTTTGTGATGGAGGAGTGTTGGTTTCGGATTATAGGGGTCCCTCTCGAGCTCTGGTTTGAGGACACTTTTCGGGCCATTGGAGAAGGTCTAGGCGAGGTCATTGCAGTAGACCTAAATACAATCTTCGGAGCAAAGATTATATGGGGATGGGTTCACATTCGTAGATATCGGAAGAATATGATTTTGGAGAAAATTGTCATAGCAATGGGGGAGGTTTCAGTTGAAATCCTTGTATCCAGAGTCGAAGACAGAGTCCTAGAAGATGGCGATCACACTCTTTTGGCGGAGGGTATATGGGTGGATCAAAGCGATGAAGTAGGGAATTTGTGGTCTTGTGAAGCATGGGATCGGGTGGAGGACGTGTGGCTTCTTATGCAAGAGCTTCTCGACCCTTCTTCCACACGGAAGGAGAGGACTCTGCAGTCTCTTTGCATTAATGGCCCTGCAATGCCGACTAAGGCTACCTTTGAAATTTTGCCATGTGTAAGTTTGGTGGGGAGAGGTGGCAAGATTCCAGAGGTTGGGAGGGCCTTTTCTGGTTCAGATTGTAGGTTCAGGTCATAGCTTGCTGGTTCAGATGCCCCAAGCTAGGAGATTTTGAATCTCGAACGTAGTAGAGGGAGTCCAATTCAACATTGAGTGTTCACTTCCGAAGTGTCAGCTGCGAATCCCCCTCCTTTTAATACTTTGCATGCCTGTTCTTGGGAGGAAGTGACACGTATCATGGAGCGGATTGAAGAAGAGGCAGGTGGTCGTCTTGTAGTAGATCCATTTGCGCGAGACCTTATCCGACGTGTGAACCCATTACCCCTTTCAACTCAATTGCCTTGTCGAACTAAGTCGCTCTTGTGCGAGGAGAGCCTACTTATATCCAACAGAGACCTAGCCCTATTTCCAGAGGTTTTCGAAGGGGATGTCTATCATTGCTGTGACGACGATTTTTCCATTCTGTCCAATCATCAAGATACAACATCCGACTGGGTTTCATCTTCCTCTAGGGCGGATCTGGAAGCAGCTTCATATTAAGCATTAGTTACCCTCTTTCAAGACAACGATCTAACACTTTTGAGTCAATCCAATGTGGAAGATAAAGAAAGATATGTGCTAGAAGTGGAGCCACTCTAAGTTTGGTGGGTCTGAACGATTCGATTCATCCAGGGGAGTTAAGTCTCTAGGCGCAAAAGGGCGTCTCAGATCCGAAATGGGCTAAGTTGGTTGAGGTTCTTAGAAAGAAGAAATGGATTAGGGATGCTTTGGGTCATGTGGTAAGATTGATAGGGCTTTCATTCAACGACTGTCCCGAAGATCGTGGCTTTGTTCCCATTTGTTGAAGCTCATGGTCAGGTCAAGAGCTATTTAAGATCTCCTAAGAAAGCCCTTAGAATGTCTACGAGCAATAGGAAACCAGTAAGCCTTTCATTGAATTTTTCTTTTTAATTTAGGGGAGATAGTTGCAAGGTCTAGGTAGGGGAAGAGGGGCAGATCCATTCCGAGATGAAGATATTATCATGGAATGTGAGAGATGCAGGAAGTACCAGCCAACGCACCAAAAGCTTCAAAGATGTTGGGGAAGCATCGGAATATCTGTTTATCTATGCCCTCTTAGGCAAATCGACGAAGATCTCCCCGTGGGCTACCCCGCATCTCACAAGTCCCACAGTGGGACCCACCCCATGGCCATTCTGCATCTCACAGATCCCACCTCGTGGGCCACCCCACCCCAATGTGGATATGCACCTACATCTTCCAATCACATCGGTAAGGAGACTCGAACACTGGTCTCCCGTTCTGATACCATTTTATACAAGGAGTACTGGCCAACGCGCCAAAAGCTCTAAAGCTGTTGGGGAAGCATCAAAATAACCCTTTATCTAGGCCCTCCCAGGCAAACCGATTAAGGTCCCACAATGGGACCCACCCCGTGGCCATTCTGCATTTCACAGACCCCACCTCGTGGGTCACCCCACCCCAGTGTTGAGATGCACCTGCATCAGTGAGGGGAGTGGGATCCAAGTAGAAGAGAAGACAAATAAAAGATGTGTGTAAAAGGAGTAAAGTTCAGGTAGTGTGTTTTCAGGAAATGAGGGTTCAAAACTTTAGAAAAAAGTTTATGGATACTTTGTGGGATGCCAAGAATGTATATTGGGTAGCCATTAATGAAGTGGGCATGTTTAGGGGTGTGGTGGCGGCGTGAGACTTGTCAGCTTGGTCTAAATTGGAGTGGTGGGGAGGTTTTTTTGTGGTTTTGAAGGAGTCTTCATCAGGTTTTTGTTGGCTCCTCACATTCGTATATGGTCTGAATCTTGAAAAGAGAAGGTAAGAGTTCTAGGATGAGCTGACGGTGACAAGATTCAAAATTTGCAGCCCATGGTGTATTGGGGGAGATTTTAATCTCTCGTTTTTCTATTGAAAGATCAAATGGCGGCAGGGTCATTGTAGGTATGAGGGCTTTCTCAGATTGGATTGACTTGCATGAGTTGATTAATCTTCTGATGCAAGGTGGTAAATTTACCTGGTCTAACTGGCAATCGAGTCCGCATATGTCCGGATTGGATAGATTTCTAGTTTTGCTAGAATGGATCAAAAAATTTCCTCTTATATATCAACATGCTCTGCTGAAGCCAATTTCTGACCATTGTCCAGTGATGGTTGCTGTGGACAAAGAAAAATGTGGTCTGAAACCATTAAGGCTCGAGCTCTCTTAGCTACAGGTTGGGGGATTTTCTCAATTAGTTAAAGATTGGTGGAATGCATTTGATGTAAAGGGGTTTGTGGGCTTCAAGCTTTGTTGGAAACTCAAGTTGCTCAAAGACAATCAAAACTTGGAAAAGGGCTAAACTCGGTAAGAGGGAGATGGAGACAGCTAGCATTTTTTCAGATCTCCAAGCTCTTGATTCGAAGGCGGAAGAAGGTGATCTATCTTTAAAAGATAAGGCGAAGAGATTACAACTCACTCGGATATATTGGACAAGGGTTTTGGAAGACGAAATTAGATGGCGACAGGGTTTGAGAAGTGTGTGGATCAAAGTAGGCGATAAAAACACAAAGTTCTTTCATGGTATCGCTAACGTGCATTCTAGAATTAACAAAATCAGCAACTTACTAGTCAATGGGGACCGGATTGAAGATAAAAAATCACCTTGCGAGAGAGGTAATTACTTTCGATTTTGACCTACTCTGAAGGGATGATTGGAATAGGGCGAGATTGGATTGGAACTACTTCAATTTAAGAGGCTCTCGGCTGATGAAGCATGTTCTCTAGAAGCGCCTTTCTCATTGGAATAGGTGAAAAGAGCCGTGGATTTGTTAGGAGGAGATAAAGCTCCCGATTTGGATGGGAACCCAATGGTGTTTTACCAAGTTTTTTGGGAGATTGTTAAAGTGGATGTCATGTCATGGACTTCTTGGTTGAATTCTTCGAGAGGGGTAGGCTGTCAAATGACCTTGGTGCTTCCTTTATTGCATAATCCCAAAGATATCAAGTGGAGGTTCTCTGAAGGACTTTGGGCCTATCAGCTTCATTGGAGGCCCTTATAAGATTTTGGCCAAAGTCTCAGCGACTCAGTTGTGAGGGGTTTTAGGGAGCATCATCTCCGATAATCAAAGTGCTTTCATTCTGAGCCGCCAAATTCCTGATAGCGCTTTAATTGTGCACGAATGTTTGGATTTAAATGCACAGATCAAGAGGTAAAGGCATTGCTTGTAAATTGGACCTAGAAAAGGCGTATGATCATGTTTGTTAGGGCTTTTTGAAATATATGTTGCATCGCCTTGGGTTTGGAGTGAGATAGAGAAAGTGGATAGGGGAATGTGTGGGATCGGTGTGGTTTTGCTCAATGGATCTCTGAAAGGCTTATTCAGGAGTTCTAAAGGCCTTCAGCAAGGTGACCCATTATATCCTTTTCTCTTTTCATCATCATCGTTGAGACTTTGGTGAGGATGCTTGACAAATGGTAGGTGGAAGGCATTATTACCGGTTTTAAAGTTGAAGGAACGGCTTCTCCAATTTCTCATCTTCAATTCGCGGGTGATACTTTATTATTCTGCATCGCCGATCCGGTCATGGTGGAAAACTTGAGAACTATTGTTCGTTGCTTGGAGGCAGTCTTGGGATTAAAGGTTAATATTATGAAAAATACGATGTTCGGGGTGCATATGGAGGAAGAGGAGATAAAGCAGTTTGCTGACATCTTTGGATGTGCTGTAGCCTGTAGGGGTGCTCCCAACCACTTTCGTGGGCCTTCCTCTATGCATAGGTAAGTTGACGAAACACCTTCGGGATAAGGTGGTTGCAAGGTTTGAAATGCATTTGTTGAGATGGAAGTGTCGGTATCTTTCTCATGGTGGCCACATCATGCTTATCAAGGCACAGTTGTATCGAACTTCCCCTTATATTTCGTGTCAATTTTAAGTGCTCTTTAGGCTTGAGAAGTTAAGGCGCGACTTCTTGTGGCATGGGGTGGAAGATAAAAAGGAAATTTCACCTTGTGGATGGAACAATGTTTGCAAGACATACGAAGAAGTTGGGGCAGGCATCAATGATCTCAAATCTATGAATTCGGCATTGCTCGGGGAAGGAGGACAGGGCGCACTTTGGAAAGAGGTTATCAAAAGTATGCATGGGTGCTTGCAGGAAGGATGGTGGACTAGGGACTCCTCGTATTATAGAACTTCAGCTTTGTGGAAAGGTGTGCTTTCTGTAAAGTCAGCGTTTATTGAAGGAATCGGGTTCTCTTTTGGGAATGGAGAGAGAATTCACTTTTGGGAAGATGTATGTATATGAGATTCTCCTTTGAAAGTAGAAGTTTCTTGGATCTTCTGCCTATCCTTGAATCCATCAATTGTAGTTTTAGATTGCTTCTCCTATGCAGGGGAGGAGGTGGTGTGGGACCCTCCATGTAGGCGTTATCTTTGTGATGAGGAGGTGGAAGAATTTGTGGCCCTTCTGAATCACATTCATCTCTAAGGAATTCTGTAACGGTAAGGGTGGCCGTAACGGCCAGCACCGTTACCTTTATGATACGGGTTGTAATGGCTGTTACGGTCTCTCTTTTATTTATTAAAAGAGAAAACCCTAACAACCTACATCTGCCCTGTAACGTTGGAAAAAAGAAATTCAAAAAACCCGTATTTGTCCCGTAACAGACCACTACGAGGCTGCTACGGCCTTTACGGAGGGTGTAACAGGCCGTTAATGGCGGTTATAGGTCATTTTTTGCATAACGGTTGTTACGACCCCGTAATGGGTAATGGTTGTCACCGTTACCTTTATTTAACAGCCTTTACGGCACACCATGTTCATCTCTGTCTCCTGGATGACAAATCAAGTGTTTTTTTGGTTCGATCCTTCTACACCTTTCTTAGTAAAAATTCCATGATTAAGGACGAGGTGCACACAAAGCATGTTTAGCATTATCAAGTTCTCCTAAGATAGCGGCTTTCGGATGGTTGGTACTTGGTAGGTAGAAAGAAGGTTTTGACAGTTGATAACCTTTGAAAAGGAGCAATGATTCTTCTAAATATTTGTTTATGCTGTACGGGGGATGAGGAAACGGTTGATCGTCTCTTCCTGCATTGCCATTTTATTGGTTTAATTTGGACAGACATGTTATCTCGCTTCAAAGTGATGTGGTCTTTTCCATCATCAGCAGGTGATCTCTTGAAAGCATGGCACGGATTGAGCTTAGGAAAAGAAAGGACGATTTTATGGAGAATTTCCTTCCTCGCTGTTTGGTGGTCTGTGTGGTAAGAAAGAAATGCTAGATGCTTTTGAGGTGAAAGTAAATCGGCAGAGGGTGTTTCCCAAAGGGCTAGAATGTTCATTATCAAGTGGGCCTCCATCATTGATAAGCTCAGGGGATGTAATTTTCTCTTTTTTGGGATGTGGCTGGGCTGCCACCTTGGCGGCTTGGAGCTGTTTTGTCTGTTTTGTTTTGTTTTTAATAAAATCCAAGTTTTTTTTTTTTCAAAAAGAAAATTGGAAATTCAATTCGATGAGCATCGGAAAGCAGCAATATTGGTAGACTTTCTGTCTTTATCTTGCCAGATCACTTTCTGATCTGCCATCTGGTGCAGTGAGTGATATATAACCCTATCTGAGTTCATTTTGACATCTCCTATCAATTTGCATCTTGATTTAGCTGCTATTTCATATTTTGTTACTTTGATGGAATTATATTATATATCATTCATTTGAATTATACACATTTGATACTATCCCAGCCTTTAATGGCTTCAAAAATTTCCACTGTACTGTTGACAGAATACCAGAAAACTCATCTCCCAGTGAACATATGGAATGGTGCTTATTTTAGAACTTCTGAAGAGCAAAAAAAAAGTAGCTCATTATTTAATTGAGATAGCTAAAACGAGGTCATCTTACAGTTTGATTTCCTTGCAGGTGGGAGCAATTTCACCTCAGAGTTTGCCAACTTTGATGCCAAGCATTCATGGTTGTCTTGAGAGCAGTGACTGGGCTACCCGTAAAGCAGCTGCTGATACGTTGAATGTGATGGCATCTCATTTAAGCCATTTGATTTCTGATGGAGCTGCTTCAACAATAACAGCACTCGAGGGTTGCCGTTTTGATAAGGTGCCTTAATGGATTCTACTTTCTTGGATTGAGTAAGCTTGGAATGATTTACTTATTTCGTGAATATATAGTTTCTAAATTTGTGAGTGTAGAGTATATGCTTAATTTTGGAACATTTGCTTCTTGTTGAGGAGCATGCTTGTCCTTCTGTTTTTGGAGTATATATTAATTTATTGGTTTGGTTGTTCAGGTCAAACCTGTTAGAGATAGCATGAACGAGGCATTGCAGCTATGGAAGAAGATTTCAGGAAATGGAGGAGATGGTGTCTCAGATGACTCAAAAGCTGGGTCTCATGGTTAGTGTGCAATTAAATTTGTCTTCTAAAAAACATCTGTCTAGGTAGCATTTGGGTGGACCACAGGATCATGGTTGAAGGGGCTTCTCAAGCCTGCTTAGTGAGCTTGATTTTTAGGGTGGCGCTGAGACTGCAACCCACACTAGCCTTTTGCCATGTTTTGATCGTGGTTGACAAAAGAATGGAAAGGTCCTGCTCTTACCTCAACTATGAATCTGATATAGCACCAGCATATTACGTCGACCTTAGGAACCACGAACACCCGATCAAGTCCCTTAATTCACTATGGTTTTTTTTTTGTTTTCGTTTGAGTTTGTGATTTGGTTCATATATAACACTGCAGATGGCAAAGATTCAGAATCAACTGAGTCTGCAGAGAAATCAGGCCTCAAAAGGTCAAATACCAGTGAGAGACGACTGGAGTCCTCAGGGAAGGATCCATCCAGTGCTTCTTCCCCTAATGCAGATTCTCTTTCCAGAGTCAAGGGTAGCAGCATGTCAGACAAAACAGTTGGCATATTGAAGAAGAGAGCACCCGCCTTGAGCGACAAAGAGCTGAATCCAGAATTCTTCCAAAAACTTGAGACAAGGGGTTCAGGTGATTTGCCTGTAGAAGTGGTCGTGCCCCGTAGATCTCTTCACTCTTCTCACTCACAAGGCGAAGAAGAATCAGAATTAAATGATGCTGATTCCATTGACAATTTGAACAACAATGGGGCGCCATGTGGTGAGGGTAATGATATTCATGGACCAGTCAATGTAAATTATCATAGCACCGAGAAAAGAGCAGGAGTGTACAATAAAATGCAAGATTTAGATGAGTATGCACGGGATAAGTGGACAGAACAAAGAATATTTAGGGGCAAAGACCCCAAAACAAGAGCTTTTGATGGTGATGACAGGATTGATATTAATCAGAGAGACCTATCTGGTGCTCGTGCTGGTTTCTCCAGAACAGATGGTCACTCTGAAGGTTCATTCATGAATAACAAAGGAAACTGGTTAGCTATCCAGAGGCAGTTGGCACAACTGGAGAGACAACAAGCCAATCTCATGACCATGTTGCAGGTTTGTATAAAGAAGAAATTGTTACTTTGAGAATCGACTGTGGAAATTTGGAAATGTAGCCTTTATGCCTCTGACTTCCTCTGGTCTATGGTTGTTTTCTTATTATTATCATGTGTGTAGTCATATATAGTTGTAGGTTCAACTTTTTGTTGGTGGCCTGCAATTATTTTCAGAAACATGTTAAAGTTTTGAGTTCATATTTGCAAGTGCCTTGTTGGGGATTGTTTCCCTTTCGTGTCCTTTTCCAGTCACCCCTTTGCTTTCCACTTCGTTCCCATGTTACCCAAGGTATTCAAAATTGGTTACGTAACGGTAACGGTCATAACCATTACACGTTACGGGGTTGAAACTGCTGTTACAGAAAAAACAGGCTGTAACGGGGACTGTAACAGCCCTGTAACGGTCCTGTAACAGTTTTTTCAAAAAAAAAACGGCCGTTATGGCTGTTGCGGCCTGTATCATAACGGCAACAGTGGTGGCCATTACGGCCACCGTTACCGTTTTGGAACACTTTGATGTTACCTAAATCACCTACCTCCTTACATTTCCTATTCTGAATCGTGCATCTGGATCGCGACTATCCATCTGAAATTGTGGTTCTATGCTCTTAGTATTGATTAAGTTCTAATGTAAATTTATTATCTAGAACATGGAATTTACATTCTGATGCATGCAATAGCATGCATATAATACAATACTATGTGCGAGGTATTTATAATGGTAGAATTCGTAATTTTATATTCAAATTACAATATTGATTCATACATAAAACAATATTGGATATGCCTAGCGTACGTAGTGGAGTGACCCACATGATCCTATTCCTAGCATACTGCGTATTGGAGGAAGTAGTGTACTGTGTAGCTGTTCCCGTTTTAGAGTGACCTGTGATCTAGGTAACCTTGCTTCATTCATCATGAATTTAGTCATATGGAAGGATCTAATGCTCCTTATATTTTCCCTTGACAGGATTGTAAACAGTTTTCAATGTTCTTGTTATGGTCAATTTCCTTGGCTGTCCTGCTCCCACAACAAGCAGGAGTTTTTATCATAGCAAGTTTATTGTTTGACAGGAATATCTTGTAGTGGCCAGTGCCTTTATGGTTGACTGATATATTCATATTTACAAGTTTATCTTTTTGTAGCATTTGCACAAGGAATCATTGGTTCTTTCAAATTCCCATGGCTTTTAGTGTTCTAGATTAGTTTCATTGCCTAATCGAAGATGATACTCCTACTGGTGCTAATTGGGCCAAAACTGAATTTCATTTCAGCGAGGCATGTCTTCTTGTTGCTTTGCCTATTGATGGAAGCATGCCATGTGAAGCTTGAGGCTCCTCATGCTACAAGTTCCTCAAGTTCAGGGTGTTTCTCATCTCTATTGCCTTGACTCTTGTGGAGCTCTCTCCAGCATAATATTCTATTGCAATAATTTTGTGTTTGCTGTGAACTTTAACAAGTATATAATTTGGAGTCGTAAAAAATGCTGCCAGAGTCATCATCCTAATAACTAACAAGTACTTCTTACAACAAAATGGAAGGGGTAAGCCTTGTGAGGTGTATTGGTATACACTGGTGGATAAAACCAGCGGAAGAAAGTTTCTGCATTATTCAATCAATCCTTAGACGAAGCTGGCATTGGTTCTCTCTTAGAATGGGTTTTGAATCTCCTGGTTCTGCCTTGAAGATTTTTACAGTTCTATAGCTGAGTGTCTAATAGAATCATACACTAACTATACATGCAATCTAAACTCATAGGTACTACCAAATAGATAATTTTAAGGTATTTTGGGCCCACATTACTTTTTATTTCTAATAGAAAAGGATATGCATGGTTGAACCAAAACGTAAATAAATAAATGAAACTCATGATTTTCCTGTCAAAACTAGTTGCTCTTCTTGTTTCTTTTTTTTTTTTTTTTTACTTATATTGCTTTGTACTTGTTGAAGTTGTAACTAGATGTTGGTTTTCAGATCTGGTATTCTCATAGATATTTTTGCAAATTGCAGGACTTCATGGGTGGGTCTCATGATAGCATGGTAACACTGGAAAACAGAGTGCGAGGTCTTGAGAGAATTGTTGAGGACATGGCACGGGATTTGGCAATATCATCAGGTAGGAGAGGTAGTAATTTGATGATGGGATTTGAGGGTTCATCTGGTAGGCCTTTAAGCAAGTACAATGGCCTCCCTGATTACTCAAGCTCCAAGTTGGGCCGGGGTGGTGATGGACGGATTCCATTCGCAGAAAGGTTTCTCTCATCCGATGGTATTGTTTCAGGAGTAAGAGGAAGAGATCCACCTTGGAGATCAGATGTATCCGATGCATGGGATTCATATGCACATGGGGCTTCAAGGAATGGGCATGTGAGTTCTAGAAGAGCTCCAAGTGATGGCAGGTTACCCAGAACAGAGCATGAAGGTGATCAGGTTGGGAATAGGAGAGTCTGGGATAAGGGACCAGGACCTAGGCTTGGGGAAGGGCCTTCTGCAAGAAGCGTCTGGCAAGCCTCCAAGGATGAGGCGACTCTGGAAGCTATCCGTGTGGCTGGGGAGGACAATGGGACTTCGCGAACTACAGCACGAGTTGCTATTCCTGAATTAAATGCTGAAGCTCTGACAGATGATAATTCAGGGCAGGAGAGAGGCCCACTTTGGGCTTCCTGGACCCATGCAATGGATTCACTTCATGTTGGCGACATGGATTCAGCATACGCTGAATTGTTGTCTACTGGGGATGATCAATTGCTTGTGAAGCTGATGGACAGATCTGGCCCAGTAATCGATCAGCTCTCCAGTGAAATAGCGAGCGAGATTTTGCATGCAATCGGACAGTTTCTGCTAGAACAGAGCTTGCTTGATATCGGTTTATCTTGGATCCAACAGGTACACATTTCATGTGGTTTTTTTTTGATTCCTTTTTCATTATTTCTGGATAGCTCAAATCATATCAATTTTAATTCATAATATCATATGCCTCAAGACAAATTTGGATCTGATCTCTGCTTGTAGTGGCTTTCTTTTATTTTCTTTTTGCTTTTGCCAGCAGGGATATATAATTAACATTTCAAATAAAAAAATAAAAATTCATATGCTTTTGTTATATATGTTGTGTGGATTTTTGCTGCCATGCATGCCATACAAATGCTGATGATATGACTTTCTGGATGCAAAATATATTATGCATTAAGAAATTACTCTGAAAGTAAATCTGCACGTGAATAATTTGAATAATGTATGGGAATAATGACTCTCGCTGACATCAGCAATGAAATTCTTGATTTATCTAATTCTTCATATGTTCATTTCTGTCAATTTTTTTCTGTGAGCTTAAAGAGTCAGCTGATAGGCTTGCAAAAGAGAGGATCTCTGTCCTGTTTTTATGTATCATGAAATCTCTGTGCTCTTTACTCGCATTCTCTCTGTTATCAGCAATAAAGTTGTTATCCAGAAAACCACGGTACTCCATTTGGGAATAGGTTTGTGCACACTGTAGAGTCTGTTGACACTTCATGACACTTGTACATGTGTTTGCACTCAGCGACTTGCCTGTGATGTTTAAAGTTCATAAGACTTGCATTATATAACATAATATTTCATGGTTGGAAAAAAAAAAAAAAAACAGAGTTGAATTAGGACATCGGGATTCTACTTGGAACCTATTCTTGGGTATTTGATCAATTTCCAAACTTGTTATGAGGAATAATTTGTTGATGGGATCATTGAATCCATCATAAGTAGGTAATCTACCACTTTGCATTCTTCTTATACATGTATCTTTTATAATTTCAAGCCAGTTGAATTATAGGTACTTTCTTATTTGAATCTTTCAACCCACTCAATTATAACAAGCAGCCAGCAGCTTTCTTTTATGTCATTGAAGATATCAGTATGTGGTCCTCTGCTTTCTTCTTAGTGAGTGGCGTCTTTTGGTGTTTCATAAAGGAATGAACAGAGGAAAGTAAACAAGTCGAGATATCATTTCAGTCGCCCTCATTGAATGGCGATTTGATTATTGACTCAACAACATCTTCCTACCCTTTGTACTCATCAATAAAAAGGGTGTCGTTGATTAAGTAATTGCCTTTTCCCTTTTTTTTTGTAAGCTGGGTTTGAACTCGAGACCTCAATGTTGAAACATGTGCTGCCTACCATTGAGCTATAGGTTTGAAGCTGTGATTAGGTAACTGCCAATAGTGCTCGATCAAATATGACTTACGAGTGAAATCTGTCAAAAGACAAAATTTTCCTAAATTTATTGGCAACAATGGAATTCTTTGTGAAATAAATAAAGGAAAAGGTGCAAAATGTTTATTCTTTAATAAAACCATAGTTGGCTCATTGAAATTTCTCATACCCAGAGTTTTTTTTTTTTTTTTTTTTTTTTTTTTTTTTTTTTTTGAGAATTGATAATTTGATTCCAAAAATATCATTACAGCCTAACAAACAAAATCCCAGTGTACGTGACCCTCTTGTCACATAAGCATTAGGCTTGCTACTATACAGAATGTAAAACAGATAAATTGTATAAGAACATCAGACTTGCTATGCTCTTCCCAGCTTCCCAAAAAAAAAAAAAAAACAGCTTTAGACCATCCTCGAAATTCCTGTTTTGATATTGCCCATCTGACAATCAGATATTAATGATTTCTACCGGTGCCTGCTCACTCTTGAATATTCTCTCGTCCTCTCCTTCCACAGGCCCTATGAAGTCCCAAATAGGCACATTACCCACAATGATTCCTTTTGCCCCTTGAGCAGTCCACCGAGCCATTCAACCACTGCTCTTCCTCTTGTGTTGTTGAATGATCATGCCACCCCCAATAGAGAGAGGAAATAGTTTCGCACTTTCTTAGCCACCTTGCAATGAAAGAATAGATGATCTACGGATTCTTCTTCCTTATACACGATGCCCCTGTTATTCCATTTCTTTAGATTATCTAATGTAAGAATCTTGTTTGCCATGGTGACCGAAGAAAAAGCTTCATCTCTATTAGCAACAAGGTGCTCCACACCCTTGCGAATGGTGGGCTTTAACCCTTTCTTGCTGTCAACACCTTGTCAAAGAACTTGACTGAGAAATTGCTATTAGCTGACTGCTTCCAAATTTTCCCACCGACAGTAAGTCTATCTATAGTTCTATACATCTTGCAGCTTTCTTAGAAGGTTGACAGCCCTTGATTTCTCATCGGAAAGGTTCCTAATCCTAATATTCATCACCATGGAATCCATCCCCCTCCCCTCCAACACCACCACCACCACCCACACCCACCTCGTAGCATCCATTCCGCTAGATTTGCACTGCTTGCACATGGATGCCAATTGCCCAATTTCTGGCCTTACGCCCTTCTGCAAGCCTTTAGGAACTCCATACCTCTTTTCAAAGAAGATTGCTGCCATTCAAAGAGAGGATTGTTCCATCTACACATAAAGCAAATGCAAAATAGCTGTGCAGTTTCTCGGAGGCTGGAAGTGAAGCCTATACCGTTCTAATTAATGGATCCCCTTTTGGGTTCTTCCATGCTTCCAGGGGTTTGCAGCAGGGAGATCCCCTCACACTCTTCTTATTTCATGTCATCTCTGAAGCTCTTAGTGGGATGCTGATGAGGGGTCAATCGGTTTATCTATTTCGGGGATTCCAGATCGGTAATGTCCCTGACATGATCAACCATGTGCTGTTTGCTGACGATATGCTTATTTTCTGTGAGGCTGATGAGTCTTTGATTGTCAATCTTCCGATGATCATTCGGTGTTTTAAAGTTGCTTCGGGTCTCAATGTTAATCTGAACAAAAGTGAGCTCTTGGGTGTCCGTCCTTTGTCAGGACGAAGTGGTTCGCTTCGCTGGTATCTTTGGGTGTCGAGCTGGGTCCTTTCCCTCTCACCTGGAGCTGCCTCTGTGTATAGGCAAGCCTGCCATCTATCTTTGGGATTTAGTCATTGAGTGCATGGAAAGAAAGTTATTGCCATGGGAGGGCAGGCTTCTTTCCTTTTGGCCGCAGAATAACTCTCATCAAGGTGTCCCTGTCAAACCTTCCCGTCTAGTCCTAGGTCCACTGCCCTAAATTAGTTTTGGTGAAGATCGATAAGCTTCGTAGGGACTTATCGTGGCAAGGGGGGGTGTTGACTACGAAGTTTCACCTCAATTGGATGGAGGTGTGCAGGCCAATCGTTGAGGGTGGTGTGCTAGAATTCGTAGCTTGGGGGAGGTCAATTCAGCACTATTGGGGAAATGGGTTTGGAGATTCGGCCTTGAAGAGGGAACCTGGTGGAGGTCAGTGGTGGCTGGGAAATATGGCCTTTTTTTTATGGAGGTTAGTGGACCAAGGATCCTCTCTTTATCATGCTTCCTTCATCTAGAAGGCAATTGCTCGGATGTCCAATCTTGTATTCTATAGGGCTGAGATACATTTAAGGGACTGCGACCCCTGTAGTGTGCCTCCGTAATCTTTTTTTTTTTCCTATTGCTTTGTCCACTCAAGAGGTTCCAGAAACCCCTACTTATGAATTCCTCTGCGAGGATAAAAATGCTAGGGGAGAGGGGATCTCCCTTGGCCCCTGTAGGACTTGAAGAATTCCAAAACCCATTTATGACAGTAACCAGCAGTTCTTCCAACACTTCTCAGGGTTACGATTCAAAAGAAGGCCTAGGTTCCCATGTATTAGGCGGTGGATTTCAGACCATTGCTGAAGTGCCTTGGCTATGCTACCCCTCATAAAGAAAATGGAAAGCAAGTCAAAGCTTCCTTATTCAACAGATCCTTTCCTCCCTGCCTTTGTAGATAAACTGCAATCCTCCCTGGGATTCTCTTTAACTTCTAGTGCATTTTTCTATATCTATTATGTTGGCACTTTGTAATCTCAACTTATGCATCGTACTTCATGATTCTGATCACAATAGATTCTCCTTTCATGGCTTGATGATCTGCTCACCCCTTTCTGTTTGAGCTTGCAGTTGACAGATCTTGTGATGGAAAATGGCCCTGACTTCTTAGGCATCCCCATTGAAATCAAGAGAGAGCTTTTGTTGAGTTTGCATGATGCAACAGCGGTGGACCCTCCTGAGGATTGGGAAGGGGCCACAGCAGATCAGTTAATGTTACAGTTAGCATCAGCGTGGGGGATCAACTTACAGCAGCTCGAGAAGTAATGAAATATTTTCCATGGGTTTTCTGTTCCCCCCCCCCCCCCCCCCCCCCAAAGGTCCACTTGGATCTTGAATATCATGTATTCTGATATATAATCGTGTGAACCTGGAAATGAACTGATCTGTTTCAGAGAATTAAATACCATTGATTTTGATTGCAAGAACTGGAAATTAGTACCCTATAAATGTTCATTTCCATCTGCCTTGTATGTGTGCTAAATTTGTGTGGGACTTTATTAAAAAACGATGCTTTCCCTTGAAGTAAATAACCAAGGAATACCAAAAAGGTTTCTCTGCATTTATTTGAACCTTTTTTAACATCAGTGGTCAATGTATCTCGTTACCATCAGGAATGTCTAGCTTTGATGTTCAACACAACATCCATCACATTTAGTTAATTTCTATTGGAGAATTATAAGTGGAGATGCATGATTAGGGAACCTTGACCTCAGCTGGACGATTGGCCAAGTGCCACAGCTCATTTGCTGGGGCCCAATGGGGATATGGACACGCCAAGAATGGACCACGGGTGGGGACCTTGACCTATTAATACTTGACCAGAGGTACTTCTAATTAGTGTTTTTGGTATCGGTATTGATGCATGTAGGTACCCTTGGAATACAGAAACATATTGGGTATCGCTCGCATGGGAAATATTGTATAGATTGCTATATTAAAAGGACATCATTATACACTTGGAACTCAAGAGCATTAAAAAAACTAGTACACATAATAAGTTTCCTTTGTATAGGGACCTAAACGATGTGTTGCCTAATAGAAGTGATGCAATTATATTCAAAATCAGGTCATATAATTTATAGATCATGGAAACCAAGCATGAAAGTTGAAAATTAGTGGACAAAATTGAAAATCAGATTTCCCCCCAAAAACTTCAAACTTGAAAATCAGAGGTCAAAACTCACGATTAAGCATGTAAAATCATATAGAACTATTTTTTTTATACACGCACACATACCCCACACACTCATTCCGTAGTGGAATTTCACCACCTATGGGTACTCGAACCCAAGTGTTGAAACTCCTAAGAGTCTACCACCCTAGCAAGAGTAAGGACCCATATATAACTAATTTCATTCTATTGATTCTAAATGATTCAAAGAATATAAATATGAAAAGAAAACTCATCAATTTTGTTTCTGGTGCCGCATGCTCTCTGATCTTGATTTCTGCACTCAATTCCCACTCTCCAAAGATTGAAAAGGAGGGGGCACTCAAATCCCATTCTCTCCAAAGATTGAAGAGTGGTCAAAATTACTTTAGAAACCTAATTATAACCCAAAAACAGAAGAGGATTTTTGGATATTTTGGTGATATATATATATTTTTTTTGCAAAGGGTACCAACTCTCGTATGGTATCAATGATACAAAGAAGTTTATATCTGTGATATTATGATATCAATGATACAAAGAAGTTTATATCTGTGATATCATCAAAATATAGCATTGACCGATACTATCAATGCTAGAATCACTGCCCTAACAAGATGAAGGAACATTCCAAAAACCATGTTGATCTGAAACTGAGGCAGGCCAAACCTACGTTAAGCAGTTTCAATTTATATATCATTTCAAAAACCACATTCCATGCAAAAGCTTGTAAATGTTGGGAGATACTGGACCCTTCCGCCAGGGAACATTTGCCATCTCTAGAGCCTCCCTTATATCAGATGATTTGGCCCCTTCCAATGAAGTCCCAGTATCTACAGAAATCCTGTGGTTAACAGCACTTGAAGGGCCGGTTTGGATGCAGCTACAACAAAAGGGATTTTCCCACGAGCAATTGCGTAATGACTTTTTTCGAAAACCAATCTGATTGGCTTTCAATGAGTGGCCTTTTTCAGTGCCTATTTCAACTCGTGAGGGATCAAAACGGGTTGCAGAAGTGATCCAAATGCATGACATGAAATGGGGCTCAGTTCAATATCGTGTATTTTCAGAGCCAAACAGCATTTGATAAAAACCCCAAGCAACAACTCTGCTTGTGCTTCTCCAAATGGTGTTTCACAGTTCCTGATACCCACTAGTATTAGGTTTGGATGCTTCCATTTTCGGAAATCGAAAGAGGAATTCCCACAAATAAAGCAGGTTACAAAAGAAGATTTAAAAAACAAAAAAATAAAAAAAAAAAACACTTTCTGCTCACAAGGAACTATTACTATATACAAATGTAGCCCGACGCTGTTTGATGGCCTCAGCCATGTCGATCTTCACACAGGAGAATTACACAATGCTACACCAGCAAGCAAGCCAAACCAAGTCTCTTACCACCTCATTCCGATGTGCCCCGACGGCCGCAACAGCAGAAATAGGTCTCCGTGTCAACATGGGCCCACCACCAGACTCCGGGAAATTATCACGAATGGTCTTCTGGTGGTACAGGTGCAAGTTCATCCTCTGGGTCAAAAAGACGACCCCTGATAGAAGGCTGTCGGCTTCCTAGCTTCAAAAAAAATCTCTGTCCGCAAATAGTGGGTCTGCTGCTTATTTGGCAGCATACCAGTTTTGTTCACACTTGGCATCGACCGCTAAGTCGACCTTGAGGAAATTGGTGCCGTAAAAGGGTTTGGACATGCACTCGACAACAATTGCCTTGGCTATCTCTGATGACTCTGTGGGCCCTTCCAATATGACTTCATCATGCACCTGCTTCCACAACAATGTCATTTCCTACACTCTTCTTTCTACATCTCATGTAATAGCAAAAAGAAAATAAAATTTAAGTCTCTTTTGAGTAATGAAAGATGCATATTCAATATGATGTGAAGATCAGTATCATCTGTAGAAAAAAACTAATTATAGGAGTAACAATAATTTTATTGAAAGAAAGAGAGTCGTTAGAGAGGAAGATGAGAGAATAAGCCTGCGCCAATCCGGTTCTATAGTTCCATAATTTGAAAGATAAGTGTCTTGCTGGAATCTCCAAATCTCAGTTCTACATTCCATAATTTGAAAGATAGCAAGTGTTTTGCTGGAATCTCCAAATCTTCAAATTCCAGTCATGAAATCTCAGATCTGTGCAGGACGCAATATACTTGGGGAGTTTTGGTCTCCACAGTTCCTAGGATCAAACAGGCTACAGGAGAAATGGGATGGCTACTTGCAAGAGTTGGATCCACACATAGCAATGTGCGGGCAAAACATCCTGGACATTCATCAGATTCAGGCAGGCCCTGCCATTTCCTGAAAACAAGGCCAGTCCAGCCACCAAGTAAGCTACATGCATAACCAAAAAAAAAAAGGGAAAGTTGAAAAAAGCGCCAACAATCCACGTTCAGCTTACACATGTGGCCCACCTGATGAACGCCGTGGATCTTGCACCCACATCAACACATATTGGAGATAGTAAGATTGAGAATCCTACTCTCGTGAATAGCATAATCAAAGCTCTAACTAAAATACAATTGTGAGGCTCGGACATCTTTGTATGACAACACATGCATTTCTTGGCATTTAAAAGAATCGGAGCTGTTTTGTGTATTAATCAGATGACTAATAGCTAATGTTCTCTCATTTGATTTTGGAATGAAATAAGTAAAAATAAATAAATTTGGAATCAGATTTAACTCTACCTGCAAGAGCAGCCTCCATCCAAGCTCCTTCAAACGAGCATTCCTGGATATCTCGAGCATGGCACACATAGCAACATCTGCCGCGCTACCCTGTTGAATTTGCAAAAGTCAGAGACTCAAAAGAACAAGTACTCAAATCAGTAAAAGCAATTTTGCAAAAAGGAATATAGCTATATGGACACGTGGGTGTACGAAGTTGTTAATGTCAGAAAGCAGAAGCAAATTGCAAGACCTTAAGAACAAAATGAAGAGTTGTGTAAGTCTTAGGTTCCTCCTCTTTGCGAGTATGAAAGAGTTAAAATTCCTCTCTTAATTCCTTAGTGTACGTCTGGGTTCTCCTAAATTTATGCAGTGAATAGAATGCACACCACCAAAATTCCTTATTTCACTTGAGATTTGGGACTGGTAAATTGGAAATGAAAACCCATCCATATGGGTTTCCATTCCCCGATCAGTTACATAAGTGAGATTGATTGGTTCAGCTGAAAAGTGAAACCAATCCTGAATTCGGGATACGTCCAAACAGGTCCATCACTACCGAAATGTAATTTCACGTCAAAAAATAAGTAAGAAAAGGTGCTTTTTTCTTCTTCTTTTTTCCCCAGGTTGCCAGAAGGCTTTAACAGTCATTAAGCCATCCAAAGGATCCCATATCATACAGCTACATTAATTTATGTTTCTTCAAAAGACTGGAAGGTGCAAAGAGAGAAGCAAAGCATTCAGTACTGAGTGTGGAGGAAAGAACCTGCACTGGGGTGTTAATAGCGGCTCGTTCAATGTGGCCTCTGTGGGAGTTACTAGCATGAGCAAGCGAAGGAAAACGGCGGGTCCGGCCTAGCAGTGTATAGACACACTGCTTTGTGTGCGCTTCCTTCTTGCGCTTTTGTTGCCAGCTTAGAACTTCCTTCCTTTCTTTATACCAGAGGTTTACCGTTTCCCTAGCTTCTTTTACAGAAACCTGAGGACGAAAATGGCAACTCAATGAGTTCAATTTGCATTGGGACTCCCGACAGAATTTCCATTAAATTGAGACAATATGCATGACATGCCATGGGTAGAAAGAAGACTTAGGACCTGTTTGGATTGCAAATTAAATGATAATGATGATATTTTTACATTACTTCAATGTCAAATCATAGAGAAAAATACATTGATGTGCACGTCTGTATAGGAGATTTTCACTACAATATAATGTAAAATTATAATGATTACAAATTCCTTTTACCAGCCTCCTATCACATCTACATTTGACCGTCGAATTACATATTTAAGCAAACGTTGTAAAATCGTAATGATGGCGCCTTTACAGTACATCTATGTAATTCGCAATCTAAACAGGCCGTTATGGTTTTCAGAAAATGAACATTCATGACTTCAATTGGGATCGAAAACAATAATTTCGTGAATGGGATGAAAAGAAAATGTCAAATGGTACCAGTTCAATCAGCATCGATTCCATAGAACAACAGTATTTTAAGGGGCCCGTAATGCGCACGGCCCGTAATGCGCACAAGAGAAGCTATAATATTTCTTCACTTTATCACACTGCAACACAATCATAGGGCGCATACAATTGCAACACACCAGGCCCCAGTTAAATGTGGAACATTGGTTGTCATTTTCCAGTTTCATTGGATGGCTATAAGGACATGTTAGGATATGGCCTATCCCATGATGGACCCACCAGATCAACAGCTTTTAAAGCAGAAACGTGGGCCCCACCTGTATCATAACTGGGTGAAATAAAACTTGCTTTTGCTTTCTTTTGACCGAGCATCATATAGTAACTCAGAAGAAAAATGTCTTCCCTAGTAGTGCACTCAGAGATTTTGGAGGTCAGCAAAAGAATCTGCAAACGGAAGTTAAAAACAAAAAAACGAAACAGGAAACTGCGCTATTAACTAATTGCGTTGACAAACAGTTGATGACCTGAAAGTGGCTACACTGCATCAAACCAGCATTCATTTTCAGGACAAAAATCACAATCAGAAATGCAAGGGAAAAAAGACATATATAAAACAAGACGAATCTGGCCACAGGCAGCCACATGTTCATCTACCCCCATCAAAACAATTAATAGCAGTATGCATACCTTCCAATCACGGGCCAGCCCAACAGGAGTTTTCCCATATGCAATAGAGAAGTTGAGCATTTTTGCTTTTCTTCTCTCAGAAGCAAACGCATCCTGAAATAAGAATGCAAATATATATAAAAAGAAAAAAAAAAAAATCATTATCAAGAAACAAAAGTCATGCAGCATAATCCATTTAAAATATGTTCACGAATATTTTCAAACTTTACAGGCGTGTCTAGATGGACTGGAATTCAGTTGCAACAATTACTAAAGTGCAAAAACTATATTATAATTTATAATTTCTTTACTTGTGAGGGTATAGTGAGCTCCGGATTGCAACTATCTTACTTGAAGTTGGACTCAAGTGACCTCTAACTAGTAACTACAATTTCAGAGCAACTTTCTCATTATGAATACCTGGAAAAATCAACTTATGCCATTTCCACTTGATTATACCATATGTCTGCAGGTCAGTTTGCTTGTGAATACAAACATAGTTTTAGGGTGGCAATGGGCCAGGGTTTGCGCCCCTAAAATTGGACCGTGGCCGCACCCAAGCTTGAAATCTAGGCCCAGTCTTCTGCCCGCTCCAATCACCAAGTAAGCCACAATTAGAGAAAAAGATTGGATGGTTAAAGACACTTGTGTGTGGCAATGTTTTCCGTATCATTATTGTGTAATGCATCGCACCCTTGGAATATGTATACATATCAGTTATCGCATGGGATATATCGGTTTGATCATGCAATGTATTGCATGGGCTATATCAGAGCTACTTCCTCATTATGAATACCTGGAAAAATCATTAACTTTTGTCATTTCTACTTGAATGTACCATATGTTTGCAGGTCTGCTCGCTTGTGAATACAAACATAGCTTTAGGGTGGCAATGGGCCAGGTGGCTCAGCTCTGTAGGGCCAAGGTTTGGGACCCTAAAATTGGCTCATGGCCAGGCCTGGACTTGAAATCTAGGGCCAGTCCAATCACCAAGTGGGCCACAATTAGACAAAAAAGAAGGGATGGTTAAAGACACTTGTGTGTGGTTCCCATCCACCATACATAGGCAGTTTAAAGAAACTTGTTGGCTCGGGGTATGTTTCAATGATCCAAACCATTTACATGATGGGACCTATAGATGGAGAATACCAAAACTAAAAGGCAAAAAAAAAAAAAAAAAAAAAAAAAAAAAAAAAGAAGAAGAAGAAGAAGAAGAAGAAGATTGGATGTATTCCAAACCTTTGATCATTTAAAATTTTTCCTTAAGGGATAGCTCTCGCTTCACCTAACTTTGTAGGGCCAAGGCTTAGGGGACTAGGGCCTAGTTTGGCCCATTGTCCCCATTACATAGCTTACATCACCATCACCATTACCATCTAAGCCTCATCCCAATTACCCACATGAATCTTGTTCTGCCATCAGATTCGTAATGAAGATTATGGCATAAGTTTGCCAACCTGCTGCAACCCTCTATCCGTGCTTGGGAGCGGCAATGGGAGCACCAAACTCCCACAGTCGCAATGTAATAGAATATTACATAGGTTGATTACTATCAAACACCATCTAATAGTCTATCACATAGTTTGATTATAATCAACAAGTTCCTAAGTAGCTTCATCTACTTTTCTCGAGTTCGTGTTTCTTTCATCTACAATTAGAGGACCAAAAAGAAAAGTCACACAAGCCTCTGTACAGGGGTGGTTTGGACCAAAGTTAGCCAACCGAACATCATGAACCCATACTGACTCCATGGTTGGAACTTTCAAATTACAAGCTTGGAATATAAACATTAAATATAAAAAGACAGGCTGACTCAGTGGTTGCAACTACCAAATAACAAAACTTGGAATATAAGCATCAAATATAAAAAGACATCTAAGAAAATGACTAATTCCTCCAAAAAAGAAACATCAGGACAGGTTAGAAAAACAACATGCACGCATGCCATGTCTCTAATCTACAGCACCACGCCTGCTTCAAGCAAGTAATAATATCATCTTTTGAAACACAGCAATTTAATAAAACTATCAGGGCTAGAATAATACAATTCCCCCCCCCCCCCCCAACACAAAAATAATAATAATAATAAATAAATAAATAAGAAAAAAGAAAAGCTTGGAATATAAGCATCAAATATAAAAAGACATCTAAGAAAATGACTAATTCCTCCAAAAAAGAAACATCAGGGCAGCTTAGAAAAACAACATACACACATGCCATGTCTCTAATCTGCAGCACCATGCCCGCTTCAAGCAAGTAATAATATCATCTTTTGAAACACAACAATTTAATAATACTATCAGGGCTAGAATAATACATTTGTCTCCAATTCTCGTACCACTATTCATGGTTGTCTTATTCCCCCACACACAAAAGATAAGTGAAATGAGATACTTTCTGCATTACCTTTAATAGAGGAACTGGAGGTTTGTCTTCCCCAGGTTGAGGGTACCATTCAAGCAACACCCTCTTTTCCTCTACTGCCTCGCGAATGTGTGGGTACATATTCATTGCCGTCCTTGAATGGAAATCCCCACCAGCCTTGAAGGCATTCAACATGCTCTTACAATTTGCAAGATGGGCAAGGATCCGAAGCTCCAGCTATACGATAAAGTTTATTTCCATAATCAGATCAAATTAATACAAAAAATCCAAATATATTTTTGCTAGAATTCTACTTCTCATGGAAAATAAATGGGTGGATGAGCTGTAACCTGTCCATAATCAGCCACAATGAGAGAGTTTCCTGGTGCAGCTATAAATGCCTGCCGGATTTTGTATCGGTCCTTCTCTAAAGCTGGCTGATTCTGATTAAAGGAAGCAAGGGAATGTCAACAATCTTGCAACGTTTTCAACAAAAATAAAGCCGTTAAATATTGGCAAACATATCCTTTTGAGGTAAGAAAGAAACTGTCTGGCAAATTTATAATGTTCTGACACACATGCAGGCACACACACGAGAAATGCTCTTACGCAACTAGTTGTATGTCCAACTAGTTGGCATGTGGGGGTTATCATGGTGTTTGTATGACAACTCATCCGTCTAGCAAGGTTGTCCCACCATAAAAAATAGGATGCCCCAAAAAATCAAGACGATACAACCATGAAAATGGGATGTTCCACATGAATGTGAAATTTTTAGGTGTTGTTTCATGGTTTTCTATAGTGTACATGTACCCCACCTAATAGTTGGATCAACCTGATTTTTGGAGCATCTCATTTTCATGATGAGATAATCTTAAAGGAGAGGCAAGATGTTGTACAAACCCCACACTCCAACTAGTTGGACGTACAATTAGTTGCGTTTGAGCATCTTCCCTTTCTTTGAGAGGTAACAACAAATTTATTAGAAAACCAACAAAAAGCGGGAAAAGAATACAAACTAGAAAAACAATCAACACTCCCAAGGGGAGGAAGGAAGAGCCCCATGGGCCGCTTTGACAAAGGGAACCCAATCCTTAACAAAACCTTCAACTATACGAATCACAGCCTCCAAAGTAGCCTTCCCATTTCTAAAACATCGCTCATTCCGCTCTTTCCAAACCACCCAAAAAATCGCCAAGATAAGGAGCCTCCAAACAACCTTCCTGGCTTTCCCAATACTGCCCGCATGCCAAGACCAAAGAAGGGCCTCTACTGAACTCAGCATCACCCGGTCCATGTGAAGCACATCTAAGAAATAATTTCACACCTTCTGAACAAAGGGGCAATGAATGAAGAGATGGTCAATCAATCCCACGTCCTCCACACACATCAAACAAATGTTAGGGAGAATAAGTGATCTCCGTTGAAGGTTATCTATGGTCAGAACTCACTTTTTACCCACCAACCAACCGAAATCCACAACTTGAGGAGGGGTGCCATAAAACCAATGATGAAACAGATGCGATAGAGTGGCAAAGATGGTCTAGCAAGATAGAAGATTAAACATCAACCGAACTAAGAATTTCCCAAATTCCCAGATGGATGATCTTTCTAGATCATAAAATCCTCTTCCCGAGGCGAGGGGTTAACACATTTGAGGTAACCGAGCAGCTCAATAAGCTCCAGGATTTCAGCATAGAGAAGACTTCTCTAGCATGGGGGACCTCAAACAATAGAGCCGTCATGAAAAGAATAACATTGGGTGACCAAAATGGAGCGATCCATCCAAAGTAAAAGATGCCAGCCTAGGGAAAGATTCATCCGAAGTAAAAGATGCCAACCTAGGGAAAGATTCTTGCAGCAGTCTATCCCCACACCAAACATCCGACCAAAAAATCTATGCAAAAACAATTTCCTAAAGCGAAAACAATCCCTCTGTGAACAAGCTGCCCAGTTGAGGCAATCGCTTTCCATATGTTGGAAGCATGACAAAAGGAGGTGCTCTTAACAAACTAATCACCTTCACAAGTTCCATATTTGCTAGCAATTATCTCTCTCTAGAGCCTACTCTGCTTGTTGTCGAATCGCCAAATCCATTTCCCAAGAAGAGTTGTATTCTTAAGGTTTAAACTTTTTATACCCGCACCCCTTCAGCTATCGGTTTACAAACCTCCCCCCAAGAAAGGAGGTGAAACTTCTTGCTTTTGTTCACTCCTTTCCAAAAAAAGTCCCTATTGAGTTTCTCCAACTTGTCAATAACCAATGGCAGGCACTTGAAAAGAGACATGAAATACACTGGCATGTTTGAGAAGGCCGATTTGATGAGGGTTAACCTTCATCCCAAAGACAAATGTCAGCATTTCCAAGATGTCAATTTCCTTTCGATTCTCTCTATTACCTTGTCACAAAGATGTTCTGCAGGCTTTCCGATGCACAAAGGTAAACTGAGATATGTGGAAGGGAACGCTCCAGTCTCACACTCAAAAATCTTAGCAAATAAGTCCAAATCTCAAGGAGAAACATAGATTCCTTAAAGTTCGGTCTTGTGACTTGTCCATATGAATCTTGAGGCCGGAGATTGCCTCGAAGAAAATCGAGATTTTACGAAGATTGTCAACAGAAATAGCATCTGCATCACAGAACAAAAGAGCCACATTTGCATATTGGAGATAACTGACATGCAACCCACCTTTGGACACAGAAAAGCATCTAAAAAGACCACTGTCGACACCTTTTGAGAGCATCCTGCTAAAAGCCTCTCCAATCACGACGAATAAATACAGCGAGAGAGGATCCCACACCTAAAAAGATCATTTTGGTGAACCATTACCAAGGATAGAGAAGGAGGCAGTTTGCACATACGAACGCATCCCACCCCTCCACTTTTAACCACAACCCACTCGATCCAACATATAATCCAAAAATTCCCCATCGACGTGATCATAGGTCTTCTCTAGAATCTGATGGCCTAGCACAAAGGCCCCTTAGTTAGTAGCAATAACCTTAGATAGAGCCCCCTTGAACCTAACAGCGGGGATCTTTGCCATAATCTTGTAAGGGCCTCCAATTAAATTTATGGGACGAAAATCTTTCATCTCATCGGCTCCTTGAAGCTTCAGAATAAGGACTATAAAGGATGGCCCAAGCTCCACCAATAGCCAACCCCAGTCATAGAATTCCGAGACATAATCCATAACATCCTTCTAAACGGAATGCCCAAAAAACTGATAAAATGCAATCGGGAAACCATCAAGACCAGGGGCTTTTTCCCCACACATCGAATTGATAGCAGCTTTCACTTCGTCTGCTATGGAAAAAGGTGATTCCAAAGTTTTTGCATCCGTTTCCGAGAACTTGTCGAACAACAAATTGTTCAATCGAGCCATGTTCCAAGTATCGGCAGAAAGCAAGGACGTATAGAATATAATAATGGAGTCGCAAATCTTTCCTTTGTCCAAAATCCTCTCCCCATCGACGTTCAAGTTGCTAATATGGTTACACCTAGCTCTAACACACAATACTATGAAAGAAGCGAGTATTCTTGTCTCCTTCTTTGAGCCAAACTGCCCTCGATCTTTGCCGCCATCTAATTTCCTCCTCCTTTGCTCAATTGGAATATTTAATCAGAAAGGCAACCCTTTTGACCCTATCCTCTCTCGGTACCTTCTTTTAAGAGGTCAAGGAGTGGATTTCCTTGGCCATATTATCGAACTTAGTTTCAGGAGCTCCCAAGACCTCCTTTTTCCAGACTTTGATCTTTTCTTTCCGCAACTTGAGTTTTTTGCTTAATTGGAACCCTGCATAGCCTTCAACCTCCAGCTCTTTCCACTAGTCAGCAACCATCTCCTTGAAGCCTTCTATTTCCAACCAAGACAGCTCAAACCTAAAAGGTTTTAAGGCCCTAGTTATCTGAAGTTACCTCCAGCGAGATAAGACCGTGATTGGAAGTAAGCCCCGACAACCCTACACTGGCAAACCAGCGGAAAATTATAAATCCAATCGGGAGAAAGTAAAAAATCTGTCCCAACGAGATAAAATTGCATTCTGCCTACCCTTTGACTATGTGAATTTAGCACCTTCCAATGGCAAATCCACCAAATCATGTCTGGCCACCCAATCAGAAAACTTTTTTCATACTGCTAGTGATTTGTCCTCCATTAGACTTCTCATGAAGGAATCAAACAAAGTTGTAGTCACCTCCCACACACCACGGCGAATCCCATTTCTGTCTTGTAGAGTTCAATTCTTCCCAGAACAGCTCCTGAAAATATCATTTGTTCTAACTACTCTAGAAAAGAATCATGTTTAGAAAAGAATCCTTCCCGATAGCTTATCCGATGATCTTCTCCGATATCCTTCTCCAATGACTCCAAACCCTTGAGCTTCCTTTTATTTTGCGTCCTCTTTATGGCTCCCACCGACTAATCTTTTACCGGGAAGGATTCTTGGTCTGCTTATCGCACTCTGTTGTCTGATCACGAGGAAGGTCAGTGGACAAAGGTCCTTCCCAAAAGACGCAGTCAGTTCCAGGTGGCCAATAGGCACAGTAAATATGCCAACTACCTCACCCTCTTCGTCAAAGGCTATCCGCATGGCTGGTTTCCTATTAACCTTGAAAAAATCTTCGGCCGAGCGGAAGCAGTAATGGATGTGGTTATGCCGAGAGATAGAGATAGTGGGGAATATCGTGGGTTCGCGTTAATCCGTATGGGGAGCGAATCTGAGCTGGCTAGAGTGGTGGATATGCTCCATGGAGACAGCTTCGACGGTTGAAAACTATTAGTGCGAAGAGCTAGATTTGGTCCCGAAACTCTTTCCAAACCTTCCATTCGCAATCAGTCCAACTCCCACTCTAACATCCCTTCCTCCTCCTCCCAACATATCCAGCCTCTCCCTAGAGCCGGCATCAACCGTTCTTCTGCTTAGACCGTCTCTTTCAAAGAAGCCCTGGTAAAAGGCTGTACACCTATCAATGTCTCTTCCCCTCCTTCTCCGACGACGGAGGAGCCCTCCCCCTCCTATTTGCAGCAGTTTCACAAGACAGACAGAGTATCTCCCTCGGACGACTCCCTAACCATTGATCAAGTAAAGTTCAATAAGAACAGAGTTGAGTTGGCCAAAACCGTTGTCATCATCACAGATAAGGGAGCGACTATCCCTTCCGTCAAGGCCTGGTTTAAAGATAAAACTGGCTTTCAATACGGTAATTCCGATCTCAAACCTATTGGTCCTGATTCTCTTTGGGTTAAAGTCTGTCCTAGCCTTAGCCCTGACCTCCTTTCTACGGTTGGGAATTCTCTCGCTTTTGGTCCGGTAGCCAGCATTCTGCCTTGGGAGGAATTTTCCATATTTGGCAAAGAAAATATCTGGGTTCTCATATGGGACGTCCCCTTGGAATTCTAGTACGATGAATTTCTTATAGCCGCAACATCTACCCTGGGTTTTATCCTGGAAATGGACTCCAAAACCCAACTAGGAGTCGAGCTCGACATCATCAGAGTGTGGATTCACAGGAAGAAAGGCACCCCACTCCCTGAATTCGTCCGTGTTAAGGCGGATAATCGGGTAGTATTACTCTTGGTCCAAAAGGAAGTGTCTGGATCCAGCCATCTTAGATGGGGCGAGGTCTGGAGGACTAGAGATCTCGATCGCCATCAGCCGGAGCAGTTTCAGACGAGCAGGAGCACTATCTCCATACTCCGGTGGAGTACCGAATCTGGGAGCTGTCAATTCGACTGCTGACGCCGACTGCTATGATAGCTTGGTGACGTCACCCACGATACGTGGCGGAACCCCGAGCCTCCTCTCAAGCCGTATCTTTGAATCGCACCGTTCCGTGCGAGAGAAGGTTCGGCACATCCCGCAGATTGCGACACATGGGACATCTTCCTATCCTCTGTTGTCTTTAGACGATCCGACGGCTAAAACACAGCCACACGTCCAACCTCCATACCATCTCCCGCGCTGCCAGCAAGATGTTATCTCATCTATCCCATCTAGTCGCCACGCGGCATCTGATTGTCCTGCTGAGTGCATCTCACCCGTCCACATATCTACATCGCCGCATCTCACTTCCCTAAAGGAAATCGGGTCCACGGAGGCGAATCCCTCCACCCGACTCCGCCTCGCGCATAACACATGGGCCTCCCTCTCTGTTGCTGAATCAGTTCCCCTAAATCCCAGATTTTCTTCGGACGCCCATCCTCATGAAACAATGTTCCCCACTTAAACCACTCTTCCCTTAGCCTCCACTTGGCATCGGCCGATGTCTCTCAATCCTGCGAGGATATCTTGGACACTCTCCTCTCAGATTCTCAAGGAGACGAGTCCTGTCCTCCTTTGCCTATCTCCTCAGCTTCCAAGAGACAGGATTGGGCAGATATGGGACCCTTGACTCTCTTCCAGGAAGAGGACCCTAGTGAGATCATCATCGCTGAACCGCTCCAGATGAGAGCGGAACCCTCCCATTAGCAACAAATCGACAGCTCTTTATCTCCTACGGAAGGAAAAAGCCGAGAGGAGATCTTTGAGAAGATGCAAAACAAGAGGTGGATCAGGGACGCCGTCAGCCACATTGGACGGTCTTTGGGCTTATCATTCGGAACCCGGCCAGAGGATTATATTGGTCTGTTCCAATATATAGAAGACAGAGGAAGACCTCTTCCTCCGTCCAAGATTCCAATCAAACACCCAGCTCGCTCCTCCTCCAACAGGGAGCTTCTCAACCTGCAACCTCAATCAGCGGCATCTTCCGCCTCTTCATCTAGACGCAGCAGAAACGACACTCGGGGCAGAGTGGTTTCTCCATGAAAATCCTCTCCTGGAATGTTAGAGGAGTGGGGTCCAAGCAGAAGAGGAACCTCATCAAGGAATCCATCAGGCGCAAGCTTCCGGGCGTTTTATGTCTTCAAGAGACCAAAGTTCCTTCATTCTCTGGCCATCTCCTGGCGTCTCTATGGCACGCTAACGACGCCAAGTTTGTCACCAGGGACGCCGACGGATCTTCAGTAGGAATTCTCGTTGCTTGGAAATCTTCTCAGTGGGACCTGCAGCATTCGGTTTCAGGCGTCTTCTCCGTAGCGATCATTCTGCAAGATAAGTCATCTACTTTCCGATGTCTAATCATTGTTGTTTATGGTCCGAATGATGATTCTGCCAGGCAGAACTTCTGGGCCGAATTGACCATAGCTAGACATCTTTTCTCAGGTCCCTGTTGCGTGGTTGGAGACTTCAACACTGTCCGTTTCGCCGAGGAACATTCTCGTAACAGGAGAGCTCTCCCAGGCATGCCATCTGGAGCTAGTTGATCTCCCTCTCTCGCCTGCCAAATACGCTTGGTCGGATGGGCGTCGTCGTCCGATTCAATCCAGGCTCGACAGGTTTCTCCTCTCTACTGATTGGATCGACGCTTTCCCTTCCATCTCTCAGATAGCACTCCCTAGAACAACTTCTGACCACTGCCCGATCCTTCTCTCATCGGATGAAATCAACTGGGGACCGAAACCTTTTAAATTCAATTCTACCTAGATCCTTATCGACGGATTCAAACAGAGGATTGTGGAGTGGTGGTCATCCTTGCATGTAGACGGCTTTGCTAGTCACATCCTGCTTTGCAAACTAAGACTTCTGAAGGAAAAAATTAAACTCTGGAAGATCGAGGAACTTCGTAAGAGAGATCAAGAAACCGACGCCCTCTTTTCGGAACTGTAGTTTATCGACTCAAATATGGATAGCAACGATATCCTTTTGCATATCCTTTCAAGACGCATCCAAATCATTCAGGACATATCTTCTAGGGCTCTCGAAGATGAAGTATCTTGGAAATTGAAAGCAAAGGGCGATAAAAACACAAAGTTCTTTCACAACATTGCTAATATGAAAGCTCGGGCCAAAGCTATCTTTATCATATTAGTCGATGGAAGGATAATCGACGACAAGGATGAAATCGCAGAGTACGCTATTGCCCATTTCTCCTCCATTTATTCAACGGAGGGCTGGAACAGACCTCTTCTCGATGGCATTCCTTTTCACTCTCTTCAAGTCGCCGAAGCAGACCTTTTAGAAATCCCCTTCTCCGAAGAAGAAACCTTAGCGGCCATTAGTGCAATGAGTGGCGACAAATCTCCGGGCCCGATGGGTTTCCCATCAGCTTCTTTCAAACCTTTTGGGTCACAGTTCGTAGTGATGTTATGAACTTCTTACATGAATTCCACGTCAGAAGTAAGCTGTCGAAAGGTCTGGGAGCCTCTTTCATCGCTCTCCTTCCCAAAGTGGTTGGCGCCTCTTCGTTTTCCGAATTTAGACCCATCATCCTCATTGGCAATCCCTATAAAATCCTCACCAAAATTCTTTCCTCCAGACTATCTTCAGCCATGGGCAACCTCATCTCCAAATATCAGAATGCATTTATTAAAGGTAGACAAATCATCGACGGGGCGTTGCTAGCTAACGAAGTTCTTCACTCTTGTCACAGGTCGGGGAAAAATCATATATTCCTCAAATTGGATATAGAAAAGGCCTACGACCACACTGATTGGGGATTCTTATCCTATATGCTCGATCGAATGGGTTTCAGAGCCAAATGGAAACGGTGGATGCAGGCCTGCGTCGAATTGGCGCATTTCTCCATTCTCCTTAACGGCACGCCCAAAGGATTCTTCTGAAGCTCTAGAGGGCTTCGCCAAGGCGACCCCCTTTCTCCACTCCTATTCCTCATGATTGCTGAAGCTTTATCCCAAATGCTTTCTAAAGGGGAGAGCGCCGGTCTTTTCAATGGAGTATCAATCCCTGGAGTTCATTCGACGATCTCGCATATCCAATTCGTTGACGACATTCTAATCATGGCGGAGGTAGAGTCAGAAGCGGCGCAAAATCTTCAGACAACCCTTCGCTGCTTTGAGGCCGTTTCAGGTTTAAGAATTAACATGGCAAAATCCAAACTTTTCGGTGTCAACTGTACTGATTCTGAATTATCTTCATATGCCAACATCTTCGGCTGCTCCATCGCTTCCTTTCCTACATTATTCGTGGGCCTTCCGTTGTCACTGGGTCCCCTCCGAAGCCTATGAGGGACAGAGTGGTTGAGAAATTCAACAAAATTCTCGCCACTTGGAAGTGTCGATACCTGTCTATCGGGGGTCGACTCACGCTCATTAAGGCAGCTATGTCCAACATTCCTATTTACTTTGTCTTTCTTCAAATGTACCTCCCAAATTTTGGACAAAATTGACAACCTGCGAAGGGATTTTCTTTAGAGTAGCAAGGAGAATCAAAAAAAATTCCACCTGTTGGACTGGAAAGAAGTTTGTTCCCATTTTAAAGAAGGTGGAGCTAATATTAGGAGCCTAAAGATGATGAACAACGCTCTCCTTGGTAAATGGACTTGGCGGCTGAGAATAGAGAAGGATGCCCTTTGGAACTCAGTGGTGAAAGGTAAATATGGATCGACTCAGGGGGGATGGTGGACCAAAGATTCTTCTTGGTACAGGGCTTCCTATTTGTGGAAAGGAATTTTGCGTGCTAAAAAGCCAATTGTTCAAAATATCGGTTTTCAGCTCGGGAATGGGGCTGACATAAGATTTTGGGAGGATCACTGGATCGGTGATACAACCCTCAATGCAGATTCAACAACATATACCAAATCGTTGTCCTTAAAAATAGTCCGATTTGCTGCTTTTTCTCCCGTGATGGAACAAGCATAGTCTGGGAAATCAATTGTTTCAGGAATCTACATGATTGGGAGTTGGACGAATACGCAGCTCTTCTCAGCTGTCTCTCCATGGCGCCGTCAATCAGGAACGAACCCGACTCCCTATTGTGGAAGGGGGATAAATCCGGCTTTTTCTCAATCAGATCGCTTTACGCTCTCCTCTCCCTCCCCTCCACCCCCGCATCCTCGACGCACCCTTTTATCTAGAAGTACCACGTTCCTCCCAAGTTCATTTGTTTCAGTTGGCTAGCGGCTAAGAAGCGAATTCTAACTATCGATAACCTGCAGAAGAGAGGCATGCAACTCTCTAATATCTGCCTTTGCTATATGAATGTTGAAGAGACGGTTGATCATATGTTGGTTCACTGTGCCCTCATCTCTTCCATCATGTACGACTTCTTCCAGCGTTTCAGTGTCCGTGGGTGCATTCCCGACACCGCCTCCACCTTATTACATAACTGGCACGGTTTTTCTTTCGGGAAGACCAAAATGCGTATTTGGAGAATGGCTATCCTGGCTATTTGGTGGGCAGTTTGGACGGTAAGGAATGATCGATGTTTTAACAATATTCAGTCTTCGGTGCAAGCTGTCAAATCTCGGGCCAAAAATCTTCTCTTCGAATGGGCCGCTAATGCCCCTTCCCTCGAGGGCTGTAATATGTTATTTCTGGGTGTGTAGTTTTGGATCTGCCCTCTCAGCAGATCCTTTCTGTTCCCTTCATTCTGTTTAATAAAATCGTTACTCTTAAAATTAAAAAAAAAAAAAAAAATTTCTTCCCAGAACAGCTCTCTGTCAATGTCGGAACATGGGCCATATACAGCCGTAAAGACCCACTGGAATGCAGATGAAACCCCCTTCAGCAGAACAGATAAAGAAAAAGACCCTTTACAGAAGTTGAGCTTTTTCCAAATATCTGTGTCCATCTTTCCTTCATATAATATTATACAAGTGCATGGAGGATGGAAGGGAGGAGATGTTACATAAGAAGAAAATGTGACCGACGAGATTTACAACTGCGCAACCAGGTAGGCACAAGGAGAACACGCTTCCAAAACCATTAGAAAAATGATTCCGTTTAACATTATGAGCTTCCTTCTTTTGAAAAAGGGAAATTTGTAAAGTGTATAAGCTCTTTCATTTCTAGCAATGAATTATTGTATAGTCTTGGAACAAAAGTCTGTACAATGCACTCCGGTTTCCATTTTGCACGAGTGGGGTGATGCAGCAAGCAAGAAATTGAACCAAAAAAAGTTGAATACATACATCCAAATCAAAAAATGGGACTGTGAAACACTTAAACAACCTACTAGTAAAGAAATACCAACAAAAAAAAGTGCAAGAAGAATTGTGCTTCTAGAACCAGAACTGAGAAAGCCTAAGCAAACTTATACTCAATCAAAAAATACTCAACATATCATGTTTAGGCCATATGTATGGCTACTGTATGAATAAGAGAAAAACTTTGATACTCTGCCAGAGTGTGAGGGATGATATGGAGGCACTTAGAAATCTCTCGGAAAATGCACACCTGGCATACAAGTGGTCAAATTAATCTGTCCAAACTACAGTACTCAGTGCAGATGTATCATGAACAAAAAACTAATCTATCTTATTTGACTATCTCACTATCGGATTGGTGAAATTTTATTGGAACATTAAAAATGAAAAATATCCAATAGTCTTACTTCCACAATCAATTGTCCGCGAATCAGAGGTTAATATTGTTTAACCAACCTGATCTTAGGATTATGACTTGGCAAGAGTGGGCTGCACAATATAATTGGTGTTATTTGAATTGATATATGGCATGTGAAATTTTCTGAGTGCCTGCATGTCAAGCGTCATACACAGCCTGAGTATCATACAAACTCATACAAGAAACCCAATTGGAAATACTCTAACCTATTGGTTGACATACATACTTCCTTCTCAAATTTAACCCATTTGAAAAAAAAAAAAAAAAAACAAAGGAAGAAGGTTAAACAACAAAAACAAATAAAAGAGTCCAAATACCACTCAAAGACCAATTATAGAAGCACATGGCCCTAGGGATGTATTGTTTGTTCAAAAGCCCACTTTCACTCATAATGTTTGTACATAACCATAAAATTCCGATCAATCACAGCCGTTGGTCATCCAATTGGATTTGTAGGCCCCACTCTAGTCAGATGACTTATTTCGGTCTGATTTTCCACCGGCCAGTTGTGACCTGTAGGGCCCATCTTAGGACCCCCTTTTGATGGATGGGTGGCTTGTATGCATCATGGGGCCTGTGTTTCAGTTACCCAAGATGTTGATTTGATGGGTGGACAGTCTATAATATTACCCAAATTGGAAGATCATATCCATTGGATCTCTAGCTTGCCTTGGCTGAATGTGGATTGGGGCTGTACTTATTTTCTCAACAGCATGTGCTGGACACACATTGGAGGGTTAGGATTTTCCCACATGGGGGTTTTTGGTGCATGGGCCATTGCAAAGTGGATCCAGGCATACCAACAGTTTGGACCACTAAACCAAGGGATCCCACTTGTGCAAAGTGAAAACCTAACCGTACTGTAATACCCGAGCTTACCATAAACCTCTCTCCTAGATGAAGAGTGCTACAAGAAAATAAAACAAGGTACAAATTGCAGAGAAGTGCATCAACGAATCCTTCTTCTTCTTCTTCTTCTTCTTCTTCTTCTTCTTTTTTAGAGAGAGAGAGAGAGATGCATCAATGAATCCATGTGTAGTGCTATTTAGAAATATGGACCTTTTTTGTTATAGGTAAGTTGGGATTGAACCCGCAACCTCAAGGTTACAACATGAAGGACACCCCCCAATGGAGCTATGGACCCAACCCAAATAAACAAATGGTCACCTAGACCTCAAATCAAACAACCAAATGGTTTGCCAACAATAAATAAAAAATATCAGAGTCATAAAATAATCAATAATGTTATTCCTTACACCCTGACACAATTGTCCAATTCAAAAGGCACGAACTAGAGAAATAAGGCACAAACCTGCAAATTTGGTCTTCTAGCCGACAGCCGTCCAGTCTCAGTATTGATATTTAAAGAACAATGAACACGCCCATTCGTACCAGAAATGTGACTTCCCTGTGGCCACAAGAAATCAACATCATCAGGAGCCACCTCTTAAATGTAAAGCCGAAAACTTCTTCCTCTTTTGAAAAATAAAGCTGAAAGCATCTTCTCAAAATAGAATTAAGAAATCTAAAGAGAAAAGGAATACTAGAATGCCATAGCCATGTAAAAATCAAAATACGCTCGTTGCATTTCGAAGACTAGTTGCTGTCAACTAGGCCTTATATCAGGATCTGGAGTAAGAGGAAATAAAAAGGCTACCGCTATGTACCAGAAACAGCTGTCATGATGAATACTTAAAAGACTGAAACAATAGCAGAAAGAAGTGCCCAAAATGTCCATTCTATTGGCTTTTTTAATGGCTGATATAATATTTTCCATTATGTAGTGAGTAGTGACCATTATTTAGGGTGTGTTTGGTTTGCACCAAATATAAGAAATTTCATGATATTCAATGATTAATCAGTTTAATTTGGTGCAGAATTTCATAACATTTGGTGCAACCAAACAGACCCTGAAATGACCATTGCTTGGGTAACCCTGTTTGTTTGTCTTACTCCTTTCCTTTTTCTTTCTTTCTTTCTTCTTTTATTTATTTATTTTTATGAATGGTCTGAAGTATTATAAAATGTGGAAAGGGAAAGAAACAAAAAGAAGCAGAAACAGAAACAACTGAGTTACAATGGAAAAACAAAAAACAAACACAGAAGGCCAAACAAACACCAGACAACTGCAGCCCCAAGCCCACTTCCGGGAAAGCACACCCTACAGAAGACCATCGCTTAGGAAACCATTTAATGGCTGAAAACAGCCGCTAGATAGTGTTACGATGCCACCCTTTAGTAACAGCTGTAATGGCATTCTCAAAATCATGAAACGTGGCATGCCAAAAAAAAAAAGAAAAAAAAAAAAAAAGAGAACAAAATAAAAGATGGATGAAGATATGAAAAAGAAACCCCGAGAGCAATCGTTTAAAATGTAAAATGGTGCTCACCTGCAAAGGGAGAATGAAGTTCGATATCAAAGAGTCAATAGAGCAGATTTCACATAAAGCGGCAATAGCATGGCAGGCTTCCCTCCCATCCTTGCCCCCTCCAAATGCAGTGTAAGCTGTTCCATAAGCAGATGTGTCAGCATCCTCTTGACTTGCAACAGGGTTTCCTCTCTCTTCATCTTCATCTAATGTTCGTTCAGATGAAATTTCATCACCCTCATCAGCTGATTGGCACCCTTCAACATCATCCATCGAATCATATTCTGCTGAGATCTTGCCAGCAAAGGTTTTTAGAGCATCACCACTCATGGAAGGCCACCCAGTAGCTGTATACATATCAGTTTGCATCTCCTCACCAATCTTGTGTAGTTTAATGTTGCGAAATTTTGTAGCAACTTTCTTGCCCTCTTCAATCACCTTATCAACATTAGGCACTTTAAATGTCCTCTCCTCCGGAAGAGTCTCATTTTGGTCCTTACTGTACAAAGCATATAAAAAAAGAATACAAATATATATAGTCAAATGTTACAAATATATATAGTCAAATGTTATTGATAAATCAATGTCCTACTGAAAGGATAAAATTATCCAATGCTAACATTATGAATCATCATCATCATAGCCTTGTCCCAACCAAGGCATTCAAAAATGGTCACGTAACGGCTGAAATGGATGGTAGGTAATAGTAACAGGTGACCCGTTACGCGATAAACAGCTGTAACACCAATCTAATATGGGGCCGATACCTTTTTCCCTTTAAAAGAACTTTGACTACTATAGGGTCGTAATGGTCATACGGATGGCCGTTATGGTGGCTGTAATGGCCATTACAACCCGCAATGCAATGGTCATTCAGCTAGCTGTTACTGTTATTGAATACCTGGGTCCCAACTATTTGGGGCAGGATTCATTCCCATTCCCATGGTAGCCTGGCAAAAGCTCTCCCACAAATCTTATTAGCTGCACTCACATCAGTAAGACGTTGTACCTGTTCATAGTGCCACCAAAGAAAAGCTGGCGCAATTGTGTATCACTCCCTACATTCATGTACTTAGCATCAGGACAATGCTTTGATGCCCACTTCCTAAATCTCTCCGCAGCTATTTGCTGTTCCATAGTCGCTACTTTCTCAATCTCTGATAAATACGCCCGATCAACCAGCATTCCTTCAGATTCCATTTTTACCAAAAGCTCACCAAAAGGGCGCCAATACTCTTCATAGAAGTCATACATGGACCCTCTAGAAACACCATCAAGGACCCAATCCATGCCCATCAGCTTTGCTTTCAAGCTCTCAAAAAGCCTGAGAGTGCTCATTGAATCCAAGGCAGAATAACAGATCCATGGTATCCGATCTCCTCTTTGAAGCTCCTCCACAGGTGCAATAGTGATAAGCTTACCCTCGGTTCCATCTTTCTTGAGCTTTTTCTTGCCAAAGATGGATTTCATCGATATCTTCCCAGCAATCAGTTCGCCTTCATTGTGTGAGTTTGCCCCTGACATGACCTTTGGGTCGCCTGTAAGTGCTTCAAGAGAATACCCACCTTCAGTTCGTCTCGAAGAATCCCAAAGACGAGCTAGATGCATAGTATCCGCATGAAAGCCAGAAACCTCAAACCCATAATTCTCCATAATGTGACTATCAAAGCTGTAGTTGTGCCACACCTACAAAAAGGGGCCGAATGGCTTTATCCATTTCATATTTACAACACATGTAGCCATGTGAAAAACAAGCACCTCTAAAAGATGAGAAGAAAAGAATACATATAAAGCCTTCTAGTTGAGCACTAAAACACAAGCCCCCCTAGGATAAAAAGAATATGTTTTAAGACACTATTATATCAAAAGAGGACAAGAGTCACGAAAAGATTCCGTCATCAACAAGCACCATAAAAAAGTCTCATGACTAATAGCAGAGATCAAGAAGCTGACCCATGAAACTCTTACCTTTTTAATGGATGGGTCCTTGAAGAAAGGAGCAAATTCCATCAATAGATCCCTGCCACCATCGAGCACATCAACCCATACGCAATTCTTTCCATTCCCAAAATCCACTTGTGGTCCAGAATATATGCTGAAACATATGATCTCCCCGTGACCAACAGGAGTCTCCTGCTTCACATCGATCTTCGCCACCTGTGAATGAATTTGTTATCAGCTTAAATAAGGAAATGACTGAAACTGGTAACTTAATACAATAAGTTTGTGGTAATAGAATAGCTTCATGGAAATTTTAGGCTGCTGTTGGGTGCACAAGAAAATTGAACACTGAGCATGTAGTTTAATCAAGAGGAAATGATGGACACTAATGACGGTTCTTAGCATTCATAACAAGAAGTAACCCATAAATTGCGGTTGAGTTTCTTTCAAGTCTAGAGGTCAACAATGTCGAGCAAGGATCTCAGGTTAGAGGGTAGCAAACAGCCAACCCATCCATAACTTTTATGTTTTTCTTCATTCTAGTTCAATTAGGGGGGGGGGAGGGGATGCAGAAAGAAAGAAAGAAGAGCCTTCAGCTGCCTTAACAACTTAGGAATGGTGGATTTCTCCCTCGGGTATTCTTATCTGCTTCTATCGTCAACCTTTAAGGCCCATCCCTTCCCAACCCTTCTCTTCAAGTGGCCAAATTGTTCTTCTCCTGCAACCGGGCACCTGGTCTATTGATCTTCCTTATCTCACCTATTGTCCAATCTCCCAATTTGATCATCGATCCCAATGTTTTAAATATTGATGATATCAGCCGAAATATCCCACGATATTTCTTGTATCCCACCAGAGCGATACGAAATGCACAGGTTATTCTGATATATCCCATATATTCGATCCAGTGAGCATTTTTTATTTTCGATCCATGTTTTTGTTTTAAATCACATTAAACCAGTGTCAAATGGTAACAAATTTATGATTCTTCATGTTTTCCATAAAAAATTATGGATTTGGAACTACGATTTCGAGATTTGGGGGAAATGGGTCAAGTTGCAGAAAAAATGAGAAAAATTAAAATTTCTCAATTTCTCGCAAATCAGTTGCAAACTTGCAATCTTTTTTTTTTTCTTTTTTCTTTTTTTGAGAGGTAACAGATACTTTATTAAAAACAAAGAGAAAAGCAAAACAGCAGGAAGGAAATCAGCCCGTTGAGGTAGCGAGGCGATCACCCTCCCAAAGAGAACAAATTACAACCATTTAAGTTAACAAAAATAAAGGCCCACTCTACAAGATCAAACATGTATGTAACCTGATCTAGTGATTCTTCTTTTGCTTTTGAATGTATTCCTTGTGTTTCCATACATGTCTTCTTAAGTTTATAAATTATATGAATAGACTTTGAATATACTTATCAGTTCAATTGGAAAGCGTATATATTAGGACCCCATACAAAAGAAACCCCTATTATGTGCACTTTTTTTGTAATGTTTTGATTTTTAAGTGTATTGATTTCTTTTTCAACAATCCCTGAAGTTTCATTGAAAAAATCAACCAATTTCCCAATGTTCTCATGTTTTTCAACAACAACGATACATTACACGACACAACCAATATATCACATGAGATAACCGATATGTATCCATATCCCAAGGGTGTAATACATTACGTGATAACGATATTTACGAAACCAACTGATCAGAAGGGGAGATCTTTAAGCGGGACTCCTCCCCCAAGCTGACGAGTTGCATCTTGACACCTTAGATCATAATGAACTTACAAATTTGCAATTTGAAGCTCAGACCTTTGATATGAATGCTTTAAAAAAATAAATAAATAAATAAATAAAAAGAGAGGTTATTTTAACCAATGTTTCAAATATCGACGATATCGGTTGATATTTCTCACGATCTCTTGTATTCCACCTATGTGATACGAAATGCATGGGTAGTGACGATATATCCTACATGTTCGATCCGATGATCATTTTCAATTTCCTATCCTTTTTTTTTTTTGGTTGAAATTATGTAAAATCAATGTCAAATGGTTACAAATCCATTAGTTCTTCATGTTTTGCATGAACAATTAAGTTGGAGCTCTAATTTCAATATCCATTGGTTCTTCATCATGGAGTTGAAGCTCTAATTTCGATATCCATTGGTTCTTCATGTTCTCCATGCTTTTCTCAAAATTTTCCTTCAACCAGCTATCAATTGAGACTAATTTCTAAGTATTTAGGAGTATTTGATGAAATGATCAACACATACATTCTAATTTCGAAATTTGAGTGTAGGTGGTCTGATTTGGGAAATTTTGGGGGAAATTCAAAATTTACCCAATTTATCCCAAATTGCTTGCAATGTTGCACTCCAAACATGAAATCGAGCATGTATGAAGGCTGATCTACTGATTTGTTAAGTCCTTATTAATTTTCGAACAATAAAAATCATTTTCAATTAAAAATTAATAAAAAAATTTTATTAAATTATTATTATTTTTTGAAATTTCCCTTCAACCAGCTGTCAATTGAGACTAATTTCAAAGTATTTAGACGATGAAATGATCATCACACTCTAAATGTTATGCATTCAATTTGAATATAGTTGCATTACTTTAGTCAAACAACGCATAGCTTAGGACCCTATATAAGAAACATACTATGTACATTTCTTTTTTGAGATGTTATGATTTAAAAGTGTGTATTAACGTCTTTTTTAACAATCCCTGAAGTTTCATTAAAAAGTTCAACAATTTTTCCAATGTTTCCCAAACGGTGGGATAAATTACCCGATACAAACGACATATCACATGCGATAACTGATACGTATCTATATCCCAAGGATGCGATACGTAACGTGATACCAATATTTCGAACATTGATTTCAACTGCAATAGATTACTAATTTCAACTCCAATTTGAGAGCATCCAACACACCCACATTGTTTGACTTATTCATAGTGGGTGGAACTAAAAACATAGTAACACTTGCAGCAGTGCACACAAGAACATGGTGAAGTAGCCTAGTGAAGATGTGAGTTCCACTGATAAGTTGTGCATGGAGAACCAATTCCGTGAAATCTCAACGTTCTCCATGCCGGACAATGTTCCGAACCATCAAATTGAAGAAGGTGAGAAGCGGTCTGGTGAAGATGGGCATGAAAATTAAAAAAAAAAAAGACAAAACATAAAAGAGGGGTTATAATGAGAAAGCAACTTCAAGTAGACCATTGTGCAATAAAGTATGAGAAGTTCTAGGTGATTAGTGTGCCAACACAGCACATGTGAGCACGATCCAGGCCTTCCATCAGGTGCAGCCACTGTTAACATGAGCTAGTAGAAGAATTAGGCTGGCCTGCTGGTCAGGTGGGCCACATGTCGTCGTCGTCGTAGTGTTGTCTCAACTATTGGGGTGAGGCAAGGTTATACTTTGATGGTTAGAGAGAGAGATGACCCAACAGTCTACATTCAACATGCAATGCAGTCCACCTGAAGAGGGGGCCATCTTGATATTTGGGCCAGGGGATGTTCACAGTCACCTCTCCTAATGGGTGGCCCAGATCTCAGGCTGTTGGGTGGGATAGCCCCCAGCTGGTGAGTGGAGTGGCCCAGATCTCACACACATGCCACGTTGGCATGTGTGCCTACTGCCTAGTGGCATTTCTCATAAAGTATATAACCAGAAACAAAATATATAACGAACATGCCTCTGTATCACATGCATGAACAAGATGCTTGTATCGCGTTGTTAGCACTTCGACAACTCTTTTTGCAGTTAAGACGTCATCAACTACAAGGACTTCGTTATAGATGCGTGCAAGTTGCTCCCGATGTTTATTACGACAAACGCCACTTTCTTTGGGAGTTGTTTCCACAGTGTACATATCATTAGAAGCATCAGTAATGGACAATCCACCATCGGATATGCCATCCCTCTCAACCACCCCACCAGGCCTAACTCCTGCAACTTCAGAAGCATCCACCTCACTCTCAACCAACAATGTCTGTGCCAAAGACCCATTAGAATGGACACCTCTACTAACAATTTCCACTGCTGACAGATCCACTTTCTGAGGGGTGTCCACCATGATGTGTTCATTTGTTCTGGCATGGTAGACAATATTTTTACTGCCTCCAACACCTCCTCTGTTGGAAGGAATCTTTGCATGTGAAGAACGGCAATCATCATTAATCAAGTGGTTCTGTGGTATTGTATTATTGCCACCCTTTGCAGGAAGTTCACAAGGACGAATGTATTGGCCGTTACTTAATGATGATGGCCCATTAGGACGGACACCTTTCCCAGCAATTTTCACCTCTGACAAATCCATTTTATGAGGGGTACCCACCATGGTGTATTCTTTTTGTCTAGAATGGTAAACACTATTCATCACAATGGGGCGTGGCTTATTGCCTCCAACACCTACTCCATTAAAAGGAGATATTACATGTGAAGAATGGACATCATCATTTATCCAGCGATTCCCTACAATTGCATTATCCCCACCCTTTGGGGGGGAAATCTCTCCATCACTAACACATTTTGGGATTGGCATATGAGATTCCCTTTCCCGGGTTAGCTCTCCCATCCCCTGTGGGTCCCCCATACCATAACCAATGTATTGTTGACTACGTGAATTTTGTGGGGCACCCTTATCAGCAATATTATCAAATCTCAGACTGCACAAGGATGTCGTGGAAAAACCCCCTCTCTCATATGTACTTCCACCTCGTAAACCGTCGAACTCATTCTCCACTTTAACCACAACATCATCTTGTGGGGTTTCAAATGCCGTCCTATCATTACCGACATTGTGACGAACCTGCTGATTCAATCTTGATTCCTTCACCTTTTTGCTTTCTTCGAGCCATAAACACCTGGAATTGTACTCATAGGTCTCAGATAGACTACTTCTGCATTCAATCCTGTAATCGCTCACCCTACAAGTTGGAATAGCATCCACCCAAGCTACTATCTCTTGATGAAGGATTGCTCCATTTCCATCATCTGCCCTTCTATAAACCACCACTGGCACATATTTTCCCTTGGAAATGGTATTATTCGAAGTGAGAGGAAAGGCGTGACCATTTGGAGAAGGAGAGCTCCTAAGCCCAGAATGCACTTTTAAATTCAAAAGACGAGATGAGCTACAGCAGTAGTCTGCAGCGCCAATCGAATCGATACCACCCTTCATAACGGTCTGCCTGTTCACCATAGCTGAACTGTGCCTCATTCCTGGAGAACCAAAACTCGCGATAGAAGTACAAGGATCATCTGCACTATGGAGAGAGTGGATTTCTTGCCTGTCATTTGAAACACTGCAGAAAATGTTAGGTAACAGTCTATAGTACTATTCGTATATTCTTCAGAATCAATAAACAAGAAAATCACACTGATTAAAGGCATGAAAATTTAAATAAATATAAGGGCCATGACTTCAATGCATACAGGACTCACCATGAGTTGGGCAACCATTATCTTTCACCACTTAAAGATGGTGGGGGAATCTAGCAGCATTTCAAATGTGCGTTTTTGAAAATGGGTGTTTAGGTTCCCACCCACAATTTATGGATGGTAGAAGATATGAGAACACCAATTTCCAGTGAACACTTGTAATGCAGGGGCATTTTCACAATGGGCTCGAGTGGGGTTGCTTGTGGGATGCAGGGGCACACTCGGGGTGGGTGCAGCCCACGGAGAAGGTCTCGTGTTCGAGACTCCTCACCAGGGGTGATTAATGCGCATTTCACACCGGGCTCGAGTGGGGTAGTCCGTGGGATGCGGGGACACATTCGAGGTGGGCGACCCATGTGATTTGGGGCCCACGAAGGGGGTTCGACCAAGGTCTTAAAAATCCATGAGATGTGGGGCTTGAGCTATGAGATAAAATGATTAATTCGTCATACTCTAACAGTTCGAGCTTTTAGAGCAAGTGGTCAATTGTCCTGCATCAACTTGGCACACACAATCTTCCCTAAAAATAAACCGAATATTTGGAGGAAAAAGTGGGATGAGAAATAAAATAGGCTGCTCAATTATGCTAGAGATTAGGAACCAGAAAGACACTTTTAATCTGAATGAACAACAACAGTACAAAAATTGCATGTTTGGGAAACGTCGTGTCCAAAGGATTAACACGTAAAGTTGAATAACCAAAAGAACAAACAGAAACACAAGAATTTGATGAAAGCATGACAATCTAGAGATATAACGTGGGATTGGAATTTGGTTCCTCCCAATAAATCAGCTAATATGGAGGCATTTACAATAGACATTTGAAATATCCCACCAAAATGCAGCAGTTCATCGCATGATGGATGTAAAAACTATGTAGACTCCTTTATTAACAAGAAAAAGGTACAAATTCAGATATGGGCAGATAGTTAACCCATATTTGGCAAACACATCAGCAGCATTGCTAGAACTACAAGGGATGCTTTAAAATCGAAAGGCTTTAAATTAGTCTACAAGGAATTAGTTAAAATTGTTGATGAAGAAGTATCCCAAAATGATCATTTTTGATGTCTTAGGTCAATAGCTCATGATCGCAGATGACATTGCTCATAAATTAGAGTTGGGCGGATGAAGTGGCAATATGCCTCAGGAGTTTTATGTGATCAATGCATACCAACTAAATTGAAGGGGAGATTTTATATGAGAGCTATCAGACCCTCCATGCTTTATTGACAGGTTGTTGACTTGTTGGGCAGTCAACGAACAACATGTCATCACCTCATCGGTTGAGTGTTATGGAAATGACGACGTTGAGATGGATGAGTGGCAAGACTAGTTAGAAAAAATTACAAATGAATGCAATCAATCTAACCTAGGAGTAGCACAAATATGTAATAAGATAAAGGAAGATAGACTTAGATGGTTTGACCATGTGCAAAGGAAACCAAGAACTACGCTGGTTAGGAGCAAGTTGACCAGGTTGAAGGCTCTAAAGGGGCAAGGGGAAGGCCCAAAAGTGTGCAGAAAAGGTAATAAGAAGAGATTTGATAACCTATGGCTTAACTGATGATCCTTGATAGCGTAGAATGGCAAAACAGGATTCGTGAAGCCAACCCTAATTGGTTGGATAAGGCTTAGATAATGATGATGATGATGATCAACAACATTACTAGCCTCACAAAAGACACAACAAAACCAATTCAATAGTTCCACAATAGTGCTAATCTCATCAATAGTCATGCAGGACATTATGACCCAACGATAATGGATGTGTTCATCAAATCCCCCTCCGCAATGAAGTGAACGGAAACTACTACTACACATGACTTCCAACCAGCCTACAAACTAATTCCTAAGTTGCAACATCTCGCACTACAGGTACCAATCTTGCTCTAGAACAACACTCAACATTCTACAATAGTACCTCTCCGTTGACTCCACCACTTTCAACACCCAGTTACCGCAACAACAAGTCAACAACCCATAACACACCAGCCTATCCTCACGACTCCCATCTATTTCTAGTTTTTGACTTGTTTGGGTTCTAGTCACTGCAAGTCTTTAGAAAATGAACATGAACTATATGAGTAGCAAGAAGTGCATGCAGTGAATGAGATGCTGTCATGGGGGCAGGCAATCCAGTTCCATGTATAAGTTTTGTAACCGTGAGATATGTGGAAACATAGAAGAAGACCCCAATTGGGAGAAGCTATCTTTTCTTATAGTCTGTAAAGGCCACCACCCACCATGGCATTCTCTAACCAGTTGAAATTCCACAGCCGTTTACTGAGTTATTTAATTTATTTATTGGAATTTGCTCACTTTTCATAAAAATCTTCCTAGCCCTAATCCATGTCCAAAGCTTTCGCAGTTTGAGAACTATAATAAAATAAAATAAACACAGGATTTAAGGAAATTCGTTAGGGACTCCATTTCATGCTCCCTGCTCCCTTAGGCAACGGCAAAACAAACAAAAAACTCTTCCACCAAAGATGAAAACATGCAAATTGTTACAGTTTCAAACTCTAAACTTCGAGATGTTTGCTAATCAAATGTGTGACAAAGAGGCACTCACACCAACATCACATCCACGTGAGAAACCTGAGCCACTCATCAGATGGGGAGTGTCATGCATGCCTTCTGGCCCAAAATCAGTCTGGTTCACTTGTCAAGTGGCCCACAAATGTTAAGGGCGAAAAAAAAAAAAACAAAACAAAACAAAACAAAACAAAAAAAAAAAAAAAAAAAAAAAAAGAGGGTTAAAAGAAACCCAACAGACCACATTGGATGTATGCAGATGGGCCACCACAGCAAAGCTCCAAACTTCAAATGGGTCCGCAGGTAATTCACCGAATACTCTGTCTGGTAAAAAACCATTCAATACAGCAACCTCTAACAAGCCTCTAATACCTTCCACAGAGCAATATTTTCGGATTATAACCAAAAATTGCCGCAACGAATTTGCACATTCCCATTCCATTTCAAAGAAAACCCAACAAAAAGATAGACCAAATGCCAAAAATTGCCACAGCCAATTAGCACATTCCCATTCCATATCAAAGAAAACCCAACAAAAAGATAGACCAAACTTGCGAATTCCGACCGTCTACTTGTGGGTTCTGTCTGCCTCTACAAACCAAACAATCATAGTCATCATCTAAAAGCCTTATCCCAACTAACTGGGTCAGCTACACGAATCCTGTTCTGCCATTTCACTCTATAATAATTAAACATAAATGACGTAAATGAAAAATGCGTCATGTCGACAAGGGAAAAAATATCCTTAGCCCCCTAAAAAGCACAAAAAAAAAAAAAAAAACACACATTTCCAACAGAAAACTGCGACCTCACTTGACATAAAGACATGGGGATTTCAAAACTTCAATATGACAGAAAACCCATATACGGAAAATCAAGAACAGAGAAACCGCATAAAAAGAACTGTACCTTTGGAAGCCTTTTCCGGGGGCATGGAAAGGAGTAGCAGCAACAGCCGACGAAGAACGTCGGAAAGACGAAGAGAACCAGAGGGAAGGAGTGTAGCAAGGCTTGAAAGGGCCGCCTTGTGTGGAAACCCCCATCGCCATTGCTGCCCCTGCAATTCTCCCCAGCTTACAGCTGCTGCAGCTGCTACAAGTCGCCGTCTTGGAAGAGGAGTGGCAGTTTTGAAAATATGGTGAAGTTGAAGTGGTTTTTATGGGGAGGGAGGATAGAGAGGTGGGGATAGGTGGGAGGAGGAGGAGCTGAAAGTCTAAAACCCTTGTGGTTTGGAGGGAGAAGGAAGGGTCGAGGGAATGAAGGGGTTTTTGTAATGGACAAGATATCGCTGGCAATGGCATGGATTCTTGTCGCCCGTTTTTTCGCTTTAACTTATGGTTCAGGTTGCTGAAATGCCCTTGCGAGTTCATGAAATATCAGAAATGCCACTCTGGGAGTCTGATGCAGGGGATTTCCGAAATTGTATGCAACTCACTACACGGCTGAACTCCCTGAGGCCCACCATGAGTTATGTGAATTATCCACCCCGTCAATCCATTTTACAGATTATTTTAATATATGATCCCAAAAATAGAAGCATATAACAAGCTCAAGTGGACCACATCACAGGAGATTGTGAATTGAAAACCTGCCACTAAAATATTATTGGGTTTATAAAATTTCCGATGAAACTGATATTTATCTTATCTACATTCCTGTAGGGTTTGGAAGGGTTTTAATGATGGATATCAGTATTACTATTGTTTACTTATGGGTTCATTTGAGCTTGGATCTGCTTCAATTGAAATAGGATTGCCTATTGAAATACTTAAGTATGCTTTTATCTTACTGAGTAAACTTAGTTGAGCCTACTATAAATGCATGTGAGCTATCCATGCTGTACGGCTGTTTTCTCGGATCATTTTAATGGATTATAATTATGCACCGTATCAAAGAAGCATGGCTTCCACAGTTGAAACTTAACTAGGGCCCTGATGTTTATTTGTCGTCCAACCTGTTCATAAGATTAAAAAGACATAGATGAAAGACAGATATCAGCTTGATTCAAAACTTCCGTGGCCCCAAAGAAATTTTGAACCGTAGAATTTCAATTCACACTGTTTCCTGTACTGAGGTTCACTTAAGATTTGTATATATTTCATTTTTTTTGGCTTCCATCATAAAATTATCTTTTAAAATGGATAAATGGAGTAAATAAAATATGTAAATTATGGTGGACCCACAGAGTTTACTCAGTACGCTCAGCGTGCTGGGTTACTCAGTACGCAATCCGCTTTAGCTTCAATTTGACTAGATAAGTCAGTCACGTACATTCATGGCAGGTCTTTACTCGGTATGCTCGTACGCAATCCGATTTCGGAATTTCTAGGTGGATCCGGGTCGGTAGATCCTTGACTGGGATGACCACCTTGATGTATATTCCTTAAATCCAAGCTGTCCATCCGTTTTTATCAATCATTTTAATCCATTACACCGAAACTGAAGCATATCCAAACTTCTAGTAGGCCACGGCAAGGGAATAAATAAATAAATAAATAAATAAAAGGGTGATTAACATTAAAAACTTCCCATGGGCTACAAAAGTTTTGGATAAAGCTGATACTTATATGGTCCCTTCATCTAGGTCTTAGCTGACTTATCAAAAGGTTAGATGGCAAATAAACATTCCCGTAGTTATGGTGGCATTTCAATCAATGCTGTTTCCTATGGTGTGATCCAGGGAAGATCTGGATATGCTTCATTTTTTAGATCATGCCTTAAAATGAAGGGTCGAAACGTATGTATGGCGTGGATTTAAGGCACTGCATTGTGGTGGCCCCCACAGGAAGGGATCCACTGAAGCCGCGCATGGAGTTTCCCCACAGCCGTTGTAAGGATCGTATTCAACAAAAATTACCGTATGGGCCACCGTGATGCGTGTGTGGCATGGAAGCGGATTGCGTGTTGATTAACTCAGTACGCTTAGCGTACTGAGTAAATTCTGTGGGGTCCACCTTGATTTATGTATTTTATCCACTCCGTCCATCTATTTCACCTGATAATTTTAGGGCTTGAGCCAAAAAATGAAATATATCCAAAACTCAATTGGACCACACCACAGGAAGCAGTATGAATTGAACATCTATCATTGAAAATTTCTTGGGGGCCACAGAAGTTTTGGATCAAGCTTGCATTTGTGATTTCCCTTCATCCATGTTTTTTTGATCTTATGAACAGGTTGGATGAGAAATAAACATCACTGTGGACCCTATAAAGGTTTCAACGGTGGATATCATTATTCCAACTGTTTCCTGTAGTATGGTCCACTTAAATTTTTGTTTCAACCCATAAAATAAGATGGAAAAAATGGATGGACGGCGTGGATAGACCAGATACATTTACGGTGGGCCCAACAGAGTTTACTCAGTACGACAAGAGCGTACTGAGTAACTCAGTACGCAATCGGATTCCGTGTGGCATACCCTACGTCTTGAAACGGCTGGACGCGGATTTCGTGCAGAGGGAGTTGGTACGCTGGGAAACAAGGTGGGGTCCACCGTGATGTTTATGAGAAATCCACCCCGTCCATCTGTTTTGTGAGCTCATTTTAGGGCATGAGACTAATAATGAATCAGATTCAAGATGCAAATGGGCCATGTGAGAGGAAACAGTGGGAATTTAACATTCACCGTTAAAACATTTGTATGGCCACAAAAGTTTTGTATAAGCTATTTTTTTTGGTGCTTTCAGTTCATCCCGGTGGGAATGACCTTATAAACGGTTTGGATGACATATAAACATCAAGATGGAGCCCGGGAAGTTTCAACTGTAGCTCTCACTTTTTCTTAAGTCTTGTCCTGCATCCAACTTATTTTTTTGTAACATGTACTAAAATGAGTTTGAAAAACAGATGAACGGTTGGATTTCTCACAAATATCACGATGGCCCCTCCTAGTTTCCCTTTGCAGGAACTTCATGGGAAAGCGTTTCAGGAAATCAGCGTCCCTGATGTTAATTTGCAAGGCCATAACATCATGCGAGAAAATTACCACCATAGACTTACTTTTTATCCAGCGTCTTTTATGAAGGATCCAAAACTTACCTTTCCAACTTAGATCTTTCACGTATGGATAAAGCATTTGAGAATAAAAATATCCTGAGGGATGCGGAACACTCAGAGTGAGACATAGGGGTGTGATCCGAGTCGAACCGAGTTGAACTGGGCTCAACCCGGCCCGGCCTAGTCATTGGGCCAACATGTCCAACTCGAACTCAGCCCGATCAACAATCGGGCAAGTTCGAAGCAGTTTCGGACCTTACAACAAGTTCATGTGTCAGGCGGTATTCTCACTTCTCTGTCTCAAATGGTTAGAGTAAGGATTTATATATATATATATATATATATATATATATATATATATATATATATATATATATATATATATACACACACACACACAGTCGAGTCGGGTTTTAGACCGAGTCGGCCGAAATGGGACCATGTTTGAACTCGGCCTTAACTCAATTTCGAGCTGAAGAAAATGGTCCGTTTGGACCAAACTCAGTTCCAAGTCGAGCTAAGCCGGGCTTTTTCGGGCTGAGTCGAGTGAGTTAATCGGGCTAGCCCGATTCGTGTACGGCCCTAGATGCAGATTAGATATTGACGGGTTGAGTAGCAAGACTGACATCACCAACTTCTGTGAGCCCCAACATGATGCGTGTTTCATATCCAAACCGTCCATCCATTTTGAGAGATCATATTCGTGCATAATACAAATAATGAGTCAGATCCAAAGCTCGAATGTACCCCACCACATAAAACAGTGAGGAGAGTGACTCCCACCATTAAAAAGTTTTAAGGGCCACAAAAGTTTAAGCTGATATTTGTATTTTCCCTTCTTTCATGTCTACTTTAACACATGAATAAGTTGGATCTCAAATAAACATCATGGTGGAGCTTCGGAAGGTTTCAACGGTGGGAGTCACTCTCTCCACTGTTTTCTGTGGTGGGATCCACTCCAGCCTCAGACCTGCCTCATTCTCTGTATCATGCCCTAAAATGGTCTCTCAAAATGTATGAACGGTGTGGATACAAAACATAAATCATGGTGGGCCACATAACTTGGTGACGGCACTTCAGTAGCCAGCCTCGCTCCTCAACCTGTCAGTAGCTGATCCGCGTCCCTCACTGTGGTGTTACCCGGGTAACACCTAATGACCTAATCCGCACCCGATTTTAAAGATGTGGATGGTAGAGATTCGACGAGTACTTGACTAAGGTTACCGACACGCGCGCGTGTGGCGCACGTGTTGGAGCGCTGAGCTGTTCATCAAGCATGCATCATAGAGAACCAGGCCCAAACATCATCAGGTGGGCCACACTGTTACAGTGATTCTCTACTCTCCGCTGATTTGAGCCATGGACTTGTTTCACACGTGTGCCACGGCGCACGTGTGGTGAAATAGGATTGTCCATCGGTCGGTGCGAATTTATGGGTAGTTTCCCTATTTCTGCGAAGAATGAGAGCACTTACAAAAGAAGGGAGTGAATGGCGGGAAGATGTCCTGGCTTTTGCACCGCGAACTCGCAAACCCGAAACGAGAAATGCGAGTTGACTCGCGCAAAGGAAATGTAAAGGCGACTCGCGGCACGCGTACGAAGTCCGTATACGTGTGCACGAAAGAGACCGCACAAAAGTTGCTGGTCCACTCAGTAACCGGGCTACACTTGGAAGCGGATTGCGTACTGAGTAACTTAGTACCTTAAGCGTACTGAGTAAATTCTGTAGGGTCCACCTTGTTTTATGTATTTTATCCACTCCATCCATCCATTTTAACAGAGACTTTTAGGGCTTGAATGTAAAAATGAAGTATATAAAAACCTCAAGTGGACCACACCACAGGAAACCATGTGAATTGAACATCTACTGTTGAAAATTTCTTGGGGGTCATAGAAGTGTGGATCAAGCTTATATTTATTTTTTCCCATTCATCCATGTCCGTGTGATCATATTTACATGTTTGATGAGAAATAAACATCACTGTAGACCCTAAAAAGGTTTCAACGGTGGAAATCATTATTCCAACTGTTTCCTATGGTATGGTCCACTTGATCTATGCGTATGATTAAATTCTGGCCTCAACCGCTAAAATAAGATGAAAAAACGGATGGACGGCATAGATAGACCACATACATTCACGGTGTGCCTAACAGAGTTTACTCAGTACGATAAGAGGGTACTGAGTAACTCAGTACACTTGGATGGAAAGATGACACGCAGGTTTATGAGTGTAGCCCACCTGATGAACTGCGTACTTGATTCAAAAGGAAAAACTAGCACTGTTCAATGTCCTCACTTAAAAAAATAAGTTGCGTGGTCATCAGCATTCAGGGCTGATGTACAATGTCCTCACGCTTTCAGTTCATACTTCACAGAGATGGGGATCAGATTCGAGTGATCCAGATCATTGAACTGATGGGCCTCATGATAGATGGACCATGCCCATAAAATTTCACCAAAATATACTAATAATTTTTTTAAATGCCGATAAAAAATTTGTAAGTAAAAATATATTTTTTAATTAATTATTATAAATCAATAAATAGTTTTAACTTTTTAAAATATATATTTATATATTCGTTTAGTTAAAATATTAAACAATCTACAGGTTAATATAATGATAATTTCTTGATAAAATCACAGAAATTTAAAAACTGCCAATATTTTGAAAATCCTGTGGTATTACCATATGACTTCTTGTGAAAATACGAGATTTTCAAACTCTCAGCCATATCAGTCACTGATTTGAAGAGTATAATTAGACCCACAAGAGGTGTGCTGTGGTCCAAAGGTCGCATTGAAGAGATTTCCCATGCATCATAGCCCATTTTTCCTACAAACGTCCATGTTTGTTTCAAATGTGCATTTCAGTGTATTTTTCAATATGCACCATCCATATTTGGGCCCAACAGATGAACAGCTCAAAATCAACATACACATGACTGCGTCCAGCACAACAAATAACTTCAGCTTGTAGTTATTTGATTTGCAGGTCATTTCCTCACTGCAATTCAATTCGAAATTGCATCCAAACACAGTTTCCATCCTTTCAAGTCTCTGCTAGTAACTAGCAAATCCCTTCTCCAAAACGAAATGCAGATTGAATCATCGGGCCTACACGGTCCCACACAACAGCAAAGGTATAGCTTGCCCACACAGGATGCCCCATGGTGCCTGCGATCCAAACCATTGATCTGATGGACCTGTCTGCAGACAGCAGATGCCACAGAATATTTCTGTAGTGAAGGATTCCAAGTTCGCAACACTTCAATCGATGGACTATTTTGTTGAATGTGCAATACTGTTGCATTTCTCAGGACCTTTTCAGCTCACCCCCCATCCACATGAGGTCCATCAGATCAATTGGGATAAGAAATCCGTGGACCACAAATACATAATCCTGCATTATCAGAAAACTTTAAATTTGTGGATGAGCAAGACTCTATAATTCCTACAAGCTAGCCAGCAGTCAATCACCTGCATAGACCACTTAAGATTATGATCCGATGAAGACCGCTTCTTCAGCCAATGGAGGTATAATGCTCTCGAATAGAAATGATCAGAATCAGAATTACTGATAACCACCCTTCCCAAGGTTTTAAGACTCGGACGAGTCTTACGCAATGTAGGGAAGTGCGGAAGGTGAGCCCTCAAGATCTAACGGTCTACACGAGTTTTGGAACCCTCACAAAGCAGAAGATTGACGCTCCAACGGCCCGCTTATCTACTACTGGAGCAGATGAATCTATTCACACCTCTGATCATATGATATAAGTGACCCTGGATCACGATCTATGGATTAGATCGTATCAAGGACAAGCCGAATGGACAAACTACTGTGCATACTATATCTCTTTCCGTATACTCTCGGTATTACTTATCATATTATACGGGAGAAAAAGTCTCATCCTTTATATAGGAAATGAATGAGAAATCGGATGAGATTGGATGAAACCATATTATCTGGTCTTATCCCTATCTCCTATCCTAAATCAAATTCAAAGTTGAATTTGAAATATAATAAAAAAGAAAAAAGGGCCGAAAAAAGCTTAAACTTGTGGGACCCACCCACCGGTGATTACTCACCAGTGGGCCCTACTGGCCTACGTCCAACATGCAACTCAGGTCAACTCAGATTTGGCAGTAACCAATCATTTCCAATATGAGTCACCCTCACTCGGCAAGTCGGACCGATTCAACCACCAGCACAGGTAACTCGGAACTCGATTCAGGGTCAAACCAGTCAATCCTAGTCTCTGGGTCTTAAAACCATGCCACTCTGAGTACCTTGGTTCAAAGAGCAATTGGCGAAGGTATTGAGTAATCTTTTTAGCTCTGAACTACAAGTGAGAGAGAATACAGACCTTTGGTGAATCCTCACAGTTGGAGACTGGGCAATCCATTTCACGAAGATCCATACATAGCATGTTACATGCCACTGTACTAAAATAAAATGGGTAGCCATGTCAGTGGGTCCCACTATATATGCTTCAGGAATGCAACCGAATTTTATGGCGGGGTATTATAAGGTATTATACAATGCACACAATGAATGTCTGTGCAGTACCGCTCAGACTCTCAATTTTTACAAGTGAGGACAATAGCTCAGTCATTCAAACCTTTCAGATGATGGGCCTCATCATGCACAACACACACATCAATAATCCTCCCCATTGGGGAATCATTGGGCATGTGGCCAAGAAATGGACGGTTTAAGAAAGCAAACAGGGGTAAAGTTGGCATTAGACCAAGAGCAATCCATACATTCTGTGGCCAGGATCTATCAATCTTGCAGGGTTTTTGGTGTAGACGACCGACAGTTAGACCCATTGAACCAACTCTTTGGATCAATCAAGTATGGGCCTCACTTGTACAAACCAAAAGGCCCATTGTACTGTACAAACCTTCTTCCTAAGCATTGTATAATGACACAGGGATGAACGTGATGAGGATAATTACTCCAAATCCACGGAGCTTTTCTGGACTCCTCACGGAGACTTCTTGAATCCACGAGAAAAGAAAGCAGAAAAATAGAAATAAATTCTAAGAAATTCGAAATTGATTAATTGATGAAAAAAATGAGTTCACAACCCTTTAAATAGGGATACCAAGCAATGGGAAAGAAATCAGAATCAAACTACAACTAAAACTCCTAGAATTTGCGACTTACTATAAATAGTAAACTTACTATTTATAGATGGTCATGATGTCCACTAGTGTGCAAGGTTTTCGGCCAAAAATAATAAGTGTCCTATTTGGCTTCACCAAACCGTTCTAATGAAGAGTTATAATCAAACTAAAACTTACTATTTATAGTAAAAATGAAATTAAAATAGGGAAACGACCGTCGATCCAGGGGTTTTTCGGAATTCCAGGCGTCGCAACTCGGCATAGCGGGGTTGGTTGGCTAAAGTAGCTCGTTCTACCCCAAAATCATATATTTTACGTCAGGTAACTCATTCCGGATTGTGAGATACGCTCGATCTAAGGTCCGACAGTCCGGATCACTTCTGTCATCAACCGGGCCTTTTCTGATCCATCTTGGCCATGAAACTGTCCTCGACCCGCTCTACATCATATAATACCTCTTTTATCATTCCTATTATTCATAACAGTTGCAGCTCACTGTACAAAGCTCGTCGGATTCGACATAGATACATCAGACATTATTATCAATAGGATAGAAACAAAGAGGCGGGAAAGAAAAATCATGTTAGATATTATTCTTCACCAATTCAAGAACCTGACGTGAAAGACTCTCCCACGAATTTCCCGATCAGTGGCTCAAACTCAACTGCTTCAACTCGAGCATCCAAACAGGAATTCATCTTGCTAGAGTGCACCAAATCAGCAAGCTCCTGAACTTTCCTAGTTATCGATGGGACAAGCTCCGATGCTAAATCTGATAGTTCAGTCGCGGGCCCACTCAGCACATCTTCTCTGTGAATAACTGAAGTGCCTTTTCCGCAGCAGTATCTAAACTAAGTAATGCTGCTCTGCATTCCGTGATTCTTTCTGAGTAAGTTGTGTTTGTCATGTAACATCTTGCTGTCTCATTAGTCGAGTCACTTTCTTCATCATTGTCAGTGGAGCCTAAAGAGCTTCCACTTTTATCTGCATCCTGCAATAGGTATGGAATAGTAGCCGAATCTTAGTACGATCAAGTTCTCAAAAATGTTAGCTGTGGGTTATGTTTAACAAGGCCTCAGCAAACTGGTAAACAGCACAAACCCAAAACCAGGAATGCTACTTGCAGCCATCAATCTCCAGGCTGTTGGCTGTACTAGCCAGAAATTCTCTTGGCTTTACAAAGCCTTAGAACCGAACACACCACAAATATATAAAAATAATTTTACTTGTTTTTCACTTGCTGCACTCTCTTACTGTAATCGGACATACAAGGTGCCTTTTATAGGCTTTTACACTAACTATGAAATGACTACAATACCTACACTAGACTCTTCCATTATTTAATATTCTTAGAAACTGACATTTGGCCATTCATCTTCCAAAACAGCTCCTTTAGAGCTCCAACTGTTATGCATGGGGAGTTCAATGGTCACCGGCTGTTGCTGGAAACGGCTGTTTGGGTTTGCTGTTTTCAACACTCCCCTTCAAACCAAAACAGGTTTCATTCCAAGCATTGATCTTAGTCGTCTGAATGTATCAATCGGTAATGCCTTGGTGAATATGTCCGCGACCTGTTCAGTGGTGTGACAATACTCCAATTTCACCACTTTCTGCTTCACTTGATCTCTGAGAAAATGGTATCGAGTATCGATGTGCTTGCTCCTTCCATGCTGCACCGGATTTTTGGCTAACTCGATTGCCGACTTGTTATCCACATATATGACTGTGGATTCTTCCTGCGGATGCTTCAACTCCTTTAGCAAGTTTCTCAACCAAATCGCCTCACAGACTGTGGACGATGCTGCCACATACTCTGCTTCACATGTGGACAAAGCAACAACACTTTGCTTCTTTGAGTTCCATGTGAAAATAGTCGACCCGAGATAGAATACATATCCAGTGGTGCTTTTCCTTTCATCTTGATCACCTCCCCAATCACTGTCTGAGTATCCATACAACATTGCTTCATCATCGTATGGATAGAAAAGACCGAATTCCATTGTTCCTTTGACGTACCTAGGGATTCTTTTTGCGGCTAGCCAGTGTGATTCTTTTGGTGCTTCCATGTACCTACTTAGAAGCCCAACACTGTAGACGATATCCGGCCTTGTGATTGTGAGATACCTTAGGCTTCTAATTAGACTCTTGAACAGAGTTGAGTCCACGCTTCTTCCTTCTCCTTCTTTTGTCAGCTTCAGGCCTATTGCTACAGGCGTGTTCACGGCATTGCAGTCTGCCATCTTGAACTTTTTAAGCAACTCCTTGGCATACTTTTTCTGTGATATATAAATGCCGCCAACTTGTTGTTTTACTTCGATGCCCAAGAAGAAGGACATCAATCCACCATCAGTCATCTCGAATTCATTGAACATAGCATGCTTGAATTCTTCAAACATCGCCGATTGTTTCTCAGAACAATGCAGATCATCAACATATAGGCATGCTATGAGGATGTCGTCATGAGCATTTTTCTTGATGTAGACAGCATGCTCATATGGACATTGAGCGAAGCCGTTCTCTTGAAGATAATTATCGATGCGTGCATTCCAGGCACGAGGAGCTTGCTTCAACCCATAAAGAGCTTTCTTTAGTCGATACACTTTGTGTTCCTCCCCTTGAACAACAAAACCTTCAGGCTGGTCAACATAGACCTCTTCTTCCAGAATTCCATTTAGGAATGCAGATTTTACATCCAGTTGGTAAATCATCCAACTGTGATGGGCTGCAAGGGAGATAATCATCCTCACAGTGTCAAGGCGAGCAACAGGAGCGAAGACTTCTTCATAGTCCACCCGACAGTGTTTGTAACCCTTTGCTACGAGCCTTGCCTTGTAGCGATCTATTTCACCATCAGCATTTCGCTTGATCTTGTACACCCATTTGACGCCAATAATTCTTTGGCCTTGAGGGAGTGAGATCAGCTCCCATGTTTGATTCTTCTCGATAGCATGGATCTCTTCTTCCATAGCCTTTCTCCAATATTCTTCATTCACGGCCTCCTCGAATGTGAGAGGCTCATGGTCCGCATACTCAAATTTACTTCCTCGCTTACGGCGTATATATCATTGAGGCTCCTCATTTTGATCGGAGCCATGGGTGAGGGAGAACTGGATGATGACGTGCTGACTGAATTTTGATTTGATGAAATACTTCTAGAGGAGATGGAATGTATTGCTGGACTTCTGCGTGCAGACGGTTCGGCGAAAGAAGGTGTTGCAGGTGTCTGTTCCTGGTTCTCATGCTTATCTTGATTTACTGGTTTGCTCCAACAGTCTGAAGCATAATGGCCGAACTTGTTGCAATTGTAACATTGAATATTTTTTGTATTTCCACGTCCACGCATGGAACGACCTCTACCATTTCCTCTTCCACGGAAATTGATAGTCTTTTGTTGATTTTGTGATTGGCTTGGATGATATCCACGCCCTCTGCCTCTTGCACGATTGCTAGTGCCACGGCCGCCTCGTTGTGTATGGCCATTCTTTTGTTCATTTAGAGTCAACTTAGACTCTAAAGCATGTTCAAGCCCGGCATTCTTTTGCATTCGTTGCTCATGCACTTGCAACGAGCCCATCAATTCTTCAATGGACAAATTTTCTAAGTCCTTTGATTCTTCTATGGCAACAACCACATGTTCAAATTTGGTTGTGAGGGATCGAAGTACTTTTTCAACAACCCGTACATCTTCGATCTTTTCACCATTTCTTTTCAAGTTGTTAACAATAACAAGTAACCTTGAAAAAAAATCAGAAATGGTCTCACCTTCCTTCATGTGTGAGGTCTCGAATTCGGCTCTAAAAGTTTGGAGACGAACCTTCTTCACACGATCAACTCCTTTGAAGATTGTGCGAAGAATCTCCCATGCTTGTTTGCATGTTGTCGCTTCAGCGATCCGTTCAAAGGTGGACTCATCCAACCCTTGATAGATAAGAAACAGAGCCTTCTTGTCCTTCTTTCTTTGATCTTTGAGGACCGCCCTTTGATCAGCGGTGTAGAGAGCTTCTTCTTCCGTTGTGGGTTCTACATACCCATCGGTAACAATATCCCATAGATCTTGCGACCCGAATAGTGCTTTCATTTGGATGCACCAGTTTTCATAGTTATCCTTGGATAACTTTGGAATCTGTGGCTGGATCGAGGACGCCATCTCTTCTTTTTTTAAGAGAAGGAATGATTGATTTTTTTATATGAAGGGAAAGAGATGAAATAGAAAACAGATTTTTTTAACAGATTTGTTTGGCTGAAAAAACAAAATTGCTGAAATCTGATTTTTTGAACAGAAATTTTCTTTTCTAAAATTGCTGACAACTTCAACAGGGAACTCAAAAAAAACTTTCCTTTGCAACAGATTTTTTTTCAGAAAACTCTGGACTTGGCTGAAAAAAATATGCTGAAAACTTTTGTAGAAAAAGAACCTGGGCTTTGCTATCTGATTTTTTTTTCAAACAGATTTTTCAAACTTTGGCTATGAAGAAAACAGATTTTTCTTCTCAGAAAAAATCTGCACTTGGCTGAAAAACCTCCTGGATGCTTCTTCCAGGAAAAAACAACCGAGGCTTTGATACCAGTTTGTTGGCTGTACTAGCCAGAAATTCTCTTGGCTTTACAAAGCCTTAGAACCGAACACACCACAAATATATAAAAATAATTTTACTTGTTTTTCACTTGCTGCACTCTCTTACTGTAATCGGACATACAAGGTGCCTTTTATAGGCTTTTACACCAACTATGAAATGACTACAATACCTACACTAGACTCTTCCATTATTTAATATTCCTAGAAACTGACATTTGGCCATTCATCTTCCAAAACAGCTCCTTTAGAGCTCCAACTGTTATGCATGGGGAGTTCAATGGTCACCGGCTGTTGCTGGAAACGGCTGTTTAGGTTTGCTGTTTTCAACACAGGCAGCCTGCCAAAATGGCTTGGTTGTATGAGATCCAAGCCATTCACCATGTGGCCTGCTGTTAATTAGTCCTGGATCGTAGATCGAACCATTCCATGCTTCTAAATATTGTCCAAAACCTGGTTGAGCTGTCACAATTTTGGTGGGCAAGCAAAAGCGTCACTGGAGCAAGACTGACTGGAACTAAACGAGTTGAGGCAAGTCATACCAGTTTCTTTCTCCTGGCGAGTAACACTTGGGAACCGCAATTTAAAACCATTGGCCAATTTTCTCATGAGGGAGGAAAGCATACACATGAACTACCTGTTTAAGCATCCATTTATTCGCACAAGCATGAGGCTTGCCTAATTGATTAAACTGGTCTGATTTTGACTGGGGCATATTAAGGGCCTGTTTGGATACCACCAAATAAGTTACTTTTTCTACTTACAACAGTAGATAAGTTACTTATTTCAGATTAGTAAGTTTGGTTTATGATTAGTAATAACTTATAAGTAACTTTTTTACTTAAAAATACATAATCACTTCAATTAATTTTTTTAAAAGCTTTTCTACTTTTCAGAAGTTGCTGAAGAGAGGTGTATCAAGAGAGATGAAAGAGAGGAGAAGCTGATAAGTATGTTGTTTGCCAAACATACTTATCTTCTTAATAAGTAGAAATTAAGATAAGCTACTTGTGGAATAAGTAGCTTATCTTAAGCAACTTAAGATCCAAATGCACCCTAACTGAAGAGCTCCTAACGTATGGGCCAAATCTAATACGAGTATGGCATGGACGTGGATGGCAACCAGGTACGGTGACTATTGATGTGCAACTGAGAGTAGGATTCCTAACAAAGACTACTGAAACTAAAACATTTGCTGGTGGAAAACACTTTATGCCCTCGATCATATAATGTACGCAAGCTTGGCCTATGTTACTGAAATCTTTTAGTAAATGAAAATTCTAAAAGAAACTGAAGTTTCATGTTTTAAGTGAAACAACCAACATTCCCTTCAAATCAAGGTTTTATTAACCAGAATGAACTGCCCAAGCCCCAAATCCATGGGTTAGGTCCTCGGCCGAACACTTATCATGGGCCCCAAATCCATGGGTTTTGCCTCACACAAGCCGCCCGCCTCACACGGGTCCCAAATCAATGGGTTCCGCGGGCCGCCCACCTCGAGTGTGCCCCCGCATCCCACAAGGGACCCCACTTGAGCCTGATGTGAAAACACCCCTGCATTAATCACCCCCATGAGGAGTCTCAAACACAAGACCTCTCGCTCTGATACCAATTTGGTGCATGATAATTAGCCACTTGCTCTAAAAGCTCAAGCTGATAGAACACGGCGAATTGATCCCTTTATCTCATAGCTCAGGCCTAAATCCATGAGTTAGGTACTCGGCCGAACCCTCCTTGTGGGCCCCAAATCCATGGGTTAGGTCCTTGGCCGAACCCTCCTCGTGGGCCCCAAATCCATGGGTTGGGTCCTCGGCCGAACCCTCCTCGTGGCCCCAAATCCATAGGTTCTGCCTCACACAAGCCACCCACTTCACACAGGCCCCAAATCCATGGGTACCACAGGCCGCCCACCCCGAGTGTACCCCTGCATCCCACGGGCCACCCCACTCGAGCCCGGTGTGAAAATGCCCCCGCATTAGTTACACTAGGACCTGAACCAGGACCCAGTGAGGGTTCTAATCGTAGCCAACTCAAAACGAGTACTCGAACCAGTTCCTTTAATTAGAATGCTTATATTGTAATATGATTTTTTACGTTTCTTGAGTGCTTTCAAGATTTTTGAGTCCCCAAATGGAGTTTCTGCATTAGAAAATGGGAGCGACCACATTTAACCCGACTTATGCCTTGACTGTCAAGTTGACTCACAACAACTTCTAGTCAAGCAATAGTTCAACAATGGAAATTCTTCAGTGAGGCTTCTTTTATACATTGTAAATTGAATGCGCTTTGCACATGTTGGTCACCTATCATAAGGTGGACAACCGTCTTTAGAGCTTTGGCCATGAAAATGTCTCTGGGTGCCTGGCCTTTTTTACAGAATATGTGTTCTCAACAGATAGGTATATAAGATCTTCTCTAATTAAGAGTAGGTTTGTTCTTTAGCTTCATATGTGTGTGACGATATGTGATGATATCTTGCTCGGTGGTTTAGGCCACGTCAGGTCAAGTGTAAACACTATTTGAAAGTATTTGAATTGCAATTTGATGAGGGAAATCTCTTTTTCTTCAATTTGCAAATTAAAATATCGCATGAAACGTAAACTCTTTTTTCACTATTTGATTTTTTTTTTTTTTTAATGGATGTTTACTATTTTGTTCGGGTGGAAAAGGTAGGAGCAAACAATTTATCATGACATCTTTCTCTTCTTGAGCAACTAAAAATATCTTGTTAATGTAAACTAAATGCTTTGCCAAATCATTTTAGGTATATAAGATCATTCGAAGCGGGAGTTTCCTTCCTATGGGATGAATCGATATCATAGATTTTGCAAGATAATCTCGATGGCTCTAGTAAGCGACAAACGGACGTGGTTCAAACCTGCACTTTGTGCCAGATCGATGGTCATCCGTTCATTTCAATGGAGTGGCCCACCTAATGAGTGGATCAGCCTGATTTTGGTGCCAGATGATCTTCATGATGAGTGTATGTGTCCCATCATTTGCACAGCCCGGACGTCCTACATTTGTGACACATTGGCAGGAAAAATGGTGCAACATGGGAAGCTTAGCATGTCAATTGTTGTATGAGCTCATTCCACATATTAACTGGCGCATCTTTTCTTTCTTATTTTTATAGAACCAGGGATGTTATATTCTAGCAATTTTCCATTCAACAAGATTTTGGTTTGCACAGTTATGTACAAATGCTTGGTTCTGATTATTCTCTTTGAAATACTACATTGATCAGGTACTTCAGACTTTTTTTCACCCAGAAAAACAGGAGAAATTAATGATCTCTGGGAATTTTAGGAATCAAAATGCAACAATAATTCTAGCATATCTGAAAGAATTAATCGTTAGCAGACGTACCAGATCACAAATATCTGAGATTTGTGGGTCTTTTGACAGATTGGTTGATGGATCCCCTTGTGAACTTTGATGCACAGCTTCATCACAACAATTCAAGTCTTCGGCACCTAAATTTCAGCAGTCATCTCAAAAAGACTCTTGCAGCCTGTAAGCTGGTCACGGCGCACAACAAAGTGTGACAAAAAGCTTCTTCTTGCTGATGATCTCCTGCCCTCAACCTAGGAAAGGAGAACATGTGTTAAAAGTGTATGATACACAAACAAATCTCCTACTGGTTCTCACTTGTCAGATGCATGCGTGCATAAACGTTGGCACGCATGTGCGTAAATGAATGCAAGCACACATGGTTGAGTTGAATCCAAGTCTCAAATTTTCCACCTTCACTTTTCTTAAAATGGTATCGTGCTTTAAGTAAAGAGATGCTATCAAAAATTACAGTGGTCCGTCAATATATTAGCCTTCCCATTTATACCAACAAGAAACACAAATGATAAAGTTCCTACCTTCAATAGTGTTGATAAATTGCTGAAGTGTTGGCTGAAGAGATCATCATCTTCATGTTGTCGCCCATTGCTTTCATCATCCTTTTGTCTGCGCTGGGATTTCACTTGCCTCTGAGCATAACTGTTCACCTGAACCTTGACCTGCAGCTGCTTTGCAACACGTCAAGGCATTACTAACACAAGAATATTATTTATTCTTAATTGAATTGCTAATGATACTCGGCATGAGCTGCTCACTTGATATACATCCCTTCTCTTCATTTATTGCCTCACCACCAAGCCCACAATGTGGTTGTAGCAGACCAAGTCAAGGCTTGGCTTGATTTTTATAACTGTAACAAAATCTCCGTCATTTGCTCTGTGAAGAAGATCATATGTAACACTAATTACACTCTATACATCACTAGGAAGCAAATCCATTATTCGTGACCCCAAAATTAAGCACAAACAAGAACTTACAGTAATTATGTGCTTGCAGTCAGGCAAGAAAATGACACTGGTAACCAGTTCGGTGAGCCTTCCCCGATATGGGCTTTTTCTGGTTATAGCTACGGATTTCTTCTATCTATGGCTACGGTTATAATTCGTAGCTATAGGTCTACTTTAAAGAGCAGGTGTATTATCGTCCTCAACTGCTTCGACCGTACTTGCAAAAAATGCAGGAGCATTTTCGACCTTTGGCAAGACGTCCATACGGCTGGGGAGTATTCTAGGGATGTAAAAAGAAATGGGCTTAAAAAGGTAAATGGGCCAAAAATGGGTCGTACAGTTGGAAATTGTCTATCTGGAGAAATTTCCAACCGTACAAGAAAAAATGACAGTTGACCAAGCTTGTGACTCAGCTGAAGTCACCATGAGTCATGTCGAGTCGACTGAGTCCACAATCAGACCCAATGGGTTGATTCAGGACCAAGCCACATTCACCAGCTAGTTCTTAGTGAATTGACTTGAAAGCTCGTCGAGTTGAGTTGACTCAGCCTGGTTCTGAAGCAAATCACTGAGCTTTAGAATTGTGACCTATGTGTGGCCACATGTGCCAAAATTTGGTGGACATCTGAATTATGAGCATCGAGTGGGCCACAACATGTATGCTGAATGAGGGCAGTTGGCAGTTCTATTTACAACCTACCATTGTTTCATACATGTGTGGCCCACCTGATGAGTTGATTGTCTGATATTTGGGCTAGGTCCTATACACGGTACACCACCTAATGCATGCATTGGATATCCACATTTAGAAGTGCATGTGGAGAGGTATATATGGGCTGAGGAGAGCTCTAGACCATCATGTATTTTATTTTACCAAGAGAAATCCAATACCAGGAGAGCCACCAATGCTCCCTGATTTTGCAAATGATCACCTTTAGCTGCTCCCAGAGCTACTGAAAGCCTATTCTTGAATTCTAGCAGTTCATTGGAGATCTGAGCTGCACCTAGAGAAAAAAAAAAAAACCCATAGATCTATGTAACCAACTTGCCTATAAGTTCATATTGGAAGTAACAACACAATTACCATACAAGTGACTGGAAACACTACCATTAGCTATGTACTCATAAACAAGCATTTGCTGGTTGTTTTCCTGGCAATATCCCAAAAGAATCACAATATTTCGATGCCCGATGGATGACAAGTAGCGTACCTAATAGAAAATTAAAACTTCATTATATAACGTTTAAACGATAAGAAAAACCAGAAAATGCAGATATTGATGCATATCATTACACATGTGCATATGGTTGTATGCTATCTTGTAAAACAGAGATTTCTATAAAACAGACTGCGTAATCAGTCCAAAATATGTCATGCATAGACTCGTATGCTATAACACGGTCTATATTATATGTTTTACTTTGAAATTACAGAACTAGATCTACAATAAGAGCTTGAGCTCCCTGTTCAAAACTTCTCTGTTGTGCATCTAGTTTGTAGATGTGGGGTCCATGTTGGTCGATCCAAGCAATTGATCTGATGGCCCCATATGGATAACCATTTCCCCTAATATCCCAAATTGGAAGATCCTAGCCATCGAATCTTTGGTCTTTCCTACACTGAATGTGGCTTATTTCTGCATTCCTTTTAACCACATATTTGCATGCCAACAGTGGGAAGGTTAGAGTTGACCAGTTGAGGGGATTTTTCGGGTATGGTCTATCCATGATGGGCCATCAGGTCAATGGCTTGGATAAACCAACCATGGGCTCCATATGTACAAACTTGTTGCAAATAGGGAATTTCCCTGGTCGAAACAAATAGGGAACTTGGCCTCTTACAATAACTCTTTTAGAAGTATATAAAATTGTTTTATTTTTTGTTATTTTGAGCATTTAAATTTCCTTGTCTTTTATTTCCTTGGTTATACATATTGAAAGCTTTTTTTTTTTGGTGGAGGTTATGAGTTCGGCCCTTGATCGGTGTTTTTTATATTAAGAAAACAGTTACGCACCTAGTAAGCTATGTTTCGACTGACCTGGCCCATTTGGGTGGTTGGTTCCAGTCCAAACTGGTCTGATCTGGGTGTTAAAACACAGGCTCTACCGACTCAATTCAGTGCATCCATAACTAAGTAACACGAGCTCTATTTCATAATCTCATGTGGATAAAGATGCGATTACCTCTTCGATAAGTTCCCGATTAGGTGCACCAGGCCGCTTTTTGATGGCCACAATCATCCCATCATTAAGCAAACCCTTGTACACTTCTCCAAATTTTCCTTGCTTGATCAGATTGATATCGCTGAAATTCTTTGTAGCCAGGTTTAACTCGTCCAACATAAAACCCCTTGCCTCTCGCGAGTCAGATGGGTGAGGGCCACCTCTCAGAAGAGACAATTCAATGGCTTGTCCTGCTGCAAATTATCAAGAAAACCACATGATTACTTTCTTCAGACTGAAATCCACATGACTCTCACATACTCTTAAGTTGGCGTTTGGATACATTAAGTAATTGAATTGCAATAATTAGTTCAATCTAGCAGAAATTACCAAATTATAAGTACCTTTGTAGTAATGGTATCCAAATTGCAGAAGTTACTTTCAAGTTGGAATTGGAAGGGATTTAACTGCAAAATGAATACTACGGAAGGTAAATGCAATTTGGTCATTTGCAGTTAATTGAACTGCTATCCCAATTGAATTCAGTAGTGCACCCAAACACATCCCAAAAGTAAGGCTATGTACCTTGAAGAGATGGATCTGAAGAACCTGTCTCAGAAGTTCTTGAAACACTCCTCTTATGTAGTTGGCAGAACCATAGGAATACAAGTAGTGCCACCAATCCAACAGCTCCTGCAGCCCCTCCAAGTATCACTGCAAGAGATGTTGTCATTTGGTACGTGCCACACTTCAATGATGCAGAACAGGAGCCTGGAAATATATATTCCTAAACATCGAAGCTGAAATATAAAGGACATTACTTGATGTCAACAGAATCACCAACTGAAGACCTAAAAAAGAATTATGGCCTGTTTGGCAGACACCTAAAGATTGGTTCATCTCATTTTAGTTAACTGTGATTATGCATTAGGAATCATAATTTTTTTGACAACCAACAATCATGATCTCTAATACATAATTACAGTTATCGAAAATGAGAAAAACTCATTTTTAGGTGTCTACCAAACAGGCTCTTAGAAGATGCCAATGACATGTCCTAATTCAAGAAACCAAGATCCATAGAAACATGTTTACGGAATTATCAAACACAGGAATGCTGATTCAAGAAAGCCCATCTTCAAGTGTCAAACTCCTGTGCCAGATGTGCAATCATTGCAGATGCGTGTGGCATCTGAGACTTTCATCACACGTGCATGTTGAACATGATCGTTGATGTCATTTTTCTAATAATCTATTTCTTGATACACATGTCCCACCTAATAAACGGACCAACCGGACTTTTGGGCTAATGAACATTCACCACAGGCACCCCAACATCCCAGATCCTGCACACAAGCATTTGTGTCGGTTGAAGATGGGGCATCTGGAATTAGCGTCACCTTGTCGAACCTGTTTCAATTACATGATTCCAATTGCATCTCCATATTGATAGTCCTAAGAAGGATCGATATAGAGTCAATTTCTGCTTTCTTATTGTTATAGAATTTTAAAATATAACATATTGCAACCAATTCCATGTTTCTTACTCCAAATCCAAAATCCTGTTATCCATCAATGATCATACTCTACCATGAATGAGGAAATAAAAGAAGAGAAGAGAAATCTTGAATTATGTCGACATATTTCAAATTTTGGCAAGAGTAGTTCAATACCCGCAACCTTTTACCGCAAAAAGATCACAGCACAATCTCAACAACGCTTCGCTTCTTTCGCCAATCATCGATTGATTGAATCACATTCTCCACACACCCACATTGCCGATACAAAAAATCACCCACATTCACATCAAGAATCCTCCTTGGCAGATCCTAACAAACCGACAACCAATTGAAAAAAATGAGATACCTAAAGACAGTTCCACCCAATTCCCCTCGAAACCAATCTGGAAAGTTCCTGTAAAGACAGTGAACCAATCCACCAAATGCTTCTTGAGTGTTTGAAGAGCACAGCTTGATTTGAACAAGCTTCACTTCATATCAATTCAATCAAAATTCTCATTCATGCACGTGTCGTCTTAATCAAAATTCACATGCATTCTTCCTCATTGGACCCCAACAAAACCTCCCACATCAATAGAAAAGAAATCGATGAATACCCAGATGCCGCCCCATGGCATCTAGAGAACAGTTCCACCTGCTTCTAAACGAATCCGATTCATGATCTCCCAATCGAAAACAATCCCAACTTGCTGGCTTTCAAAAAACTAAGACCCTCCAACTGCTCTCGGATCCCAATACAACCAACACTCACCTTAGGCCAGGAGAATCTGTACTGTATTTGGATTAATTAAATCGAGTCCGCTTCTCTGTATCATCGTTTCGAATACTGACAATGCCGACAAACGGACAATGACCCCACACCGACAGTCTGGGTATAAAAACACCATCAAACTACCATTTCAAAGTTCAAACCAATTAAAAATTTCAAAACAAACATTTTTTTCTTCTTATTTTGATGTTTCAAAGAAAACCCATGTGAGCAAAATTCAAATGGATGGTAAAAAACCTCGCCCCAAAAAAACATGGGTCTTGAACAGTACATACATAGGGACATATATATATATATATATATATATATATATATATATATATATATATATTGAGAGAGAGAACATGGGTCTTGAATAGTATATACAGAGAGAGAGAGAGAGAGAGAGAGAGAGAGAGAGAGAGAAGATTTGAATTATAGGGGCTGTAAAGCAGTTTGAAGGGGTTGTCTGGTACTGCAACTTGGAGGGATTTGGATGGGTTTTTTTTGCCATCCTGTCCTATTTTTGGGATGTTGGGCAATGGCAACAGAGAGAGAGACACCCCCCCCCCCTCTTTTTTTAAATTTAAATTTAATTTTTTTAACTGTATATCTATCTATTGAAAGCTGTGGGGTTGTGTTGTTGCTAACATCCAGCTGCATTGACATTGCTCCAACCGAAGGGGGAAAAAATAATAATAATAAGAGCTTTGCTAAGCACATGTGCCAGAGTGTCACACATGTGCAATAGAGAATCCATCCAGAAGGTTGGTTAAAATATGTAAGTGTTCTTGCACAAAAAATAGATCTGGTCCACCAAGCAGGTGGGCCACAATCTAAAAAACATTTGAACTGGTTAGAAATTTTCATTAGTAGAGTTTTTTTTTTATATATATAAATATTTTTAGAACGATTTTTAACCATTGATTTACATGGATAATGTTTGGATGGCATAGGTTATTCTATTAAAGTAATTACAGTGATGTAGATAATATAATTGTTTTGATATCATCAATGGGTCATGTGCCCAATATATTAATAGCCTAGTGACACACGTGTTACACATGCAACTCTTGAAAGGATTTTAGATGTAATCCAAGCTTCTACTTTGGATTTAAAACCCCCTCTTTAACAGGATTTGAAATTCCTTGTATTTAAAACCCACAATTACTTTATGATGCCAAACCTATAAGGGAATTTGAAATCCTCCCAAATCCATGGTGTCAAACTAACCCCAAGTCTAATTATCTAGAAGTGTTCCAAGTCAATTTTAGTGATTTTGCTACTTTTAGTGACTTTACTAGCATTTAAAGTGGAGTTGAGTTAGGAATTTAAGGCCAGTATAAGCATCATCAATTTGTTTGTAAGAAGGGCAACTCATTTTAATCAATTTTATTTCACTTTGAGAAGTTTTCTTTTCTTGTGGATTCTAGTCCTTACATAGAGAAAGAAGAGGGATGGTCTTTTTTCTTCTCCTTTCGCCTTTGAGAAGTTTTCTTTGAATGTCACTAGACATAGCCCTTCCAAGTTGGGGTCCATTGAATTAACAATCTTGTAAATCAAATCACTAAAGCATATCAAGTTAGAAGTCTTGGATACTAATTACATCTTTAGGGCCATTTGGGAGCTTGTATTTCTAATGCTTAGATTTTGAATCAAGGTGATTCAAAATCCTTCACTTATGTTTGGCAACTTGTATTCAAATAGCACTGGAATCCAAAAATGACAATGCATTGAAATTGTGTAGTATATTAATGGGATATTGAATTTGATTAGTAAATCAACTTTAATATCCCTAATTAATGTACTTATGTAATGTTTGACACAATGTTGTAACAAGCCCACTAAAATATGTACTTTGGCAAAAAAATAATGAAATTCAAAGCTTCGAATGGGCCACAAGCATAGGATCACAACTGATGAACCAACCAACATTTTTTAACCATTGATTTATGTGGCTAACTTGGACTGCTCGTATCATTCTATTAATGTAATTTTAGTGATGCAACTGATAATATGATTTTTTTTAAGGATATCATAAGTGGGCCGTGTGTGCAATGGATGATTAGACTAACGATAATTATGTTATACACATGTGACTCTCCTACCTTTAAAAATGAGTAAAATAGAGGAATGACAATTTCAACAAAAATAAGAGATTTCAAAACTCAAAACTGAGTATTTGAAATCCACATAGATTCCAAATACTTCCTAATCCACACCGCCAAATGATCCCTGGATTCTGAATCCATTCAATACCCCCAGAATCCATTCAACACCCCTATCCATGACCCCTTAATAGGTTCATAATTTAAAATTATATGAATACTTTAAATGGTATGAATCAAGGAATAACAATATTTCACTTGTCATCAATCTTGTGGAGACACTAGCCATAGATTAAAAAAACCAAAATCCAGACAACCAATCCACTCACCCAAACAAAAAATACGATTGTCCATTTCTAAAATTTAAGCCGTGGACATGCGCCCGGTATTAGTTTGCGCCGGCAAAGGATCTCCTCCAGCGTTGGCTTTGCTCCGGCAAAGGCATAAAAGGGTATAGAAAAATGGATGGACGGTTTGAATCGTACACATACAACAGGGTGGGTCCCACGAGTGTACCACCTATTGTTTGGAATGTTACTAGTTCAGGCCTGTATCACCTTATGAAAAGTCAAGTGCAATAAATGCAATGGTACTGGGTGGTGTTCAATGGTGGACGTTTTTTTCTCCAACCATTTCCTATAGTGTGGCCCATCGAGAATCTGGCTCAGGCAGATTATTAGGACCAATGTCTAAAATGGAATAACCAATCAGATGGATGGTGTGGATTCTCACAAAACGGTGGATCCACGACAATATGTATCAACTAGATATTCATGTTTTCACTTTACATAGGCATACGTGACAATACTAATAGATTAGATGGCAATATATGCCATGCTATGGCTATAGGAATATTTCAATGGTACACAATGGTGAACACTATATTTCATTTTCCGCTTTTTCCTGCATAACATGAAATGGGCATAAATGCTTGGATGAAGACCATCCATCCACCAAACTTGAAAACCCATGTCCCAAAAACAGAAACCAATGCTTCTCTACTTATTACAAAGTCTACATGATCTTTCGGAAAGTGCAAAAATTCAATACGTTATATGAATCAAAACAAATCCTAACTTAAAATGCTGAGATGAGTGGGTTATACCTGAAAATGATAACCAACAAGAAGGTCATTGATGGAAATAAGTTGGACATGACATATACAAATGTCGACGAAGTTTGTTCTAGTCGTCCAGTATAATACAATGTCCTAGCAAGCACAGCCCTGAAACACACCATAACAATAAATAAATAAATAACCTCGGAAAATCATGGGTATTAAAGACTGCATTTACTTACAAATTTCAGCTGAGTTGGGAACATTGATTCTGTTTTCCGGTAACTTTTGGGAATGCATGGTCCATTAAGCAAAAGAGCTTGTATAAGAAACTTCAGTGATTTTATTTCCAGATAGCTACTATAGCACCTGTCATGTGCAATGGGTGCAAAACCAGCCTATCATGTTGTGTGTGACATCTACTCGGTCTGCATCTCATGTGAATGGATGGTCCGAATCATAGGTGAAGATGCATTCATCATGAGGCCAGTGTGACAAAGGGCTTGGACCACCAACATGTGTTTCAACTTTCTGTTAGACACCTATGTTGCATACATGACCTCATAATTACCCTGAGTAGATAATCACAGCCATCTGATTAAGAGCCTTTGAAATGGACGATAAGGCCATTTTGCACTACCGTCCCTTTTGCTACAAATGAATGGTCATGGAGTGTCATACCACATCCAAACTGAGAGTTGGATCTACTTCATTTTTGGGATCATGCACTAAAATGATCTAGAAAAATGGATGGACAGAGTGAATAAAACTCTTACACAATAGTGTGTAGTGTGTTCCACAAAGCTTTTCCAGCACCACCAAATAACTATGTTGGTGTGTGCTACAACAGCCAACCATGTGTATGTGAAATCCCATTCTATCAGTAGATGTGCCTAGAATTGAGTATTCTTACGGTTATAGCTATATTGTCGAGCGCACAAGATACTGTTGTAGTCCATCATTTCTATTATCTTGCTTCACCATGGAATGCCACATGATGATTTTATTGTAGGACATTTTCTGTAAGTGCCGGCTCTTCATTTTTTCCCCCATTTTCAAAATGGCTCCTACCTTTATCTTTAGAAAAAAAGCAAAGCTAAAAGAAAAAGGAAAGAAAAAAAGAAAAAAGAAAAAACGAGGGGCTTCTTTATCTGTTCATGACCCCACGTTTTTAGACCTTGTTTTCAGTTCAAGCAAAAGATTTTTCTGGAAAAAAAAAGAGAGAAAAGAATCATCCCAAAAGCAGAAAGAACTGCATCATCAAAATCGTAAAGATACAACTATCTGCATAATATGATCAAAATATACTTCATGTTAGACCTTGGGAAGGTTCCAACAGTGGGCAAACTGTCCCTCTCATGGGACAAAATGGCAACTGATGGTTGAAAAAAATCAAACTGATAGGACAATCCTAGCTGCCTAACATTTTCCCACTGAATGTGATCCAATGCCATTTTATTTAACTGCCAGATTTAAGGCCATTAATCTGACGAATAGGAAAAACCAACCTGTATTTATACAACTGCCCACTGCATGCAACTAGAACCCACAAATACAAATCACTTCTGTATTTTGTATCTCATATAAATGTTTTGAAATGAACAGACCAATATCTTTCTTAAGCATTGAATGTGGGGTCCATCTATCTCAGACAAAGTATCGAGATCTGAGCATTCCACTTTCTTTCTTTCTTTCTTTTTTTTTTTTGGAAAAAAGGGCTTTCCCCTGTATCTTTGTTAATTAGCAAAAAGAGATATACAAAGACTGGACATTCAGGAGGGCTCCACAATTACATCGGGCCTCATCTATCGTATAGCCAAGATGGGCAGCAGGAAAAGGAAGAAAGGAAAAAAAAAGAAAGAAGAAGAGAAAATTGGATAGACAAAATGGGCACTTCTCGAGTATGAGAAGAGGGAGACGGGGAATCATGTATGATGAGAGGTTGAACCTAGTTGTGAAGCACTCCAAGCTCCCAACCCACTTCCTGAGATCGAATCTCTCAACCCACTTCCTGCCTTGCACTGGAGCTCCTGATAAAGCCCATACCGGCGCAATCTAGCACAAGGGAGCCTCTAATGTGTCTCGGGAGATCGGCTCTGGAGCGATAAAGGGAGTCAGCCTGTTTATCGCTACCTAACTTTGCTAGAGCATCTGCGACAGAGTTACCTTCACGGAGGGTGTGGGTAAAAAAGCAGGTTAAGCGGCCGAATCATGCATTTGAGCATTCCACTTGAACCTGTATGCAACATGAAAATTAAAGCATTTGCGCAAGTATTAAAAAAAAGCTAAGGTAAGCTAACAACATTTAGCAATGCAAAGAACTCCAGCTGCAGCACCATTCCACATCTAAAATCCTTTAAAATCCATGTATCAGAAAATTGATTTCTTCTCGTATAAGTGAAGATCTGATGTAGTGAGAAAAATTGAAAAATCATATAGTAGATAAGGAAATAAAATTTCAATCAAAATTCACAATGAATCATTAAATACAAAGAAGCAGAAAATTCAGAATTTCAATCAAACTAGCAGGTCAGAACAGATGGGTATGAAATCTAAATTTTTTGAGTAAGAAATGATAACAGAACAAAACCTTTCTGTAAATCTTCACAATGAGCATATGTTTTTATAATTTTTAGTTGGAACTTGGAATTATAATCTAATGGTACATATCATGTGCCGTGTACTCATGTTGCATTGTGCACACTCTTTCTCTATTTTCAAGCAACTGCTAATTTTCTTCTTGAAAGTGCTTTAAATTTGTCTGAATTGGAAATCTTTCCATCTCTTCTGTTCTGTTTGTTTTATTCTCTTAGCTTCCATTTCTAATGAGTTTTCTCACTGCCTTTACTGAAAGATATGATTGTGGGACGATTCTCATATATTATATGATTATTTTTATTTTTATTTTTATTTTCTGTGCTCTTGACTCTCTTCTCAATATCTTCTAAAGAATCTTATTATTATTCAGTAAAATCCAGAAAATCTTGCTGTAATGCTGTGTGCATTATAATGACTGACTTTTTTTAATCAGCCAAATTCTAGCAATGTAAAGGAATTCAGAATGAAGCTTGAGGAGCGGAGACACATGTTCAAGCAAGACAATGTAAGAGCACATGATGAAAACATAGCCCACGTACAGCTAAAAGTAACTGGGTGATTGGAGTGACAGATAGATTGATTTTAAAAGTTTAAATTAACCTATGAGAGGCAAGCATAATCTATCATGCGGCTGAAAATGAAGAGAACGCAGATCAGAAAGACATTACGCTTGAGAGTGAGTGTAACGCCCTGAAAATCGGGGGTCGAGTAGTAACTCAACTCTCGAGTTCCTAATTATGCAAAAAATGAATGATGATTAATGTTGAACTCATTACAGAGTAGTGAACATGAGTTACCCTATTAAGCCAAAACAACATATCATACTCCAGACAGTTAAATTTGCAAGCGAAGACCGCTGATAGATAATAAAATATATAAATTATGATGAGTCTCCAGAGTGTGATAACATTACGGTTAAATAATTACAGAGTGTACGCTTCAAAAATATACCTAATGTGAGGAAGTGTAATGTCTCCTATCCCAAATATCATAATCCACAAGTGTGTCCCAGTCTCAGAGACCCATCAGCGGTAAGTTAGATACATGATAGGAGAACTCCTCCTCGACATCATAAAGAATAGCAATCCGGCTTGAAATAATTTCATGACTCAAACTCAACAAGTCCGACTGGTTGGTGTGTACAACAACTTCGACTGTTAACGTGGGAGTGAGTGATCAACTTTCAAGGGAACAATAGAAGCCCATAGGTTAACATGTTATCAATTCAACCAAGCAAGTAATGATAAAGCGGTTTTGCAAATCAAACATTTCTAACTACTTTTAAGTGCGAAAATGAAATGACATGATGCCAATGCCCTTGCTCAAACCACCTCAAGCGACATCATTCATCTTACGTTTGAATGCTTACTTCGGTCGCCACATCTACAAAGCACATGCGGTGCGATGATGCTCATGATTACCAAGTTATTATTAGTCCATTTCAAACAAAGAATATTGGGAAACTAAGGTACCTCCCTCAGTATCATTCCCAAACATGATCCATTCTAGGGTCGCTTCTATCCTAGTTAATCTCAACGATATTATGGTTTGAGAAGCATAGTGAAGGCATCGCAAAGGGATCCCGTCGGCGGGTTACATAATTGAGATCTCACCGTATTAGGCTCAATTGTGCTATCACCGAAGTACGTCTCACCGTACTTGCGGAATTTCACTAGTCACTCACAGTGTAGTCTCACCGTACTCGGCTCAACTCATACTCTAGTTCTTTGTGAAAGACTCGTCGCCAATCACAGCACCAGATTTGAGTATACTCGAAGATACTACTTAGGACTCGTCGCCCGTCAAAGACGAGCATTTGAATGTCTCACCGTACTCGGCTCTCGCCGTAGTAGTATCGACAAATTTTTTGGAATACGTGTCCCATACCACCGTATTTGGCTCACGAGTTTGGATGCGCAATGGTCACTACGGTACCATGGCGTGAGGCACATGGCCCATGATTTGCTAATCAGGTCCGAGAACTAGAGTATCCTCGACCACGGTGTCCCATACCACCATGCCCGAGAAAATGCGTCTTATGCGGATCACCATACCATGGTTAAAAGGGGTGTCATCTGTAAGTTTGGTACCCTTTCAAGCAGAAGCCCTCAAACAGGGTGAACATGCATAAGGCATACTACTCAAAGCTCGACTAGCAAGTGTCGCGTCATTGAGCCGCATTAACGACATGAAGTGCATAAACAACTTCGTGTGAAGCCTAAGGTTTATCGCCAACAGCAACGCATGACGACACAAGTTCGTCGAACACATCCCACGTGGCAAATGAATCTCAACCACGAATTCAATCCCGTTACTGATTGCCGGTGTAGCCATAATCATAGCCCCAAAACACAATCAATTGCAGATAAATAAAGCAAGAATGGATCAAGATTCCACTCATACAATCAAGGTATGGTATTTTCCGTTTGGGGCCATTGCATGTATGTTGAGCAGACGACTCAAGTGTTCGCAAATGTTCCCCACCGCCCCCCATCACCCATGACGGATCATACAACGTAAATATAAATTTAAACATATGCATTACATAGTTATAATCATAAAGCGTTGAGCATGTTATGAATCACAACACAAGCATGAGTTTATACATGTTCAATTCCTAATCACACAATAATCCAAGGAGATCATACACATAGTTAAAAGAGGCTGAGAATCATATCTCAACACCCTTATACATTACAATTTGCTAACTACTACTCATTCAGACATTTCAAGAAACACTAAAACAAACATGCATCAACATACATGACATATGTCGATCACATAGGCATTAGGCCAAATCCTTTCACTAGGGAGTTGCCCCAATCATAATACGCGTACACCCACGACGGATAGTCATGGCAAGCAAGAATCCAAGTTCCATATTCATTCAATCATTTTCACAAACACTTGGGCCACACATTTTAGAAGATATATGGGTCTATTGGTCTCCGTGGGCGTGATTTAGAAATCCTTTCGTCAAAAGGGTATCGCCAATACAACAATCATGAATCCATGACAATTAGTCATGATGAGCACGAGAATGGGGATTCTATACCCATTCACATTTTCACAAACACTTGAATACACTAATACAACATACATATGTGTAGCAAAACATGTATTAGTGGCTATCCTTTAGCCAAGTGATTGTTTTATCCATGTATACCATAATCATACCGCAAATAATCATGACAATTGCATTTCCAAAACTCACACATATACGGTATTTCTAGTATACACAATTTCAATACGTAGTATTTACAAGGAGCTTGTAATACGGCGATTCCTTTCGCCAAGCAATTAATTTATACGTACATAATATATTTATACAACAATTAATCATGACAAACACATCGCTAAAATATACACGATATACTTCGGTACTTCTTACAATACCGTATTTCTACATACATGGTATATATTAGTAGACATGTATTTAGTGCGAATCCTTCACCAAATAAGTATTTTATCCATACGTCATATATCCATACGACAAATAAACATGTCAACCACATTTCCATAAAAAATACGTATACGGTATTTTATACGAATACCTGAGAGTATGTGAAATTCCAAATTCTACTATTTTAATCGAAACAAAAACCAAGCACTTTGTACATGTGCAATTGCATGCAGATCATGAATCTACCATTATCCGACATTGAAAGCGTTGAAAACCATAACCTATACACCTAAAGTCCGCACCTTGTGTCAGTCGTAATCAAATATCGAGTCGATAGGTTCGCTAAGCTTCAGATACGAGCTGTTTGCAACCTGAGAGAATGAAATAGGTTAGCTATTTCCTAACCTACAACTTTGTCTAATCCCCCAAACAGGTTAGGGTTAGGTTTATTACCTAGAAATGATGCCGAATCACCGTGAAAGCTGCAAGAAAGAGGCGGTGTCGCATGTGGAGCTAGCTGGGAGACTACAGCAGGAGTCACTCCCACTTCTCCCTCACTTTCTCTCTCTTTTCTCTCTCTCAAATCCAAATTCGTATGGTTGGAATGGGAGAGGATTTAAGGTCCTTTATAGCCTAAAACCTTCCCAAAATAGACTCGTGTTCAAGGGTTACTGCTAATATAGGTATTTCGTCACTTTTCCACCAAAAGAGAGGTTCTCGTGGCCCTCCTTGAGCCAAATGTCGACTTAAGCTCACCACCTATGGATCTATGTGGATTACGTTTTTCGACTCGATCGGATTCCCGATCGCACGTGGCGAACCACTTTCGGTTCGACGACGTAAGACGATCGAAATTCCAAGTACATGAAATGTTCTGAAATTTTTCTTAATCCGAGGGTGTAATTTGGTCCGATTACACGACCACAACTCAGGTCGCCGTTTTGCTTAATACTTGTACGCGTCAACGAATGAATGCCAGATCACTATTCCTGATATTTATTTTGAAATAGGAATAGTGTTTTTCACACACCCTCGCTCCGAATCGAAACGAATGGCCGTGGGACATCGGATGGACCTGATTTTGGAGATGATTGTCAAGTCCAGTGAGGCGGTCCTAGTTCCTTAACTTCGTGTTAATCGGATTTCCGATGTGCTACCTAGACCTAATACGAAGTTTCGAGATGCTCCCGTGAGCAAATGCCAGTAATGAGATTGATCCTAAGTTTTAGGGTAACCTAAGCGTCAATGATTCTACAAGTTTTGAATTGCAGATCGTATTTAAAGCGATTCAAATGGATTTCATGGCTAATCTAGTTTAGCACTTAGTTAACTTTGTCAAATTTCTAAAGGATTTAATCCTAAGTGATTTCCGTCTGAGGTGATCCAAGTAATACTACTTAGCTAGTTTGTATATAAAGTGATCCAAGTAATACTACTTAGCTAGTTTTAAATAGTGTCTAGGGCGAAAGTGCTTTGAAAAATTGGAAGATCAAGGTGGTGAAGGGTTGGATTTGTGAAGGAAATGGGTTAAGGAGCGATTTTAGACTGTGGGATTCAGTTCTGACAAGTTACTAAGGTGTTAGGATCGACCCATTGCCTAAGGACGTCTCATTCCAGGTTGGCAAAAATCCGGGGTGTTACAGTGAGTTTTAGGTGTAAGTTGCATACAAGTGAAATCACTTCTTTTGCTCAGGATTTCAAATGCACTAAAAAAGTTGTGAGTGACTTACAGCTTGTAACTCGCTTACAGGTGAAATTTTCTGTCCAAACACCACCTTTAAGTGGGGTTGCCTGTAAACTCTTGACAACTAATAAAACTTCCAGGCATCCAAATGACCCCTAAATGCACCGGAAAATTGAGAAATCATATGATCATTGGTCTAAGCATGTAGTGTCCTCAGATAGATGGCTAAGAAAGAACTAGAGTGGCAATCTAAATTCAACAGAAAATGCCAAATTTGGGTTGGTGGGTCTTCCCAATCTTGCTATATTTTGGGGCATGGTCCATCCACTATGCGTTCCATCATAGCAACGGTCTCAAAGAGTGAACCACAGGCCCCACTTGTACAAATTCAAGGCTTATACAGTAAGTATCCCTGGGCCAAGGATCAAATTCAAGGAGAAAATCAGATAGAGGAGATAATTACCACAGTCAATGCGGTCCAACCATGAAAAAACCCATGCTGTCTGATGGCTTCTCCATCTGGAGACTTAGACATACTTGCCAATAAGCACAGGCTTCCAACTATAGACATTTCCACATTCATGAAGCATGAGCGGTGTTTCTTTACATTTACCAAAAGGAAACAATATAGAAAGGATAGAAGAAAATGGAGAAAATGGAGGAATGTAAAGGAGTCTAACATGAGAAGCCCACTGACAGAGAGAAGAAGCCAGACCAGAGAGCACAGAAGCAACTAAAACAGGAATGATTCCATAAAAGAGAACTTGATTTGGGTTAGTGCCACTAGAATCCTTGCCAGAACCTTCTCCAAAGCTTAGAAGTATGGCAGGAATTATTAGTAAGAATAGGGTCCCCATTTGTTTAACTGATTGCTTCTGCCTACAGATTGCACCCAGAAAAAATATAGTAAAGTGACTGTCAAAAATATAGTAAAGTGACTGTGATTAAAATGGCCTAGCATCAGCCTAGCCAGCAGAAATGCTCAACTCAGAAAATATAAGAAAAGCTTTCTCCTACCTCTGGAACCAATAGGAAATGATTGAAAAGTTAGACATAAGACGGTGATTTATTATCTGGAATAGGCCTAGGAAAAGAACCAGTGATTAATAACCACTGCATTCAAAGAGTAAGTGGAGAGAAAAAAACAATCTACAATACATCTGGTAGTATAAACTATAAAGTGAATCAGGAGTCAACAAAAAACATTGAAACTTCTAAAATACTCTTACATGTATCAAGACCAACAGACCAATTCTATGGTTCTTATACTGTTTCCCCTCAGCTAGAAGCAAGGTTCTCAAAACTCGGTTTCAGTGTGCAATTCAACAACGAATTAAATCAACCAGGCAGACAGTGACTCATCAAAGTAAGGTTCTCAAAACTCGGTTTCAGTGTGCAATTCAACAACGAATTAAACCAACCGGGCAGACAGTGACTCATCAAAGCATACATGTTTATGGTCAAAAGTCCAAAAAGAAAGAAAGAAAAAACTGATGGCTAGTATTATCCGGTGGGGCTTGTGGGACTCCCCCTCCATCGCTTCTCTGCAACACAAGATCCACATACAAATAGGCGCATGTACTAAAGAATAAAAAGAATAAAAAATAAAAAATCCATGAACAAAGACCCAAATGCATATAAGAGAAACACAATTCTTTATCATGTTTCCATTTCCATCTTTAATGAAAGTGAGATCTCATGCATTACCTTGTAGAAATCGACAGCAATGAAGTTGGGCCATCGTTTTCCTGCTGCTTCATGACATGTACCAGTCATGCTAGTAAGTGGAGTTAAGTTGTCCTTACAAGCTGTCGCTAAATTAGGATTGTCAGGGAAATAGTTCTCTAAAACAAGGGATCTTGTTGTTGTGTTCATGGGAGATGATTCTAGGATAAGAACTCGCCTTCATCCCACTGTCACCATCTGCTGTTTCAGCCCAATCACCAAAACCAATAAAAAGAGAATCAACGATAGCTTCACATGTTTATACTCCTATGTATCAGAAATTCAAATTGGACAATGCTTCCTATTTTGATGTATTTTATATCAATTTTATTTTATCTCCAAAAGCAAATTGATTCAAGGAGAAAACACAGAAATTTTATATTTTAACTGAATTTCATTAACAGTGCAAACCTACTCATGAGGCCACATTCGCCAACCTGCGGAAAGCATTAGAGCGTGCATCAAGCGGTCCACGCTAATAAATAGCCAGGCCCGAAAATCACGCCAGTTCACTCGTCAGGTGGAACACACATTTAAAAAAGAACGATGAACATTTTAAAAGAATTACCAGGAGTCCACATTCAACTAAAGCACGTGGCCTGCCCAATGAATGTACAACAAGCCTGATTCTCATGCCACATCATCTACTCGGCAAGGCCCATCTTATGCACGGCTCTAACATCAGGGATGGATGCATGTGGGCTTAGCAAAGCATGTACTAAATTTCTATAGAAATAAAAAATCATCCGTCTATCTATAATAGTTCCACTGCAAGATCTACATGGGATATACATTTATGAAAGGAGAGAAAACAGGGCTTACATTGGTTTTCTACAACATATCTCCACTCATAGGCAATGCCTTCAGAAGCCTCCTTGGTTGATTTTGAGGTGAATACCAACAAACGCTGGTCCTTACTAATCATATCATCGATGATGGGCCAATCCTGCCCATTTTTAGGCATCCCTGATACCAGAAACCAAAATTTCCTAAGGCCAGCGGCATTGAATACCTTAGTTAGGCCTTGAATTCATGTGACACAATCTTCTATGAAGATTGTAATGATCTCCAAAGGGTTGGCATCAAGGAACACTTGAATTTCTTTCAGCACATTAATAGCAGGTTGTTATTAATCAGATAGGTTAATCAGAACTCAATCATTTCATTAGATTTATATAAAAAGGAATCAGCTGCAACTTACGAATGCTATCAAATTGTAGCATTGGCCTCCAAAGGAGTGGCACAACCAAATGTCATTGCTGAAGTCATACATGTTAGGCATCACCCCTCTAACATCCTTCTGCAATGATTCAAAGTATAAATAGCAGCAATAAAAAAAATAACCATATCTTTTTTTCGTTCACTTTTTTCTTTTTGCAAAAACAATTATATATTTGTTAAGATGGACATCTTGTTCATGAACATTGTACAGTAGCGAGCATGTAAATCATATCTTCTATTTAAGAAGACCCACCTACACATACATACAGATCCCATCTTCAAGATACAAGTATTTCTATGTTGCGTTTATGTGATTTTCTGTTAGTAGAGTTTGCTTACGGGTTTATTATGGATTCCTAGCTGAGCCCAGGTGATGACTTCCAAGAGCTCTTCTAAGGTTCCATACCCACCTGAAATAGGAAAGGAAATAAGAAAACCTGAACGCTTTAGGAATCTGATTAAATGGGTTATTGAGAGAAGAAGAATAGAACCTAGTAATGCGATGAAAGCGTCGGAATGGCGGGACATCTCTGCCCTCCTTAGATGCATGTTGGCCACTGGTTTCACCCTCTCCTTCTGTTTCTCCTGTTATCTGCCATTAAAGAACGTCTTTCAGCAGTATAAGAAAATGAGAATAGATGAAAGAAGCAAGAGAAGAAAGGCATATCTACTTACTTCTTTGCACATGAGAGTCTTCAGTATGATCCTACAAAGAAAAGCCATCAAAGAAAAGGTCGAAAAACGTTCATTAATCCAATGAAAAACAAAACCCATATAAAAAATCATTCCTTTCTTTTATGATTGTGTTGGTTTTTCTCACCCTAAAACATGTCCTCCTCCTTTATGAAACGAGTGAGAAAAACTCTGTTTCAACATTAAGAAAAGAGTGACAAACTCAGCTCCTTTCTTTCAACCAACATTTATGAAAAATTTTGTTTTCTTCATCACGGAAACAATGATAAAGGTTGATGAAAAGAGTGAAAAACTCAGCTCCTTTCTTTCAACCAACATTTATGAAAAATTTTGTTTTCTTCATCAAGGAAACAATGATAAAGGTTGATGAAAAGGGTAGCAAAACCTTGAGGAGAAAATAAAGTGATGATGGAATGATTAATGCCCCAGTCGCGATTACAGGATTCAAATGTCTAAAAAGCAAGACATGCACACATGCCAATATGTTAGCATTAATATTATAAAAACTTATGTATCAAAAAAATATATTATAAAAAACCTACAAAAAAAAACTAACAAGCTTTTATTCTCTTCACAATTTGTTGAGAGAAACCAAGAAGACAAATAGTTTGATCCGAATCCAAAAGAAATAGTACCATGCCTAATCAAATGACACCTGATCATCACATCAAGGATTAAAATAATTTGTGTGATGACTTCCAATGTGTCCACACGTGCAAACATGGGTAGAAGCACGATTGTCAAACTTAATTCTAAAGCATTTAAGCAACCATGAAAGGTAAAGATAAATTAGTACAGGGTGCACAGGATGAGATTTAGCTTACAGGAATGATTAGCTTTTGCCCCCCACGATGGAATTCAATTCTCCAAAAGGTTCCTTACAAGGAAAGTTTGAGTCTAAATACATTGAGCGTGATGAAAGGAAAAACAAATCTCAATAGGATAAATGGTGCTAATTCAAGGTAATTATGAACCATCGACTAAAAGATGATTTTTTAGAAATTGAAACGTGAGCTGAAAAAGTGACAAAATGACAAAGAAAGCAAGAAAAGAATTCACATTTAGATACAAATGGCAAAACAGAATACCTTTGACAAAAACAGAATTGTAATGAAATCCCAATTTCCTAGTATTCATGATGAGAAAGTAGCCCTCAAATTACAGATAGATTCTTTTCAAATCCAACTTGAAAGTAATGCAATTGCAATTTGGAGCATGGTTCCTCAGTATGAATGCTGAGGAAGGTAACTACTGAATATTTTTCTTGCTCTATTTTTAGTGATTTTCAGCTCCATTGCTGAGCATCGGAGGAGAGTCGATGTGGCTGTCGTCGTTTGGGGCCTGCCAAGCCTTCAATCAAGTGTTGCAGCAAAGTGCAGATCACGAACCATATGGGGCACATCCAATGGACCAATCTTCCACTTCAACAACCACAACTTTGAGTTATAGAAACTTTCCACTAATGTATAAAAGATGAGAAACAGTAACAGATCAAACCTCAAGAACAAAACATGGTGCGCACATCTAAGGTCTTTTAGCAATTGTTTGAAGCTTCAAATTCGAACCTACAGTAGGCCGATGACGTTTGGCCGGCTTGGTTATTGCAAGATCCAAATGCGATTGAATTAGCTATACATGGGTAGTAATTGTTAGTTGATAGTTAGCAACAATTAGATCATTTGGAACATTACTCATGTGAAAACTCAGTTGTAATTTCTATATTCAACCAAGACCTGACTCAAGACCGACCCAAACCCAAACCATGTGATAAACGGGTCGGGTTTGAGTCCTCTTATAACGCCCTGAAAATCGGGGGTCGAGCAGGAGCCCAACTCCCGAGTTCCAACGCATCACTTATGCAACATGGATAATGATGATTAAATGTTGTCCATATTAGTGCATTAAACATGAATGGGATTATACCAAATCAGCATATCATACTCCAGAGACAATTCGATTATGCAAGCGGAAGACGGTGATAAGTATATAAAACGTATAAGTGATTGTACGTCCCCAGCATATAAAAGTCACCAGGTTAAGCATTTACATGTATAACTCCAAAATTTTACAAAATAATAAAGTGTGATGTCATCTAATCTAGATCCTTATAGCCCCGATGGTAAAACTCCAGATCTACATAGACCCGCTAGAGAGTTGCATGTAGGAGAACTCCTCCTTGTCATCATAAAAATTCGGCTCCGCCTTGAAAGCATCGCCATCATCTGCAACTAAACCAGAGTCTGGTTGGTGTTTTAAAACACCGTCCCAAAGTGGGAGTGAGTGATCAACTCAGTGGAGTTATAAGGTAAAGGTTAACATGTTATCAATTCAATCAAGCAGTAATGATAAAGCAGTACAACAAGCATATCCTAAGTACTATTGTTAATGCAAGGATAGTATGCGATAATGATGCATGCCCTCATCTGTACTCCCTCAGCGACATCATCTCATGATCGCGCATGACAACCTCTCTAAACGTGCACTTCCTCGCCAAAGCACATGCAATGCGGTGCCCGATTGTGTTAGCCAAGTTCTTGTTTAAGTTTATTCAAACAACGTGTCCGGGAAGCTAAGGTACCTCCCTTTATATCATTTACCCCAACAATGATCCATCTAGGGTCGTCAATCCTGGTTAATCACATACAATAGGCAAGTTATAGGGCAACATCACCCCTGATTTAAAAGCAGTGGACAGGCAAGTTCAGGTCACTACGAAGAGGCTCATCACCTCAGCATAGGCCTTAGTTTATACTTGAGGTCACTACGGGAAAGGCTTGTCACATTAGCGTAGGCCGACAGCTCGAATACAGTGTCCCATACCACCGTATTCGGCTCACGAGTTTTGGGTTGCTCACTGGTCACTACGAGGAGGCTCGTTACCCCAGCGTAGGCCGACAGCTCGACCACGGTGTCCCATACCACCATGCTCGGCTCATGAGTCTTAGCGGATCGTGGTACCAAGGTTAAATGGGTTTTTCTCTGGTAAGTTGGTACCTTAGATTCAAGCAGTAGCGTCCATACATGGTGAACATACATTGGGCCAATCGGGTTACTTGACAAGCTTGACTGGTACGAGCATACTTTGAGTTGATCGACATGAAGCACGTAAGCACTCCGCGTGGCCTAACCACTGTCGACAATCAGTGTACGACTCGGATTCCTCAAACATGTCTTGTGTGGCGAAACGACCTCAGCCACTAACTCAGAAATCATTACCGATTGCCTGGACTACATCGTAGCCCCAATCACACTCCAAACGATAGCATTCACATGTTATAGTCAAAGACAGTGTGTGACAACTAATCTAAATACAAATCTCATTTGAGCATTTCAACAAATACATAACGCACATGTTGTCATGCATAGGCATTTCATACATAAAGCACACAGTAGTAAGTTAGGTTACATGAAGGAAATTGTAAATATAGGTAAGGGAATTGAGAGTCACCTCTCAACACCCTCCTTAAATACATTTCAACCAACATTTCTTATCCAAGCATTTTATCAAATACTTAGACTACACATATCAACATATATGTAATATAGTAGTTATAACAGGCATTATAGCAAATCCTTTCACAAGGATATTGCCACCCGTACAACAATCATGTATCCTCGAACATAAATCATGGCAAGCACAAGTCATAATTCCATACTCATACAAACATTTCAACAAACACATAGAATGCATCTATTTCAACATAGTTCATATATATGTGTAATATGCGAAAAACATCGTATCTAAACATATATGATAACAATCAAGTCAGACATAAATCATTGCTAACATTGAAAGCCTTGAAAACCATAACCTAAACGTTTATAGTCCGCACCTTTCACCGGTAAACTCGCAACGAACTCAGTTTATACACTAAGTCTTCGTCTACGACACAACGACAACCTATAACATGGAATAGGTTAGCTATTTCACCATTTACGCTATTTGAATACCTAAAACAGATTAGGGTTAGGATTCCTTACCCAATAACAGGATCGGAATCGCCGGTATGGCGACACGGAAGCGGTGGTTAAGCACGTGGAGTGGTGAGATCGAATCCCAGGAACAATCTCTCATTCTCTCTCTCTCTCTCTCTCTCTCTCTCTCTCTCCTCTCTCTTCTCTTCTCTTTTTCTCTCTCCTAGGTTTGAAATTCGTATGGAATGAGAGAGGGGTGGGTTTACGTCTTTATATAGGCCCATAACTGACCTCAATGGCCCCAGGGCCATGGTATACTTAGGTTATAGCCAAAAGTTGGCTGTTTCGGGCCAACGGAGCTCATCTGGAGGCCCCTTTTCGGCATACGTTCCGGGAAAAGTTTCCTAACAATGGATCTATGCCAAGTTAAGTTTTCAGTCCAATCAGATTTGTGGATCGACCGTGGCGGACCAGTTTCGATTCAATGGTCATCGTCACTCGACCTGTGTAGGGAAATTTTCCTGATCCAAGGGTGTATTTGGGTCAGATTCTGACGGTCTGAAGCCTTAAATTTGGCCTACAAGCGAACGGTCCAATTCACTTAAACCTGAGTTCATTTTCTAAAAATATTCGCGTTTCTCACACACTTCGCTCCGGGCTCAAGTTGTGCGTTTTTGGATACTATTAGGACTTGATTTCCGAGATGGCTGTCAAGTTCAGCAAGGCAGTCATAATCATATAGTTTTGTGGTCATCGGACTTTCGACGTGAGGTCCAGGTCCAATGCGGAGTTTCAATATGCTCCCGAGGGTAACTGGGTTTAGAGGTTAATCCTAGGTTTTTAGGCAATGTAGCATTAGGAATTCTACTAGTTTTGGGTCTTACAGATCGTATAGAAAGCTGTTCAAGCTAATCTAGCATTTAATTCAGTTTAGCACTTAATTAATTTTCGTATAATTTCTAAAGGATTTGGTCCTTAGTGATTTCTGCCTGAGGTGGTACCCGGGTCTTTGTACGGATTTTTTCGAGACGTTACACCTCTGCTCTTACTGATCACACCAACAAGAGTACTGTAATGAAATCCCAACAACAACCTAGCAGGAGTATTGTAATGAAATCCATAACAAATATACATCAGCAGTTATAAATACAATGCAATGGCAATACACAAGTAGCTTATCTTTTAAGAATCCATCTTCATCTTTCAAAAAGAAAAGGAAAAGAAATAGTTCAATGTCAAATTTGCCCAGATTTGCTTCAGATTTATCAGAACCGATATGAGTGTCCATCTGGATAGGGGATAGCCCAAAAACTGGAATATTGGCTCCTTGACCTCCATGTCGGATTTGCTTAATTACAACTACATAATTGTGACTAAGTAAGGAACTCCATCACATTTGGAAGCAATTAACCATCTCTTGCCAAGTGGGCATGGAGGATGAATGGCTGTACATGCACAAAGGTCCCCTATGGAAAAGAAAAACAGATATTGTAAAATAAATTAAGCTATATTTACAAAGCTCGTCCATGACCAAGCAAGATGGGGCCTATTCAAGATTGAATGGTGAGGATTAACAGCCCTACCAACCAACCAAGTGCGTCCGTGTGTGTGTGTGATTTATACAAGCTTCAGTTTCTCCTCACTTGATCTATGAAAACACTTATGTCCATTTGTAAAACTCAAGAACAACCTAATTAGATGTTAGTATTAGAATTTTCCATTAAATAGCGTTAGTAGATTGTTTCGCGCCATGTTACTCATGAAAACAAAAACATGTATAAAAACTAAGCTAATTAGATATTAGTAGTAAAATTTAGATGGCTTATGTCTCTCAATCCCCACAAAACACAAAAACAAGCTGTGGTTGGATTAAAAACTACATGTGTTAACAACAACCTAATTAGATGTTAGTATTAAAATTTTCATTAAATAGCGTTAGTAGATTCTTCAGTGTCATGTTACTCTTGAAAACAAAAGCATATATAAAAACCAGTGTTTCAAATAACTCCCGTAGCGTAGCAGTAGTGTACACTATGTACTGTAGCGTGATTGTAGCACTACGTATCATCCTAAATAGCATAAATATACGCTATAGGGGTCGTAGCATATGCTAAAACTAAGTTAATTAGATATTAGTAGTAGAATTTAGATGGCTCGTGTCTCTCAATCCCCACAAAACACAAAAACAAAATATGGTCGGATTAAAAACTGCATGTGTCAACAACAACCTAATTAGATGTTAGTATTAGAATTTCCACTAAATAGTGTTAGTAGATTCTTCAGCATCATGTTACTCCTGAAAACAAAAGCATGTATAAAAACCAGTGTTTCAAATAGCGCTCGTAGCGTAGCAGTAGCATACACTTCATACCGTAGCGTGATTATAGCTCTACATAGCGTCCTAAATAGCATAAATGTACGCTATAGGGTTCATAACATACGCTACAACTATGTAGCACGTAGCGTCCGTAGCGTAAGCTCCAATGTATTTTTTTGACTATTTTATTTTCTTCACATTTTCTTTGTATCTAATGTTGAGGAATGTGACACTTGTATTGTCCTTGATACTTTTAACCGATGAGATTTTTATTTCTTTTCATAATTATAACTTGCGGTTTCAATTAGACATTATTAATTAAAGTGGTTTGATTAGAAAGTTGTTGTTGTGCTAATTATTTGATTTGGCTTATAAATGTAGATAGGCTTTTGAAAAATGATAACTAATAACTTGTTTGAAGATGCTTATAATTTATAAAATTAATCATCTTTTAGGCATATTTATATTTATATTTTTCTTTTTTTCATATTTATTTATTTATTTAATTTTTTTTCACTATTTATTATATTTGTCCTATTTTTAAATTAATCATCATTTAGGTTATAATAATGCTACACACTATAAAGGGTTGAGAGCTACGCATCATGCTACCGCTATTAAAACACTGTTAAAAACTAAGCTAATTAGATATTAGTAATAGAATTTAGATGGCTTGTGTTTCTCAATCCTCACAAAACACACAAACAAGCTGGGGTTCAGATTAAAAACTGCATGTATCAATAATAACCTAATTAGATGTTAGTATTAAAATTTTCCATTAAATAGCATTAGTAGATTCTTTCACGCCATGGTATTACTGAAAACAAAAGCATGTATAAAAATTAAGTTAATTAGATATTAATAGTAGAATTTAGATGGCTTGTGTCTCACAATCCCCAAAAATTACACAAACAAGTTGTGGTTCGGATTAAAAACTGCATGTGTCAACAACAACCTAATTACATGTTGGTATTAGAATTTTCCATTAAATAGTGTTAGTAGATTTTTCCATGACATGTTACTCCTGAAAACAAAAGCATGTATAAAAACTAACTAATTAGATATTAGTAGTAGAATTTAGATGGTTCGTGTCTCTCAACCCCCACAAAACACATAAATAAGCTGGGGTTCAGATTAAAAACTGCATGTGTCAAGAATAATCTAATTAGATGTTAGTAGTAGAATTTTCAATTAAATAGCATTAGTAGATTCTTCTGTGCCATGGTACTCCTGAAAATAAAAACAAGTATAAAAATTAAGCTAATTAAATATTACAAGTAGAATTTAGATGGCTCGTGTCTCTCAATTCCTACAAAACATACAAACAAGATGTGGTCGCATTAAAAACTACATGTGTCAACAACAACCCAATTAGATGTTGGTATTAGAATTTCCATTAAATAGCATTAGTAGACACTTCCGTACCATGTTACTCCTAAAAACAAAAGCATGTATAAAAACTAAGCTAATTTGATATTAGTAGTAGAATTTAGATGACTCGTGTCTCTCAATCCGCACAAAACACACTGACAAGCTGTGGTCAGATTAAAAACTGCACGTGTCAACAACAACCCAATTACATGTTAGTATTAGAATTTCCATTAAATATCGTTAGTAGATTCTTCCGCGCCATGTTACTCCTAAAAACAAAAGCATGTATAAAAACTAAGCTAATTCGATATTAGTATTAAAATTTAGATGGCTCATGAACAGATTAAAAACTACATATGTCAACAACAACCCAATTAGATGTTAGTATTAGAATTTTCCATTAAATAGCGTTAGTAGATTCTTCCACGCTATTTTAATCCTGAAAATAAAAGCACGAATAAAAACTAAGCTTATTAGATCTTAGTAGTAGAATTTTGATAGCTGGTGTCTCTTAATCTCCACAAAACACACAAACAAGCAATGGTTGTATTAAAAACTGCATGTGTTAACAACCACCCAATTGGATGTTAGTAATTGAATTTCCTTTAAATAGCGATAGTAAATTCCTTCACGCCATGTTACTCGTGAAAAAAAAAAAAAACATGTTTAAAAACTTAGCTAATTAGATATTAGTAGTAGAATTTAGATAGCTCGATCTTTTGATCCCCATAAAACAGAAAAACAAGTTGCGGTCGGATTAAAAACTGCATGTGTCAACAACAACCTAATTAGATGTTAGTATTAGAATTTTCATTAAATAGAGTTCATGTTACTCCTGAAAACAAAAGCAAGTATAAAAATTAAGCTAATGAGATATTAGTAATAGAATTTAGATGGCTCGTGTCTCTCAATCCCCACAAAACACGCAAACAAGCTATGGTTGGATTAAAAACTGCATGTGTCAACAACAACCCTATTAGATAGTATTAGAATATCCATTAAATAGCGTTAATAGATTCTTCCATGCCATGTAACTCTTGAAAACAAAAACATGTATAAAAACTAAGTTAATTAGAATTTAGATGGCTTGTGTCTTTCAATCCCCATAAAACACAAAAACAAGCTGCGGTCGGATTAAAGACTACGGGTGTCAACAACAACCTAATTAGATATTAACATTAAAATTTTCATTAAATATAGTTAGTAGATTCTTTCACGTCATGTTACTCCTGAAAACAAAAGCAACTATAAAAACTAAGCTAATTAGATATTAGTAGTAGAATTTTGATGGCTCGTGTTTCTCAATCCCCACGAAACATACAAATAAGTTGTGGTCGGATTAAAAACTGCATGTGTCAACAGTAAACCGATTAGATGTTAGTATTAGAATTTTCCATTAAATAGCGTTAGTAGATTCTTCTGGGCCATGTTATTCTTGAAAACAAAACTATGTATAAAAATTAAGCTAATTAGATATTAGTAGTAGAATTTAGATGACTCGTGTCTCTCAATTCCCACAAAACAAACTAACAATTTGTGGTCGAATTAAAACTTGCATGTGTCAACAATATACTCAATTAGATATTAGTATTAGAATTTCTATTAAATAGCATTAGTAGATTCTTCCGTGCCATGTTACTCTTGAAAACAAAAGCAAGTATAAAAACTGTCATGCCCCAAACTCGAAAACTAGGCTCACAATATGGACATTTAACCATCATTGCCCATCAATGTGGACATCTAACCAACATTGCTCCCTAGGAGTGGCCCACATAGAGCCAAACATACAGTGAGCCCATGGCTTCATAAAAACTAAGCTAATTAGATATTAGTAGTAGAATTTCGATAGCTCATGTCTCTCAATCCCCACAAAACACACAAACAAGTTGTGGACGAATTAAAAACTGCACGTGTTAAAAACAACACAATTAGAAATTAGTAATAGAATTTACATTAAATATAGTTAATAGTTTCTTCTATGCCATGTTACTCCTGAAAACAAAAGCAAGTATAAAAACTAAGCTAATTAGATATTAATAGTAGAATTTAGATGGCTCATGTCTCTCAATCCCCACAAAACACGCAAACAAGCTGTGGTCGGATTAAAAATTGTATATGTCAACAGCAACCCTATTAGATGTTAGTATTAGAATTTCCATTAAATAGTGTTAGCAAATTCTTCCGCACCCTGTTCCTCCTGAAAACAAAAGCGTGCATAAAAAGTAAGCAAGTAGTACAATTTAGATGACTCGTGTCTCTCATTCCCCACAAAACAAACTAACAATCTTTGGTCGGATTAAAAATTACATGTGTCAATCAAAACCAAATTAGATGTTAGTTTTAGAATTTCTATAAAATAGCGTTAGTATATTCTTCCGCGCCATGTTACTACTGAAAAAAAAGCAAGTATAAAAACTAAGCTAATTAGATATTACTAGTAGAATTTAGATAGCTCATGTCTCTCAAACTTACAAAACACACAAACAAGTTGTCGTCGAATTAAAAATTGCACGTGTCAAAAACAAAACAATTAGAAGTTATCAATAGAATTTTCATTAAATAACGTTATTAGATTCTTCGGCTCCATGTTACTCCTGAAAATAAAAACATGTATAAAAACTAAGCTAATTAGATATTAGTAGTAGAATTTAGATGACTCGTATCTCGCAGTCCCCGCAAAACAAACTAACAATTTGTGGTCGGATTAAAACTGCATGTGCTAATAACAACCAAATTAGATGTTTGTATTAGAATTTATATTAAATAGCGTTAGTAGATTCTTCCGCAACATGTTACTCCTGAAAACAAAAGCAAGTATAAAAACCGTCACGCTCCAAACTCAGAAACCGGGCTCACAATGTGGACATTTAACCATCATTGCCAATCAATGTGGACATCTAACCAACATTGCTCCCTAGGAGTGGCCCACATAGAGCCGAACATATAGTGAGCCCATGGTCTCACAAAAACTAAGCTAATTAGATATTAGTAGTAAAATTTAAATGGCTCATGCCTCTCAATTCCCACAAAATACACAAACAAGCTGTGGTCGAATTAAAAACAACACGTGTTAAAAACAACACATTTAGAAGTTGGTATTAGAATTTCCAGTAAATATAGTTAGTAGATTCTTGCATGCCATGTTACTCCTGAAAAGAAAACCATGTATAAAAATTAAGTTAATTAGATATTAGTAGTAGAATTTAGATGACTCGTATCTCTCAATCCCCACAAAACACACAAACAAGTTGTGGGCGAATTAAAAACTGCACGTGTTAAAAACAACACATTTAGAAGTTAGCATTAAAATTTTCATTAAATATAGTTAGTGGATTGTTGCACGCCATGTTACTCCTGAAAAGAAAACCACGTATAAAAACTAAACTAATTAGATATTAATAGTAGACTTTAGATGACTCGTGTCTCTCAATTCCTATAAAACAAACTAACAATCTGTGGTTGGATTAAAAACTATATGTGTCAATAATAACCAAATTAGATGTTAGTATTATAATTTCTATTAAATACCGTTAGTAGATTCTTCCACGACATGTTACTACTGAAAACAAAAGTAAGTATAAAAACTATCACGCCCCAAACTTGGAAACCGGGCTCACAATATGGACATTTAACTATCATTGCCCATCAATGTGCACATTTAACCAACATTGCTTCCTAGGAGTGGCCATTTAACAACCAAACTAGATGTTAGTATTAAAATTTCTATTAAATAGTGTTAGTAGATTCTTCCGCGACATGTTACTCCTGAAAACAAAAGCAAGTATAAAAACTGTCACGCCCCAAACTCAGAAATCGGGCTCACAATGTGAACATTTAACCATCATTGTCCATCAATGTGGACATCTAATCAACGTTCCTCCCTAGGAGTGGCCATTTAACAACCAAACTAGATATTAGTATTAGAGTTTTGATTAAATAGCATTAGTAGATTCTTCCGCGACATGTTACTCCTGAAAACAAAAGCAAGTATAAAAACTGTCACGCCCTAAACTCGGAAATCGGGCTCACAATGTGTACATTTAACCATCATTGCCCATCAATATGGACATCTAACCAAACTCAGAAATTGGGCTCACAATGTAGACATTTAACCATCATTGCCCATCAATGTTGACATCTAACCAACGTTGCTCCCTAGGAGTGGCCCACATAGAGCCAAACATATAGTGAGCCCATGGCCTCACGAAAACAAAGCTAATTAGATATTAGTAGTAGAATTTAGATAACTCATGTTTCTCAATCCCCACAAAACTCACAAACAAGCTGTGGTTCAATTTAAAAGCTGCATGTGTCAAGAACAACCCAATTAGATGTTACTATTAAAATTTTCCATCAAATAGCGTTAGTAGATTCTTCCGCGTCATGTTGCTCCTGAAAATAAAACCATATATAAAAGCTAACTTAAGTAGATATTAGTATTAGAATTTAGATGACTCGTGTCTCTCAATCCCCACAAAAGTCGTCGAATTAAAAACCATATATGTTAATAACAACCAAATTAGATGTTAGTATTAGAATTTCAATTAAATAACATTAGTGGATTCTTCCGCGACATGTTACTCTTGAAATCAAAAGCAAGTATAAAAACTGTCACACCCCAAATTCGGAAATCAGGCTCACAATGTGGACATTTAACCATCATTGCCCATCAATGTGGACATTAAACCAACATTGTTCCCTAGGAGTGGCCATTTAACAATCAAACAAATGTTAGTATTAGAATTTCTATTAAATAACGTTAGTCAATTCTTCCGCGACATATTACTCCTGAAAACAAAAGCAAGTATAAAAACTGTCACGCTCCAACTCTGAAGTCGGGCTCACAATGTGGACATTTAACCATCATTGCCCATCAATGTGGACATTAAACCAACAATGTTCCCTAGGAGTGGCCATTTAACAACCAAACTAAATGTTAGTATTAGAATTTCTATTAAATAACGTTAGTCAATTCTTCTGCGACATATTACTCCTGAAAACAAAAGCAAGTATAAAAACTGTCACGCTCCAACTCTGAAATCGGGCTCACAATGGGGACATTTAACCATCATTGCCCATCAATGTGGGCATCTAACCAACATTGCTCCCTAGTAGTGGACATTTAACAACCAAACTAGATGTTAATATTAGAATTTCTATTAAATAACGTTAGTAGATTTTTCCACGACATGTTACTTTTGAAAACAAAAGCAAGTATAAAAATTGTCACACCCCAAACTCGAAAACCGAGCTCATAATGTGGACATTTAAACATCATTGCCCATCAATGTGGACATCTAACCAACATTGCTCCCTAGGAGTGGCCCACATAGTGCTAAACATATATTGAGCCCATGACCTCACAAAAACAAAGCTAATAAGATATTAGTAGTAGAATTTAAATGACTCATGTCTCTCAATCCCCACAAAACAAATAAACAAGCTGTGGTTCGATTTAAAAACTGCATGTGTCAAGAACAACTAAATTAGATGTTAGTATTAAAATTTTCATTAATTAGCGTTATTAGAATATTACGCGCCATGTTACTCTTGAAAATAAAACCATATATAAAAACTAAGTTAATTACATATTAGTAGTAGAATTTACATGACTCGTGTCTCTTAATCCCCATAAAACAAACTAATAATGTGTCGTCGAATTAAAAACTACATGTGTCAATAACAACCAAATTAGATGTTAGTATTCGAATTTCTATTAAATAGCGTTAGTAGATTCTTCCGCGACATGTTACTCATGAAAACAAAAGCAAGTATAAAAACTATCACGCCCCATACTCGAAAACCGAGCTCACAATGTGTACATTTAACCATCATTGCCCATCAATGTGGACATCTAACAAACATTGCTCCCTAGGAGTGACCATTTAACAACCAAACTAGACGTTAGTACTAGAATTTCTATTAAAAGCGTTAGCAGATTCTTCTGCGACATGTTACTACTGAAAACAAAAGCAAGTATAAGAATTGTCACACCCAAAACTAGGAAACCGGGGTCACAATGTGGACATTTATCCATCATTGCCCATCAATGTGGACATCTAACCAACATTGCTCCGTAGGAGTTACCATTTAACAACCAAACTAGATATTAGTATTAGAATTTCTATTAAATAGCGTTAGTAGATTCTTCCGCAACATGTTACTCCTGAAAACAAAAGCAAGTATAAAAACTGTCACGCCCTAAATTCGAAAACCGGGCTTACAATGTGGACATTTAACCATCATTGCCCATCAATGTGGACACCTAACCAACATTGCTCCCTAGGAGTGGCCATTTAAAAACCAAACTAGATATTAGTATTATAATTTCTATTCAATAGCGTTAGTAGATTCTTCCGCGACATAGTTACTCCTAAAAACAAAAACAAGTATAAAAACTGTCATGCCCCAAACACAAAAACCGGGCTCACAATATGCACATTTAACCAGCATTGCCATCAATGTGGACATCTAACCAATATTGCTCCCTGGTAGTGGCCATTTAACAACCAAACTAGATGAAAGTATCAAAATTTCTATTAAATAGCGTTAGTAGATTCTTCCACGACATGTTACTTCAGAAAACAAAGGCAAGTATAAAAACTATCACGCCCCAAACTTGGAAACCGGGCTCACAATGTGGACATTTAACCATCATCGCCCATCAATGTGGACATCTAACCAACATTGCTCCCTAGGAATGGCCATTTAACAACCAAATTAGATGTTAGTGTTAAAATTTTTATTAAATAGCGTTAGTAAATTCTTCCACGACATGTTACTCCTGAAAACAAAAGCAAGTATAAAAACTGTCACGCCCCAAACTTGAAAATCGGGCTCACAATGTGGACATTTAACCATCATTGCCCATCAATGTGGACATCCAACCAACATTGCTCCCTACGAGTAGCCATTTAACAATCAAACTAGATATTAGTATTAGAATTTCTATTAAATAGCGTTAGTAGATTCTTCCGTGACATATTACTCTAGAAAACAAAAGCAAGTATAAAAGCTGTCATGCCCTGAACTTGGAAACCGAGATCACAATATAGACATTTAACCATTATTGCCCTTCAATGTGGACATTTAACCAACATTGCTCCCTATGAGTGGCCCACAAAGAGCCAAAACATATAGTGAGCCCATGGCCTCACAAAAACTAAGCTAATTAGATATTAGTAGTATAATTTAGATGGCTCATGTCTCTTAATCCCTATAAAAGACACATACATGCTGTGGTTCGAGTTAAAAATTGCATGTGTCAAGAACAACCTAATTAGATGTCAGTACTAGAATTTTTCATTAAATAGCGTTAGTAGATTCTTCCCCGCCATGTTACTCCAAAAAACAAAACCATGTGTAAAAATTAAACTAATTACATATTTGTAGTAGAATTTAGATGACTCGTGTCTCTCAATCCACATAAAACAAACTAATAATCTATGATCGAAATAAAAACTACATATGTCAATAACAACCAAATTAGATGTTAGTATTAGAATTTCTATTAAATAGAGTTAGTATATTCTTTCACGACATTTAGTTCTGAAAACAAAAGCAAGTATAAAAACTGTCACGCCCCAAACTCGAAAACTGGGCTCAAAATGTGGACATTTAACCATCATTGTCCATCAATGTGTACTTCTAACCAACATTGCTCCCAAGGATTGGCCATTTAACAACCAAACTAGATATTAACGTTAAAATTTCTATTAAATAGCGTTAGTAGATACTTCCTCGCCATGTTACTCCTGAAAACAAAAGCAAGTACAAAAACTGTCACGCCCCAAATTTGAAAACCAGGCTCACAATGTCGACATTTAACCATCATTGACTGTCAATGCGAACATCTAACCAACATTACTCCCTAGTAGTGGCCATTTAACAACCGAAGTGGATGCTATTAAATAGCGTTAGTAGATTCTTCCGCGACATGTTACTTAAGAAAACAAAAATAAGTATAAAAATTATCACGCCCCAAACTCGGAAACCGAGCTCACAAAGTGGACATTTAACTATCATTGCCCATCAATGTGGACATGTAACCAACATTGCTCCCTAAGAGTGGCCATTTAACAACCAAACTATATATTAGTATTAGAATTTCTATTAAATAGCGCTAGTAGACTCTTCCGCGACATGTTACTCCTGAAAACAAAAGCAAGTATAAAAACTATCACGCCCCAAACTCATAAACCGGGCTCACAATGTGGACATTAAACCATCATTGCCCATCAATGTGGACATCTAACCAACATTGCTCCCTAGGAGTGGCCATTTAACAACCAAACTAGATGTTAGTATCAGAATTTCTGTTAAATAGCGTTAGTAAATTCTTCCACGACATGTTAATCCTGAAAACAAAAGCAAGTATAAAAACTGTCACGCCCCAAACTCGAAAACCGGGCTCACAATGTGGACATTGAACCGTTATCGCCCATTAATATAGACATCTAACCAACATTGCTCCCAAGTAGTGGCCATTTAACAACCAAATTAGAAGTCAGTAATAGAGTTTCTATTTAATAGCGTTACAAGATTCTTCCGCGAATTGATACTCATGAAAATAAAAGCAAATATAAAAACTGTCACGACCCAAACTCGGAAACCGGGCTCACAATGTGGACATTTAACCATCATTGCCCATCAATGTGGACATCTAACCAACATTGCTCCCTAGGAGTGACCATTTAAGAACCAAGCTAGATGCTAGTATTAGAATTTTTATTAAATAGCGTTAGTAAATTCTTCCATAATATTTTACTCCTGGAAACAAATGCAAGTGTAAAAACTGTCACGCCCCAAACTCGGAAACCAGGCTCACGATGTGGACATTTAACCATCATTGCCCAACAATGTAGACATCTAACCAACATTGCTCCCAAGGAGTGGCCATTTAAGAACCAAACTAGCTGCTAGTATTAAAATTTATATTAAATAGCGCTAGTAGATTCTTCCGCAATATTTTACTCATGAAAACAAAAGCAAGTATAAAAACTGTCAAGCCCCAAACACGTAAACCGAGCTCACAATGTAGACATTTAACCATCACTGCCCATCATTGTGGACATCTAACCAACATTGCTCCCTAAGAGTGACCATTTAACAACCAAACTAGATGTTAGTAATGGAATTTCTATTAAATATCGTTATTAGATTCTTCCGCGAATTGATACTCATGAAAACAAAAGCAAATATAAAAACTGTCACGCCCCAAACTAGGAAACCGAGGTCACAATGTGGACATTTAAGCATCATTGCTCATCAATGTGGACATCTAACCAAAATTCCTCCCTAGAAGTGACCATTTAACAATCAAACTATATGTTAGTATTAGAATTTCTATTAAATAACGTCAGTAGATTCTTCCACGACATGTTATTCCTGAAGAAAAAAATCAAGTATAAAAACCGTCACATCCGAAACTAGGAAACCAGACTCACAATGTGAACATTTAACAATCATTGCCCATCAATGTGTACATCTAACCAAAATTGCTCCTTACGACTGGCCATTTAACAACCAAAGTAGTTGTTAGTATTAGAAATTCTATTAAATAGCGTTAGTAGATTCTTCCACGACATGTCACTCCTGAAAACAAAAAAAAAGTAAGAAAATTGCCACGCCCCAAACTCGAAAACCGAGCATAATTTGGACATTTAACCATAATTGCCCATCAATGTGGACATCTAACCAACATTGTTCCCTAAGAGTGGCCACTTAACAACCAAACTAAATGTTAGTATTAGAATTTCTATTAATTAGCGTTAGTAGATTCTTCCGCGATATGTTACTCCTGAAAACAAAAACAATTATAAAAATTGTCACACCCCAAACTCGAAAATTGGATTCATGATGTAGACATTTAACTATCATTGCCCATCAATGTGTACATCTAACCTACATTGCTCCCTAGGAGTGGCCATTTAACAACTAAATTAGATGTTAGTATTACAATTTCTATTAAATAGCGTTAGTCGATTCTACCGCAACATGTTACTCCAGAAAAAAAAAAGTCTGAAAACTGTCACGCCCCAAAATCGGAAACTGGGCTCACAATGTGGACATCTAACTAACATTGCTCCCTAAGAATAGCCATTTAACAACCAAATTAAATGTTAGTAATAGAATTTCTATAAAATAGCATTAGTAGATTCTTTAGTGACATGTTACTTCGGAAAACAAAAGCGAGTATAAAAATTGTCACGCCCCAAACTCAGAAACTGGGCTCACATTGTGGACATTTAACCATCATACATCTAACCAACATTGCTCCCTAGGACTGGCCATTTAACAACCAAACTAAATGTTAGCATTAGAATTTCAATTAAATAGCGTTAGTAGAATCTTCTGCGACATGTAACTCTTGAAAAGAAAAGCGAGTATAAAACATGTCACCACCCAAACTCGGAAACCGGTCTGACAATGTGGACATTTAACCATCATTGCCCATCAATGTGGACATCTAACCAACATTGCTCCCTAGCAGTGGCCATTTAACAACCAAACAAGATGTTTGTATTACAATTTGTATTAAATAGCGTTAGTAGATTTTTTCGCGACATGTTACTCCTGAAAACAGAAACAAGTATAAAAACTGTCACGCCCCAAACTCGAAAACCGAGCTCACAATGTGGACATTTAAATATCACTGCCCATCAATGTGGACATCTATTAAACAATGCTTCCTAAGAGTGGCCATTTAACAACCAAAATAGATGTTAGTATGAGAATTTATATAAAATAGCATTAGTAGATTATTCCGCGACATGTTACTCATGAAAATAAAAGCAAGTATAAAAACTGTCACGCACCAAACTCGAAAACCGGGCTCACAATGTGGACATCTAACCATTATTGCCCATCAATGTGGACATCTAACCAACATAGCTCTATAGGAGTAGCCACTTAACAGCCAAACTACATGTTAGTATTAGAATTTCTATTAAATAGCGTTAGTATATTCTTCAGCGACATGTTACTCCGGAAAATAAAAGAAAGTATAAAAGTTGTAACGCCCCAAACTCGGAAACCGGGCTCACAATGTGGACATTTAACCATCATTGCCCATCAATGTGGACATCTAAAAAACATTGCTCCCTAGGAGTGGCCATTTAACAACCAAATTAGATGTTAGTATTATAATTTCTATTAAATAACATTAGTAGATTCTTCCGCGATATATTGCTCCTGAAAACAAAAATAATTATAAAAATTGTCACACCCCAAACTCAGAAACCGGGCTCACGAGGTGAACATTTAACCATCATTGCCCATCAATGTGGACATTTAACCAACATTGCTCCCTAGGATTTGCCATTTAACAACCAAATTAAATGTTAGTATTACAATTTCTATTAAATAACGTTAGTCGATTCTTCCGCAACATGTTACTCCAGAAAAAAAAAACAAGTATAAAAACTGTCACGCCCCAAAATCGGAAACTGAGCTCACAATGTGGACATTTAACCATCACTGCCCATTATTGCGGACATCTAACCAACATTATTCCCGAAGAGTGGCCATTTAACAACCAAATTAGATGCTAGTATTAGAATTTCTATTCAAAAGCATTAGTAGATTCTTCCGGGATATGTTACTCCTGAAAACAGAAACAATCATAAAAGTTGTCACACCCTAAACTCAGAAATCGGGCTCACGATGTGGACATTTAACCATCATTGCCCATCATTGTGAACATCTAACCAACATTGCTCCCTAGGAGTGGCCATTTAACGACCAAATTAGATGTTAGTATTACAATTTATATTAAATAGCGTTAGTAGATTCTTCCATAACATGTTACTCCTGAAAAAAAAGCTAGTATAAAAACTCTCATGCCCCAAAATCGGAAACCGGACTCACAATGTGGACATTTAACCATCATTGCCCATCAATGTGGACATCTAACCAACATTGCTCCCTAAGAGTGGCCATTTAACAACCAAAATAAATGTTAGTATTAGAATTTCTATTAAATAGCGTTAGTAGTTTCTTCAGCGACATGTTACTCCGAAAAACAAAAGCAAGTATAAAAATTGTCACGCCCCAAACTCGGAAACCGGGCTCACATTATGGACATTTAACCATCATTCCCTATCAATGTGGACATCTATCCAACATTGCTCCCTAGGAGTAGCGATTTAACAACCAAACTAAATGTTAGCATTAAAATTTCTATTAAATAGCATAAGTAGAATCTTCCACGACATGTTACTCCTGAAAAGAAAAGCAAGTATAAAAATGTCACCACCGAAACTCGGAAACTGGTCTGATAATGTGGACATTTAACCATCATTGTCCATCAATGCGGACATCTAACCAACATTTCTCCCTAGCAGTTGCCATTTAACAACCAAACTAGATGTTTGTATTACGATTTCTATTAATTAGCGTTAGTAGATTTTTCTGTGACATGTTACTCCTGAAAACAAAAACAAGTATAAAAACTGTCACGCCCCAAACTTGAAAACCGAGCTCATAATTTGGACATTTAACCATCATTGCTCCCTAAGAGTGGTCATTTAACAATCAAACTAAATGTTAGTATTAGAATTTCTATTAATAAGCGTTTTAGATTCTTCTGTGATATTTTACTCCTGAAAACAAAAAGAAGCATAAAAACTGTCACGCCCCAAACTTAGAAAGCGGGTTCACAATGTGAACATTTAACCATCATTGCTCATCAATGTGGACATTTAACCAACATTGCTCCCTTAGAAAGGACATTTAACAACCAAAATAGATGATAGTATTAAAATTTCTATTCAATAATGTTAGTAGATTCTTCCATGACATGTTACTCCTGAAAAAAAAAAGCAAGTATAAAATTATCACGCCCCAAACTCGGAAACCGGGCTCACAATGTGGATATTTAACCATCATTGCCCATCAATGTGGACATTTAACCAACATTGCTCCTTAGGACTGGCCATTTAACAACCAAACTAGTTGTTAGTATTAGAATTTCTATTAAATAGCGTTAATAGATTCTTTCGCGACATGTTACTCCTGAAAACAAAAGCAATTATAAAAACTGTTGCGCCTTAAACTCGGATACCGGGCGCACAATGTGGACATTTAACTATCATTGCCCATCAATGTGGACATCTAAACAACATTGCTCCTTATGAGTGCGCATTTAACAACCAAACTACATATTACTATTAGAATTTCTATTTAATAGTGTTACTAGATTCTTCCATGATATGTTACACCTGAAAACAAAAATAAGTATAAAAACTGTCATGACCCAAAATCTGAAACCGGGCTCATAATGTAGACATTTAACCATCATTGCCCATCAATGTGGACATCTAACTAACATTGCTCCCTACGAGTGACCCTTTAACAACCAAACTAGATGTTAGTATTAGAATTTCTATAAAATAACGTTAGTAGATTCTTCAGCAATATATTACTCCTGAAAACAAAAATAATTATAAAAACTATCATGCCCCAAACTCGGAAACCGAGGTTACAATATGCACATTTAACCATCATTGCCCATCAATGTGGACATCTAACCAACATTGCTCTCAAGGAGTGGCCATTTAACAACCAAATTAGATGTTAGTATTACAATTTCTATTAAATAGCGTTAGTAGATTCTTTCGCAACATGTAACTCCTGAAAATAAAAGCAAGTACAAAAATTGTCCTGCCCCAAACTCGGAAACCGATCTCAGAATGTGGACATTTAACCATCATTGCCCATCAATGTCCACATCTAACCAACATTGCTCCCTAGGAGTGGCCATTTAACAACCAAACTAGATGTTAGTATTAAAATTTCTACTAAATAGCGTTAGTAGATTCTTCAGCGACATGTTACTCTTGAAAATAAAATCGAGTATAAAAACTGTCATGCCCCAAACTCGGAAACAGGGCTCACAATGTGGATATGTAACCGTCATTGCCCATCAATGTGCTCATCTAACAAGCATTGCTCCCGAGGAGTGGCCATTTAACAACCAAAATAAATGTTAGTATTACAATTTCTATTAAATAGCATTAGTAGATACTTCCTTGTCACGTTACTCCTGAAAACAAAAGCAAGTATAAAAATTGTCATGCCCCAAACTTAGAAACTAAGCTCACAATGTGGACAACTCACCATCATTGCCTTTCAATGTAGACATCTAAGCAACATTGCTCCCTAGGATTGGCCATTTAACAAATAAACTAGTTATTAGTATTAAAATTTCTATTAAATAACGTTAATAAATTCTTCCCCAACATGTTACTCATGATAACAAAAGCAAGTATAAAAACTGTCATGCCCCAAACTCGAAAACCGAGCTCACAATGTGGACATTTATCCATCATTGCTCATCAATATGGACAACTAACCAACACTGCTCCCTACGAGTGGCTATTTAACAATCAAACTAGATGTTAGTAATAGAATTTCTATTCAATAACGGTAGTAAATTCTTCCACGACATGTTACTCCTGAAACAAAAAAAACAAGTATAAAAATTGTCACGCCCCAAACTCGTAAACGGGGCTCATAATGTGGATATTTAACCATCATTGCCCATTAATGTGGATATCTAACCAACATTGCTCCGTAGGAGTAGCCATTTAACAACCAAACTACTTGTTAGTATTAGAATTTCTATTAAATAGAGTTAACAGAGTCTTCCGCTACATGTTACTCCTGAAAACAAAAGCAAGTATAAAAACTGTTGGCCTCAAACTCAGAAACCGGGCTCATAATGTGGACATTTAACCATCATTGCTCATCGATGTGGACATCTAAACAACATTGCTTCCAAACAGGGCCATTTAAGAACCAAACTAGATGTTAGTATTAGAATTTCTATTAAATAGCGTTAGTAGATTATTGCACGACATGTTACTCATGAAAACAAAAGGAAATATAAAAACTATCACGCCCCAAACACTAAAACCGGAATCACAATGTGGACATTTAACCATCATTGCCCATCAATGTAGACATCTTACAAACATTGCTCCCTAGGAGTGACCATTTAACAACTAAAGTAGATGTTAGTATTAGAAATTCTATTAGATATCGTTAGTATTAGAATTATATTAAAATAAAAGTAGGTTTAAAAACCAACATTGCCCATCAATGTGGACATCTAACCAACATTGCTCCCTAGTAGTAGCCATTTAAAAACTAAATTAGAATGTGCATTAAATAGCGTTAGTAGATTCTTCCGCAATAAGTTAATCCTGAAAACAAACGCAAGTATAAAAACTGTCACGCCCCAAACTCAGAAACCGGGCTCACAATGTGGACATTTAATCATCTTTGCTCATCAATGTGAACATCTAACAAACATTGCTTCCAAGGAGGGCCATTTAACAACCAAACTAGATGTTAGTATTAGAGTTTCTATTAAATAGCGTTAGTAGATTCTTCCACGACATGTTACTCATGAAAACAAAAGGAAATATAAAAACTGTCACGCCCCGCACACTGAAACCAAAATGACAATGTGGACATTTAACCATCATTGCACATCAATGTAGACATCTAACAAACATTGCTCCCTAGGAGTGGCCATTTAACAACTAAAGTTGATGTTAGTATTAGAATTTCTATTAGATATCGTTAGTATTAGAATTCTATTAAAATAAAAGTAGGTATAAAAACTAACATTGTCCATCAATGTGGACATCTAACCAACATTGCTCCCTAGGAGTGGCCATTTAACAACTAAATTAGAATGTGTATTAAATAGTGTTAGTAGATTCTTCCGCGATAAGTTACTCCTGAAAACAAACGCAAGTATAAAAACTGCTACGCCCCAAACTTAGAAACCGGGATCACAATGTGGAAATTTAACCATCATTGCTCATCAATGAGGACATCTAACCAACATTGCTTCCAAGTAGGGCCATTTAAGAACAAAACTAGGAGTTAGTATTAGAATTTCTATTAAATAACGTTAGTAGATTCTTCCGCGACATGTTACTCATTAAAATAAAAGGAAATATAAAAACTATCACGCCCCACACACTGAAACCGGAATCATAACGTGGACATTTAACCATCATTGCCCATCAATGTAGATATCTAACAAACATTGCTCCTTAGGAGTAGCCATTTAACAACTAAAGTTGATGTTAGTATTAGAATTTCTATTAGATATCGTTAGTATTAGAATTCTATTAAAATAAAAGAAGGTATAAAAAACAACATTGCCCATTAATGTGGACATCTAACCAACATTGCTCCCTAGGAGTGGCCATTTAACAACTAAATTAGAATGTATATTGAATAGCGTTAGTAGATTCTTCCGCGATAAGTTACTCCTGAAAACAAAAGCAAGTATAAAAACTGTCACGGCCCAAACTCAGAAACCGGGCTCACAAAATGGACATTTAACCATCATTGCTCATCAATGTGGACATCTAAACAACATTATTTCCAAGAAGAGCCATTTAACAACCAAAATAGATGTTAGTGTTAGAATTTCTATTAAATAGCGTTAGTAAATTATTCCGCGACATGTTACTCATGAAAACAAAAGGAAATATAAAAACTGTCATGCCCCATACACTGAAACCAGAATCACAAGGTGGACATTTAACCATCATTGCCCATCAATGTTGATATCTAACAAACATTGTACCCTAGGAGTGACCATTTAACAACTAAAGTAGATGTTAGTATTGGAATTTCTAATAGATATCGTTAGTATTAGAATTCTATTAAAATAAAAGCAGGTATAAAAACCAACATTGCCCATCAATGTGGACATCTAACCAACATTGCTCCCTAGGACTGGCCATTTAAAAAAGTAAATTAGAATGTGCATTAAATAATGTTAGTAGATTCTTCCTCAATAAGTTACTCCTGAAAATAAACGCAAGTATAAAAACTGTCACGCCCCAAACTCAGAAACCGGGCTCACAATGTGGACATTTAGCCATCATTGCTCATCAATGTGTACATCTAACCAACATTGCTTCCAAGGAGGGCCATTTAACAACCAAACTAGATGTTAGTATTAGAATTTCTATTAAATAGCGTTAGTAGATTCTTCTGCGACATGATACTCATGAAAACAAAAAGAAATATGAAAACTGTTACGACCCACACACTGAAACCGGAATGACAATGTGGACATTTAACCATCATTACATCATGTGATCTAACAAACATTGCATCTATTTAACAAACAAGTAGATGTTAGTATTAAATTTCTATTAGATATCGTTAGTATTAGAATTTATTAAAATAAAAGTGGTCATTTAACAAAAAAGTCCTGATGTTAACAACTAAATTAGAATTTTAAATAGCGTTAGATATCGTTCTTAGATAGAATTTATTAAAATAAAAAACTGTATAAATACCAACATTGTGGACATTCATCAATGTGGACATCTAACCAACATTGCTTCCAAGTAGGGCCATTTAACAACCATTTAATGTTAAGTATTAGAATGTGTATTAAATAGCGTTAGTTGATTCTTCCGCGATATGTTACTCATGAAAACAAACGCAAGTATAAAAAGCGTGGACATTTAACGCCCAAACTCGAAACCGGGACATCATAATTTGGACATTTAACCATCATTGCTCATCAATGTGGACATCTAACCAACATTGCTTCCAAGTAGGGCCATTTAACAACAAAACTAGATGTTAGCATTAGAATTTCTATTAAATATCGTTAGTAGATTATTCCGCAACATGTTACTCATGAAAAGAAAAGGAAATATAAAAATTTCTATTAAATAGCGTTAATAGATTCTCACGCCCCACAAATAAAAAAGCTCGAATCACAATGTGGACATTTAACCATCATCGCTCATCAATATAGACATCTAACAAACATTGCTCCCTAGGATTGGACATTTAACAACTAAAGTAGATGTTAGTATTAGAATTTCTATTAGATATTATTAGTATTAGAATTCTATTAAAATAAAAGCAGGTATAAAAACCAACATTGCCCATTAATGTGGACATCTAACCAACATTGCTCCCTAGGAGTGACAATTTAACAACTAAATTAGAATGTGTATTAAATAGCGTTAGTAGATTCTTCCGCGATAAGTTACTCCTGAAAACAAACGCAAGTATAAAAACTGTCAAGCCCCAAACTCAGAAACCGGGCTCACGATATGGACATTTAACCACATTGTTCATCAACGTGGACATCTAAACAACATTGCTTCCAAGGAGAGCCATTTAACAACTAAAATAGATGTTAGTGTTAGAATTTCTATTAAATAGCGTTAGTAGATTCTTCCGCGACATGTCACTTATGAAAACAAAAGGAAATATAAAAACTGTCACGCCCCACACACTGAAACCGGAATCACAATATCGACATTTAACCATCAATGTTGACATCTAACAAACATTGTACCCTGGGAGTGGCCATTTAACAACTAAAGTAGATGTTAGTATTAGAATTTCTATTAGATATCATTAGTATTAGAATTCTATTAAAATAAAAGCAGGTATAAAACCCAACATTGCCCATCAATGTGGACATCTAACCAACATTGCTCCCTAGGAGTGGCCATTTAACAACTAAATTAGAATGTGTATTAAATAGCGTTAGTAGATTCTTCCGCAATAAGTTACTCCTGAAAACAAACGCAAGTATAAAAACTGTAACGCCCCAAACTAGGAAACCGGGCTCACAATGTGGACATTTAACCATCATTTCTCATCAATGCGGACATCTAACCAACATTGCTTCCAAGGAGGGCCATTTAACAACCAAACTAGATATTAGTATTAGAATTTCTATTACATGGCGTTAGTAAATTTTTCCACGACATGTTACTTATGAAAAAAAAGGAAATATAAAAACTATCACGCTCCACACACTGAAACCAGAATGACAATGTGGACATTTAACCATCATTGCACATCAATGTAGACATCTAACAAACATTGCTCCCTAGGACTGGCCACTTAACAACTAAAGTTGATGTTTGTATTAGAATTTCTATTAGATATCGTTAGTATTAGAATTCTATAAAAATAAAAGCTGGTATAAAAACCAACATTGTCCATCAATGTGGACATTTAACCAACATTGCTCCCTAGGAGTGGCCATTTAACAACTAAATTAGAATGTGCATTAAATAGCGTTAGTAGATTCTTCCGCAATAAGTTACTCCTGAAAACAAACGCAAGTATAAAAACTGTCACGCCACAAACTCAAAATCGGGCTCACAATATGGACATTTAACCATCTTTGCTCATCAATGTGAACATCTAACAAACATTGCTTCCAAGGAGGGCCATTTAACAACCAAACTAGATGTTAGTATTAGAATTTCTATTAAATAACGTTAGTAGATTCATCCGCGACATGTTACTCATGAAAACAAAATGAAATATAAAAACTATCACGCCCCACACTCTGAAACCAGAATCATAATGTGGACATTTAAGCATCATTGCTCATCAATGTAGCCATCTAACAAACATTGCTCCCTAAGAGTGGCCATTTAACAAATAAAGTAGATGTTAGTATTAGAATTTCTATTCGATATCATTAGTATTAGAATTCTATTAAAATAAAAGCGGGTATAAAAACCAACATTGCCCATCAATGTGGACATCTAACCAACATTGCTCCCTAGGAGTGACCATTTAACAACTAAATTAGAATGTGTATTAAATAGCGTAAGTAGATTCTTTCGCGATATGTTACTCCTGAAAACAAACGCAAGTATAAAAACTATAACGCCCCAAACTCAGAAACCGGGCTCATAATGTGGACATTTAACCATCATTGCTCATCAATGTAGACATCTAACCAACATTGTTTCCAAGGAAGGCCATTTAACAACCAAACTAGATATTAGTATTAAAATTTCTATAAAATAGCATTAGTAGATTCTTCCGCGACATGTTACTCATGAAAACTAAAGGAAATACAAAAACCGTCACGCCCCATACACTGAAACCGGAATCACAATGTAGACATTTAACCATCATTGCCCATCAATGTAGATAACTAACGAACATTGCTCCATAGGAGTGGCCATTTAACAACAAAAGTGGATGTTAGTATTAGAATTTCTATTAGATATCGTTAGTATTAGAATTCTATTAAAATAAAAGCAGGTATAAAAGCCAACATTGCCCATTAATGTAGTCCTCTAACCAACATTGCTCCCTACGAGTGACCATCTAACAACTAAAGTAGAATGTGTATTAAATAGCGTTACTAGATTCTTCCGCGATAAGTTACTTCTGAAAACAAACGTAAGTATAAAAACTGTCACGCCCCAAACTCAGAAACCGGGCTCACAATATGGACATTTAACCATCATTGCTCATCAATGTGTACATCTAAACAACATTGCATCCAAGGAGGGCCATTTAACAACCAAAATAGATGTTAATGTTAGAATTTATATTAAATAGCATTAGTAGATTCTTCCGCGACTTGTTACTCATGAAAACGAAAGGAAATATAAAAATTGTCATGCCCCACACACTTTAACCGAAATCATAATGCGGACATTTAACCATCATTGCCCATTAATGTAGACATCTAATAAACATTGCTCCCTAGGATTGACCATCTAACAAATAAAGTAGATGTTAGTATTAGATTTTCTATTAGATATCGTTAGTATCAAAATTCTATTAAAATAAAAGCAGGTATAAAAACCAACATTGCCCATATAAATCTAACCAACATTGCTCCCTAGGAGTGGCCATTTAACAACTAAATTAGAATGTGTATTAAATAGCATTAGTAGATTCTTCCGTGATAAGTTACTCATGAAAACAAACGCAAGTATAAAAACTGTCACACCCCAAACTCAGAAATCGGGCTCACAATGTGGACATTTAACCATTATTACTCATCAATGTGGACATTTAACCAACATTGCTTCCAAGGAGGGCTATTTAACAACCAAAGTAGATGTTAGTATTAGAATTTCTAGTAAATAGCGTTAATAGATTCTTCTGCGACATGTTACTCATGAAAACAAAAGGAAATATAAAAACTGTAACGCTACACACACTGAAACCGGAATCACAATGTGGACATTTAACCATCATTGCCCATCAATATAGACATCTAACAAACATTGCTCCCAGAGTGGCCATTTAACAAATAAAGTAGATGTTTGTACTAGAATTTCTATTACATATAGGTAGTATTAGAATTCTATTAAAATAAAAGCAGGTATAAAAACCAACGTTGCCCATCAATGTGGACATCTAACCAACATTGCTCCTTAGGAGTGGCCATTTAACAACTAAATTAGAATGTGTATTAAATAGCATTAGTAGATTCTTCCGAGATAAGTTACTCCTGAAAACAAACGCAAGTATAAAAACTGTAATGCCCCAAACTCAGAAACTAGGCTAACAACGTAGATATTTAACCATCATTGCTCATCAATGTGGACATCTAACCAACACTGCTTCCAAGGATGGCCATTTAACAACCAAACTAGATGTTAGTATTAGAATTTCTATTAAATAGCATTAGTATATTCTTCCGCGACATGTTACTCATGAAAACAAAAGGAAATATAAAAACTGTCACGCCCCACACACTGAAACCGAAATCACAATGTGGACATTTAACCATCATTGTTCATCAATATAGACATCTAACAAACATTGCTCCATGGAGTGGCCATTTAACAAATAAAGTAGATGTTTGTACTAGAATTTCTATTAGATATAGTTAGTATTAGAATTCTATTAAAATAAAAGCAGGTATAAAAACCAACATTGCCCATCAATGTGGACATCTAACCAACATTGCTCCCTAGGAGTGGCCATTTAACAACTAAATTAGAATGTGTATTAAATAGCGTTAGTAGATTCTTCCGCGATAAGTTACTCCTGAAAACAAACGCAAGTATAAAAACTGTCACACCCCAAACTCAGAAACCGGGCTCACAATGTGGACATTTAACCATCATTGCTCATCAATGTGGACATCTAACCAACATTGCTTCCAAGGAGGGCCATTTAACAACCAAACTAGATGTTAGTATTAGAATTTCTATTAAATAGCGCTAGTATATTCCTCCGTGACATGTTACGCATGAAAACAAAAGGAAATATAAAAACTGTCAGGCCCCACACACTGAAACCAGAAACACAATGTGGACATTTAACCATCATTGCTCATCAATGTTGACATCTAACAAACATTGCTCCCTAAGAGTAGCCATTTAACCAATAAAGTAGATTATTAGAATTTTTATTAGATATCATTAATATTAGAATTCTATTAAAATAAAACCAGGTATAAAAACCAACATTGCTCCCTCGGAGTGGCCATTTAACAATTAGACTGTGTATTAACTAGCGTTAGTAGATTCTTCCGTGATAAGTTACTCCTGAAAACAAACGTAAGTATAAAAACTGTCACGATCTAAACTCAGAAACTGGACATTTAACCATCATTGCTCATCAACGTGGACATCTAACCAACATTGCTTCCAGGGATGGCCATTTAACAACCAAACTAGATGATAGTATTAGAATTTCTATTAAATAGCGTTAGTAGATTCTTCCGCGACATGTTACTCATGAAAACAAAAGGAAATATAAAAACTGTCACGCCCCACACACTGAAACCGAAATCACAATGTGGACATTTAACCATCATTGTTCATCAATATAGACATCTAACAAACATTGCTCCCTAGGAGTGGCCATTTAACAAATAAAGTAGATGTTTGTACTAGAATTTCTATTAGATATAGTTAGTATTAGAATTCTATTAAAATAAAAGCAGGTATAAAAACCAACATTGCCCATCAATGTAGACATCAAACCAACATTGCTCCCTAGGAGTGGCCATTTAACAACTAAACTAGAATGTGTATTAAATAGCGTTAGTAGATTCTTCTGCGATAAGTAACTCTCGAAAACAAACGCAAATATAAAAATTGTCACGCCCCAAACTCAGAAACCGGGCTCACAACGTGGACATTTAACCATCATTGCTCATCAATGTGGACATCTAACCAACATTGCTTCCAAGGATGGCCATTTAACAACCAAACTACATGTTAGTATCATAATTTCTATTAAATGGTGTTAGTAGATTCTTCCACGACATGTTAGTCATGAAAACAAAGGGAAATATAAAAACTGTCACGCCCCACACACTCAAACCGGAATCACAATGTGGACATTTAACCATCATTGTTCATCAATAGAGACATCTAACAAATATTGCTCCCTAGGAGTGGCCATTTAACAAATAAAGTAGATGTTTGTACTTGAATTTCTATTAGATATAGTTAGTACTATAATTCTATTAAAATAAAAGCAGTTATAAAAACCAACATAGCCCATCAATGTGGACATCTAACCAACATTGCTCCCTAGGAGTGGCCATTTAACAACTAAATTAGAATGTGTATTAAATAGCATTAGTAGATTCTTCCGCGATAAGTAACTCCTGAAAACAAACGCAAGTATAAAAACTGTCACGCCCCAAACATAGAAACCGGGCTCACAACGTGGACATTTAACCATCATTGCTCATCAATGTGGACATCTAACCAACATTGCTTCCAAGTAGAGCCATTTAACAACCAAACTACATGTAAGTATTATAATTTCTATTAAATAACATTAGTAGATTCTTCCGCGACATGTTACTCATGAAAATAAAAGGAAATATAAAAACTGTCACGCCTCACACACTGAAACCGGAATCACAATGTGGCCATTTAACCATCATTGCACATCAATGTAGACATCTCACAAACATTGCTCCATAGGAGTGGCCATTTAATAACTAAAGTAGATGTTAGTATTAAAATTTCTATTAGATATCGTTAGTATTAGAATTCTATTAAAATAAAAGTATGTATAAAAACCAACATTGCCAATCAATGTGGACATTTAACCAACATTGCTCCCTAGGAGTGGCCATTTAATAACTAAATTAGAATGTGCATTAAAAAACGTTAGTAGATTCTTCAGCAATAAGTTACTCTTGAAAACAAACGCAAGTAGAAAAACTGCACACGCCCCCAAACCCGAAACCGTGCTCACAATGTGGACATTTAACCATCATTGCTCATCAATGTGGACATTTAACCAACATTGCTTCTAAGGAGGGCTATTTAACAACCAAACTAGATGTTAGTATTAGAATTTCTATTAAATAGCGTTAGTAGATTCTTCCGCGACATGTTACTCATGAAAACAAAAGGAAATATAAAAACTGTCATGCCCCACACTCTGAAACCGGAATCACAATGTGGACATTTAACCATCATTGCTCATCAATGTAGACATAACAAACATTGCTCCCTAGGAGTGGCCATTTAACAAATAAAGTAGATGTTAGTATTAGAATTTCTATTAGATATCGTTAGTGTTAAAATTTTATTAAAATAAAGGCAGGTATAAAAACCAATATTGCCCATCAATGCGGACATCTAACCAACATTGCTCCCTAAGAGTGGCCATTTAACAACTAAATTAGAATGTGTATTAAATAGCGTTAGTAGATTCTTCCGCGATAAGTTACTCCTGAAAACAAACGCAAGTATAAAAACTGTCACGCTCCAAACTCAGAAACCGGGCTCACAATGTGGACATTTAACCATCATTGCTCATCCATGTGGACATCTAACCAACATTGCTTCCAAGTAGGGCCATTTAACAACCAAACTAGATGTTAGTATTAGAATTTCTATTAAATAGCGTTAGTATATTCTTCCGCAACATATTACGCATGAAAATAAAAGGAAATATAAAAACTGTCACGCCCCACACACTGAAACCAGAATCACAATGTGGACATTTAACCATCATTGCTCATCAATGTTGACATCTAACAAACATTGCTCCCAAAGAGTAACCATTTAACCAATAAAGTAGATTATTAGAATTTTTATTAGATATCGTTAATATTAGAATTCTATTAAAATAAAACCAGGTATAAAAACCAGCAATGCCCATCAATGTGGACATATAACCAACATTGCTCCCTAGGAGGGGCCATTTAACAATTAAATTAGAATGTGTATTAAATAGCATTAGTAGATTCTTCCGCGATAAGTTACTCCTGAAAACAAACGTAAGTATAAAAATTGTCACGATCTAAACTCAAAACCGGGCTCACAATGTGGACATTTAACCATCATTGCTCATCAATGTGGACATTTAACCAACATTGCTTCCAAGGTTGGCCAATTAACAACCAAACTAGATGTTAGTATTTGAATTTCTATTAAATAGCGTTAGTAGATTCTTCCGCGACATATTACTCATGAAAACAAAAGGAAATATAAAAACTATCACGCCCCACACACTGAAACCGGAATAACAATGTGGACATTTAACCATCATTGTTCATCAATATAGACATCTAACAAACATTGCTCCCTAGAGTGGCCATTTAACAAATAAAGTAGATGTTTGTACTAGAATTTCTATTAGATATAGGTAGTATTAGAATTCTATTAAAATAAAAGCAGGTATAAAAACCAACGTTGCCCATCAATGTGGACATCTAACCAACATTGCTCCCCAGGAGTGACCATTTAACAACTAAATTAGAATGTGTATTAAATAGCGTTAGTAGATTCTTCCGCGATAAGTAACTCTTGAAAACAAACGCAAGTATAAAAATTGTCACGCCCCAAACTCAGAAACCGGGCTCACAACGTGGACATTTAACCATCATTGCTCATCAATGTGGACATCTAACCAACATTGCTTCCAAGGATGGCCATTTAACAACCAAACTACATGTTAGTATCATAATTTCTATTAAATGGTGTTAGTAGATTCTTCCACGACATGTTAGTCATGAAAACAAAGGGAAATATAAAAATCTGTCACGCCCCACACACTCAAACCGGAATCACAATGTGGACATTTAACCATCATTGTTCATCAATAGAGACATCTAACAAATATTGCTCCCTAGAGTGGCCATTTAACAAATAAAGTAGATGTTTGTACTTGAATTTCTATTAGATATAGTTAGTACTATAATTCTATTAAAATAAAAGCAGGTATAAAAACCAACATAGCCCATCAATGTGGACATCTAACCAACATTGCTCCCTAGAGTGGCCATTTAACAACTAAATTAGAATGTGTATTAAATAGCATTAGTAGATTCTTCCGCGATAAGTAACTCCTGAAAACAAACGCAAGTATAAAAACTGTCACGCCCCAAACATAGAAACCGGGCTCACAACGTGGACATTTAACCATCATTGCTCATCAATGTGGACATCTAACCAACATTGCTTCCAAGTAGAGCCATTTAACAACCAAACTACATGTAAGTATTAGAATTTCTATTAAATAACATTAGTAGATTCTTCCGCGACATGTTACTCATGAAAATAAAAGGAAATATAAAATCATCACCACACTGACACACCGAATCCGAATCATGTGGCCATTTAACCATAATTGCACATCAATGTAGACATCTCACAAACATTGCTCCATAGGAGTGGCCATTTAATAACTAAAGTAGATGTTAGTATTAAAATTTCTATTAGATATCGTTAGTATTAGAATTCTATTAAAATAAAAGTATGTATAAAAACCAACATTGCCAATCAATGTGGACATTTAACCAACATTGCTCCCTAGGAGTGGCCATTTAATAACTAAATTAGAATGTGCATTAAAAAACGTTAGTAGATTCTTCAAGAATAAGTTACTCTTGAAAACAAACGCAAGTAGAAAAACTGTCACGCCCCAAACCCAGAAACCGTGCTCACAATGTGGACATTTAACCATCATTGCACATCAATATGGACATCTAACCAACATTGCATCCAAGGAGGGCTATTTAACAACCAAAGTAGATGTTAGTATTAAAATTTCTAATAAATAGGGTTAATAGATTCTTCTGCGACATGTTACTCATGAAAACAAAAGGAAATATAAAAACTGTAACGCTACACACACTGAAACCGGAATCACAATGTGGACATTTAACCATCATTGCCCATCAATATAGACATCTAACAAACACTGTTCCCTACGAGTAGCCATTTAACAACTAAAGTAAATGTTAGTATTAGAATTTCTATTAGATATCGTTATTATTAGAATTCTATTAAAATAAAAGTAGGTATAAAAACCAACATTGCCCATCAATGTGGACATCTAACCAACATTGCTCCCTAGGAGTGGCCATTTAACAACTAAATTAGAATGTGTATTAAATAACGTTAGTAGATTCTTCCGCGATAAGTTACTACTGAAAACAAACGCAAGTATAAAAACTGTCACGCCCCAAACTCACAAACCGGGCTCACAATGTGGACATTTAACCATCATTGCTCATCCATGTGGACATCTATCCAACATTGCTTCCAAGTATGGTCATTTAATAACCAAACTAGATGTTAGTATTAGAATTTCTATTAAATAGCGTTAGTATTCTTCCGCGACATGTTAAGCATGAAAACAAAAGGAAATATAAAAGCGTCGTCACTGCCCCACACACTGAAACCAGAAATCTTCCAAGAATCACAATGTGGACATTTAACCATCATTGCTCATCAATGTTGACATCTAACAAACATTGCTCCCAAGAGTAGCCATTTAACCAATAAAGTAGATTATTAGAATTTTTATTAGATATCATTAATATTAGAATTCTATTAAAATAAAACCAGGTATAAAAAACCAACATTGCTCCCATGCTCTCCCAGAGTGGCCATTTAACAATTAGAATGTATTAGTGTGTATTAACTAGCGTTAGTAGATTCTTCCGCGATAAGTTACTCCTGAAAACAAACGTAAGTATAAAAACTGTCACGATCTAAACTCAGAAACTGGGCTCACAATGTGGACATTTAACCATCATTGCTCATCAATGTGGACATTTAACCAACATTGCTTCCAAGGTTGGCCAATTAACAACCAAACTAGATGATAGTATTATAATTTCTATTAAATAGCGTTAGTAGATTCTTCCGCGACTTATTACTCATGAAAACAAAAGGAAATATAAAAACTATCACGCCCCACACACTGAAACCGGAATAACAATGTGGACATTTAACCATCATTGTTCATCAATATAGACATCTAACAAACACTGCTCCCTAGGAGTGGCCATTTAACAAATAAAGTAGATGTTTGTACTAGAATTTCTATTAGATATAGGTAGTATTAGAATTCTATTAAAATAAAAGCAGGTATAAAAACCAACGTTGCCCATCAATGTGGACATCTAACCAACATTGCTCCCCAGGAGTGACCATTTAACAACTAAATTAGAATGTGTATTAAATAGCGTTAGTAGATTCTTCCGCGATAAGTAACTCTTGAAAACAAACGCAAGTATAAAAATTGTCACGCCCCAAACTTAGAAACCGGGCTCACAACGTGGACATTTAACCATCATTGCTCATCAATGTGGACATCTAACCAACATTGCTTCCAAGGATGGCCATTTAACAACCAAACTACATGTTAGTATCATAATTTCTATTAAATGGTGTTAGTAGATTCTTCCACGACATGTTAGTCATGAAAACAAAGGGAAATATAAAAACTGTCACGCCCCACACACTGAAACCGGAATCACAATGTGGACATTTAACCATCATTGTTCATCAATAGAGACATCTAACAAATATTGCTCCCTAGGAGTGGCCATTTAACAAATAAAGTAGATGTTTGTACTTGAATTTCTATTAGATATAGTTAGTACTATAATTCTATTAAAATAAAAGCAGTTATAAAAACCAACATAGTCCATCAATGTGGACATCTAACCAACATTGCTCCTAGAGTGGCCATTTAACAACTAAATTAGAATGTGTATTAAATAGCATTAGTAGATTCTTCCGCGATAAGTAACTCCTGAAAACAAACGCAAGTATAAAAACTGTCACGCCCCAAACATAGAAACCGGGCTCACAACGTGGACATTTAACCATCATTGCTCATCAATGTGGACATCTAACCAACATTGCTTCCAAGTAGAGCCATTTAACAACCAAACTACATGTAAGTATTAGAATTTCTATTAAATAACATTAGTAGATTCTTCCGCGACATGTTACTCATGAAAATAAAAGGAAATATAAAAACTGTTACGCCTCACACACTGAAACCTGAATCACAATGTGGCCATTTAACCATAATTGCACATCAATGTAGACATCTCACAAACATTGCTCCATAGGAGTGGCCATTTAATAACTAAAGTAGATGTTAGTATTAAAATTTCTATTAGATATAGATTAAATTCTATTAAAATAAAAGTATGTATAAAAACCAACATTGCCAATCAATGTGGACATTTAACCAACATTGCTCCCTAGGAGTGGCCATTTAATAACTAAATTAGAATGTGCATTAAAAACGTTAGTAGATTCTTCAGAATAAGTTACTCTTGAAAACAAACGCAAGTAGAAAAATGTCACGCCCCAAACCTTAAAACCGTGCTCCATGACAATGTGGACATTTAACCATCATTGCTCATCAATGTGGACATCTAACCAACATTGCTTCCAAGGAGGGCCATTTAACAACCAAACTAGATGTTAGTATTAGAATTTCTATTAAATAGCGTTAGTAGATTCTTCCGCGACATGTTACTCATGAAAACAAAAGGAAATATAAAAACTGTCACGCCCCACACTCTGAAACCGGAATCACAATGTGGACATTTAACCATCATTGCTCATCAATGTAGACATCTAACAAACATTGCTCCCTAGGAGTGGCCATTTAACAAATAAAGTAGATGTTAGTATTAGAATTTCTATTAGATATCGTTAGTATTAGAATTCTATTAAAATAAAAGCAGGTATAAAAACCAACATTGCCCATCAATGCGGACATCTAACCAACATTGCTCCCTAGGAGTGCCCATTTAACAACTAAATTAGAATGTGTATTAAATAGCGTTAGTAGATTCTTCCGCGATAAGTTACTACTGAAAACAAACGCAAGTATAAAAACTGTCACGCCCCAAACTCACAAACCGGGTTCACAATGTGGACATTTAACCATCATTGCTCATCCATGTGGACATCTAACCAACATTGCTTCCAAGTAGAGCCATTTAACAACCAAACTAGATGTTTAGTATTTGAATTTCTATTAAATAGCGTTAGTATATTCTTCCGCGACATGTTACGCATGAAAACAAAAGGAAATATAAAAACTGTCAGGCCCCACACACTGAAACCAGAATCACAATGTGGACATTTAACCATCATTGCTCATCAATGTTGACATCTAACAAACATTGCTCCCTAAGAGTAGCCATTTAACCAATAAAGTAGATTATTAGAATTTTTATTAGATATCATTAGATATTCTATTAAAATAAAACCAGGTATAAAAACCAACATTGCTCCTCGGAGTGGCCATTTAACAATTAGAGGATGTTTAACAACTAAATTAGACTAGCGTTAGTAGATTCTTCCGCGATAAGTTACTCCGAAAACAAACGTAAGTATAAAAACTATCACGATCTAAACTCAGAAACTAGGCTCACAATGTGGACATTTAACCATCATTGCTCATCAATGTGAACATTTAACCAACCTTGCTTCCAAGGTTGGCCAATTAACAACCAAACTAGATGATAGTATTATAATTTCTATTAAATAGCGTTAGTAGATTCTTCCGCGACATATTACTCATGAAAACAAAAGGAAATATAAAAACTATCACGCCCCACACACTGAAACCGGAATAACAATGTGGACATTTAACCATCATTGTTCATCAATATAGACATCTAACAAACACTGCTCCCTAGGAGTGGCCATTTAACAAATAAAGTAGATGTTTGTACTAGAATTTCTATTACATATAGGTAGTATTAGAATTCTATTAAAATAAAAGCAGGTATAAAAACCAACGTTGCCCATCAATGTGGACATCTAACCAACATTGCTCCCCAGGAGTGACCATTTAACAACTAAACTAGAATGTGTATTAAATAGCGTTAGTAGATTCTTCTGCGATAAGTAACTCTCGAAAACAAACGCAAATATAAAAATTGTCACGCCCCAAACTCAGAAACCGGGCTCACAACGTGGACATTTAACCATCATTGCTCATCAATGTGGACATCTAACCAACATTGCTTCCAAGGATGGCCATTTAACAACCAAACTACATGTTAGTATCATAATTTCTATTAAATGGTGTTAGTAGATTCTTCCACGATATGTTAGTCATGAAAACAAAGGGAAATATAAAACGTCACGCCCCACACACTGAAACCGGAATCACAATGTGGACATTTAACCATCATTGTTCATCAATAGAGACATCTAACAAATATTGCTCCCTAGGAGTGGCCATTTAACAAATAAAGTAGATGTTTGTACTTGAATTTCTATTAGATATAGTTAGTACTATAATTCTATTAAAATAAAAGCAGTTATAAAAACCAACATAGCCCATCAATGTGGACATCTAACCAACATTGCTCCCTAGGAGTAGCCATTTAACAACTAAATTAGAATGTGTATTAAATAGCATCAGTAGATTCTTCCGCGATAAGTAACTCCTGAAAACAAACGCAAGTATAAAAACTGTCACGCCCCAAACATAGAAACCGGGCTCACAACGTGGACATTTAACCATCATTGCTCATCAATGTGGACATCTAACCAACATTGCTTCCAAGTAGAGCCATTTAACAACCAAACTACATGTAAGTATTAGAATTTCTATTAAATAACATTAGTAGATTCTTCCGCGACATGTTACTCATGAAAATAAAAGGAAATATAAAAACTGTCACGCCTCACACACTGAAACCGGAATCACAATGTGGCCATTTAACCATAATTGCACATCAATGTAGACATCTCACAAACATTGCTCCATAGGAGTGGCCATTTAATAACTAAAGTAGATGTTAGTATTAAAATTTCTATTAGAGAATTCTATTAAAATAAAAGTATGTATAAAAACCAACATTGCCAATCAATGTGGACATTTAACCAACATTGCTCCCTAGGAGTGGCCATTTAATAACTAAATTAGAATGTGCATTAAAAAACGTTAGTAGATTCTTCAGCAATAAGTTACTCTTGAAAACAAACGCAAGTAGAAAAACTGTCACGCCCCAAACCCAGAAACCGTGCTCACAATGTGGACATTTAACCATCATTGCTCATCAATGTGGACATTTAACCAACATTGCTTCTAAGGAGGGCTATTTAACAACCAAACTAGATGTTTGCATTAGAATTTCTATTAAATAGCGTTAGTAGATTCTTCCGCAACATGTTACTCATGAAAACAAAAGGAAATATAAAAACTGTCATGCCCCACACTCTGAAACCGGAATCACAATGTGGACATTTAACCATCATTGCTCATCAATGTAGACATAACAAACATTGCTCCCTAGGAGTGGCCATTTAACAAATAAAGTAGATGTTAGTATTAGAATTTCTATTAGATATCGTTAGTATTAGAATTCTATTAAAATAAAAGCTGGTATAAAAACCAGCATTGCCCATTAATGTGGACATCTAACCAACATTGCTCCCTACGAGTGGCCATTTAACAACTAAATTAGAATGTGTATTAAATAGCATTATACGATTGAGCCGAATTGAGACCTGATAAAACTAAAGCGTTAGTAGATTCTTCCGCGATAAGTTACTACTGAAAACAAACGCAAGTATAAAAACTGTCACGCCCCAAACTCACAAACCGGGTTCACAATGTGGACATTTAACCATCATTGCTCATCCATGTGGACATCTAACCAACATTGCTTCCAAGTAGAGCCATTTAACAACCAAACTAGATATTTAGTATTTGAATTTCTATTAAATAGCGTTAGTATATTCTTCCGCGACATGTTACGCATGAAAACAAATGGAAATATAAAAACTGTCAGGCCCCACACACTGAAATCAGAATCACAATGTGGACATTTAACCATCATTGCTCATCAATGTTGACATCTAACAAACATTGCTCCCTAAGAGTAGCCATTTAACCAATAAAGTAGATTATTAGATATCATTAATATTAGAATTCTATTAAAATAAAACCAGGTATAAAAACCAACATTGCTCCCTCGGAGTGGCCATTTAACAATTAGACTGTGTATTAACTAGCGTTAGTAGATTCTTCCGCGATAAGTTACTCCTGAAAACAAACGCAAGTATAAAAACTGTCACGCCCCAAACTCAAAAACTGGGCTCACAATGTGGACATTTAACCATCATTGCTCATCAATGTGGACATTTAACCAACATTGCTTCCAAGGTTGGCCAATTAACAACCAAACTAGATGATAGTATTATAATTTCTATTAAATAGCGTTAGTAGATTCTTCCGCGACATATTACTCATGAAAACAAAAGGAAATATAAAAACTATCACGCCCCACACACTGAAACCGGAATAACAATGTGGACATTTAACCATCATTGTTCATCAATACAGACATCTAACAAACACTGCTCCCTAGGAGTGGCCATTTAACAAATAAAGTAGATGTTTGTACTTGAATTTCTATTAGATATAGGTAGTATTAGAATTCTATTAAAATAAAAGCAGGTATAAAAACCAACGTTGCCCATCAATGTGGACATCTAACCAACATTGCTCCCCAGGAGTGACCATTTAACAACTAAATTAGAATGTGTATTAAATAGCGTTAGTAGATTCTTCCGCGATAAGTAACTCTTGAAAACAAACGCAAGTATAAAAATTGTCACGCCCCAAACTTAGAAACCGGGCTCACAACGTGGACATTTAACCATCATTGCTCATCAATGTGGACATCTAACCAACATTGCTTCCAAGGATGGCCATTTAACAACCAAACTACATGTTAGTATCATAATTTCTATTAAATGGTGTTAGTAGATTCTTCCACGACATGTTAGTCATGAAAACAAAGGGAAATATAAAAACTGTCACGCCCCACACACTCGAAACCGAATCACAATGTGGACATTTAACCATCATTGTTCATCAATAGAGACATCTAATAAATATTGCTCCCTAGGAGTGGCCATTTAACAAATAAAGTAGATGTTTGTACTTGAATTTCTATTAGATATAGTTAGTACTATAATTCTATTAAAATAAAAGCAGTTATAAAAACCAACATAGCCCATCAATGTGGACATCTAACCAACATTGCTCCCTAGGAGTGGCCATTTAACAACTAAATTAGAATGTATATTAAATAGCATCAGTAGATTCTTCCGCGATAAGTAACTCCTGAAAACAAACGCAAGTATAAAAACTGTCACGCCCCAAACATAGAAACCGGGCTCACAACGTGGACATTTAACCATCATTGCTCATCAATGTGGACATCTAACCAACATTGCTTCCAAGTAGAGCCATTTAACAACCAAACTACATGTAAGTATTAGAATTTCTATTAAATAACATTAGTAGATTCTTCCGCGACATGTTACTCATGAAAATAAAAGGAAATATAAAAACTGTCACGCCTCACACACTGAAACCGGAATCACAATGTGGCCATTTAACCATAATTGCACATCAATGTAGACATCTCACAAACATTGCTCCATAGGAGTGGCCATTTAATAACTAAAGTAGATGTTAGTATTAAAATTTCTATTAGAGAATTCTATTAAAATAAAAGTATGTATAAAAACCAACATTGCCAATCAATGTGGACATTTAACCAACATTGCTCCCTAGGAGTGGCCATTTAATAACTAAATTAGAATGTGCATTAAAAAACGTTAGTAGATTCTTCAGCAATAAGTTACTCTTGAAAACAAACGCAAGTAGAAAAACTGTCACGCCCCAAACCCAGAAACCGTGCTCACAATGTGGACATTTAACCATCATTGCTCATCAATGTGGACATTTAACCAACATTGCTTCTAAGGAGGGCTATTTAACAACCAAACTAGATGTTTGCATTAGAATTTCTATTAAATAGCGTTAGTAGATTCTTCCGCGACATGTTACTCATGAAAACAAAAGGAAATATAAAAACTGTCATGCCCCACACTCTGAAACCGGAATCACAATGTGGACATTTAACCATCATTGCTCATCAATGTAGACATCTAACAAACATTGCTCCCTAGGAGTGGCCATTTAACAAATAAAGTAGATGTTAGTATTAGAATTTCTATTAGATATCGTTAGTATTAGAATTCTATTAAAATAAAAGCAGGTATAAAAACCAGCATTGCCCATTAATGTGGACATCTAACCAACATTGCTCCCTAGGAGTGGCCATTTAACAACTAAATTAGAATGTGTATTAAATAGCGTTAGTAGATTCTTCCGCGATAAGTTACTACTGAAAACAAACGCAAGTATAAAAACTGTCACGCCCCAAACTCACAAACCGGGCTCACAATGTGGACATTTAACCATCATTGCTCATCCATGTGGACATCTAACCAACATTGCTTCCAAGTAGGGCCATTTAACAACCAAACTAGATGTTTAGTATTTGAATTTCTATTAAATAGCGTTAGTATATTCTTCCGTGACATGTTACGCATGAAAACAAAAGGAAATATAAAAACTGTCAAGCCCCATACACTGAAACCAGAATCACAATGTGGACATTTAACCATCATTGCTCATCAATGTTGACATCTAACAAACATTGCTCCCTAAGAGTAGCCATTTAACCAATAAAGTAGATTATTAGAATTTTTATTAGATATCATTAATATTCGAATTCTATTAAAATAAAACTAGGTATAAAAACCAACATTGCTCCCTCGGAGTGGCCATTTAACAATTAGACTGTGTATTAACTAGCGTTAGTAGATTCTTCCGCGATAAGTTACTCCTGAAAACAAACGTAAGTATAAAAACTGTCACGATCTAAACTCAGAAACTGGGCTCACAATGTGGACATTTAACCATCATTGCTCATCAATGTGGACATTTAACCAACATTGCTTCCAAGGTTGGCCAATTAACAACCAAACTAGATGATAGTATTATAATTTCTATTAAATAGCGTTAGTAGATTCTTCCGCGACATATTACTCATGAAAACAAAAGGAAATATAAAAACTATCACGCCCCACACACTGAAACCGGAATAACAATGTGGACATTTAACCATCATTGTTCATCAATATAGACATCTAACAAACACTGCTCCCTAGGAGTGGCCATTTAACAAATAAAGTAGATGTTTGTACTAGAATTTCTATTAGATATAGGTAGTATTAGAATTCTATTAAAATAAAAGCAGGTATAAAAACCAACGTTGCCCATCAATGTGGACATCTAACCAACATTGCTCCCCAGGAGTGACCATTTAACAACTAAATTAGAATGTGTATTAAATAGCGTTAGTAGATTCTTCCGCGATAAGTAACTCTTGAAAACAAACGCAAGTATAAAAATTGTCACGCCCCAAACTCAGAAACCGGGCTCACAACGTGGACATTTAACCATCATTGCTCATCAATGTGGACATCTAACCAACATTGCTTCCAAGGATGGCCATTTAACAACCAAACTACATGTTAGTATCATAATTTCTATTAAATGGTGTTAGTAGATTCTTCCACGACATGTTAGTCATGAAAACAAAGGGAAATATAAAAACTGTCACGCCCCACACACTGAAACCGGAATCACAATGTGGACATTTAACCATCATTGTTCATCAATAGAGACATCTAACAAATATTGCTCCCTAGGAGTGGCCATTTAACAAATAAAGTAGATGTTTGTACTTGAATTTCTATTAGATATAGTTAGTACTATAATTCTATTAAAATAAAAGCAGTTATAAAAACCAACATAGCCCATCAATGTGGACATCTAACCAACATTGCTCCCTAGGAGTAGCCATTTAACAACTAAATTAGAATGTGTATTAAATAGCATCAGTAGATTCTTCCGCGATAAGTAACTCCTGAAAACAAACGCAAGTATAAAAAGTCACGCCCCAAACATAGAAACCGGGCTCACAACGTGGACATTTAACCATCATTGCTCATCAATGTGGACATCTAACCAACATTGCTTCCAAGTAGAGCCATTTAACAACCAAACTACATGTTAGTATTAGAATTTCTATTAAATAACATTAGTAGATTCTTCCGCGACATGTTACTCATGAAAATAAAAGGAAATATAAAAACTGTCACGCCCCACACACTGAAACCGGAATCACAATGTGGCCATTTAACCATCATTGCACATCAATGTAGACATCTCACAAACATTGCTCCATAGGAGTGGCCATTTAATAACTAAAGTAGATGTTAGTATTAAAATTTCTATTAGATATCGTTAGTATTAGAATTCTATTAAAATAAAAGTATGTATAAAAACCAACATTGCCAATCAATGTGGACATTTAACCAACATTGCTCCCTAGGAGTGGCCATTTAATAACTAAATTAGAATGTGCATTAAAAAACGTTAGTAGATTCTTCAGCAATAAGTTACTCTTGAAAACAAACGCAAGTAGAAAAACTGTCACGCCCCAAACCCAGAAACCGTGCTCACAATGTGGACATTTAACCATCATTGCTCATCAATGTGGACATTTAACCAACATTGCTTCTAAGGAGGGCTATTTAACAACCAAACTAGATGTTAGTATTAGAATTTCTATTAAATAGCGTTAGTAGATTCTTCCGCGACATGTTACTCATGAAAACAAAAGGAAATATAAAAACTGTCATGCCCCACACTCTGAAACCGGAATCACAATGTGGACATTTAACCATCATTGCTCATCAATGTAGACATAACAAACATTGCTCCCTAGGAGTGGCCATTTAACAAATAAAGTAGATGTTAGTATTAGAATTTCTATTAGATATCGTTAGTATTAGAATTCTATTAAAATAAAAGCTGGTATAAAAACCAGCATTGCCCATTAATGTGGACATCTAACCAACATTGCTCCCTAGGAGTGGCCATTTAACAACTAAATTAGAATGTGTATTAAATAGCGTTAGTAGATTCTTCCGCGATAAGTTACTACTGAAAACAAACGCAAGTATAAAAACTGTCACGCCCCAAACTCACAAACCGGGCTCACAATGTGGACATTTAACCATCATTGCTCATCCATGTGGACATCTAACCAACATTGCTTCCAAGTAGGGCCATTTAACAACCAAACTAGATGTTTAGTATTTGAATTTCTATTAAATAGCGTTAGTATATTCTTCCGCGACATGTTACGCATGAAAACAAAAGGAAATATAAAAACTGTCAGGCCCCACACACTGAAACCAGAATCACAATGTGGACATTTAACCATCATTGCTCATCAATGTTGACATCTAACAAACATTGCTCCCTAAGAGTAGCCATTTAACCAATAAAGTAGATTATTAGAATTTTTATTAGATATCATTAATATTAGAATTCTATTAAAATAAAACCAGGTATAAAAACCAACATTGCTCCCTCGGAGTGGCCATTTAACAATTAGACTGTGTATTAACTAGCGTTAGTAGATTCTTCCGCGATAAGTTACTCCTGAAAACAAACGTAAGTATAAAAACTGTCACGATCTAAACTCAGAAACTGGGCTCACAATGTGGACATTTAACCATCATTGCTCATCAATGTGGACATTTAACCAACATTGCTTCCAAGGTTGGCCAATTAACAACCAAACTAGATGATAGTATTATAATTTCTATTAAATAGCGTTAGTAGATTCTTCCGCGACATATTACTCATGAAAACAAAAGGAAATATAAAAACTATCACGCCCCACACACTGAAACCTAATAACAATGCGGACATTTAACCATCATTGTTCATCATATAGACATCTAACAAACACTTTGCTCCCTAGAGTGGCCATTTAACAAATAAAGTAGATGTTTGTACTTGAATTTCTATTAGATATAGGTAGTATTAGAATTCTATTAAAATAAAAGCAGGTATAAAAACCAACGTTGCCCATCAATGTCGACATCTAACAAACATTGCTCCATAGGAGTGGCCATTTAACAACTAAATTAGAATGTGTATTAAATAGCGTTAGTAGATTCTTCCGCGATAAGTAACTCTTGAAAAAAATGCAAGTATAAAAACTGTCACGCCCCAAACTCAGAAACCGGGCTCACAACGTGGACATTTAACCATCATTGCTCATCAATGTGGACATCTAACCAACATTGCTTCCAAGGATGGCCATTTAACAACCAAACTACATGTTAGTATCATAATTTCTATTAAATGGTGTTAGTAGATTCTTCCACGACATGTTAGTCATGAAAACAAAGGGAAATATAAAATCTGTCACGCCCCACACACTAAAACCGGAATCACAATGTGGACATTTAACCATCATTGTTCATCAATAGAGACATCTAACAAATATTGCTCCCTAGGAGTGGCCATTTAACAAATAAAGTAGATGTTTGTACTAGAATTTCTATTAGATATAGTTAGTACTATAATTCTATTAAAATAAAAGCAGTTATAAAAACCAACATAGCCCATCAATGTGGACATCTAACCAACATTGCTCCCTAGGAGTGGCCATTTAACAACTAAATTAGAATGTGTATTAAATAGCATTAGTAGATTCTTCCGCGATAAGTAACTCCTGAAAACAAACGCAAGTATAAAAACTGTCACGCCCCAAACATAGAAACCGGGCTCACAACGTGGACATTTAACCATCATTGCTAATCAATGTGGACATCTAACCAACATTGCTTCCAAGTAGAGCCATTTAACAATCAAACTACATGTAAGTATTAGAATTTCTATTAAATAACATTAGTAGATTCTTCCACGACATGTTACTCATGAAAATAAAAGGAAATATAAAAACTGTCACGCCTCACACACTGAAACCGGAATCACAATGTGGCCATTTAACCATCATTGCACATCAATGTAGACATTTGACAAACATTGCTCCATAGGAGTGATCATTTAATAACTAAAGTAGATGTTAGTATTAAAATTTCTATTAGAGAATTCTATTAAAATAAAAGTATGTATAAAAACCAACATTGCCAATCAATGTGGACATTTAACCAACATTGCTCCCTAGGAGTGGCCATTTAATAACTAAATTAGAATGTGCATTAAAAAACGTTAGTAGATTCTTCAGCAATAAGTTACTCTTGAAAACAAACGCAAGTAGAAAAACTGTCACGCCTCAAACCCAGAAACCGTGCTCACAATGTGGACATTTAACCATCATTGCTCATCAATGTGGACATTTAACCAACATTGCTTCTAAGGAGGGCTATTTAACAACCAAACTAGATGTTAGTATTAGAATTTCTATTAAATAGCGTTAGTAGATTCTTCCGCGACATGTTACTCATGAAAACAAAAGGAAATATAAAAACTGTCATGCCCCACACTCTGAAACCGAAATCACAATGTGGACATTTAACCATCATTGCTCATCAATGTAGACATAACAAACATTGCTCCCTAGGAGTGACCATTTAATAAATAAAGTAGATGTTAGTATTAGAATTTCTATTAGATATCGTTAGTATTAGAATTCTATTAAAATAAAAGCAGGTATAAAAACTAGCATTGCCCATTAATGTGGACATCTAACCAACATTGCTCCCTAGGAGTGGCCATTTAACAACTAAATTAGAATGTGTATTAAATAGCGTTAATAGATTCTTCTGCGATAAGTTACTACTGAAAACAAACGCAAGTATAAAAACTGTCACGCCCCAAACTCACAAACTGGGCTCACAATGTGGACATTTAACCATCATTGCTCATCCATGTGGACATCTAACCAACATTGCTTCCAAGTAGAGCCATTTAACAACCAAACTAGATGTTTAGTATTTGAATTTCTATTAAATAGCGTTAGTATATTCTTCCGCGACATGTTACGCATGAAAACAAAAGGAAATATAAAAACTGTCAGGCCCCACACATTGAAACCAGAATCACAATGTGGACATTTAACCATCATTGCTCATCAATGTTAACATCTAACAAACATTGCTCCCTAAGAGTAGCCATTTAACCAATAAAGTAGATTATTAGAATTTTTATTAGATATCATTAATATTAGAATTCTATTAAAATAAAACCAGGTATAAAAACCAACATTGCTCCCTCGGAGTGGCCATTTAACAATTAGACTGTGTATTAACTAGCGTTAGTAGATTCTTCCGCGATAAGTTACTCCTGAAAACAAACGTAAGTATAAAAACTGTCACGATCTAAACTCAGAAACTGGGCTCACAATGTGGACATTTAACCATCATTGCTCATCAATGTGGACATTTAACCAACATTGCTTCCAAGGTTGGCCAATTAACAACCAAACTAGATGTTAGTATTTGAATTTCTATTAAATAGCGTTAGTAGATTCTTCCGCGACATATTACTCATGAAAACAAAAGGAAATATAAAAACTATCACGCCCCACACACTGAAACCGGAATCACAATGTGGACATTTAATCATCATTGCTCATCAATGTAGACATCTAACAAACATTGCTCCCTAGGAGTGGCCATTTAACAAATAAAGTAGATGTTAGTATTAAAATTTTTATTAGATATCGTAAGTATTAGAATTTTATTAAAATAAAAGCAGGTATAAAAACCAACATTGCCCATCAATGTGGACATCTAACCAACATTGCTCCCTAGGAGTGGACATTTAACAACTAAATTAGAATGTGTATTAACTAGCGTTAGTAGATTCTTCCGCGATAAGTTACTCCTGAAAACAAGCGCAAGTATAAAAATTGTCACGCCCCAAACTCAAAAACCGGGCTCACAATGTCGACATTTAACCATCATTGCTCATCAATATGGACATCTAACCAACATTGCTTCCAAGGAGGGCCATGGCTATTTAATAATCAAACTAGATGTCAATATTAGAATTTCTATTAAATAGTGTTAGTAGATTCTTTCGCGACATGTTACTCATGAAAACAAAAGGAAATATAAAAACTGTCACACCACTCACACGGAAACCGGAATCACAATGTGGACATTTAACCATCATTGCCCATCAATGTAAACATCTAACAAACATTGCTCCCTAGCAGTGTCCGCGATAAGTTACTCCTGAAAACAAGCACAAGTATAAAAATTGTCACGCCCCAAACTCAAAAACCGGGCTCACAATGTCGACATTTAACCATCATTGCTCATCAATGTGGACATCTAACCGACATTGCTTCCAAGGAGGGCCATGGCTATTTAACAATCAAACTAGATGTCAATATTAGAATTTCTATTAAATAGCGTTAGTAGATTCTTTCGCGACATGTTACTCATGAAAACAAAAGGAAATATAAAAACTGTCACACCCCTCACACTGAAACCGGAATCACAACGTGGACATTTAACCATCATTGCCCATCAATGTAGACATCTAACAAACATTGCTCCCTAGTAGTGTCCATTTAACAACTAAAGTAGATGTTAGTATTAGAATTTCTATTAGATATCGTTAGTATTAGAATTCTATTAAAATAAAAGCAGGTATAAAAACCAACATTGCCCATCAATGTGGACATCTAACCAACATTGCTCCATAGGAATGACCATTTAACAACTAAATTAGAATGTGTATTAAATAGCGTTAGTAGATTCTTCCGCGATAAGTTACTCTTAAAAACAAACGCAAGTATAGAAACTGTCATGCCCCAAACTCAGAAACCGGGTTCACAATGTGCACATTTAACCATCATTGCTCATCCATGTGGATATCTAACCAACATTGCTTCTAAGGAGGACCATTTAAGAACCAAACTAGATGTTAGTATTAGAATTTCTATTAAATAGCGTTAGTAGATTCTTTCACGACATGTTACTATGAAAACAAAAGGAAATATAGAAACTGTCACGCCCCACACTCTGAAACCGGAATCACAATGTGGACATTTAACCATCATTGCTCATCAATGTTGACATCTAACAAACATTGCTCCCTAGGAGTGGCCATTTAACAAATAAAGTAAATGTTAGTATTAGAATTTCTATTAGATATCGTTAGTATTAGAATTCTATTAAAATAAAAGCAGGTATAAAAACCAACATTGCCCATCAATGTGGACATCTAACCAACATTGCTCCCTAGGAGTGGCCATTTAACAACTAAATTAGAATGTGTATTAAATAGCGTTAGTAGATTCTTCCGCGATAAGTTACTCCTGAAAACAAACGCAAGTATAAAAACTGTCACGCCCCAAACTCAGAAACCGGGCTCACAATGTGGACATTTAACCATCATTGCTCATCAATGTGGACATCTAACCAACATTGCTTCCAAGGAGGGCCATTTAACAACCAAACTAGATGTTAGTATTAGAATTTCTATTAAATAGCGTTAGTAGATTCTTCCGCGACATGTTACTCATGAAAATAAAGGAAATATAAAAACTGTCACGCCCCATACTCTGAAACCGGAATCACAATGTGGACATTTAACCATCATTGCCCATCAACGTAAACATCTAACAAACATTGCTCCCTAGGAGTCGTCATTTAACAAATAAAGTAGATGTTAGTATTAAAATTTCTTTTAGATATCGTTAGTATTAGAATTCTATTAAAATAGAAGCAGGTATAAAAACCAACATTGCCCATCAATGTGGACATCTAACTAACATTGCTCCCTAGGAGTGGCCATTTAACAACTAAATTAGAATATGTATTAAATAGAGTTAGTGGATTCTTCTGCGATAAGTTACTCCTGAAAACAAACGCAAGTATAAAAACTGTCACGCCCCAACCTCAGTAACCGGGCTCACAATATGGACCTTTAACCATCATTTCTCATGACCTATCAAAAAAAATAAATAAAATAAGTACAAAAAAATAAAGTTTGATTGTCAGCGTTGAAACCAAGTGCGGCTTTTAACGTTAGAAACCATCTTGGGTCATCAGATTGTAGACTCACAGTGATGCATACATTGTATCTAATCCATCCATTTGATTTGGAAGGTTATTATGGGTTAAGAGTGTAAATTTAGGACATATCTAAAATGTGTGTGACCCATACAGAAAGAAAATAATAGTAGTTGTATAATAATCGTTTACGTTATTACAGGTCCCACATATTTCAGATTAGATTGGAAATTTTTCTCAAAGGTCAATATAGCAATGGTAACCATATAATCGATCCAGATTCCTGTAAGTAGGACCCACATAAAAAATATGTGTTAGATATATATAATATAATATAACTCCACCTTCTGATGTACCGTAAAACTTATATAAGTTGCATGCATGTCTAAGACAAAATATACATAGGCTAAATTATGTATCATTATGACATGCTATTAGAAAATCCAAGCCATTCATCTTATAAGATATCTAGTGTGTCTTTTGGGCCAAGATAGATAAGATGAACCCTATCTATTACGTATGTTACTTGAGAATCACTCACATATAAGACCTTAATTAGTAATCAAAACAAATCAAATACTTTATGAGTTTAATATATATTTTTTTAATATTATGGTGTACTGCATATGGATTATTTATAGGTATTTTCTGATCCGCTCCATCGGATTCCTCTCTAAATCATCAGGTGAGTAATCCCAACATGTTTCTTCTCCATATGATTAAAATAATTTGTTGTTGTGAATGACTTGATTAAATTGTTTATAAACTGATTAGTGCTTATATATTCTTGGATTATGAACATGTGAAAGGCCTCTCATAAGGAGAGATGTATTTGATTGCTGATATGATTACTGTTGCATCAAACATTCATGCCTGACATCATTAATACTCTTGTGCGATTACCTAGGGGACAACCCATTGTACCCACTAGAAGCCCACTATATGTGGAAGCCTGCCCAATGGGGGGAATGCAGGCCTTGCCCATGCCTACCAGTGGTAGAAGCCTGCCAAGTGCGGATGCGGGTTGTTGATATCCAACTCAAGCAAGTGGATGGTTTCTATTTATACCCACTTGATGCAAGTGGATGGTTTCTATTTATACCCACTTGATGCATCATCAGTACCATTCATAGCATACGCTTTAATTATTTGCATTGTATTTCTGATTTTTATGCTTTACTTGTATGTATTATTTTAATTGTACTGTGCACGAACCATGATGGGTTCACTCACTGGGCCTGGCCAGCTGACGGTTTATTGATGGAAAAACCGTACAGATGGAATTGAAGTAGATTGAACTACTCAAGAGCAAGAATATGAAGCCAAACCAGTGGATGATCCACAGGATCAGTGGCTGTATTTAACTAAAGACGAGCTTACGTCGTTGGACCAGTAGAACAATTAAATGGGACATCTGTTTCCTATTATTATTTTATTTATGTTTTAGAATGACTTTAAATTTAAATTTTGTTTTATTTTTTATTGAATGAAATTTCAAATGAGTGGACTCGATGATTCCTGTTTAGATGATTCATGATGTGGTTTTGAATATATGATGATGGAAATTATAGGAAGATAATACAAACATGGATGAATGGATGCTAAAATTGGATGTGAACTTAGGATTCATTAAATTGTGCCTCTAAATAATTGTACGAAGAATGAATTAAGTACACTAAGTGTACGAGTCATGGACCGTAACTCAGGTCTGAGGGTGCACACTCAGTACCTGAATTTCGGGGCGTGACACAAGTGGACTTTTTTCTTTCTTTCTTTTTTTAAGCAGGAAGGTGTGCATATAAATTTGTATGAGACACATGGGGTTTCAAATAAGCTGTAGAATGTGTAACCCAAGCCTAAAATTAACAAATCTGTCTTCACCCCGGAGTTTCTCCTCCCCAAAAAACAAAAAATTACAGAACAATAACCTTATGAGGAAGTAAGGCTGTTTTACCAGTTTTTGCAAAACCTACCAACTAAACAAACATCATCATCATCATCATCATCATCATCTAAGCCTTATCTAAACTAAACAAATATAAAGGTAAAGCAATAGTGAAGTTCAGTGGTCAAGTTGCATGCTAGGGAAGATAAGAACAAAACCTACCAACTAAACAAACATCATCTTCATCATCTAAGCCTTATCTAACCTAAACAAATATAAAGGTAAAGCAATAGGGTCAAGTTGCATGCTAGGGAAGATAAGAGCAACATATCCTAACTAAATAGCCACAGAAAGCACTTACATGTATGCCTTTGGAACGGTCTAGCATTCCCATCTATTTGTCTAACCTTCATTTTCCCCTCCTTCCAAGCTGAGATTGTATGCGTCTCAAGCTCTTCCTCCGTCAGGTTTGACCCATGATTCCCAAGCTGCAATTATAAAGAGTTACAGAGCCTTCCCAATAACCCCACTTAGTTCTATGCAATCATGTAAACTTCCAGATGAAATTGTTACGAATACAGCTTCCAGATGAAATTGTTACGAATACAGGATAGGAGCCTTTATTTATAAATAAATAATCTCTGAATACTGAGCAGACTGAAAGAACAATTATATACATCAAAATTGATATCACAAGATTAAACTCCCTAGCTATCTTCCTCAAGAATATTGAAAGAGAGAAAGAGAGAGATTAACCTCCCTAGCATGTGAGAGCAGGGCAAAAAAAAAAATTTGCAACCACATAAAGGAAGAGCACGCCAGGAGAAGATTTCATTAGGCCAATGGTGTTGAGACTCAAAGGCAATGGAAAACTTTTAAAAGGAAAGTAAAGACATTAGGAAGAAAATAATACAGAAATAGGTAGATATGAAATCTACACAAAGGAAGAGATCATTAGCCAGAAATATGAAATAAAAAATTTTGCATCCTGGCAACTCCACTGCCACATCGGTTCTTCTTTGATTTATTTCAACTCATCTTTGAAAATTACAAAATAAAAATAAAAAATAAAGTCAAATAAGCAATGTAAATTGACAAACTAACTGGTTATGTAAAGAGCTAGGAATAAGGCTTGAATACGACAGTCAAGACAAATATAAAACTGGCATAATAGAAAAGAATTCATAGTGTTTATAGTGAACTAGTCTACAGTCAAAGCAGGAATATTTGACAGTGTTCAGCCGCAAAAGTATTGACAGCAGATGTAGTGGGCTATCAGCGAAAAACATAACAGTGACAAAAACCATTGCGACAGAAGAAGACAGCAAAAAAAATTCATGACAAGGGATCAGTGACAGTAAGGTTCACAAATGAAAAATGGACGTGCGTGTATCAAATGTGCGGGCAGAAAAACCTTTTCTACTTTTGTTATATACAAGAATTTATACTTTTTCATTACCAAACGAAGTAAACAAGAAGTGCGTGTATCAAAAGTCAAGCTAAGGAGATCATCAAACTTCAAAAGAAAAAAGAAGGGTAAAATAATGTTATCTTACTTGAGCAATTGGGGTGAAGATGCTGCCTTGAGGAGGCTTGTTCCTGTAGAAAAGAGTGCTAGAAATCAAGCTGATCAGGCCCACAGCCAGGGCAGCTGCGGACACTCCAAATCCAACATCCATCCCTGACCGTGTCTGGACCCACACGAGGTATAAACCTAAAGCATAAATGTTAGCAAGCGACACTGAACAGCACCTACAAAAAAACTACCACAACAAACCAAAAGAGCACCATTTCCATCTTGATGATGTGGAGCTGATCAAACTCTTTTTTTTTTTTTTTTTTAGAGTGATTTTGTTGAAAGAAAGCATAAAAGATACAATACATTAAGGATATCTTTCTGTGAATCTGAAATTGAGCAAAACTTAAAATCAGAAAAAGTGCAAAATTGGATTATAAAGGTCTTGTGGGGAGCACCTATTTTCAGAAAGCTACATCAACTAGGCACAAAAAATTGACCACAATCTCAATATTCCTCGCATGAAATCCATTAATTCTCCTGATAAATCAAAACTGATATACTAAAACAAGGAACCAATTGAAGAAGTCAACAAAATTTCCACAGCTGGTAGAGGACTATATATATCTAAATTCCAATGTGGCATACGCAAAAACACCACTTTCCAACAATACCCAGATGCCTAATCAGAAATTACTGAAAAGAGAGAGAGAGAGAGAGAGAGAGAGAGAGAGAGAGAGAGAGAGAGAGAGAGAGAGAGAGAGAGAGAGAGTATTACCTTTGTATTCATTTCCAAAAGAACCATACATTAAATCAAATTCAGCTACAAATAGCATCAACTGTATGGGAATCGAGATCCATGTTCCCACATGTATGGGATCATGTGTGTGAGATTAGAAAATGCCAACAGTCAAATCTTTTGCCTTTTCCCGTTCAGTGTGGACCACTGTCATGTTCATTTCTTTTATGTCTATCGAATAGCTAGGAATTTCATCTTAGGTAGTTCTCTAACAACTGTAGGGATCAAAGGAAGTATGGCAGCCCCTTCATTCAAAGTTGGTAAATAGAAAATTCATACCTTGGCAAAGGATGCTATATATCCATTGGTCCAGGATCATATAATTCTTAAATGAACAGAAACCCTTTCACCTTCAATGTCAGTTGGCAGAGCCGAGATTCAAACCAGCCTTTCCATTTCCTCAAGTCATCATCATTTTCTGCAGTGATCAGAAATTGATGTCAATCTCCAGATAGTTCTTGTATGCATCAAAGAAAGGGTAGGGCTCGAAAAGGGTATTCCAATCAGCCTTGTTTATCTCCGTTGCAGGATATTGAAACAGCATATTCTTGAAGTGAACTCAATTCAAACTCATAGAATTTACATACAAAGATGTCTACTTTCAATTCATATTACTCTTTTAGAGCCTCAAACACATCCATTTAGAAATACAATGCTCATGAGATGGGTAGTCAAGCAATTTCCACCATCCATTCTACGAAGAGTGGAAGACCCAAATCAGATTATACAAAAGCTTACAATTAAACCTTAACATATCCCAGTTTACCCATTGATAGCATATTCCGGTATCTCGTGCTACCTTCTGAAACATCTGGTGGCAAAGGCGACCATGCCATCTAGTAGGCCACACATGTATGTTGATTGTGGACCTTTATCAATTTTTTTAGTCCATTTCTTTCATACATGTAGCCTAATAGAAGATTCTTGCAAATATGCCAAACTGGGGAGAATAGAATTCTATTGCTTGCATTGTTCTTCATTTGGTGGGAGGACATCAGGTAATTCTTCATTTCTTCTAAGTTGATAGTCTCCTCTCTTATTCATGGACCATGGCCCCACTGCAATTAAGGCATGGCAAGAGGCTCATTTTCAAGATGGCCTGGCTATGGCTCCTACAGTTTGTTTTGGGCCATTAAAGAGCTCAGGTCTAGGTCTTACTTTGCAGGCTGACTTGGATAGACCTTGCATCCAAATTCCCTAATTAGCATATGCATTTCAAGAACTAAGCAAATGGATAACTACAAGAATAAACAGAAATTACTGTGAGAATGAAAATGCATTCTAGAAACTACACAATGTTCCGAAATAAGCATGGATACAACAAGAACTTAAGTGATGAATCTCCACAAAATGTTATGTTCTTGAATCTTCACAAAATGCTCTGAAGAAAAAACAAACGGACATGCATATATAATCTACAGAGAATCCATGCTAAATGCCAATGAAACCAAAGCCCATCAACATGATTATGTATGGAACTACATTGAATTATCACCATAAAAGCCCTTCGAGAATGAAAACCCAGGTGTAATATCTCCACCAAATGCTATAAAAACCAAAATCCATCTCCGGAATCAAATCAGCAGCAAGGCTTTCAACTTCAGCTAATAACCGGTCCCTCTCTTGCTGTAATTGTTTACCGAGTACACAAGTTGGAATCAGATATTGACAGGAAAAGAACAGTAGAACGAAACAAACAAAAGAAAGTTCTATTGCCATGGAATAGAAAACTTAAAAAGGTTTGAACCCATAATGAATGTTATTGATCATAGATAACAAAATATATACAAAATGACAGTAGGCACTTTAAAATGACATCAATCCTGTGAATGTGCACCAGCTGATGCATACTTGATTTCACCAAAAGAAATATCAGTTTTGATGTATATCCTAATGCCAACCATATAATAGAAAGATGGACACTTGCAGCATTGATAACAAGACCATTGAAGTCTGGGAATTGCCAGATCTACTTAATCTCACAAATTATCTAAAAGTCAAAGAAATAATTCAGGCACAACATTAAGGATCAAGAAGAGAACTTCAACCTGGTGGTCATATGGGAGATTGTTATTTCAGGATTACAAAGTAGCATATAAAACCAGCATCACACTCTGTCAGCTAACTGACCATAGAAAGATTAGATACACGTTAGCTGAAAGTCAAATTTACAACTAATCCACCGGTACGGTACACAAAGGAAAATAACCTACTTAGGTTCAAGCATTTTTCCCCCTTTTCTAGAAAGATGGTGGGAATGGGATATTGTAATATTTCTACCTTTGCCTACATTTTAAAATATACTAGCATTACCTCTGTCCAAAAAGTAAAAAATATCTTTGCTGAAAGTGCTGTAAGGGGTAATGATCTGATAAGGCCGACGAATGGGGCTAGGCTGGGTGTGGCCAGGCTGAAGCATGCTCAAGTCCAATACATGAGCTGAGGACCTGAGTCGAGGCCTGCATGAATTGGGCTCCTGCCACCCAGGGTGGATGACGAAACCAACAGGCTGCAAGGCTCAGCCGAGTCTCTTCGTCCCCTGCATACAGTTACTGCTCTTCTTAACCATCTATTTGTAGGCCACAAATAAAAAATGTTAAGAATGGCATTAGTTAACAGCTCACCAAACTAGCAGAATGGAAAGTAGATTCCTTCTCTTTTTTACTCAATAACTTCAAAAAACACAATACCATGAATTTCATTACTACAGCTTCTTTTCCATTTCCATGCACAAAACTAGAATGACCCTTTTAGCATTAGAGCTTTGGAAGCTCCAAATCAACACACCAAACCAAACACCATTTGGAATTTCTTGTAATGGGTATCTATTAAAAACCCCCAAAAAACATCAATTTCTGCTGAAATTATTTAGAAATGGAAATTTGCAGGACTGGTTTATGGTTACAGCAGACACAATAATAGTACTTTTTTGCCAAATGGGGTGTCCTAACCATTGCATTTTGATTGAGTGTTGACTGTTGCTGTATTTTCTTTCTTGCCCATCTTTTTGTTGAATGTGAACCTCTGAAATGGCCAATTCCAGAGCATAAAACAGGAAGGTTGATCTAATGTGGGCAATCAATCCTAAAACGTCACCAATCTACCATTTAAAAGTTGACCCCAAACTGTTGGAGAAAGGCTAAGATGATGACAGCATTAGAAAATCTTACTCTTGGCCAAACCTCCACCTTGATTCTTGGGTCGACACCCTGCACCAGAAATAGCAAGAATGAGGGAAAAAAAAAAAACAGAATTATAGCAAATTGTGGCCATTGTGTTCATTTCTTCTATTTGATGAGGTAAGCTCACTTTTCATTTGTATTTGAAGGATGCCCACTCATTTCCTCTATTTGTGCTATTTCCAAAATTGTCACTTTGATATAAAAATGAAAGAAACCTTGCAAAAACAAGGCCAATTGTAAAGACCTTTGGCTAAGCCCAATAGATCACATAAACAAGCCTCAAAACCTGCTGTTCTACAGATTTTTTTTTTTTTAATTTTTTAATTTTTTTAATTTTTTTATTGAAAGCTTGCAAAAGCATTGGAAAACAAGCCTCGAAACCTGCATTTCTACATTGAACAATCATATTTGGTAAAATGACAGGATGCACAACTAGATAGGGAAACAAGCCTCAAAACCTTCATTTCTAGATTAAACTATCATGATTGGTACAAATGACAAGATGAACAAGCATAGGGAGTCTTCAGTCATAGTACTTCTGAAATTCTTACTTTGGCATATTGGGTTCTATCATCATACAATCCAAAGAAGAAGCTTCCTACTTGATGGATGTGCCTCAAAGAGGATTCTCAATCCTCTTTGTAACAATATCTTTAGCATTCATGATGCAACATTTAAGAGTTGTTGAAATAACATTTAGAACAGCAATAGGACCAAGACATTATTTGCCACAAAAATTATTGAGTTGTTTCAATTTCAGGATATGGTCTTTCCACATGCTAGAATGCCAGATCAATGGCCCCATCACTATTTGCATTCATCAAGTGTGTGGTGAGGACCATGCTAATGGACAGCATATGCATAAAACACATTGGTGGGCCCATGGGTGAGAGAGTGGATTCAATAAGGCTCTGACATGGCGCAATTTGATTGGGTCATGTGCTGTTGCCAGAGTCAAGCAAAGCATGTTTGAAAGTGGGGCTGGACCAATCAAAACTAGCAAAGCCGCCTCACGAAATCCACTACCAGTGGGTGAAGGGTTTGCATAGTACCCATGAGAGAATTGACCAAACAGCTTTGATAAGCCCACGAGTGTAAAAATCTTCTCTCCTACATACTGCCACATTCGCTTGAGTGGCAAATAGCATGATATCCATTTATCAGGTGGACCATACTATAGGAAACAGTGGTGATTGAACATCCAATCATTAAAAACTTCCTATGGCCCACTGTAATGTTTTCGTAATGTTTATTTGCCATCCAACCTGTTGATAAGGTCAAATAAACATGGATGAAGGTACCAAAAAATAAAAAAAAAAAACAAATATCAGCTTGATCCAAAGCATTTGTGGCTCATTAATGGTCAATCACCATTGTTTCCTATGTAATAGCTGACCTCTATCAAAATCATCAGCTAACAGGCTTTCATGGTCATAATGCCTAGGTTAAGGATCTATAAATCTTGATATCTTAAGAAAAACACAGGAAGTCAATCGTGCCTATATAACTGTGACCGATCATTTGAAAAATATGGCCAGTCAAATAAACATGTGGGCCAGTATCTCCACCACAATGGAGCTGAAGAGTGGACTGTCCTGATTTCAGTGAAGAGAGATAAGCATGGTGGAACCAACATGATGGGTGCCATGGGATCTCATGCCCAGTTCACACTGCCACATGGTGGCATGTTCACGAATTGCCCTGTGCATGCTTGTGGCCTAGGCAAAAACCTCATTGTAGATATACAGATTTGAAACCAGCAATTAGATTTCCCTCTAGATTTTAAATAGAATCAAGTGAGACTTTTGTGCCATTCATCATGTTGTTTAGGGGAAAACAGAAACTGGAAAATACCTAAGCGAGCGCACCTTATGGATGGAGATCCCTAAGCGTACGGACCAGATCCAAACTCCAGCCGCTCCACACCTGCGAAATCCGATCGTCGGAAGCTCGATCGGATCAATGGCTCGAAGATCGCTGTTTCTGTTGAAGGGAGAGGAAGAGTAAGAGAGGAAAATAGAGAGAGTGAGAGAGAAAGAGAGAAGGGAGCGAAAGGGAGAGGGAGAGATCGAGACGGAGGCAGATCGTCCATGAAGGAGCGGGAGACAGATGGGGAGAGAGATCGAGAGGGAGGGAGTGAGGGAGCTGGAGAGAGAGGGAGAGAGATCGGGAGGAGACAGATCGAGAGGGAGAGAGACAGGGAGAGAGATCGAGAGAGAGAGAGAGAGAGAGAGAGAGAGAGAGAGAGAGAGAGAGAGAGAGAGAGAGTGGAGTGAGGGAGTGGGAGAGAGAGAATGGGTGCGGCTGGGGTGGAAATTGGGTTTTTCTTTGGTTCGTTAACGGCTTAAAAATTTACAACCGTTCCGGAACCAAATACGTTGTCGTTCCAAAATGGTATTTTTGGCGTAGTGTTACAGCTGGCGCCTGGATGTTACCGTTACGTTGATATAGGTTTGAAACTGGACGCGGATTTCCTGCGAAAGCCTTTCGCAGGAAGTTCCTGCGCTTGGGAATCCAGGTGGGGCCCACTGCGATGTTGATGAGAAATCCACCCCGTTCATCCGTTTTTTGTGTTATTTTTAGATTATTATAGAATAAATGAACCGGATCCATTGCTTAAGTGGGCCAATGACGTGATAATTGAACGTCCACAGTTGAAATATTTGTGGGGCACAGAAGTTTTGAATCATTTAAAAATTTGTGTTTTTAGCTAATCCCAATAGGAATGAGGTTATGAACGGTATAGATGGCATGTGAACATCACTGTCGACCGAGGAAGGTTTCAACGGTATGAAATTTCCTAACCACCTTCTCTTTTAGTACGGCACACTCGAGTCTTGAATCCTGCTCAATTTTGGTTTGAAATTCGAAAATGAGCTGAGAAAACGGATGGACGGAGTAGATTCCTTGCAAACATCACGGTGGGCTCCACCTCGGTTTCCAGCGCAGCTGCGAAAGCTTTAGCAGGACATCCGCGTAATTCAAACTTGCGCGCGGATTAGGTATTACCGCCACCTCGGACAGGGGAGGCTTCTACAGGGATACTGTGATGTATGAACTTTATCCACACCATCCATCCATTTTTCCATATTATTTTGGAATATTATCCTAAAAATATAGAAGATAAATTTCTTAAATGGGCCACATAGTGGATATTAAATTTCTACCGTTGAAAAATTCTTAGTTACCACAGAAGTTTCGTATCAAGATGTTTTTTTTTTTTTGAACTTCATCCTGGTATATATGACCATATCAAGGGATTGGATGGAAAATAAACTACAAAGTGGGCCTTAAGAAGATTTCAACGGTGAGCGTTCTTAGCACCGCTGCTTCCTATGGTGTGGTCCTGTTGAGAATTGGATATGCGTTATTTTGGGTTCCGTAACCTAGAATGATATGAAAAGAGAGATGTACGGTGTGGATAAGAGTCATATATCACGGTGGCCCCTCGGTGGCCCTCAGATCGTCCGTCCGTCCCGAGCTCGGAACAGGCGGGGAAACTACCTAATCCGCGCCCGTTTCAAACCGATATCAACACAACGGTCACAGCCAGCTGGAAGCCGCCAACGGTCACAGCCAGCTGGAATGCGCCAACGGATACTTTCCGTTTCCAACGAATAGTTCTCTCTGCCCGCATCGTTCTCTCCCTCTCTCCCTCTTCCGAACAGGCGGGAGTATCAAAGTTTTTCTCTTCCAAATTTGAACGTGGAATGACGGTCTCTGTGTCATGTATGTTTGCCACCGTTTACCGTCTACCATTCATGTGTACGGTTATCCCGACCATCCAAATTGTGGGTCCATGGTGGATTATTGGGAATAGCCCGACAAGACGGTTCCTAGCCACTTCTGCCGATAAAATGGGTTGCTAGAAAGAAAACGGTCAGTAGCTGAATTCAACAGGCTAAATAAGAGAGTCTCAGGATCTTAGATCGGACGGTTTGGATTGAGAGACATGAGAAACTTTGTGACCCGAATACGAAGACGCAAATTTCTTATAGAGATCCTGTGCAAATAAAAAATAAAAAATAAAAAATAAAAAAATAAAAAAAATAAAATCTCTTACAATGTGTTGTATTGGGCCCACTATGATGGGTCCATGACACCCAATCCGTCTATCATCGGTGTCTTCTTGGGTCATCCTTGCCTCCCAAAAAATCAGATGGGACATATCATGAAAAATCATGCCTAAACCTTTAAAATCCAGTGGTGAGGTCCAACTGGATGTTGGACTGGTCTGATTTTCTCTGTATCAATTCATCCTTGTGGGATGTATCTTGTGAATGGATTAGATGACATGTAAATAATAAAGTGTGCCCCCACAAACAATCTAAAAGGTTTCTAATGTTGGGTATTCTCATTCCAACTGTTCCTGTAGCATAGCCTACTTGAGTTTTTGATCCGCCTGGTATTTATTTTCTAGTAATAACACCGGGGCCCGCACATAATGGATGGATTGGATGTCATGCATACATCATGGTGGGCACCACACATTGACTTGTACGTTGAGCTTAACTTACCAAACATACTATTGGATCCAGCTTCATTTATCAATGTGGTTTTTGGTCAATGGCCCATCCACAATGAAGCCCGTAATTTGGACGGTGCAGATTGGTGACCACATGCTAAGTGTACGTTGGATTAGTTTCCACAATCTGGTAAGCAGTTGCAAACGCAAACCGTAGTGCCTGCCCCCGGCTTGAAAAAAAAAAAGGACCAATTGTCTACATTGAGTCGTTGCGACCATTGTTCGGTAATGCGAACCGCTAACATGGTTGGGACCATTTTGGACGGCTCAGGCAATAAAAATGAATAATAATAATAATGATGATAATAATGTCTACTGGGTGGATGAAATCTAACCCTCCAATGGGAAGTCTCGACTCCCGAGCTCCCTTCCACTAATTGAAAGTATCCAAGTTATCAATCATGATATCGATGCACGTATGCACGTTGCATACGTGTACCAGATCTGGACCATTTATCTATGAAGCCTTACCTTAGATAGTCATATAATTCTACCCAAGTGAATGACACTTGGATGGATGGGGATGGATTTTTGCCATCCAACTAGTGGGCCTATCTTCATGGGCAGAATTGCCCGGTTTAAGTGTTTTTCAACCTTAGGCCATCCAAGCACTAACCACTCGATAGACGGTTTGGATCCACTGCCTCACCTGCCAGGTTTCAAGTACTAGAAGCTCACGTCTGCAAGATAATGACCCCTCGTCTCATCCTACGGGGGCTCGGACATGTGACATGTTGACACAGACTATGTGCTTCGTCACCACTAGGGCAAGTGGACACAGATTGCCCGGTTCGGTAGTTGGAAGCTGTGTGGGCCCATAGATATGTGTGCGACGAATCCACTCTATTCATAGGTTTTGCAATATCATAATAGGACAAAATTATCTTACTCCTAAAAACAAAAGCATGTATAAAAACTAAATTAATTAGATATTAGTAGTAGAATTTAGATGGCTCGTATCTCTCAACCCCCACAAAACACACAAATAAGTTATGGTCAGATTAAAAACCGTATATGTCAACAACAACCCAATTAAATATTAATATTAGAATTTTCATTAAATAGCATTAGTAAATTCTTTAACGTCATGTTACTCCTGAAAACAAAAGTATGTATCAGAAAATTGATTTCTTCTAATATAGGTGAAGATTTGATTTAGTGAGGAAAATTGAAAATTCATATAATAGACTGAGGGGATAAAATTTGAAACAAAATTCACAATGAATCATTAAATACAAAGAAGCAGAAAATTCAGAATTTCAATCAAACTAGCAGGTCAAGACAAATGCAACCTATTACTATGAAATCTAAAATTTCTGAGTAAGAAGTGATAATAGAACGGAACCTTTCTATAAATCTTCACAATGAGCATATGTTTTTATAATTTTTAGTTATAATTATAATCTAATGGTACATATCATGTGCAATGTACTCGTGTTGCATTGTGCACACTTTTTCTCTATTTTTAAGCAACTGCTAATTATTTTTCTTGAAAGTGCTTTAAATTTGTCTAAATTGGAAATCTATCCATCTCTTCTGTTCTGTTTGTTTTATTCTCTTAGCTTCCATTTCTAATGAGTTTTCTCATTGCCTTTATTGAAAGATATGATTGTGGGACGATTCTTATATATTATATGATTATTTTTATTTTTTTCTGTGCTCTTGACTCTCTTCTCAATATCTTCCAAAGAATCTTATTATTATTCAGCAAAATCCATAAAATCTGGCCATAATGTTGTGTGCATTATAATGACTGACTTATTTTAATTAGCCAAATTCTAGCAATGTAAAAGAATTCAGAATGAAGCTTGAGGAGCGGAGACACATGTTCAAGCAAGACAATGTAAGAGCACATGATGAAAACATAGCCCACGTACAGTTAAAAGTAACTAGGCGATTGGAGTGACAAATAGAATGATTTTAAAAGTTTTAAATTAACCTATAAGAGGCAAGCATAAGATATCATGCGACTAAAAATGAAGAGAACGCAGTCCAGGAAGACGTTACACTTGAGAGTGAGTTTCAGGTGTAAGTTGCATACAAGTGAAATTGCTTCTTTTGCTTAGGATTTCAAATGCACTAAAAAAGTTGTGAGTGACTTATAGCTTGTAACTCGCTTACAGGTGAAATTTTCTGTCCAAACACCACCTTTAAGTGGGGTTGCCTGTAAACCCTTGTCAACTAATAAAACTTCCAAGCATCCAAATGACCCCTAAATGCACCAGAAAATTAAGAAATCATATGATCCTTGGTCCACTTGAGCATTAGATATGCCTTATTTTTGTGTTCATGACTTTAAATAATATGAGAAAAGGGATTAACGGTTTGGATGTACAGATACATCACGGTGGGCCAGCCCATAGACCTGCCTGTTCAGAGCTAGGGACGAGCGGGGTAGTATGCAATCCGCGTCCCTTTCAGTCCTACCGGCTTATACGGATCCTGGAAGGGAGAGTTGCTGCTTTTTTAAACTGGTTTTATTAGCAAACAGACGAAATGATGCCACGTAGACACATGCTAACACGAAAAGAAGTTTTATTGGAGCCACGTTTCAATGATAGGAACCTTTTATGTCATGGGCCTCAAAGTGGATTGCGGAAAAAAAAAATAAAAATTTTGTAATATTTTAACAATCATGCCCGTTGTTTTGTGGAACAAGTTAGGTTATTCTAGCCTTGAAATTTTCAAGGCAGCCCCATAAATTTTGCATCATCTTATCAACGGCTTGGGAAATTGAAACCAGATCCAACAACTAAAATTTCACGTGGTCACCAACAGCTACAACCCTCTAAAATCAAGTGGTCACACGTGGGCACGTGTTACATGTGTTAAAGATCAAGCTTTCAATTTGGACGGATGATTTGATGGAAAGTGATCAAAATTACTTTAAAATCAAGTTATTTATTTATTGTATTAAAAACCTGTGCTTGGAAAAGTTTTAACCGTCCATTCTTTTGAGGGCTGCTGATGCTTTTGATCAACCCATCTGATGAACCCGATGGATCTCCCCACGAGTGTTCTTGGCTTACTGCAATTACTCGGTGGTTGGTACGCACCCGTCTCCTGGTCAGGAATTTTGTCTTGAACAAAAACAAAATGCATAGTTTTTTTTATTATGCTGAAAAAATCTAGTATTTTAAGCATTGCGTATTAAAGGCTTGGGACACAACATTCATTCCAGGCTAGACATGAACGGTCCGACCCTTGCCACGAGCCCTGTATGCTTTTCTCGCCATAGATCCATTTAGGGAATGAACAAAAAATAAAGCAGATCTAAATCTCAGGTGGACCGTGACTTAGAAAACACTGGTGATTGGCCATTAAAAGCTTTTTTGGGCCACACAAGTTTTGGATTTTCCCTTCCATCCAGCTTTTTGTGACCTTATCAACAGGTTAGATGTCAAATAAATATTATTTAAACATTACAGTGGATACAAACAAGTTTGTAGTTGTAGGATGCTCCATCACTACTGTTTCTTTTAGTATACTCCACTTGAAATTTGGATCTGCATCATTTTTGACCTCATGTTGAAGACTGATCTAGAAAAATTGATGGACGGTGTGGATATACAATAACTGCATCAAGGTGGGCCCCACAAGCCACACCCAATTCGCTCCCAGTCTCCCACCCATTAGCAAGTGCAGATATGAGTGAAATAATAGCCGGTAAATGTGGGTATTTTCTTGTACCCAACGTGAACCCATCAAGGCGCAAAACACCAACTACACCAACCCAAGCTCAATAAGCATATACGTGCCTTTTCAATGCTTCCAGTACCACGATGCGATAACACTAACCTTACTAGCAGGTCGAGCTAGACTCAAAGAGCCAATAGCCTCATAGCGCAAATTGCTCAACAATCTTGAACCGTAGTAGTGCCAGTTATCTATATAGCTGCACTACACAATATCCACCCCAATGTTATACTTACATCTACTCAGTCCCAACTCAAGATTTTGTCTACGAGAGAGCAATGCTCACACAACGAGTTGGAGTATAAATGGGAAGCGGATTGGCTCACACCACCATATAATTGTTGTATTGATGTCAACAAGTTTTGTAGGTCTCATCATGAGGTATGTGTTATATCCAAACCGTCCATCTATTTGGCCAGCTCATATTAAGGCTTGAGAAGAAAAATAAGACAAATCTAACTATCAAGTGGACGACACTGAAAAAAGCAATGGGAGATTGAATGTTTGTCATTGAAACCCTTTTTGGGTTTATAGAAGTTTTGGATCAATATTAATTAAATTTGTTTTTCCTCTTGGTTCAGGTCTTTGTGACCTTATGAACAGATTGGATGGAAAATAAAAGTTATGGTGGGCCCTATAAATTTTTTAACAGTGAAAATCATTATCTTTGCTTCTATTTATGGTGTGGTCCAGATGATCTTTGGATATGATTCGTTTTTTGGATAATGCTTTAAAATTATCTCTACAAATAGATGAAGGGTGTAGATATAATAAATACATCACTGTGGGCCCATCAAAATTTGATCTCCTTTGAATCTCAATCGTTCTTACAACTTGAGCTCGAGGAGCGTCAGTGCTCGTCTTCGCAGACACGTAACTACAGCTGCTATATAGCTGGTGTGTGGTACACCAGCCAATCCGCTTCCGTATAAATGAGGCCTCCACCGAACGCGGATTTCCTGCGAAAGTGGAAACTCAGGTGGGGCCACTGTGATGTTTGTGTGAAATCCTCTCCGTCTATTCATTTTGTAAGTTCATTTTAGGACATGATGTTAAAAATGAACCGTTTCCAAAGCTCAAGTGAGCCGAAAAACATGATAATTGAACATCTACAGTTGAAATATCGTGGGCCAAGAGTGTTTTGAATCATGCTAATATTTGTGACTTCAGTTCATCCCCATAGGAATGAAGTTATTAACGGTATGGATGGCATGTAAACATCATTGTCAAACCTAGTTATAAATAAGAGAGAAGAAGCCTCTGCTATTTATTTTCTTTTTCTCTCCCAGCAATGCTCTCTCTCATCCGCTTTATTTAAATAAATAAATAAATAAAAACTTTCCCAAAATGAAACCGGGATAATATTAGAGCTGGGTATCGGATCGAGTCTAATCGAGTTGGGCCCAACTCAACTCAATCCGAGTTCAACATAGCCTGACCTGAACTCAATCCGAGTTCAACATAGCCTGACCTGAACTCAGTCCGATCTAGGACCGAGTCCGGTTCATCTAACTCGATCCGATCCTAACCCATGTTGGACCGATCCGAGTCCGACTCGGTCAGGAAAACCGAGTTGGATCGGATTGGGCCAGGTTCGGATCGATTTTTTTCCCTCTATAATCTCACTCATCAGGTTGTTTGCAACGGTAAAAGCAAGTGGGCTTAAAAAGGTTGGTGGGCCATATATGGGTCGTACAGTTGGAAATTTCTCTTTCTCATTTTATTTTTTTAAAAAAATTGGACGGTTGGGAAAATCAGATCACCGTCCACGAGACGGATGTGTGGCCTACGTTGCCAATGCAGACCTGGATTTGGCCAGGGAAGTGTCCACTGAGGTGGCCAACATATGGCGTCGAGCCGGTGGCCCACTTGCCATGAAACGAACGCGGATTGAATACTACCCCGCCTGTCCGAAGCTCGGAACAAGCTGGGGCTCTGAGGGGCCGACCGTGATGTATGGGTCTATCATTTTAGGTGTACGCCCAAAATTGATGCAAATCCGAGGCTTAAGTGGACTCCACAATGGGGATTAAATGCTCACCAATAAAAATCTTTTTGGGAGCCGTAGAAGTATTGGATCAGTTGACATTTGTGGTTTGCCTTCATCCAGTTTTACGTGACTTTATGAACAGGTTCGATGCAAAAAAAAAAAAAAACATCAGGGTGAGCCCTAAAAAGGTTTCAATGGTGGTGGTCATTTTCACCGTTACTTCCTATGGTGTGGTCCAAATGAGAATTCAATCTATCTAATTTTTGGGCATACAACATGAAATAATATGAAAAAAATGAATGGACGGTATGGATAAACCCATACATCACGGTGGACCGCTTAGAGCACCTGCCTGTGCCGAGTTGGGAACAGCCCAGTGGAGTACCCAATCCGCATCCCTTGAAGGGATCTTGAGGCTTATAGACCCAACGTACTACCCACCAATTTCATTCGCTTAAAAGAAACCTTAATTGCGAAAGTAGACCTTAGGTCGTACGGATGAACCCAAAAGGACCAAAATACCCTTATTTTTCCACTATTACCTAATAGACAGGGGTATTTTGGTCAAAATACCAACGTCCGAACCCTAAAAGGTCGCTTTTGTGGAATAAGTTTTCAGGCGAAGAAAATAAAAAAGGCATCGTAGGGACACGTCTACAGTTCTAATTATTTCTCCCTTGAAACTAGAAGACTCGGATTTAGTAGTGACCCATCCAATAACTCGGTAAGACCTGTGGGACCAAATACAATGTATATGTTTTATCGAGTCTGTTCATTCATTTCATAGCTCATTTTAGGGCACAAGCTAAAAAATGAAGCAAGATCCAAATCTTAGGTGGACAACACCATAAAAAATAGTGGTGGCTGAACACCCACAATTGAAGACTTCCTAGGGCCAACTCTAATATTTACTTGCCATTCAATCATTTAATTATGTCGTATAAACCTAGATGAAGGGAAAACACACGTATTGCTTGATATCCAAAACTCATGGCTCCGAATAAATTTTTAATGGTGGGTGGTCAATCACCATTGTTTGGCCTGCTGCCTAATTTTTTGGGCTAATGCCCTAAAATGAACTGGCAAAATGGATGGATAACAGGAATAAAACACATACATCATTGTGATACCCACAACACTGGCCGTACCGACGTTATTACTTGACAGTGGATCAAGCTCGAAACACTGAAATAAAATGAGAGTAAATAAAATACTCCTTACAAGAAGGTTGGAATGCTTTTACGAGCTCTCTTTGTGAGTTGCACAAGTAAACGAAGGTGTTCCTCCCAAAATGTCCATCGTATACATGACTCGCTGATGGTACTCCAAAATAATCTAATTATCAGCTACATCAATAAAATTACACTAATAGTATGATTCAAACTGTTTAAAGGTTAACTGTTGTAATCCTTATAATTGCCGCTCACCTGAGGTTCAGAAATTTCTCATTTTTTATTAAGTATGTATTTCAATAGGCTTATTATAATCATTATGTTAAATATTACATATGTACACTATTTTAAGATATTAAAGCTGATTTGGGATATCACATGCTTTTCTAAGAATATATTGAAAATTTTCAATGCATTATGATTCCTCGCATTTACTCCCCTCCAGATAAGATATTTGGATTTCAAACGAATTTCAATTACTCTCATGCAAACAAAACTAAGGCATTTACTCCCTATTCAGTTACCTCTAGTTCCATTTTCCATTTACCTTCACTTACGAGCTCTCAGTCGAAGCCCTATGCTCCATTTAAGGACCACTTTAGAATTTGCATACACCCTCGAGAAACCATATGAGGGCCAAATATCTATTTGAACCATGCTCTATCTTCATACTTTTGTATGTTTTAATGTACTTTCCCAAACTCATGTATAATTATTACTTGTCAAAATGGGCACCAAATGGCTCACTTATGGATTTTTTATGGGTTAAAGAAAATGCAAATCAAAATAATAGAGATACATGAAAACCCTTATAGAGAAAGGTCCAAATGGGCCTGAAAGGTCTATATGGACACCATTAGGACAGCGGTTCATATAAATTCAACCTAGCAATGGGTTAGGCCAGCCGTATTAGAAAGGAGGTTCCCACAAAAGTTGATTTTTTTTTTTTTATAAAGCAATTGATTGGTTAGGAGAAGTGGGCTTTTTAGCACCTATTTCATTCAATGAGTAGGAATCATACTAGGTTTGTGACAGTATATCACTATGCACAACATGAAAAAGAGATTTTGCTCAAAATAGGTTTTAAGCATTAACGAGACTTAAATGCTCTCCTACACATACACAACCACAATACCTCCCTTGGCACGCTAAAAAGAAATTGACCGGATGTTCTCAATCCATTCCTCACAAAAGTTAGATGGTTAACATGGCTTAAGTGTCTGAGCAGCATTAGCCTTTTTCTGAAAACATGTGGGATTTTTATGGACCTTGAATGAGGGTAAAGTGGATTGGTCCACTACAATTGACCTTGCTTGTCTGTGTAGATGAGGGTGGCATTGACTTAAGAATGATAGATTATTTATTTGGAGTCACCACTAACCAATTAAGTTTAGGATAAATGGCCAGCTATAAACTGTAGAATCACTTAGAGAATGAGAGATCCAAAGATCATTCGATTCAAATGAATCTTGCGGTTGGTCTACAACTGAAAATTCCAAAGACCTTAGACACAGAAAATGAAAGGTTTGGGCACCTTTTTCAATCACCCACTGTGTGTGATCTTTACAGCACGGGATTTCGAATTTTCGGGCATTAAGATAGTTATACAAATGATGACATTTGGGGTTCAAGTGGATAACGCGTGAAAAAAAAAAAAAAAAAAAAACAGAGACTGATGTAATACTTGGATACTGTGTCTATGATGATAAAGTGAACTTGTCAAGATATGAGAAAGGGAAACTGGGCACTCTTATATGAAAAGAGCTGATCGGGTGCCCCTAATCCTAACTCTGCTCTGTTGATCAATTAACTCTTTTGAAACTAACAACCTTCCGGCGTAGAGAATATCGTTTGGATAAATCTCTTCCCCACCCTGGGCACCCTCTTCAACCCTCACAAAACCTCCCTCGAGCCAACCTAAGCATTTTTCGAGCCAAGCCAAGGGTAATGTCGTTCTTCTTGTTGCGAATGAGTAATAAGAGCTTGATTTTATAGAGGTGACTAATAGGAATCGAACTATGCCGGTGCTAATGTGGCCCTATTTCATGCTTTTTGAGGTCTTTTGGATAATAAAAGCTATCACATGCTGATAAGTGAACTTTTTATACTGATGGGATCCAATTCCTGCAGTACTTTTTCATGTTTATAGAATAATTTGCCAACCCAACTGCCACAAAGGGCCCATCTAATGTTTCAGATGGCTGCCAAGGGGTCGGTGGGAATTTGCGGGAATCAAATTCCCGCCGTTGAATTTTGGCCACTCCAAATTGTCAGTTAGGCTTAAGTGGTCCTAAGCATCTCCTCAGTGTAATTATTTTGTGTTTACAATACTCCTTTAGGCTGATGAAATGCCATTTTCAAAAGTTTACTGTGATCATACGAAGTATTTATCTGCAATTTTGGGTGGTGTGTCTACGTATGCCCCTCTTTGACAAGTTGTGTGCAACAGAAGCCATATCGAGTGGACGCCCCACCCTCCTAATCAAGCATAAATGCTGTTTGGTTTATCGCAATTAGAGTGTCTTCGTCGAAAACCTCTTCTAGTTGAAGAACAATTTGACATCTCATGAGGGATAGGAAAAACGTTTTGGTTTGTCCCTTCACTTTCTACGACATTAGGGTTATCAAATCACAACCCTTTCATGCCACAATCGACACTACACATCAGGGTTTGCCTACAAGACTGAATTTTGGATAGTTAGCACCCCTACCCTTTATGTGGCCTTATGGAGATTTGCCTAACGCATTTTGATATGAAATAGTAGTTCACGGTGTTGCAGGATCCCTAAGATCGCCTGTAAGACTGGTTTGAGATGAGTAGATGCCCTGCACTTTTTGCAGCTTTACGAGTATGCTACACTGCAATCAGTTAGGCTTGTCAGGTTTCCCTGACAAAGTTATCAGAATTGTGCTCCCTTATTCCCACTGATGATTTTGAGAAAGCATTGAAGGCTCATAAGAGTTCACATTTAAAGGCAATCAGACTAACACTAGAAATTCAAGTCAGGACCCTCTATTCCCACTAGTGATTTTCGAGAAATAACTGAAGACTCAAGAGATCCAAAAAACGATTATTGTTATTGCTAACACTTATCAAGGAGTATAAAAGACTTCTTAGTGCCTCAAATACCTTGTGCATTTTGTATTTTTTAAAGTTTTTTATTTTTGAATATTTGAAAATAGGCCCCACATATGAAACAACAATCTTTGGAGATGTTACTGCAGCTATTTTTTCGAAGGTTTTTTCTAGTCCATTTATTCTTTAAATAACTAGTCCGATCTCACGGGAGGGCATCGTTGGTCAATTTTATTTCAGCCTTGATTTTTCTAATATATATTTTTGAAATATATCTAAACTATCATCTCATCTCCATTTGCGATCTCAATGGCTACGATCAAAGTTAGTTTTTACTGAAATATAATTTTGAATTTTTAGAATAAGGTTTGACTTGACCTTTCTTCTCGACTAAGGGGATGGTCGAGATCAAACACCCATTTTATTCAAAAGGGGTGGTTGGATATCCCTGATTCCAACCCCAATCTTGACTTCGCTGGCTTTTGTTAATGAGATATTTCTCCTAGGGTTGGCCTCTTAAGTCGGGCAGGGTCTTGGCTTTAATCAGGAACCTCCGAAGTCTTTGGAGAAAAGGACCCACTCCATTGTCTATCTCAGCATTCGACTCTGTCTTTCTATGTTCCTCTCTCTGCGTCTGGGTTGTCTCCCCCTCTTTATGTCACCGCCCCTCCCCTAGAATGACAACTACTGCAGTGCATTTATAGACCAAGATCATCAACTCATGGTGAGCTGACAGTGTCACACTTATTCCTATTTTGAGATTTCGGCGTCCACAGGTGCAGATATAGATCTTAGTTAAGTAAAAAGCATGACCGGTGGCCGTTGGCTTGTGGCGAGCCGACTGTCCACTTGACACCATTTTGTTTGGCAAGATAGGTTACTTGACACCTGTGGGAGTGAAAAATAAAAGTAAAAGCGATGACATAACCGTTGGCTGAAAATGAAGCCTACTATTTTATTTTCTCAATCAGATATGTTGGTTGCTCATAGGATATGTTGGTTGCTCACAGGAGATGTTGTGGACTTTTAATATGTGATCCGTTTGAATTTGCGATGATTTATGGATCGGATGAAGACTACTTTTATCAAAATAGGACATTGACATGATTTCTTGGAGAATTTAGATGATTGGCAAAGATTTGGTTTATTAGTTCCAAACTTACCGATCATGTCCATCGGTTGTTTCTAAGATGTGCCGATGGTTCCATTCTTTTGATCGATTAGATTTTCAACAGTTTTCAAGTTTCTCTCTTTAAATTTTTTTAATTTATTTTATTACCTACAATGAACATACTCTCTTAAAATTACAAATTTAATGCTTTCTGGCTTATCTCACCCACTTAGGCTCAACTGAGTCAACCCAGTCACTCACTGACTAAGACAATCAGGCCGAGTCCAATGCATCTCTGTTCCACCGAAAAGACGGCCAGCTTAGAATAACGTAGGGCACGCGTAAACTTTTGAGCGCACGTGTATCAAGCGTCACCCTCTGCCAGAGTATCAAACAACTCCTCAAAAAAGACCTGGAGCGAGCAGCTCATTTGTCTTCCTCTCCCATTAATGGCGGTCTTCAGCTCCTTCAAAACCCTCTTCAGAAAGCATAAAAACCCTAGAAATCCTCTCTCCCTCCTATATTACTCATTCCACGCCTATGGAACTGCTTCTCCCCTCTCCATCTTCCCTCCTTCATCTCCTTCTTCGTTCTCTTTCGCTCTTAGGCTCGCCTCCTCTCACACCAGATTCTTCTCTCCGTTCTCCAGATGGATTCCCCTCTCCGGGCCTCTCTTCCTCTCTCCTCCTCCTTGGAAGCTTTCGCAATCCGCGACTCCGCTCTTTTCGCATGGCGAATTCGTTTTGAAGAGGCCGGACTCGTTGAATCTTCTCTCCACGAGGAGTTTTCCAATCAGGTTACGGTTTGGATCGGAGAATTTGATCAATCTTAAACGGACGCGGGAATTACAGAGCAATGACGCCATTGTTAGAAGTGCAGTCAGAGAGGGATTCATCAATTTGCCGAATTTGATTTCGATCAGTCGGATGGTTTCTGGTCCGTTTATTGGATGGTATGCTCTCTCTCTCTCTCTCTCTCATATCTTTGTTTCTGTTTCAACCAAACCAGTTTTTGCCATATCATCCATGGCTGACACAGCTGTATCGGCTCAAAACAGTCAGATACAGAGGCAATATGCGGCAATCTCTGTTTCTGTGGTAAATGATTCGATATGCAAAAACCCATTCGAACACTATCCAAACACAATCTCAGCATCCATGGATCATCATGTCCAGCCACATAATCACAACATCTCCGCATGTACTGTCAAAGACTTAAATCATGGATGTGGACATCTTAATCGGAAGTAAGCTTTCTCTGCATCCTAACAACCCCTAAAATGAACGAATGGAGTGGTGGGTTTTGTTGTTTTAACTAGTGCCATCCGAATTGAACACGATCCAAACACAAAATCTCAACATCCATTGACCATCCTGTCCAGCCATACAATCACAACATCTCAGCATGTACTTCCAAAGAATTAAATCATGGATGTGGACATCTTAGTCTGAAGTCAGCTTTCCCCACATCCTAACAAGAATGGAGTGGTGGGATGTGTTGTTTTAACTAGTGTCATCCGAATGTGACATTTCATGGTAGGAATTGATTGAAATAATTTCCCCTTTGATACTTACAACGTCTAGGAACATATTGAATGTGGTAGCAGGCCAGGTTCAAAATAAACATTGGAATATATCGTTTCTTGTTGGGGATGCATGGTGATAAATGCATCGGCTGATATAATAAAAATGTTTGTATCACAGTATGGCAATGCATTGGAAGGTATCACCTATATTGTCTTCTGATGCAAATGCTACGTAATATCATGTGCTCAGATTGATAATAACATCGGAAATTCAAAATGTAGCGAATGGGGAACATATCATAATCAATTCAAATACTGGCATGATACATGGAAATATCTCTAAGAAAAAAAAAGAAACAAGGAAATATCATAGACATGCTAAATACGCAAATATTGTAGGATATATCGGGAGTTATGACAAATATCATGACATATCAACATGTCTTGACAATATGGTTTTTTATTCCCAAGACAGTATTATATCTCTGACAAGTCACACAAAATATTGGCCATTTATTGGTTGATATCATTGATTGAAAATTGGCTTCTTGGGGTATTCATGTAATAGTTCACTGGGGGACAATGCTGGGCGGGATCATACTGGGACGTGAGTGGTTTCAATGCCAGCTTTTCCCATTGCTGGTTCCAAGAGCTTAGGTAAAAGAGGAAGGATTGATTTCTGGGTAGCCGATTGTAGACCTTTTGCCAATCTACAATTTAGAAGACAACCCGAAAATGTTGGTAGAAAGGCTAATATGATGCTGATGATATGAAAACCAAGATGATCTTATTGAGCAAAGTATTGATTTTATAGGATTCTATTGGCATCGCATTTGATTGCCCAAAAAATGCATTGGATTGACCAGGGCATTACGTTGGAACGCTAAAATGATACCTTGTGCACTGGTTTTTATCTTACTTTTGTTTTCAACTATTTACTCTAGTGGTTAATGAGTGGCCACATGGCGCCCTTTCTTTGGCTGGTGCTTCTTGCAAGATCTTGGGTGATGTCAGCAACCTGCCGATGGTTCATATGAGTGTAGGGTCCCCATTTGATGGTTTGGCTCACTCGAACTATGGTCCAAATTGCTCGCTCACGTGTTCATAGGCACATGTGGATATTTCTAATCCCTGTCTTAAACCAGCAGAGGTGAAAATTCTTGTTCCTCATAATAGGGGTGGACCGAGGGCTGTTCTTCTCCGCCACACCGGATGTCTCTCTTCCCCCATTCAAGTTCAAGCTGGAAGTAGAGTCGAGTGGTCCTCCCCTATTGGTGTGAAGACTGGTCAGGTTCCGAACATGTAGGAAGCTCCCTCTTCTTTCATTCCAGAGAAAGGAAGTGATGAAATGGCATAGACAAACACATATGTGTCGGAGGGGGTAAGTGATGCTATGGTGGTTGTGGAAGCTGATCCTCTTTCTAACAGAGGGTCGAACTGTTCGTGTGACAATATGGCATTGGGCATAACTCTGCAGGCCACAGGCGACAGGGACATAATCCACTGAATTGAAGTTAGCAAAAGAAGTGTCGTCTATTAATCCCATTCTGGAGGAGGATCTAGACTGGACTAAAGGCATAATTAATAAGGTGGGTAGGAAGCTCGGTCTATCCTTTCATACTAGTGCCGAGGATGCGGTGGCCTTATTCCAGCACTTGGAATAGCGGGGCAACTCAATGACTAAGTGCTTAATGAAATGGGTTCCAAAAGGGCATAGAGAGCTGATGCAACTTGAAAGCTCAATTAATTATGAAAGGAGCAAGATTCATGGGTCTCAGAAGGGCGTGATCAATGTCCCAATGAATATTTTAAGCTGGAATATCTGGGGGTTGGGGTGCAAAGCTAAGAAGTATCAAGTCAAGGAAATGTGTAGGAATTCCAAGGTTCAGATCATTTGCCTTCAGGAAACAAACTGTCTTCTATTGATAGCAAAATTTTGAATGACTTGTGGGGGCTTAAGCAGAAGGAGCTTCTTACTTTGGATGCTTCAGGCTCAGCAGGGGGAATTTCAGTGCCTGGAACTTTGGCATCTGGAGAAAAGACAATAGCTGGTGTGGCGAATTTTCGTTTTGGTGGTTCTTTCTGAGATTTCGTTGGGTTTCAAATTTCTTCTTTTTGCTGTTTATGGGCAATGTAAGGTGGTCAATAGATCCTGTTTCTAGGAAGAGCTCCAGGCAATCTTGTAGAAGTGATCCCTCCCCTGGTGTATCAGAGGGGATTTCAATGTGACTCGCTTTCACATATGAGAAATAGAATGGGCTTGGGATCTCCAGATGTATGAAGGATTTTTCTGCTTGGATCCAAAATCAATGTCTGATTGATATTCTGATGTTAGGGGCCATGTGCATCTGGTTGAATGGGCGAAGCAATCTGATAATGTCGTGCTTGGACAGATTCCTCGTTTCCTCGTATAGGATGGATAGAATTCAGCCACCTCAGCTTAAGGCGCTTTCGAAACCAATTTTTGATCATAAGCCCATTATGCTTCAAATTGATACTGAGAGCTGGGGCCCCAAACCTTTTAGGTTTGAGCTATGTTGGCTGGAGTTTGAAGGCTTCTTTGGGCTGGTGGCATTCCTTCTGGTTACGGGGTCGGTTGGGGTTAGATTACTCAATAAGATGAAACTGCTAAAGGAAAATCTGAACACGTGGAAGAGGGAAGTGTCGGGGGCTCGGGATGTGGAGAGCACATGTATGTTGGAGGCATCGCATGCGATAAACCATGCAAAGCTTGTCAAGGAAGAAGGGATAAGTAGAGACAACAATTGAGGGCCCTATGGTTGAAAGAAGGAGATAAGAATATACGTAGTTTTTCCACAATATTGCTTCGGCAAAAGCTAGAAACAATAGAGTTTGTCCCCTTTTTGGTGGATGGAAAAAGGTTTGACAAAAAGGAGCAATGTGCAGTTGTGGGATACCATGAAAAGCTTTTACCAAAAGAGCATTGGAGTTGTCTGAGATTAGATTACCTTCACTTTGACAACATTATGGATAGAGCTGTACACGAACTGAGCTAGCTCGGTTAGCTCGCTCAAATCGACTCGGAAAAGCTCGACTTGACTCGGATTGAAACTGTGTTCGAGTCAAGTAGAGCCAATTTTATTGAGTTCAAAAATTTTCGAGTTGAGTCCAAGCTCGACTCGGTCTTGAGCTCGAACCCGACTCAGTTCGAATCAACTCGATTTTTTGACCGGGTATATATATTTCAAAACATTAAAAAAAAAAAAAAAAAAAAAAAAACCGTAACCCACTTGAGTCTCGGCTGTTCTCCAGCACCTGACCCTAAAAACTCTAACCCACTCTTGGCCTCTCCAGCCATCCAGTGGCAGTGCCTGACCCAGACCCTATCAATCTCTCTCTCTCTCTCTCTCTCTCTCTCTCTCTCTCGCCGTTCTTCAGCGCTCGAATGGCAACCGGCGACCACTCTCCTCTCCGCCCTTTTTCAGCATTCTCCAGCCCCCGAACGATGACCAACGACTACTATCCTATACTCTCTCTCTATTCTCCAACGTCCACCTGGATGACCGACAACTAAAAGGTACTCTCCCATACTCCTCTCATCATCTCATCACATTGCCTCAGGCCAAACTCAGCTCGAAAACTTGAACTCGAACTCGAACTCGGCTCGAACGAGCCGAGTCGAGCTGCCAATCCAGGCTCGATGACCGAGCCAAGCCAGGTTCGAGCTGAGGTATCTTGCTGGCCGAGTCAAGCTGAGCTGGCAAAGGTCGACTCGGATCAACTCGTGTACACCTCTAATTATGGATGCTCAAGCTTATCTCTTAGAAGCTTTAGTTACGAAATTAGAAATCAAAGAGGCAGTGGATGGTTTGTGTAGAGACAAAGCTCCTACACCAGATGGTTTTCCTCTCACCTTTTTTCGAAGTATTTTGGAGTATAGTAAAGGAGGATGTGATTGCTTTTGTCAAAAGAGTTCTTTGAAGAAGGCAGTTTACCTTTGGTGCTTAGGTCACCTTTCATTGCCATCATCCCTTAAGGTTGAAGGGGTTGAAAGCTTAAAAGATTTTAGGCCCATAAGCTTTATCGGGAGCCCGTATAAGATATTGGCCAAGATTCTTGCTTCAAAATTCTATGGTGTGTTGGAGAGTCATATCAGACAAGCAAGGGGCCTTTGTTATGGAAGACAAATTCTGGAAAATGCTTTCATAGCCCACAAGTGTGTTGATGCTTGTTTCAAAGAGAAGAGACCAGGGGTATTTTGTAAGTTGGATGTTGAGAAAGCATATGAGTGACCATGTTGAATAGGAGTTCCTCAACTACATGTTGGGTAGGCTAGGATGTGTGCGAAGTGGAGAAGATGGATTCAGGCCTGCATCAGATCCCCAACTTTTTAGTGCTTGTAAATGGTTCCTGGAAAGGCTATTTTAGATTGACTAGAGGTCTTTAGATAAAGGGACATGCTCTCTCCCTACCTCTTCCTAGTTGTAGTAGAAGCGTTCAACTGGTTGCTAGATAAGAGTCAAGAGATAAACCTCATAAGTAGCTCCAAGGTGGCTACCTCGTCGGGTCGAGTCGGGTCTAGCATGAGGTCCATTTACAAGCTAGGGTCATAAAGGCCTCTTTGAGATCCTAACAACTTCATGGCACGCTTAATTATATCTTAACCTAACTATGATGGGCTCTTCAACCATTGTTGTAGCTCACCATTCGCTGACGATACCATTATATTTTGTGATGTCGAGCCTATGATGGTGAGCAAGCTCTGCAAAATAGTTACATGCTTTGAGGCGGTTTTAGGTTTGAAGATCAATATCGGAAAATGTGAGATGATGCGCATTCATCTCCAACCAGAGGAGGTTGGGTGACAGGCTATGATGTTTGGCTATAAGACCGGAGCATTCCCTTCCACTGACTTGGGGCTTCCATTATGTATTGGGAAGCCTGCCAAGCACTTTTGGGACAGGGTGATTGAGCATATCGAGAGAAAGTTATCAAAGTGGAATACTCATTATCTATCTTTGGGTGGTCACTGACCCTTCTAAAAACAACATTCTCCAATATGTTGCTTTATTTTATGTTTCTATTCAAATGTCCGATCTCGATGCAAGAAAGATTAGACAAGCTACGAAGGGATTTCTTGTGAAGGGGGTTGGTTGACGGCCATAAGTTCTACCTCTTGAATTGGGAGGAGGTGTGTAGGCCAATTACACAAGGTGGTGTGGGTTTATGCGACTTGGGATGTATGAATACGACCCTCCTTAGAAATTGGCTCTAGTGGTTTGGAATGGAGGAAGGTCAGTTTTATCATGAGATCGTGGCATCTAAGTATGGTCTTAAAGAGGGGGGCTGGGAAATTAAGGAGTCCTCCATTTTCAGAGCTTCTTCTATTTGGAGATCTATAGCGGCTTTGCAAAATGAAGTTTTGGGATGTTATTTTCTTTTCTTTTGGTGATCGTTCTAAAACCAGGTTTTGGGAGGATACTTGGCATGGCGCTCACCCCTTGATCTTGGACTTTCCAAATTTAGCTCACTTGGCTTCATCTGAAGGAATTAAAGTAGCAGAATGTTTTGCTCTCTCTGGCTCCTTAGCATGTTGGATGTCTTATTGATGCTGGACAATTAACCACTTGCTCTAAAAGCTCGAACTGTTAGAGCATGGCGAATTAATCCCTTTATCTCATAGCCCAGGCCCCACATCGCATGGGTTAGGACCTCGACTGAACCCCCCTCGTGGGCCCCGCATTTGCCTTATACGGGTGGGGCCTGCCTCACATGGGCCACCCACCCCGAGTGTGTCCCCGCATCCCACAGGCTACCTCACTCAAGCCCGGTGTGAAAATGCCATGCATTAATCACCTCCAATGATGAGTCTCGAACACGAGACCTCCCGCTCTAATATCAATTTGATGCAGGACAATTAACCATGTGTTCTAAAAGCTTGAACTGTTAAAGCATGGCAAATTAATCCTTTTATCTCATAGCCCAGGCCCTACATCGTATGGGTTAGGACTTTAGCCAAACCCCCCTTGTGGGCCCCACATCACATGGGTACTGCCTCACATGGGCCGCCCACCCTGAGTGTGTCCCCGCATCCCACAGGCTACTCCGCTTGAGCCCAGTGTGAAAATGCCCCTGTATTGCCTATGTAGAAGAAATTTGCCAGATAGTCAGGTGGAAGAGCTGCTTTCTCTCTTGGCCTGCATGAAGAATATCTACCCATCTGGGGAAGCGGACTCTATGGTGTGGTCTGCGCGTAGCTCGGGTCTCTTTACAGTTTCTTCCTTCTATAAGATGATCCGGTCGGAGAGGTTGATTCCAGATGGGACTTATCCTTATCACTTGTGATTTTATGGAGCACCCCCTTAAAGTCACATCCTCCACTTAGTGGATAGAAAGATCTTGATGATAGACAATCTTTAGAAGAGAGGAATGGTCATTTCCAATAGATGTTATATGTGTAAGCAAGTGGTTGAATCCATTGATCATCCCTTCATTTTCTGTCCCTTCATCCGTGAGGTGCGGACACACTTCTTATCGCTTTTCGAGATCTCTTGGGTGATGCCGGCCTCGGTCTCAGAGCTCATTTGGATGTGGCATGGCGTGGGTGTGGATAGGAAGTTTAAGGGAATCTGGTTCTTGATCCTACCTACTGTGTGGTGGGCAATCTGGGGGGAGCGTAATAGGAGGTGTTTTTAGGATTCTCCAGTGTTGGTTAAGGCCCTTGTGGATTTCATTATGGTGTCTGTTTCAGAGTGGGCAACCTCTTCTAAAGTGGATCCCGATTGTATTTTGTCTGCCCCAAGGCGTTGATGCTTTTTGTTTTTTCGCCTTGTATTCTTTTCCTGTCTTGTTTGCAAGCAAGTCTTTAATAAAGTTGCCATTATCCTAAAAAAATATTATAGTATATTATTAATGAGATTGAGAGGAAAGAGCCATATGTGTGACTCCAAGACATGCAACGTACACGCCTATGTGGCAAACATGCATGAGTCTGGATCATTTATTAAGTGGGACACATTATGAACATGCCATAACCCAAAAATGAGGTTGTTCCACTCATTGGGTGGGTCAACTTGCATGGATAAAATGGATGGTTTGGAAAAAGATAACCAATGGTCTATATTCAGGGTGTGGCCCCCATGATGTGTGGACTGGCTTGATTTTTGGCCAGGGCATGTTTGTATAGGCCCCACATGATGAATGGTTCAGATCCCTGACAAGCGATGCATGTATGTTGCACTTGTGTGGCAAATTGCCTCTGATCTCCCCGTGTGAACTGCCTTAGCATTTCTCCATCTGTATACACTGGCATATTTTCATCTTTAGAATGCCGATTTTAAGCGGTTTGGTTGATCACCTTTTGTCTTAGATGTAGATTAAATCCAAGCACTTCTGCGGACATGAATGCAGCACTGGCAGGCTGACGCAGGGATGAACGTTATGAGGTCGATCACCGTCTTCCTCAAGGATAACTACTTCGAATCCACGAAGCTTCTCTGGACTCCTCACAGAGACTTCTAGAATCCACGAGGAAAAAGTAAGAAAATAGAAATAGTATTCATGAAAATTCGTAAATTATTTGATGGATGAAATAAATAAGTCTATAACCCTTTAAATAGGGATACCAAGACTTGGAATAAGTTTAGGAATTAAACTATAACTAAAACTCCCTAAAATTCGTAACTTACTATAAATAGTAAATTTCTATTTATAGTAAGTGTCCTCTATGGCTTAACCACGTTATTTTCCTAATATTTCTAAACACTTTTCATGTTGGACACAACTCCTAAAGCCCAATGGATGAAGAGTTATAATCAAATTAAAACTTACTAAAAATAGTAAAAACGGAAATAAACATGGAATTTGACCGCCGATATGATGGAATCTTGCAAATTCGGCATGGGCAACCCGGCATAGCCGGGTTGGTTGGCTAAAGTAACTCGTCCTACCCCAAAAATCATATATGGTACGTCGAGTAACTCATTCCGGTTTGCGAGATATACCTGTTTTAAGGTTCTGACGGTCTTGATGACTTCTGCTTCTGATCGGGCCTTCTCTGATCCATCTTGGACACGAAAGTGTCTGAGACCAGCTCTACATCATAGGCTCATTCCATCATGGTTCAAGCCCAATGGTTCCATTTAGTATGTGGCAAATTTTTTCCCCTTTAAGCCACTGGAATACCTCATTCTACAATAAACTGATCAAAATCCTGTTTCCCCCCATTGCTAGCATTGAGTCTCAAGAACAAGAATAAAACTACTCTGTTTCTCTTCAAACTTCTCTGTTATGTATATATATATATATATATATATATATATATATATATATATATATATATATATATATATATATATATATATATATATATATATAACAGAGAAGTTTGAAGAGAAACAGAGTAGTTATATTGAGGAATTTCAGCCTGTTTCACACCTGCTTTACATTGTCACACATGACTTCTTTTTTTTTTAATTTTGTAAAGCATACGTCACAATGTTAAATCTCTTGCCTGGCTAAGTTAGTCAATTGGGTTGATCAGGCTTTCAGTACAAAGTCCAAACCCCTTTTCTCATAAAAGAAAAGTTGGGTAATCATCTTTTCTGGTTTTATATATATATATATATATATATATATATATATATATATATATATATATATATATATATTCTCCTTTTTCCGAAAATGAAATGTACACCTTTGTAGTTAATATACATACACCCCTTTCATGTGCCATTTTCTACTTTGGCAACATATTTCAAAAGCAAACGAAAGAAACAGCGAAGGAGAAAGAACCACATGTACCAATGTTCAAAAGCATCTTGCCTGGCTAAGACAGTCAATTGGATTGGTCAGGCTTTCAATACAAAGTCCAAACTCCTTTTTCTCATAAAAGAAAAGAACCCCCCCCCCCTGAAAATGAAATCCACACCTTTCTAGTTAATGCATGCACCCCTTTCGTGTGTCATGTTCTACTTTGGCAACATATTTCAAAAGCAAGAGAGAGACAGCAAGGAGAAAGAACTGTACATAACACCAAACATTTTTAGGTAATTTAAAATTCCGGACTCTTTTAATCTCATTCTTAGAGAAGAAAAGGATTTGGCTGATACTCATACTAAGAGTGGAGTGGCTCACCATCCTCTTTGTTTATTATCTCCTCTTATCCATTGATCATTGGACTTTGAGAGAATCTTTTGCTCAATTATTAAAGATACCTTCTTGAGTTGGGAAAAAGGAAGACCATTCTGGTGATTTAAGGTTTTTTTTTTTTTTGATGTGTAGGATCTTCCAATCTGCTTGACTTTTGGAGTATTCCCTATTGATGATTCAAATGACTTATTTTTGTATGACATACAGTACTGTCATGTCTATGCTTGATTTACAATATTAGCAACATTTTTTTGCAGGATGATCATAAATGAATGGTATCTTTCTTCATTTGTGGGCTTAGCCATCTCTGGGGCAACTGACTGGGTATGTTTGGAAGGACCACACTAATACCTGCCATGAAAACTTGGATATGAAATCTTCGAAGTGAGATATTGAACTGCCTCTTGTTTCCCTTTGTAGCTGGATGGTTTCGTTGCCAGGAAGATGGGTATCAATTCAGTGATAGGTTCATACCTTGATCCCCTTGCTGATAAGGTTGGACTTGTATTCAAGCTACTTGCTTTGCGCATCTAAATTTAATAGAATTTATTAGCAGGTGCTGCTAATGCTTGTTATTCACACCATTGCTGATGGTACAGGTCCTAATTGGCTGTGTAGCTCTAGCAATGGTGAAAATGGACCTTTTGCATCGTAAGCAGCCTTCAATTTATTTTCTTTTCGCACACACAATTATTAATTTGAGAAAAAATGATGGGGAGATTACAAAGAGGGTTAGGCCTATTTGGAATCTGATTTTGCCAGCCATTTGGTGGGGGCATTTGGGGCGAAAGAAATAGATGCCTTTTCTGGGATTCTACGGGCTCCTTAGAGGCTTTGCTGCTGTCCATTAAAGTGAATATTCTGGATTGGGCCTCTGTTCTGAAAGTTGATTCAGATCTTCTTAAATCTTGTCTTGGGATGTAATCTGTTTGTTCTCTTCCCCTCGTTGTATTCCTTTCCGGCTAGTTTGCAAGCGGGAGTTTAATAAAAATTTCCATTAATCCTCAAAAAAGAAGAAGAAGAAGAAGAAGAAGAAGTAAAAAGCAAAAAAAGAGAAAAAAGAAGAAGAGAGAAAATGGTGTAAGAAGGGACGCATTTCTGTTGTTGTCCATTCTTATAGCTTATACCTCAAATTTGAAATTGCTGTTACGGCCATTATATCAGATGATGTCACAGAGACAGCCCAATAGTGTTTGGTTGTGTACAACTATCAAGGCATATATAATGGCTGTGTTTGTGTGTAGCATATCAGCTCTTAAAATGTTATAATGGCAATATAGTCGGAATTTTTATTTATTTATTTTTGGAACAGCCACTACAATGGCTGCTACCATTGGCTATATGTAATGCCCCTTGGGCATTATATTTTCAAAGCAGCAATTTTAAACCCTTGTCCAAACGTATTTGGATAGAAACTGTCTGATTCTGGTTTTGGGTTATGAAGCTGGACTTGTTGGCCTTGTTGTGCTAAGAGATGTTGCTCTCATCAGTGGTGCAGTATACAAAAGAGCTCAAACATTGGGTTGGGAGGTGAGGCCACGTTTCTTTAACAGTGTCAACCAATCTATTTGAATATGATCAGGATCTTTTAAGCATCCATCCTAATAATAATTATAATTTTAGTGGAGAAGCTGGTTTGATTTTGTCAACCTCGACGGAACCCGTCCAGAGAAGGTGGAACCCCTCTTCCTCAGCAAGGTACGTATGCCTCTTTGTTCCCCTTGCACATACATAAAACACTCCAATGTTGATCTTCCAAGCGTCAAACTAAGTGTTATACCCTATGCTTCAAACTAAACGTAAGCCCATTTAACTGTAGTAGTTTTTTTTGCCCCCTTTTTCTCACTTGCTAAGTTTTTATGCAATTGAGCCATGCCATTGAAAACAGAATAAGAAATGAAGGAAAAGGAAAAGGGATTGTGTCATTTTCTCTACCATAAGAAGCGTTAGTTTTGTTTGCCTTTTTTGAGAGTGCATGCCTTGGCAGGTCAATACAGTGTTCCAATTGGTTTTAGTTGCAGCTGCTCTTCTTCAACCCGAATTTGGCACTGAAGAAACTCAATCATACATCACATACTTAAGGTAATTTTCTGCATTTGAACACTCAACTGGGCTGAAATTATGCAATTTTTGGCAAAGGAAATGGTATTCTGTTTGGCCAGCCACTGCACTGGAGCCTGGAGGCCCCTACCAGAAATTCTGAGCCATATGGGGTATTTTCCCATTGAATCTGGACCCCAGACCAAATCTTCATTAGCACTGCTTCAAACAATTAGCTCGTATTGTGCAATGGAGGGGGATCTTCAAGCACGACACACACATAATGGCCTCAACAGAGTCTGGATCACAAAAGACGGGACCTATATGTGATTCTGTAATGCCACTTTGTAGTAGCAGAGGCACAGTTTAGTTGGGTGACATCATACAATACCTCCTCTATTTATTCCTCTTCATTCATAACTACCTTTGAAAAATACTGAAACGTAAAAAACCTGTCTCGCAGTTGGTTAGTTGCTGCAACAACAGTAGCATCTTCAGCAGCATATGGAGCACAGCATATGCGGAGTGGATCAGCATTGCCAGCAGAAAGATGGCAATCAGTTTCCGGAAGCAAATCCTACTGATCTGACACTCACCAATCCTCTCACAGATACAGCCAGTGAGAAAGCAGACATTGCAAATTTGAAAACCAGTCTTTGGATAGAGTCATCCAATTGGGAAGGGATCCAAAGATCCTTTGAAGGCTGTCTTTCAAAGAAAGAAAAAAGGAAAGCAATCTCTAAGGCTGCAGTTGGATGAATAACTGAATTGAATTGCAGAAATGACAAAATGAGGTAGCTGCCCTCAAATTGCAATCAAGTTCCTTTCAAGTCCGACCCGAAAGTAGCATCATTGCAATTTGGAGCCCAGTGAGTGGAAGGTAACTAAACTTCATGGTATTTTCAATTTATCAGACCAATACTGCAATTCAATCCGATAGTGCATCCAAGGGCACAAAAAAAAAAAAGAAAAAAAGAGAGAGAGAGAGGCACCCCAAGTGTCTGTGCTGTTTGTTATGTAACAAACAATCGGAGAAGGCCGTTTATGGGACTGGTTAAACCAAAGACCATGAAGTGGGTCCTTACTCTTGCTCGGGTGGTAGACTCTTAGGAGTTTCAACACCCGGTCAAGGGTTCGAGTACCCATAGGTGGTGAAATTCCACTAGCGTGAGTGTGTGTGTGTGTGTGTGTGTGTGTATTTATATTAAAAAAAAAAAAAAAAAAAAAAAGAAAAGAAAAAAAAAAAAGAACCATGAAGCAGTTCCACAAGCAAAAAGCTGCTGTTCATGGGATTGATTTCCACGCAGCAAAACCCATCCTTGTAAAAATGGTAGAATGAAAGAAGAGAAGCATACAGTAGAAAGCTGTATTGGAACGGTTGGACTTTCTATTATGCAATGTTTTTGTTTTGCGATCTCCTCCTTTTATAGCTGTTTTCTTGCTTTTATTTGAGGGCCTGTTTGGGAAGCAGGAAAGTAATTGGGTGGAGAAAATGTTATTTTCACTTTCTGTTTGAGAAAAGGAGCTTTTAAGTGGGAAATTATATCTCAACTCGGTTAATTCACTTTTCCACCCAAATATTTCTCTACCATTTTCTTCCACGCTCAGACTTCTCTCCTTAATGCTGATGATGGACGGTCCAAACCAAGGAGTGGACCTTTTTCTGGTATGAAAACTCACCTGCAGCCAAGGTACCATAATTATGGCCCTATCCTTCTCTCCGGCCAATATGCTACATGCCCACGAGGTCTAGCATACATTGGATGAACTACCATGCAAATATCACACGGATCTGACAATCTTAACCATTTGATCAATGGCCAATAATATGGACGGTCAAGGACCAAGGTCATTGGTACAGAGATGGATTGCGTATGATTTCTGTCATGGATTGCTTATGATTCTAAAAGTAGGTCTCACATGATAGGCGTTCAACATCGAAGTGGCAGATGTGGCCCCTATATAATGGACGGTCCACATCCAAGGTGGGCTATACATGAAGGGGCACACATGATGGATGGTCCACCTCCAAGGTATGCCACGCACAAGAGAATCTGCGTCAAGGTGGCCCCAACATGATGGACGCCCATATCAATGATGGGTCGCAGAGGAAGGACGGTCCGCATTAACAGTGGTCTCACAGGAAGATGACCCACACGGCCACACCAACGATGGGTCCCACATGCGTGACGGCCAACTTTTCAGGTGGGCCCCACATGAAGGACAGTTCATAGAACAGTGGGCCCCACATCAAGGATAGTTCATAGAACAGTGGTCCCCACAAGATGGATGACACATTGACGTTGGACCCAACATGATGGACGGTTGATATTAAAGGCAGGCCCCACATGGTGGACGGTTCACATTAAATGTGGGTATCACATGCACCAGTGATGGATGCTCCTAATTAAAGATGAGTCTTGCAAGATGGACAACCCACATCAAAACTAGTATTCTCATCTTGCAAGATGGACAACCCACATCAAAACTAGTATTCATGTGAGCCCCACATGATGGATGGCCTACATAAAAGGTGGGTTGTCCATAGATTGGATGGTCTACATCAATGGTGGGTTGTCGATAGATGGTGAACATCAAAGGTCGGCCCTACATGGTGGACAACCCATATTCATGTAGGACAACCCATATTGAAGATGGCTTTATCTTTAGCTGACCATCCATCTTGATTGTATGATTTTATCCATCTATTGACCACATTTAATTGTAATAGAGATATTACTATAGATTTAAATTATCTATGAAGTGGGGTCTATATTTAAAAGTGTCATTTTTGTAGGAAGAGTTAGAGAAGAAAGAGATGAGATGTGATATTCCATCAGTTTACATCCTCTGGCATAAAGATTACACCACCAAACCACTGAATAGGGCCACAGTTGCAGTTGATAGAAAGCCCAGATCACATGCACGTGTTACATCGTGTAGGGTGCGACTGTCCACGGACATTGGAATAAGAAAACTTGGAAGGCTATTTCAGGAGAATGATTATTATTGTCCGAGGAAAAGAGTTTGATGGATGATACCTAACCGCTTAGAAATTACTTGCAAATTTCGTACTTTAATTCAAATTAAACTGTCCAAATCACAGGACAAAGTCTAAATACATCATAAACAGATAAATAAGATCATTTGGATTGATGGACATTGATTGGACTGTTAAGATGAAAACTATCCCAAAGTATCAAATAACTTCCCTTTAGGGCTCGCTTAAGAGCTCGTTTTTCGAATGTATTTATTTATTTATTTTTATTTTTATTTTTTCACACACGCACACACACCCCCACACACTCACACTAGTGGAATTTCACCACCTATGAATACTCGAACCCTTGACCAGGTGTTGAAACTCCTGAGAGTCTACCACCTGAGCAAGAGTAAGGATCCACTAGCATTTAAATTCAAATCACTTTCACAATTATGTTTGGCAGTTTGTAATTGGAATACACTGAAATCCAAACCTTTCATTTGGAGCTTGTACTTGAATTGTATTGGAATTCTTTAGCATATTCATGAAACTTGAATTTGATTAACTAAATCAACATTAATATCCCAAATTATTGTACATGTGATATTTGATAGAACGATCATAAGCCCATTAAAATATATACTCTGGCGAAAACTGAGGAAATTCCGAGCCTTGTGCGAGCGAATGTAAGGATCACAAACATACGACTCACCAATGGTGGATTATTTGGGTGGGCATAAAAACTACAGTGGCTCCATGGTGGCTTCAATAGTGGGTGTTTCCATCTCCCACTGGTGTGGCCCACTTGAGTTTTGGATTGCCCAAATTTTTTGGATCACATCCTAAAATCTGCTGCCTCAAGATGGTCTGAGTGGAAGTTATACATAGGTCACAGTCGACCCCACAATTCTTTTTGTTACACATACATGCAATCACAGTTTGAGCAATCATCAGGAATGGCTAGATTCCATCCAGTGGCGGAAGTTGCGCCAGCAACCGAGAGATGTCACTGTGTTTGAAAGAGTCTTCCTAAGCCCAAGCGTGCATGAAGCAGCTCATGTACAAGACCGACATCATGGAACATTGGCATGAGATCCAATCCATTCATCATTTGAGACAGCTCATGTTAAGACATGAGCCTAAAAATCAGACTGATCTGAAACTCTAGCGGGCCACACTAGAGGGAAAAGTGGGAATGAGAAGTGTGCCAATGAAACCTTGTGCATGAAATTTATTTCTTTACGTAAGTTTACCAAACATGCACTTTGACTTGATGGATGTGCCAGGGTCCACCTATTGAACCGTCTGATCTCATACATCTGATTAATAGAACAGCCTGATTTTTCTGCCAGAAAATCTTAATTGTAGGACCTGCTGTTTTAATAGTACAGATGTCCTACACAAGTGGTATGTAGGTGGGAAAGATGAGACGGCACCACAACTTCCAGTGCTCATTGCCTATTAAGTGGTGCCCATCACTCAGCGATCCAGGCCGTTACTCTGGCAGGCCCACCATGTAGCCACCCCCACTTATCTCCCAAGAGTAAAATCCCATCCATGACAAATCACTGCGTTTACATTCCACCATCCATTTGTAGGCAACCATTGGACATAAACTCATCCAATCAAGGACATATTTCAGGAATGGCCCATCAAAATGGGGCCCGCCTGATGAACCGTCTGATCACCTCTTCATAAAAAACATTAAAAAAAAAAAAAGATTTTAAGGATCATTTCCCAGATCATCATTTGTTAGCTCTCTGATAAAATTGAGTCTGATGAGAAGAATAGTAGATGGCAGTGAAAAAAATTGAAACAGCAGATATCAAGGCTGAGAGAAATGTTACAGCGGATACAATGCCTGCATGTGCCGCATTCCCGCAAGGTATAGGCCAAACTGCAACCTCATCGCTTGTTGATTCTGGGTCCTCAGCAATCGACGTCCACAAGCAATCCTCATGCTGTGATTTTTCTGGCTCGCAGCGCATCAGCAAGTGGGGCACACCCATCTCGACTCTCGAGTAGCCATTGCCACTTCCATCAAGGGGCTGCAAAAGAAAGTTATTCATTAGAGACCCAAATAGGGATAGCTTTCGCTAATGTTAAGTGGTAGGTCTGGCAATTAGCAAGGCCTGAGGTTGGCGGCCTGGATTTTGAGCTGGTCCAATTGGGTCCACTCAAACATTTTGATTTTGACTGGCCTAGGCCTGGCCCATTGACAGCTCTAGTAAGCAGGAGTTGAGTGAGTGTGAACCCAATCGTCAGTCTTAATAACAAACTCAGGGTATTACTCTTGGTAAATGTGTATCAGATCCAAAGGCAGCCTGCTGTGCAAGTTCTGTGCCCTGAAAAGGTTCAGCAATCAGGTGCCCATGCATGTAGATCTAATGTGAACCAGTGGTTGGTCTCTTCTTCTTCTTCTTCTTCTTCTTTTTTTTTTTTTAAAAAAACACGACCTTGCTTATGGCCAGGATAGTCTGTATTTGGATGAGGGGACATGCATATCAGACCTGTCAATGAATGGCCAGGATGACATACACACTGACACATTGGCACATGTCAGGAGTAGGATTGGAAACTTCTCTGGGATGATCAGAAAGAGTTTTGAGTATCATCCAGACCAATTCCATCGAAGAGCCCATCACCCAATGTTCCACCAAGGTTTTAAAAATGGAGCCATGCAAATACAGCAGCTGCTACAATGGATGTTTAAGAATGGAAAAGGGTGCAAAAACGGAAAAAAAGGAAAAGAAAGAAGACCCCAGGAATTCATTATATATGATTTTGATCGAGTTTTCTGTCCAATAATGGTAGCAAATTTAAAACATAATGGCTCTTTTATAAAAAATATAGAAACAAAAACATATCTTTACGATAATATCATACAGAAACACAAACATATCTTTACGATAATATCATACAGAAACACAAACATATCTTTTCGATAATATCAGGACCCGCATTTAAAGATAATCTTCTTTTCTTGTCATGGAGATTCTCTTCAACCAGTCATAGGCATCATGCTAGCATGGTGTTGTGTTGCAGTTGTGTATATATATTCACGAAAAGGGGACTGCAAGATATTATCATCAGCGCTTTGCTAAGCCCATACATGCATACAATGTAGCTCATGAACACTACATGCGTGAGCATGGCATATTGGTACGAAATCCAATCCATTCATCAGAGTACCGCTATGTAGATGCACACACACAAGACTCGGATCAATCCACTTGTCAGGTGGCCCACAATTTACAAATTAATAAAAAAATAAATGCAGCTGAAAAAAGTTGACTGAAGTTTTCTCATCCTTCCAACTGCTTACCTGCTCGATGGACCAGATTTACTTTTGGGCAAAAACATCTATATGGTCAGACACCCTGATGAACAGCTTGGATATTGCACCTGATGGCATGCTAGCGCATAGGTGGCATGTACCTGAACTACCTTGTAGGCGTGTGTAGCTTACCAAAGCTCTTATCATCATCATCATCATCATCATGCTAGTAGAAGCTAATAAGATGTTACTTCCTTGGCTTCTACATAAATCATTTCTTGCTGAAATTGCTATAGACATGATGGTTTGTATTTCTTGCAAAAAGTCATATGAGGAGCGGTACTTACAGCACTCAATGGCAAGATTGCCATACATCCGGGCTTTCATTTTGTACCAGTGGGCCCACGGTTGAATGATAGAAACCGTAGGGATGATGGGCCTGACAGTGTACAGCCTATGCACAAAAAATCTGCCAGATCTGAGTATCTTAGAGATAGCATATTTGGCCATTTATTGGTTGAATGGGAACCTTGGCTGTATTTTCTTTCTTTACCATTTCTTCATTGACCACCAATTCAAAGTTAGAAGGGTTTTTCCATCTGGGAGATTTTTGGTGCATGGACCCTATAATGTGGGGTCCATAATATCAATTCCTTCTATCACCGAATAATGGGGCCCGCCTGTACAAAATAAAACCCAAACAGTCTATACAATCAATAGGCCAGAGCATTGAAATACCTCATGTGAAGAAATTATGAGGTCCTGGCGCATCAGAATTATAATAGTGTTCAGACATGCCAACTTGACGAATAAGGCCCATGGTTAAGTCACCCAAAATGTTCATATGAATATGATAGGTCCCAGGGATGAGGTTTGTACCAAAATTTCCAAATTTGGAAGATCCTAACCATTCAAATTCATTCAGTGACCTACAAATAGGCCATTAATATAAAAAAATTGACATGGTGCTCCAGAAAAATGCAGATACTGGATGGCTAGGATCTTCCAATCTAGAGATCTCGTGGACATCTTCTATCCAAGTGGGTCCCACTGGTTTAACAATCTGGATCAACTAACCACGGCCTCACTTGTACCAACTGGATGCATCAGACAATTTTGACATCCTGATGCATCAGATACTACTGACATCCTGATGCATCAGCAGTTCAGGACCCTACAATTCTCAATCATAGTTTTGATTGACAAAAAGAGGGAGGGCATAAACAAAAAGCTATATATATGGAGAGTTGATTTAAAATCTAAAGGAATTAAAACTAGCCAGCCTAAAATAGAGTACATAGGGTGCAATTTTAGTAACAATAGGAGTGGGAAATAGGAATTAGTAAAGATTGCTAACCAAGAAGTTTCCCAAAATACTTGCTTCCAATATCTTGGGTTGATAATTCATGAGAGTGGAGAGATTGAGAAGGATGTCACCCATAGAATTCAAGCGGGGTGGAAGAAATGGAGATGGGGCTCTAAATTTTTATGTGATCCTCATGTAGCACTCAAACTGAAAGGGAAATTTTATAGGATGGTTACAAGACCAGCCAAGCTTGGGACAACAGAATGTTGGGCAGTTAAGGAACAACATGTCCATAGGATGAGTGTAGCTGAAATGAGGACGTTGAGATGGATAAGTGTCGAGACAAGAAAGGATACCAAAAATAAAAAATAAAAAAATGAATGCGTTCGAGGGAATTTAGTAGCGGCACAAATAGATAACAAGATGAGGGAAAGTAGACTTAGATACTTTGGTCATGTGCAACAAAGACCAAGAACCGTGCCAGTAAGGAGTGAGTTCATACAAGTTGAAGGCTCTAAAAGGGTAAGGGAAAGGCCCGAGAGGATGTGGGTAGTAAGATAAGACTTGGTGACCTGTTAGATCTAACTGAAGATATGGCCCTTGATAGAGTGAATGGCGCAAAAGGATTCATGTAGCTGGGCCCAATTAGTTGGAATAAGGATTAGATGGTGATGGTGCATAACTAAGAAGCGAAGCACCATGTATTCCAGAGGAATTTGGGGCCATCATCTTGTAATAGTGGGGCCTGCCTATCAATGATCAAAGCATCTAGTGGGCCACACCATGGATGGTCGACAGATAAAAAATCACCTCCACAGAACAATCTAATCCTTCTGTCACTGGATCATATTCCAGATTGACCTTCAGCTCTATTTTGATTTTACTATAACTCTAGTATTATATGATATAAGCCTTCTAGCATCATTACCCATCCATAGTAGGTCTACCAAATGAATGGCCTGGATCACTGACAGGTAGGTCCCACCTGTACAGAATACCGGCCAAAGAAAAAATGCCGCTACATCCAGCTGAGAACTGCATATTTCCCTTCTTTATTTGAGCACACCATTGACATTCCATGGAAAGCGATCTTTCTTGTCAAAACTGCATAATAACCCAGAGAAATGATCCACTTTCATCTTGGAAAAGGACTACAGTATTTCAAGGTGATTCTGGAAAGCTAATGTTTTATTTATTTTATTTTATTTTCTTTCTTTCTTTCTTTCCTTTTTTCCCTAAGCAGGTCCATTTCAAACTCACTGGATATCGTGTATGTAATGGCAGCTCTATAGAAATTTCAAGTCCTTCGTCGCTCCCTGAGAGAAGCTTGCGACTGACATCCATGTGAACCTCGACAACAGATCGGTTGGAAAGAGCTGAAGGTAATTCCAGATTCGTGTCCCCAAAAACAGAAGCATCATGAAACACTGCATACCATAAAGTCGCTCTCAGCCAAAGAACCAGAGCTTATAAGAGGATTTTAAAAGCTGTAGTCATGAGCCCCAGCTACAGCTATTTGGGGGACTTGAACTTTTGGATCCAACTCCCCCTCACCACAGCGAATGTGGTGTGTTTTTGAGAGATCCAGGCTGTTCATCAGGTGTGCCCTATGTGCATTGGCCTGAAAATCAGGATGCTACAGTCATCAGGCTGGCCACAAAAACACATCAGACACTGTAGTCAGTCAATTGTTTTAACCACCCATATTTTTCATACAAATGCAACCCTACGTGTGCCTTACTTTTGGGCAATGCCACATACATTATGGGGTCCACCAGATGAATACCAGATCCGTACACATGCCATACTAGAATGTGAGGGGAGTATGATCCAATATCCTAGTCTTGCAACTAGCCATTATATTTCTCCATGAATCATAATCTTGCTTCTGGAATATAAGAAAGACCGCTTCTTACCACCACGCTGAACAAGATGTTGTAACTCAAATGGGTCCGCAAAGGTCCCAGATGGCAGTCTTTCTATCACCACTACTCTACAAAGATGTGCAGATAACGCAGTAATAGCATCTGAATGGAAATCGAACTTCATGGAGGAAACCAGGCGACGATGAGATCCTTCACCAATCAAATGCCGTCGCAGTGCTGAGAGTCTGAGCATGGAACTTGGATTACGTATTGTCCCTTTACAGGACTTAAAGGAACATAATTCTTGGGCTAAAAGTCCTGGAAAATCTGAATTGAGCAAGGTATTATGTTTCTCAGACAATGATTTCAGAAGGTGCTCCTGGGAACATGGCAAACAGCAGATGATACTTCCACTGCTCTCCTGTTGACCAAAACTCAGATTAAACTCTTTTATACTTACATTTGCCGGCTTGAAAATAAAGGAGCCTTGCTAATCCCACACCCGTCATAACCTACCCATCTACACATAGGCACAACTGCCAACATGGAACACAAGTGCAAACACTGAGTGGTCTATCAGGATTCAGGTGGCCAGACCGTGTAGATGCTCTTCTCCATCGATTAGGCTAATTCACTCATAAGGTGGGCCAGAATGTACAAAATAAACAGATAGAAAAAAACTAGTTTAGCTGTCCATTTGTTTCATACACCATGGCCCGCTGGATGAGTGGACTGGCTTCATTTTGAGAAAGGGTATCTAACTGTTATCCACCTAGCAGACCACTTGGACGGTTGGACCCTGAACATGCGTTTCCTATTGGCAGGTGTGATTGTGTGTGTGGATGGGAGGGCTAGACACATGAATGGGATTAGAAAACCATGAAAAGAAAGAAAGAAGACTAAAATGCAACCCAATTTTCACCGCGGAACAACCATAGACTATTTAAGGCCAATACATCAACAAAACATAGCAAAATGCATAATTACAAACTAAAGGGCATAAATATATAGGGTCCTGCTCGGCATCAAATATACAATTCAATGACATGAAGGATTCCAAACGTTCGGTGATCCAGACCGTTCATCTGATGGGCCTCATTCTGTGCCTCATAAAAATTCCAGATTGGAAGATATCAACCCTTTGACCAATGACAATTGGGGAGAAGACAGAAATGGTCAGAAAAATAGTCCAACCATCAAAGGGTTAAAATCTACCAATCTGAGAGAGTTTCAGGGGGTCCCTCATCACTGTGGGGGCATATCAGAGTAGATTTGTGAAAAATGGAGCCTTCATTTAAGTTTTGCTGATGAGCAAAGCCCTGTAACTCCTACACTATGAAAATGCACCATTAACAGCGACCATCTGCAGCAATATCTCTGAAGATCTAGAACGGATCCAAATTCCAATCAAAGTAATAAACAAGCAAGTTCTAGTAAACTTCAGCATAAGATGGAGTTAACATATTCATGAAACTCCATTCTTCTTCTTTTTCTTTTTCTTTTTCTTTTTCTTTTTCTTTTTCTTTTTCTGATGCGTACATCAGCTGCATCATGAACCGGAAGATGGAAAAAGGAAGCAAGAACCATTGAAAGCATACAGACAATCCTAGACAATAGTTTCATTTGGAATGCTGTTAAAATAACATATAAAGCCATAAGTGAAGCAGTGACTATTTCTTTCTCTCCAAGTAACCCACCAAATGGCCAGAAGCATGAGATGCCAAATAACTGTCCCACTCTTTCCCACCCCACCTCCATGCCAAGCCCAAGGAAGTTCCCACACAGATCGAGGCATTACCCACTGCATATTGAATGGATTAATAAAGCAATGCCCATGATTTACTACAATTTCCCATTCTTTGGGTATTCTTTGATGGTGATTTCTAAATATTTTGAGGACTTCTATACAGCCCCATGACAGCATCAAGTTAAACACTGTCAGTATCTACCCTTTTTTCCATAGCAGTGCCAAGGGACACATCGCTGCCAACTTCATAAAAAGTGAAATCATCTACAGGTTGGAGTGCCCAATCGCATCATCACTAACAACCAGACGCCCTTCAAGAACAAGATGGTGAAGTTCTGCTCAAAGTACAATATCCAACACATGTTTTCTACACCTAACCACGCAACTGCAAATGGCTTGGACGAGGTCTTCAACAACACTATCTACAGACTCTTTAAAAATGTAGTCTCCAAGAACAACTGGGGCCGGCGTGAAACTTCCTGAAGTACTATGTGCATACAACCCATCCCACTGCAATGCAAGTCACCGTGGATTCATGCTTCACAGCGGTATGGAAAGGAGTGTAGCTATTCCTAGGTAGTTGCCTGCTTTCAATTGTGGTCAACTAACGGGAGGCTGTAGGCATACTGTGAAACAAAGCATCTCATCCATGCACTACAGGTGGACCATTGATGAAGCTCAAACACTTCAAGACCAATCCCGGATAATTCCCTGTACATGTTGTGTCAAATAAGGTTAAAAACTGTTAGGCAAATGAAACCACCAACATGAGCACATTTTTTGCTCCTTGATAATCCTCTTATTTGATCTGTTTCACTGGAAGACAAAAAAGGTTGACCATCTACAAGGTTGTTCTTTTGTCAACTTTCTAGTTCCACCAGAAATTTACTTTCTAAAGTATGACAGCCTGAGATCTACTCTTCTTGTGGGGATCAGGGTTCAAAATACAAATATCTTTGAGGACATCAATTCTTCGAAAAACCGATATGTAAAAGACATCAATCATATTAGCCAATATGTAGCTTGTATCGAATTTTCAATTTTTCGAAAAAAACAGACAAATATTGGCTGATGCAACACATTATATTGAACCATGCTTGGGGACATATTGTATTTGTGATCCAAGTACAGGTACAAATACCGTCACATGTTGTACATCAAGGTTTTGGCACAATCGATCCTCTAAACAAAAAAATTACCAGTACATTGGACAACAACTATTGGTTAGAGGTCACCAGTACAATCATGTCAACTGATGTGGTTCACTTTATATTCTACAAAAATGGTGGGACTAGATTCTAAAATTTAAAATTCATGTAGCATCCAAGGTACAATAGTTTTTAAAGGATCCAAATATCAAAGATCTTGTGAATATACCCCTCTTTCTTGCAATCATTTTTTATATTTGTTAACGAAATTTCCTAAAGTTAAATTGATGGACCTCTTTCTACAAGTAGCCAAACATACGAGTGCAATTACCATTTAATATCAGAAAATTTCCAGTGTTAATCAACATATTGGAAACTCAAAAAAAGAAGCATTGCCTTACATATTGGGAATTAAAGAAGCATTGTCTTACACTCACCTTGCTGGAAAAGGGAGGAATATGAGAACAAGTGCCAACACCAGCTAAGAATAGGATGGAATGAATACTGAACATCAAATATATTTGAACTTGAATGAAGTGTTGGGCATCCATGGAACTCCTGAAACAGCAAATAAATAAATAAATTACATAAAAAAGAATGCTGTTTCCAACTAAACTACAAGCTCTCTTGTTAACTGAACACTGAGAAGGAATATTGAAATCTTGATACTTTCAATGTTTAGGGATATGAGGTATTGTACAATGCTTTGGCAGCGAGTTTCTACAGTACACTCAGGTTTTCAGTTTGTAAAGTGGGGCGCATGGTTTGGTGATCAAAATCATGGATATTATGGGCTCTGCTGGTGGATGGATCATGCATTGAGAATCTCCCAGTTGGGAAAATTCTGGATCATTTCATGGCTCGCAAATAGACGGAAGTAATAATATATATATATATATATATATATATATATATATATATATATATATATATATATATATATATATATATATATATATATATAGCAGAGCTTCACATTCAACCCAAAAAATGACCAAATATTTGATGGTTAGGATCTTTAGGTCTAGGGGACTTCTGGTGCATGGAGCATCAATGGTGAAGCCCTTCATATCGACAATTTGGCTTGCTGAACCACAGACCCTACTTGAACAAACTGATAACCTAAGGCTATTATAATAACTCTTGGCCCAAGCATCAAAGAAAAGGGCTGGAGCATTGCACTTTAAGGAAAAAAATAAAAATTGCACAATGCGCCCATGACATTCACCAACCACTGAACTCTTACATTAACGACCTGTTTGATTGCTCGAAAAGTTTTGTCTGGTATTCTGGATAGCCTTATCTGGCTAGCAGCATTTTCCGTGGCTTGTCAACCACTCTTAGGCACCAGTAACTGTAAAGCTAAATATAAGGCTATCCTAAAAAGTGACAATTAGCTTGTAAAGAAAATCCAGTAGGAGGTTGCTTTCCAGGGGTATCAACGGGCTGGGCTAGGGCTGGGCCAAGCTCTGCCACATTGTTCAACATAGGCCTGAACCCAGCACAGGTCAAAATAGTCTAGCCCGAGTCCAGCCTGAAATGTTTATGCTAAGCCCGAGCCCGAGCCCAACCCAATTGTTCCTCAGGTGGATCACAGGCTACAAAACAACTTGAGTCCATCACCCAAAAATAAGATAAAAGAACATAACCCAACAACCAAAAACTAAAAAAGAAAAATGAAAAATGAAAATAAAGAAAAATAGAAGTATACACATATGAAATATTAAAAGAAAAGAAAAGAAAAGGCTACAAAAAGAAAACACGAAGTAAATGAAAAATGAAGAGAAAATGGTGTGATCAATGACCCTTGAAAAGAAGAAAGAAAAAAATCTTAAGCAGAGAAATGGTTTTTTCAAGCCATACCACATCCAGGGTGGAGCCAAACAGATCAAGGTGTTCCATAACAGTAATGGTGGCCGTAACGGCCATTGCCATTACCGTTACGATACGGGCTGTTATGGCCGTTACGGCTCCCAGCTGTTACAACTTTTTTATTTTCCTTTTTGAAAAAGCAATTTCTGGACCGCTACAGGTCCGTTATGGGGCTGCTATGGCTCTTTTTCTGTAATGGCAACCATAATGCATAACAGTTGCGACCGTTACTGTTTCGGAACAGCTGTTACAGCCATAATGTAACTGATTTTGTATACTATAAAACAGATAAATAGCCTAAATCACATGGCAGGTGCACCATTCAATATCATGACGCCCCGACTGGCCTTAGAAGGTGTCTCTTTTGCAGTTGTTTGATTACACATGCAACATCTGGGTATGAACAATGCAGCAGACATGAGACTCAATTCCGATGAAATGGGATTTGCTCTTTGCCAAAAATAAAAAATCAAAGTCTTTTCCATCCAATTGGAGTTCTGTTTGGATGGAATGTGTTTAGCAGCAACATGTGTTCAGATTTTTCAAAAACAAGTTTTCAAATGTGGCTGGTAATTTTTCAATTCCTTGAACCACCAATTCCTTTCATTTTCACGAAAGTCATTAAAAATGCATAGAGATTGGAAGAAGATTGAAAGACAGGAATATCGAGAAATGTAGAAAAGACTTCCCAAATTTTCTCAGAGTCCTGTTTCAAATTTCGAATATCTTCTTTCTCCTCCTCTTTGGGGTGGTGGTGATTGAGGAGAGAATGGAATGCTGACATGAGTGGGGGCTTATATGATATACGTGACGCAAATCTTCACATGTTTGTATACATGCAATGTTCAGTTTTGATAGGTGGGGCCCAAGATCTGGTAATGTAGACCGTTGGTTTGTTGTGTTCAACCGTGGATGGACCATGACTATAAAATATCCTTGACGGGAAGTCGTAACCTTCTGATTCACAGGCTATAGATAGACAGTTAAGAAGAGAAATACAACAACAGTTCACGTTCACTTAAAGTAGTCCCAATATCAGTAACCGTAAGATTTTAGCCTTGGTAGACTTTGGGGGAATCCCACAATGAGTCCCTCTCTCCGAAATCCAATGTCAATGGCCACAAGACGCTCCCAATCTTCTTCTTCAGAAGAAGGCAATTGACAGCTCAAAAATGTCACCACCTCTCCCTCAACCAACGAGCCTGTGAGGAACAAAAGACCGTTCACACCTCTCCCTCAGCCTCGAAACACCCCACTGAATTGGAGAAGAAACTTGCTAGGAAGAAGCAGTTTTCAAGTGGATGTGGAGCAATGAGAACAAGATGGTAACTCTGAATGGTATTCTTGAGTACACGAAGACTGGATGTAAACCCTTAACAAATTTGGCCGCCTTCCACGAATTCATCCACAAGTCACTCCCATCTTATCTTAACCGTCATCAATTCAGGAACAAGATAGTGACTGAAAAAAAGTACGAGACTAAAATAAACACGGTGTGGTTGAAAGGATGAGAAGACTCAATTTTCATGAATCCTCATAAGGCAGCATACCATCTCAAAGAAGATATAGGGGATATCAAATGAGGCAAAGAAACCGGTGAAGCAGAGGGGCATTTTTCGTGCAACAACAAATGAGACTTGGTAAAAAGCAGAAGATCAGTCTTCCCCTTGTTTTCTCAAGATGTTTTGATCTAAAAAGAGGCCAATACAGACCCGCATTGTCCAATACATGTGCCCTGTATCGTATCCTTTTTGGGATATGCCTGCAGATGTCGTCATTCAAAATCTTGAACATGACCTTACCACTAGTGTACTACACGTTAGAGGAAGTAACATACGGATACTCGTTCCTCCCATGTCCTGAAGCAATCCGCAATCTAGGAATTATGGGATGGTGAAGAAAATCTCAGTCCTAAGGAGCTAATGAATTAGCAAAACTCTGTTTTAATTGAATATTGGATAGACATTTTTAACACCCAAAAAGTTTAAGAATTTAGAAAAACACTAAGTCCTGTTTGGTAGACGCCTAAAAATGAGTTGATCTCATTGTAGCTAACAGTAATTATGTATTAGAAATATTCATCTGTAAAATATAATCATAGTTAACATGAACTCATTATGTATTAGAGATCAAAATCTCTAATACATGATTACTGTTAGTTAAAAGTGAGATCAGCTCATTTTTAGGCATCTACCAAACAGGGGAGCGGATTCAGTCGGGTTGGGGTAACACCGAGTTCAGTCACGCCATGACCATGGGGCCCACCTTGATGTATGTGTTGTATATCCATGCCGTCCATCCATTTTTGCAGCTCATTTTAGATCATGGGCCTAAAAAATGAAGCAGATCCAAATCTCAGGTGGAACACACAACAGGAAACAGTGGCAATCGACCATTAAAAACTTCTTGTGGGCCACAAAAGTTTTGGATCAAGCTGATATCTGCGTTTTCCCTTCATCCAGGACTGTGTGACCTCATCAACAGGTCGGATGGCTAATAAACATTATGGTGAGCCATGAGAAGTTTTTAACAGTACGCGTTCAATCACTGCTGTTTCCTGTGGTGTGGTCCACCTAAGATTTAGATCTGCTTTATTTTTGGACCCATACCTTAAAATGAGCTGGTAAAACGAATGGATGGCATGGATATATAACACATACATCAAGGCAGGCTCCAAAGTCACGGCCTGACCGAACTCGGTGTTACCCCGACCTGACCGAATCTGCTCCCTCCAAACAGGGCCTTTCTATTTTGGTTTACCACTTCCACAATTCGTTTGTGTAACCAGAACTATGCGATAGTGCAAGATAAATAATAGAGACAGAGAGAGAGGATCAGATGTAGCAGGTTATATCGGATGATTTTTGGATCCTACGGTGATGATGAGGAGGAGAACATGATGGACGAGGTGGATCGGATGCACGGTTAACGTGGGTCCCACAGCAGCCCAGTACCAACCAGTATCAAATGAGAACAGAACACCTTCATATATACATCATGATCTCTCATACGGATTGATTTTATAAAATGCGATGTGATTCATTTTTAAGTGGCAGCCAAACATGCCCCAAACCTTCATCCAAAATCATTGAGAATTAAGGGTGATAACATACCTCTTTCTGAGCTCAACACCCGTACGGGCGTGGAAAGCGGGAAACCGGATACTTCCTCCGTTTTGGCCCGAGTGCCCCTGAAAATCGACCCAAATGACCTCCTCCAAGGGGATAATCAACGGCTAAGATTTCGTATTGAAATGTTTCGTGGGCCGAGAGAATCGAGCGGCTCAAGTTTGGGCCGACTGTGAGGTTTACAGCCTAGCGGATCGAAAGCTCTGTTTCGGAACGAAGCTTCATTCGCGGATTTCATTCGACGGGAAGCAGTGTTTAGCCCACGTGATGTTCGTGGGAAATCCACCCCGTTCATCCGTTTTTCCACATCACGTTAGGACATGGGCTCTTAAATAATGCAAATCCAAAACTCAAGTGTACCGCACGACAGGAAAACGTGGGTAGGTAAATGCCCACCGTTGAAACCTCCCTGGTTCCACAGTCATGTTAATATGCAATCCGTACAGTTCATAAGCTCATTCCTACTCGGATGAACTGAGAACAGAAACAAATTGCCCTGATTCAAAACTTCCATGGCCCCACAAATGTTTCAATGGCAGACATTCAATCCTATGTTTATGTCGTGTGTTTATTTATCATCTACTTGTTCTTGTAATCATGTAAGTCTTGATGGAAACAAAACACAAACACTCTCTCAAGAAGATTTCAATAGCAGGCATTTAATCCCACTGTTTCCTCCAGTGTGATCACTTAAACATTGGATCTATCTCATTTTTGGGTCATGCCCTAAAAATGAGCTGGCAACATGGTGGGATGGAATGGATAAAACACATGCATTAGAATGGGTCCCACAGAGGTGTTACAACACGTACTTGGTAGTAGAGGGGTCATTACCAATTCGAGTTGGAGTTATTTAATACGTGGGCGGTGTATATGCTTAATTGTAACATCCCGGATTTTCACTGTTTTGGATTTCCAAAAATCCCTGATTTTTAATTAACTTATACTATCACGTACTGACCATTAGCACTCAACGTTAGCTTATACACGAGTTAATTAATCCAAAATTAGCCCAATTTAATAGACCAGACAGGTCGTGATAAGGCCTAGTGCGGGCCGCTAAGCCAGATGGCTATTTACACTTAAAGACGGCCCATGTGGGCCACTCAGCGACCGTGAAGGGTCAGAAAAATCTAAAAAATTAGAAAATTGAAGATCTCACTGGGCTTGTGGTCCATCGCGGACTACGGACCCAGTGGACACCCAGAACTGGGATCTTGCACTAGCCGAATGCACCCCACCAATGCCAGAATTGGAATCTGGCACTTACAAATAAAATCGGGATACCAGGCGTTCCAGCCGTCGGATTCCTTCCAAATTTGTGGTGATGGTTTAATATATTTTTCTACACTCGTTCACCAAATCTGGGACCTGATCGTGGAACGGTGACCGTTGATCGTAAATCGGACCCGTATGACCAAACCCCGCATCCGTTCGTTCCCAAATTTTGTAAGGCTCCTCATCGGGCCATGGACCACTTATCCTATAAATTTCATGGCCAGAGGGCCATCAGAAATACTCCAATCACCAAAATGGCCCCCACAGGATCATTTAAGGGTCGGAAACGCTTACTCAGATCATATATCCGTTCATCCGTTCGTCCTCAATTTTTGCATGGGCCCTGGTCGGACCATAAGACACCTACACGCCGAATTTGGTGGCCAGAGGGGTGTTAGGGTCACCCCAATACCAATAGGGAGTCCTAGTGGTCTATTTTAGAAAATTGTGGAAGCTTAGGGCCATTTGTACCAAATCTGGAATTATAAAAAGGGGTTTCTTTTGGGCACCCCTCTCCCATACGAATTTGCCCTAGGAAAGGGAAGAGAAAAAAGAGAGAAAGAAGAAAGGAGGAAGAGAGGGAAGAAGACAAGGTGGACCCTAAACTAAGGTGGGGTCCAAGGGAATCAATCTCTCCTCTCCTTACACCTTCTCCAAGGGAAAACCCATCCGAAAATCGCCATCTTCATTTCATGGATCGTTTAGGTAAGATACAACCCTCTTTTTCTTTGAAAACCCTTGTAAGGAGGGGGGTTTTGCTTGTAAATCTAACATGTGAAGTTGTTTTAGGGATTCCGGCCGATCTACCGCAAAGCCCTCTTTCCTAGGACGTTTTTCCCAAGCCTCCAACGATCCTAGGTGCGGACTATTGATCTTAGGTGGCCTAGCACCATTTATAGTATGGGTCTAATGATTTTGGTTGCTTGGTTGTGGTATTAAAAAATCTAGAGGAATCTAGGAATGGGTGTTTGTTGAAACTACATGGATTTACATGCTTAACTCTTGTTGATATTGATCTTGTCTCTCATATGTTATTTTGGCTTATGATGACTTCATGTTCTTGTTTGTGATTGTTTTCCACAATGAGTTACTTCATAGTGCATAGTAATCTTGACTCTTGTGTATGGTTGATCCCTTGAAATGTTGGAAGTGCCTAGCTTCCTCTCTAACCCACGGCACACGCATACACTTGTTTCTACTAATTTATCATGCTTGTTAGGTAAATAGACTTGTATGATGGAATGTATGCAACATGACACTAGAATGTTGGTTGATAAGCTTGATGTTGGTATGCTATATCTCATCGTCAAACCCTTGGATTGTCGGGAACTCGAGGTTAGACGGTAGTCCCATTGGTTGGACTACCCTAAGACTAACCACGCAAGTCGGACGAGTGCGTATGGGCGGCAGCAGTTCGACTGCATGGGTCTAGTACCCGATGTCGTTCATCTCGTGCTCTCCTGACTCGTGCGGTTTAGTTTACTTACTGGCAAATCCTGTTTGTTAACCCTGTGTGCTCACATATGTATGGAACCTGAACCACCCTGCAACCATTGTAGCCCGTTGATAATCCACTTGTAACTGGTCCACAGCCTCGTGAGCCGGGCATGGTGGAATGGGACATTGTGTCCGAGCTGTCGGCTTACGCTGGGGTACTGCGCCTCCCCGTAGTGACTGCGAGCGATCCCTTCCTTTTGGCATTCCTCATGTGCTTGGAGTCGGGGATGAGGAACCCGACGGGATCACGGATTGCGGTGCCCTGGCCTCGCGCATTGAGGGGTCTCGGCACCACAACTAGTTGAAGGCATTGATACATGGGGTGAATCAGTTTCCCAAACATGTTGGATGAACGGAATTAACTAAGAACTTGGCTAACATATCATTGCATCGCATTAGCTAGGGTGGCGACTCGGCAGTCGAGGTCGCTCTGAGGGAGTGTTGTCATATGCGATCGTAAGATAGAGTCGCTTGAGGGAGAGTTGTGGCGAGGGCATGCATCATTTCATCCATCATCCATGCACATTAATAAGATTAGTTTAGTGACTGTGGATGATTGTTTTTCATTAAATCCGTAATATAACTGATGTTTGTGATAACTTGAGACTAATAGTTCACACTGAGTTGATCACTCACTCCCACTCTGGGACGGTGTTTTAAAACACCAACCAGATTCGCTCATAGATGCAGGTGATGCAGAATTGTGGAGCTGGGCGATGCGGGCCTCGAGGAGGACGACGAGCAGACTCAGCTCTACTCTTGTGGACATGATGTTGTTGTGATTTTGTTGAGTAACGCCTTATGCGACCCATTTATTTTCCTTTGGACCTGTATATATTGATCTCTTCATTTCAGCAGACTGGTTGTGGTTGTGTTTCATGCTCCAAGAAATTCCAGGCTGCGCATTTAAACTGGATTAATCATAAAATTATAAAATTGATGATAAGTGACACTCGGGGACTCGGGAGTCGAGTCTATACACGACCCCCGATTTTCTGGGGCGTTACGGATGGTATCAAAGCAATAGTTTGGAATCTCTTGGGCCGTGGGTCATGAACTCACTAACGCGTCCGCTGACTTGAGAGAATATGTATTAGAAAACGTAACAGGGACTTAGAATGCTAGGAACCATCTCAGACCCTGAACCAACAATTGTAGACGGAAAGTAGGACTTGCAAGTAATCAGGAATGGGTAGCGAGAGAGAGAATAGTAACGCTAGAGAGGAGGATCCGAGAGTCTCATGATGCCTCGGCCCATTTCCGGACAAGGAATTTGGGAACATGACGACAAGATTCGATTTGACTAATTAGAAAATTTAGCTAGTCCAGTCCACCTAATCCCTAAGGGTCGTTTGGCCAACCGCGTTAGGTGGGATTAGGGTGAATGGAATTGTAAGAGTAGCAGTAAATACATGTGTACGTTATTGTCCCTAGATTGTTTGTATCCCATGTTTTCCAATACCAGGTTTGGGATGCATGCAATTAAAGGTAAATCGCGGGATTTCCTTTTAAATTACACTTGAAAATCCATTTTCATGGGCCTTGGAAGTCTCATATCCCACCTTCCCACACATTCTACAAAGCCTATGAAATAAGTTTTAAATTCCGCCCCATACCCATTCCACACATGCCATTCCCAAATCTTGAGTTGGGAGTAGCATTGCAACCCATTTAGTATAACTAAATGCCCTTACCCAGATAGGCCTAAGTCAAAATCTCTCTTTCCAACATATCTCCTTAAATATTCACCTGACATCACCCTATTCTTGAACTTCCCCAGTACATTAGTAGGAGCGAGTCGGAAATCGAAAGATTTGATGGTCGGAAACATCATTTTAGACCAAATGAGCTAACACCAAACCAAATTTGATAGTTTCGACTCATTGGGGGGTAAGGACTTAAGGGAGAACGAAATTTCAATGAAAATAGTAAAAATATAAAAAAATCTGATTTTGACCTCTAACCGGGAGGAATCTCACGGAATGGATAGGTCCATTGCATAGATCAGCTCATTCTACCCCAAAATCATATATGGCATGTCCCGGGGGGCCTTATCGGTGCCCGGAAAAACACCCGACAAGTTGCCCCCGCCAACCGGCGTTTTCACCCCGCCGTCGGCGTTTTCACCCCGCCAGTGGCGTGCTCGCCCCGCCGCCCGCGTGCTCGCCCCGCCAAGGCTCCAGTGGACCGCGTTGCCCCCGCCACCGGCGTTGTCACCCCGCCGCAGTTTCTGCGATTTTTAGTCAACTTAAAAAATTCATATCTCCTTCATTACAACTCCGATTTAAGTGATTCAAAAGCCAAATTAAAGCTTGATGAGTCTAGTTTTATATAAAAATAAGAAAAAAATAAAATAAAAATTATAATATATCTAAAATTAAGCTGTTCTGTCAACTGTCCCATTTTTTTTATTTCGGGCAGCTGTTGCTCCTTGAATTTTAATAATTTATTTATAACTCCAAATGAGATGAAATTTAGTGGGATGACTTAAAAATTGATGATAAATCATCATAAAAATTTTAAAAAAATAATCCAGTTACTAAAAGTATAAGAAACGTTACAAGAAGATGGGTCCCCTCCTCCCTTTCAATGTTCACACGAGTGGGGCCCATTTCCCTTGCTATGTGGGACTATCTAGAGTCCATAAAACATCTCTACTACGCCCATTACCCTCCACCATCCCTTCTAAACCCTAGAAAGACCTCCCCTCTCCCATTCTCAAATAAATCCTCAAACCCACCTTCTCCTTCTTCCAACCACATATCACACTCCATTCATTCATTCTTCAAATCCTAAGCCCTTTATTCAAATCCCTCCCATCCAACCAACTCCCACCAACATTTACACCCTTTCAACATTCTTCAAACCCTCTCCAAACTTTATTTCCAAGATCCACCAAGCCTAACCCATACTCATTCTAAAACTCAATTCTCCTTCAAATTTCCTACTCAAAATCTCATACTTCTAACCCATCTTCTCCTTCTTCTTCACATCCTCGTATCTCCATACTTCATTCTTTCCTTTCCTCTCCTTCCACTACTCTCCATTCTCCCAACCCATCTCCAAACCCATTTCTTTTGGGCTTGTTTCCACCCACTCGCCTCTCAAGCTCATTCCTCCAAATCCCTCTCATCACCCATATTTTCTTCTAGATCCATTCACCAAAACCCCACTCCTTTCACTCTCTTCTTCTCCATTTCCTAAAATCCATCTCAAAACCCTTCTCGAATCCCATATCTTCAACTCATCTTCAAGTTCATTTCTTCAAACCCACACTCAACTCATTTTTCCCAAACCACATCCTTAAGATCCATCTTCCTTAAGAAACCATCATTCTCCCATTTCACTTCCATCTCCCTAACCCATCTCCACCCTCTCATTTCCAAAAATCCCACATCGCAAAACCCAACAACAACCATCCACATTCAAATCCATTCCTCCCCATTCCAAGACCATACTCAACTTCAAATTTCTAAAACTCATTCTATCCTCATTTCCCCAAACCCCTTTCAACAAATCCATTTCAAACGCATTTCCCTATTTGCACATTCTCAACAACTATCCATTTCCTTACCGAGGGGAATGACATTCCTAGCAACCGTTGCCTTCTTCTTCTCCATTCCGGTGATTCTTTCCCTCAAGGGGAAGAAGTACCCCCATCTTTGCCCGATTCAGAAGAGTAGTAGCATAACCTTTTCGATAATTAGTAGTTTGCTTTAAGTTGATTAGGTCTACCTGGTTATGTTGAAGGATAGTTAGGACGTTTGCTTGACTAAGTTATTTTTTTTCCTTATATTTGGAATGTCTAGAGAACTACGTAATCCATGTTGTATGATGTAACTAGCCATACTAATGGCACTTTGAATTTAATATGAATGTATGGATTGTTTTTGAATTTTCTTATCGCCTTATAAATGCTTGTATGAATGATTGTTTTATTGCGTCCATCTTAACGTTATTTGCACTCTAAATCACCAGAATACCTTAAAACTTTCGATTATTCCTTCCCTGTTAAAATTTTATGAAACCAGAGAGTGATTTGCCCATAACCCACTAACCATAGGATTGAAATGGTAATTCATATAAAAAAAATGTGACTTTAAAAACTTTTTAGGATGATCGTTGCTCGTAGGCATATTGAGAGAATTATTAAACTCCAAATTGGATATAAATTAAAACGAGGACTCTCGTAGACAAAGACCCAAGAGACAACCTTATAAATAGGAGATCTAAACTTTCCAATGATGGCTAAACAATTAGATTGATCGGACTACGGAATTACGAACCACACATCTGCAAAGTACTCGCGGCTTAACCCAATTTTCATTCCTGGATGAATACCAATGGACTCACTGCTTTGACCGAGCAGAAGACCAAGATCTACCAGGACTAAGAAGGAATGCAACGATCTTTCTGCCCTGGTCAGACAGATGATCGACGTATGGGATCAAAGCCTACCACAACTGTCTTTCCGTTTTAGCCCAATCATAAAAGAGTAAAATATACCACCATTAGGTAAACTTTACCAACAACTACTTAATACAATAATAATGATTTTGACATTTGTTTTCAAACCTCAAGTGTGAAAACTTTTAAGGGGGGTAGAATATAATAAGGAAGACTAGTACAGTTAGTATGTACCCTACCATGCATATAAACCTCAAATCAATAAAACTTAGGCAAACGAAATGATAATATCTTTATTTATTACCCTTAGGCAATTTCGGGGACGAAATTATTTTTAAGGGGGTAGATTGTAACATCCCGGATTTTCACTGTTTTGGATTTCCAAAAATTCTTGATTTTTAATTAACTTATATTATCACGTACTGACCATTAGCACTCAACGTTAGCTTATACATGAGTTAATTAATTCAAGATTAGCCCAATTTAATAGACCAAACAGGCCGTGATAAGGCCTAGTGCGGGCCGCTAAGCCAGATGGCTATTTACACTTAAAGACGGCCCATGTGGGCCACCCAACGACCGTGAAGGGTCAGAAAAATCTAAAAAATTAGGAAACTGAAGATCTCACTGGGCTTGTGGTCCATCGCGGACTACGGACCCAGTGGACACCCAGAACTGGGATCTTGCACTAGCCGAATGCACCCCACCAATGCCAGAATTGGAATCTGGCACTTACAAATAAAATTGGGATACCAAGCGTTCCAGCCGTCGGATTCCTTTCAAATTTGTGGTGATGGTTTAATATATTTTTCTACACTCGTTCACCAAATCTGGGACCTGATCGTGGAACGGTGACCGTTGATCGTAAATCGGACCCGTATGACCAAACCCCGCATCCGTTCATTCCCAAATTTTGTAAGGCTCCTCATCGGGCCATGGACCACTTATCCTATAAATTTCATGGCCAGAGGGCCATCAGAAATACTCCAATCACCAAAATGGCCCCCACAGGACCATTTAAGGGTCGGAAACGCTTACTCAGATCATATATCCGTTCATCCGTTCGTCCTCAATTTTTGCATGGGCCCTGGTCGGACCATAAGACACCTACACGCCGAATTTGGTGGCCAGAGGGGTGTTAGGGTCACCCTAATACCAATAGGGAGTCCTAGTGGTCTATTTTAGAAAATTGTGGAAGCTTAGGGCCATTTGCACCAAATCTGGAATTATAAAAAGGGGTTTCTTTTGGGCACCCCTCTCCCATACGAATTTGCCCTAGGAAAGGGAAGAGAGAAAAGAGAGAAAGAAGAAAGGAGGAAGAGAGGGAAGAAGACAAGGTGGACCCTAAACCAAGGTGGGGCCCAAGGGAATCAATCTCTCCTCTCCCTACACCTTCTCCAAGGGGAAACCCATCCGAAAATCGCCCTCTTCATTTCATGGATCGTTTAGGTAAGATCCAACCCTCTTTTTCTTTGAAAACCCTTGTAAGGAGGGGGGTTTTGCTTGTAAATCTAACATGTAAAGTTGTTTTAGGGATTCCGGCCGATCTACCGCAAAGCCCTCTTTCCTAGGACGTTTTTTCCAAGCCTCCAACGATCCTAGGTGCGGACTATTGATCTTAGGTGGCCTAGCACCATTTATAGTATGGGTCTAATGATTTTGGTTGCTTGGTTGTGGTATTGAAAAATCTAGAGGAATCTATGAATGGATGTTTGTTGAAACTACATGGATTTACATGCTTAACTCTTGTTGATGTTGATCTTGTCCCTCATATGTTATTTTGGCTTATGATGACTTCATGTTCTTGTTTGTGATTGTTTTCCACAATGAGTTACTTCATAGTGCATAGTAATCTTGACTCTTGTGTATGGTTGATCCCTTGAAATGTTGGAAGTGCCTAGCTTCCTCTCTAACCCACGGCACACGCATACACTTGTTTCTACTAATTTATCATGCTTGTTAGGTAAATAGACTTGTATGGTGGAATGTATGCAACATGACACTGGAATGTTGGTTGATAAGCTTGATGTTGGTATGCTATATCTCATCGTCAAACACTTGGATTGTCGGGAACTCGAGGTTAGACGGTAGTCCCATTGGTTGGACTACCCTAAGACTAACCATGCAAGTCGGACGAGTGCGTATGGGCGGCAGCAGTTCGACTGCATGGGTCTAGTACCCGATGTCGTTCATCTCGTGCTCGCCTGACTAGTGCGGTTTAGTCTACTTACTGGCAAATCCTGTTTGTTAACCCTGTGTGCTTACATATGTATGGAACCTGAACCACCCTGCAACCATTGTAGCCCGTTGATAATCCACTTGTAACTGGTCCACAGCCTCGTGAGCCGTGCATGGTGGAATGGGACATTGTGTCCGAGCTGTCGGCTTACGCTGGGGTACCGCGCCTCCCCGTAGTGACCGCGAGCGATCCCTTCCTTTTGACACTCCTCATGTGCTTGGAGTAGGGGATGAGGAACCCGACGGGATCACGGATCACGGTGCCCTGACCTCGCGTATTGAGGGGTCTCGGCACCGCAACTAGTTGAGGGCATTGATACGTGGGGTGAATCAGTTTCCCAAACATGCTGGATGAACGGAATTAACTAAGAACTTTGCTAACATATCATTGCATCGCATTAGCTAGGGTGGCGACTCAGCAATGAGGTCGCTTCCGAGGGAGTGTTGTCATATGCGATCGTAAGATGGAGTCGCTTGAGGGAGAGTTGTGGCGAGGGCATGCATCATTTCATCCATCATGCATGCACATTAATAAGATTAGTTTAGTAACTGTGGATGATTGTTTTTCATTAAATCCGTAATATAACTGATGTTTGTAATAACTTGAGACTAATTGTTCACACTGAGTTGATCACTCACTCCCACTCTGGGACGGTGTTTTAAAATACCAACCAGATTCGCTCATAGATGCAGGTGATGCAGAATTGTGGAGCTGGGCGATGCGGGCCTCGAGGAGGACGACGAGCAGACTCAGCTCTACTCTTGTGGACATGATGTTGTTGTGATTTTGTTGAGTAACGCCTTATGCGACCCATTTATTTTCCTTTGGACCTATATATATTGATCTCTTCATTTCAGCAGACTGGTTGTAGTTGTGTTTTATGCTCCAAGAAATTCCAGGCTGCGCATTTAAACTGGATTAATCATAAAATTATAAAATTGATGATAAGTGACACTCGGGGACTCGGGAGTCGAGTCTATACACGACCCCCGATTTTCCGGGGCGTTACATTAATACGCATGCACTCGGAAATTGTACACTAGAAGATATTTAGGGTGCGTTTGGCAGACTAAATAAAAAAAGACTGAAGTTAATTTAAGAATTAGATCCATTGTATACTAAATTTTATGTACCGATAGTGTTGGAATGCCTGTTTGGTAAACAGTTCCTGAACACTGAAATTTAATATTGAATCCAAAAATAAAAAATAAAAAAATTGTTCATTAAAATGTCTGAAATTTGATAATTTTATTAAACTATCCATGTCATAAGATGATTTGAAAAAAATGATGGAATAGTTGGATTTCTCACTAACATCATAGTGGCCCCACCTAACTATCCCTAGTAGAAAGTTTGTGCTAGAAGCTTTCGTTGTCAATTTGTGTCAAATTAGGAGTTACTGTAACACATTAGTGGGCGCTGTTGTACATCCACATTGTCCATCCGTTTTTACAGCTCATTTTATATAATGGTCCAAAAATAAAGTAAATCCAAATCTCAAGTAAACCAAACAACAAGGATTGAATGCCCACCACAAAAAAACATTTTGTGGGGCCACAAAAGTTATGAATCAAGCTTACATTTGTTTTTCCCCACAATCCTAGTCTGTGTGACCTTCTCAAAAATTGTATGTTAAATAAACATGACGTAGTGGTCTGACCTTAGTGGTGTGTAGGTATCACCTAATGTGTGTGTTATATTCACATTGCCTATCCATTTGGGGAGATACTTTTAGGTCATGAGCTCACAAATGAGTAAGATATATAGATCAAGTGGACCACACCACGGAGAGCAGTGGGGATAATAATTCCTACTATTGAAACCTTCCTAGAGCCCATCAAAATGTCATTTGCCATCTAACTAGTTTAAGAGGTTACACTGCCCTAGATTGATCCAAAACTTATACAACCTTCAAGAAGTTTTTAGTGGTAGACTTTTAATCATCATTGCTTTACGTGGTCCAATTGAGCTCCATACCTGCCTCAATTTTAGGCCCATGCCATAAAATGGTCTCGTAAAATGAAAGGAGAGTGTAGGAATCACACACACACACACACATTATGATGAGGCCCACAAAACTTGGTGACGTCAACATAGTGGTGTGTGACACACCACGCGATCTGTTTCCTTAATGGATTGCCTAGTATATAATGCCGCACAAGAAGCAGTATGGTATTGATGTGACAAAGTTCTGTATACCCCACTATGATATGTGTTAGATCTACACTTTTCATCTATTTTTCATATTATATTAGGTCATGATGCAAAAAATGAGGCAGATCTAAAGCTCAAGTGGGTCACACCACAAAAAAAGTAAGGATTAAATATCTACAATTGAAAACTTCCTAGGGCTACATAAGTTTGGTTTAAGTTAATATCTGTTTTTTTCCTTCATCCAGGTCTATGTAACCTTATAAATAGATTGGATGTCAAATAAACATTATGGTGAGCCTTATGAGGGCTTCAACGGTGGGTGTCATTGCCCACACAACTTTAGGTGTGCAATCAACTTGAGTTTTGTATCTTCTCCATTTTTCGTATTATGCATGATTTGAAATTTTGGATGGACAACATGGATAAAACAAATACATTGTAATAGTGCCTACAAGACTTTACCACATCAAAATAGAGTCCGTATGTAAAGAGCAAAGTTGTCATAACAACCAAAAAAGGCAAAGCCCACATCAAAATAGGGTCGGTATAGAAAGAGCTTACAACTTTTATCACAGTGTGCTCTCCAAAGAACAACTCTTCTCAAAATCTCAAAAGGTGACAAGTTAGAATTCCATTTTAACGATTCATGTAGTTTCAGAGTTACAGGAAAACCAGGAACGGAGAGCTCTTCCCCTTACCTTTCCACACATGAAGTACTTTAAAATTAATTATGTAATTAATTTCCATTAAGTACATGTTTTAAGTGTGCTAAACAAACACCCAAAATAGTATATTGAGGAGGTAAGTGGTAAACAAACAGCCCCTTAACCATATCCAATTGTCTAAATTGAATAATTACCTCCTAAAATAAGATTGGCGGAACAATTACCTGTGGTTCGCAAACACTTGATTGTTGAAACAAGTCAGTTGGGAGCTTTTATTTTTAACAGTCCAATGAATGTTCCCCAATCACATACGATCAAACAAGCAGATTCGTAGACTTCGTGATGCATCTAAATTAAGACCACTATATGCACAGTTTTATTTTTTAGTTATCTTTTTATTATATTTATACTAATTTTTAGTAATTTATAAGTGTATGTGTATCATCCCTCACAATTTTTAAGATTTATATGCGCCTGTGTATCATCCATCACACCATGTCAGACTGGAAGTTTTTCTCTTGTTTCGGCCTTCAGGTGAGTTAGTTGATACTCTGGCGGCTGATACTTGATACACACACCAAGATATGACATGTCGCCAACATTATCTTAAAATAAAATGCTAAATTGTGGAAAATGCTTCCACGCGTCACATTCTAAATCAGATTCGGTAAACTAAGGGCGCGGATTAGCTACCGAAGGGTTGAGTAGCGAGACTCGCTAGTCACCAAGTACCGCGGGCCCCACCATGATGTATGTTTGTATCCACACCTTCAATCTATTTAGAGAGATTATTTTAAGGCAATATTCAAAGAATGAGTTAAATCCAAAGCTCCAGTGGACCCAGCACAGAAAACAGTGGAGACACTGACGCCCATCATTCAAAACTTCTAATGGCCACAAAAGTTTTAGATCAAGCTGATATTTGTGTTTTCTCTTATATCATGTCTTTTTTAACTTTCGATGGGCCTTAGGATAGTTTCAACGGTGGGAATTACTCTCCCCGCTGTTTTCTGTGGTGGGGTCCATTAAATAGTTTTATCTGCCTCATTCTTAGGCTAACGACTTAAAATGATATCTCAAAATGGATGGACGGTGTGGATATAACATATACATTGTACTGGAGCCCACAGAACTTAGTGACGTCACTTCAGTAGCCGACTCGCTACTCGACCTGTTGTCAGTATCTAAGCCAGGTTGGTTCCGTATACTAATGCCGGAAACGGATTGGCTACCCCTGCCACCAGCCAATGGCTGATGGTCGGTGCTCTGTGGGCCTCACAATGATGTATGTGTTTCATCCATGCCGTCCATCTATTTTTGTAGATCATTTCATTGTATGAGACCAAAACTGAGGTATATCCCAATCTCAAGTGGACCACATTACAGCAAATATTTTTGAATGAACGTTGACCATTAAAAAAATTTTGGGGGCCATAGGATTAAGCTGATATTTGTTTTTTCCCTTCATCTGGGTCTGTATGACCTAATTAACAGATTGGATGTCAAATAAACAGTACAGTGGGCCTTAAAAGGATTTTAATGGTGGATATTCAATCTCTATTGTTTTCCTGTGGTGTGGTCCACTTAAAATTTTTATACCTCTTATTTTTGGGTTCAAGCCATAAAATGATCTTTAAATATGGATGAACGGAATGGATGAAACACATACATCATGGTGGGGCCCACAGATCACCGACCATCAGCCACGGGGCCGGTGACAGGGGGAGCAGCCAATCCGTTTCCACTAATGTCTGTTTCTTGTACGATTGTTTGTAGAAACTGTGGTCCACCTGGGCCAATGCCTTAAAATGAGGTGGCAAAATGGATGGACGGCGTGGATATACAACACATACATGTAGGTAGGCCCTAACCGGACTCACCTAATCTGCGCCATCCAATTGGTGTATCGGAGGGCTCCAGACCTAATCAACGACTGGCCTTTAATGATGGAAGAGAGCGCATGAAACCGCTGGGCCTTCCTGATGAACGCCTCTCATTTTCCTCTTCAAAATCAAGACCCTCTTTCCCTCTGAAAACCCTAGCATCATCCCCATGTCTGCTCCTTAGATGCAGAAACTCATCTCTCTCTATCTCTCTCTCTCTCTCTCTCTCTCTCTTAAGTTGCAGAAACTCATCTCTCTCTATCTCTCTCTCTTCAAAACTCTTTCTCTTTCTGAGAATCCATGGCTTCGTGCACCTACTAATTCTATCATTTCTGCATTCAAGAAGCTAAAACCTCCCCTCCCTCTAAAACCCTAGCTTTCTCCTCTGAAAACCCATGTCTTTCATTGCCCGCTCCTGCCTCCGCTCGCTCTACCTCTCCCACCGCCACCTCTCCGCACCGTCCATCCCAACCTCCGAAAATCCCAATTCCATCCTCGCCAGAAAACAAACTTCTCGCGCTGCCCTCGCCCTCCTCAAATCCGAATCCGATCCCAACCGTATAATCGACATTGCCCGGGCCGCCTCCCTCACCCCTTCGTCCCACCTCGACCGCGCCGCTCTCTCCATCACCGTATCCAAGCTCTCCAAAACCCAATCCTCCACCTCCCCAACAGCCCTCCGATCCTTCCTTGACGAATTCAAATCTCGTCCCGATCTCCAATCTGAACGCTCCATCTCCTACGCCATCATCCTCTATGGACAGGCCGGCATGCTTGACCAGGCTATCCACACCTTCCAACACCTCGATGAACTCGGCGTGCCCCAGCGGACCACAGAATCCCTCAATGCCGTCCTCTATGCCTGCCTTCTCAACGACGATCACGACCAGCTCATTCGAATCTTCCGTGAATTCCCCAAGGTTTACAATATCAGCCCCGACATCAAAACCTACAACAGAGTCATTCGATCTTTCTGCAAATCTGGTAAGTCTACTTCTGCCTATGCAATCTTAGATGAAATGGATCAGGAAGGAATTAAACCAAATGCAACCACGTACAATATATTGCTTTCGGGTTTATCTTCGGAAGGGAAGTACGAGGATGTTGAGAAGGTTTTGGAAATGATGGAGAAGAACGACTTTTGTTCGGGTACCAGCCTGCATGATGCGAAGATACGGAGTCTTTGTAGAGCAAAGAAAATGCATGAGGCGAAGGCTCTGTTTGATGGGATTGTTTCAAGTGGTGTGAAGCCGGATCCAGTTACATATTGCCATCTTATAATTGGGTTTTGCAAGGAAGGTGATTTGGAAGAAGCGAAGCAGCTCTTTGATGAGATGGGTGAGAAGGGCTGTGAGCCTGGTAGTGGTAGCTATTTTACTCTAATTTACTATCTCTGTCAAGGTGGGCAATTTGATACTGCATTGCGGTTGGGTAAGGAGTGCATGGAGAAGGACTGGTGGCCATGCTTTTCTACGATGAAGTTGCTGGTGGATGGGCTTGTGAAGGACTCAAAGATGGAGGAGGCACGAGAGATTGTTGGGAAGCTAAAGGAGAGGTTTCCTAAAACTTCGCAGATTTGGAAGGATGTGGAAGATGGTTGGCCTCAAAAGGGAAGACGATTTAGTTTGTTTGGTTGAGGTACGACTGAGGAATTGAATAACCATTGTAATTTTTTATGGAACACTGCTTATCTGTGTGTTGGAATTGCTGGAAATTCTTGGGCTTTTCTGGTAATGCAATGAATTTTGTTGAGGAAGTTTTCATATATTAATTCATGGAATGACAATGCTCCATAGGCAACATGCGTAAGTTTTCTCATCTCTTCTTGATTAAGCTGAATGGCAGCATTTAAATCAATTGTGCATCTAAACATGCCTCAGTGCAACTGTCACAACTGCACGTCATCAAAACTCCTGTTGAACTTCAGCTGGACCAAACCCTTAATAACCATGGTCTTACTTTCCCTTTCCCACAAAAAGTCTGTATCTTTTTGCCACTCCCATCATCCAAATCACTCATAACAAATGAGTGTCATATACATGTCTTTAAGTTTACCAGAGTAAATTTTCCATGAATGATTCAGCATATCAGGCTCATGGACTTGACATGGATATGTTTGATGTGGCCCAGGTGTGGCACCAGCTGTCCATTCCAATGTTACCAAGATCATCAACCCCACCTCATTCTTTGGCAAAAAAGAAAAAGTAAAAAAAAGAAAAGAAAAGAAAAAGGTGGCACTAGTTAGCCATAGCTTGCTGCTTGCTGCATCACTTGCGTTTCCATTATCCAATGCACAAACAAAGTTGATAGTTTTACGTTATTCTGGATTAGCTTCTAATGTAACTTTTTTTAGTTTTTTTTTTTTCTTAGTCTTTCTTTTATTAGTTTTTTTTTGTTGTTGTTGTTTTTGTTGTTGTTGTTGGTAATTTTAGAATGGAGATATTGAAAATAAGTTTGTGTTTACAATGTTGATATTGATACATTGACTTAAGCAATAGAAAGTATGTCACATACCTGGAAAAAAAAAGAAGCAAGCATGCCTATAATAACAAAACATTCATTGTTTCACATTCAGTTAACATATCTAGTTGTGCATGCATGTGTGTCCGTGTGTATTGAATGTATGTACTGGAGCATCCCACATGATACCCATAGCATACTTAGAATAACACATACTCGTGCCCATCCTAGCCCATGTACTGGAGCAACCGCAATCCACGCAATCTTGGTCTCTTCTTGAAGACTGTTTCCCTTGATCTTGTGGCCACGTCGTTTGAATCTTCGGTGTGCCGTCATTTGCTATTATTGTGTTTGCTTGTATTGCTAGAAATAGATAGCTTTATGTGATGCATCTTTAAGCTTATGCATGGTTGACCACTCCCATAAGCTCTCTCTCTCTCTCTCCCCCCCCCAGAAATTGAATTGAGAAAAACTTTGATACTCTAGCTGAGTGTGATGGATGATACACAGGCAGTTTGAAATTACGTAGAATTGCACAAGTGGCATACAATTTAGTCAAATTAAACTGTCCAAATTATTTCTCCCAGTTTAGATGTACCATGAACAAAAATTAAACTCATTTCATTATCTGAATATTGTATTGGCGGACATTTATTGGATGATTAAAAATGAAAAATATTCAATGGTCCTATTTGAATAAACAGGTATCCTTAGATTAGAGGTTGGGATTGTTCCAACCAATCTGATTTTGGGACTGTGACAGTGGGTTCCACAATTTAGTTGCTTTTACTTGAGTTATTGTATGCCACATGTGCAAGTTTTGAGGGCCTGCATATCGAGCGTCATGCAGCCTGAGTATCATAAGACTTCCCTTCAGATTTATTTTTTTCATAGTTGATAATGTCGATGAGCTATTCAATCTTTTAAAAAAAAAAAAAAAAAAAGAAATAAGGAATTTATAATGGAGTTTCTCTAACTATGGATGGGAGTGCTCTTGCAGTATAAGCATAATCATGATTGCTCATTCTGGTGGGACACCCTCACTAGTGAAAAAATTACTCCAGTTGGTTGATCCTAACCCATCTCTGATCAGCGGTGTGAAAATGGATTGTTAATGAATTTGAACATCTATATTCACAAGCAGGAAATTGTTCACTCACAGTGGCATCGCCCTATGGGATGGTGGAAACTCAAACTTTGATGGCTCTTCACTTGGGAATCCGGGCTGAGCAGAACTGGGGGAGTTGTTAGAGGTGAAAAGGTTCCATTACTCTCTTGCTTGAGGCCCCAGGCATGGGTGACGAACCAGAGCAAAGGCATCGAGGGAAGGTTTCTGTAAGCTTCCATGTCTGATGATTGCTGAAGGAGATTCTCTAAACTTCATTCCGAGGCATAGAAAGGCAAGTGGACCTTGGAAGTTCTCCCTTGTTTTTATTGACATTTGCCTACTTGCTTCTATGCTAAGCATAAAGGGTCATTTGGTACCCCCAAAATCCAGGTTTCTGGGCGCTTGGGAATTGAAATCAGGGCTTGAAACAGGGTAGTGCTTGGCACCCCTGAAAATCATGGATTTCAATTCCAACCAGATTTTAAATCCAAGAAAGGGCCCCCTTTTTTAAAAAAAAAAATTTGGAAAAAGCTAAGTTGTGAAGTCCAGGATTTTCAATTTTCTCCCCTTGTTGTTAAGGTATTCACACTCATTCATATTATGGGATATTTTTATTTTCATTTGCATTCATGCCATGATGATAGGATGCCATAAAAATCAAGCCTATGTAATCATTATGTGGGCCAAACGGTAGAAAAATTGACAATTACCCTAAATAAAATATAGAATTTTATTTCACTAGGGAAATTAATGGGACCACATTTAGGTCACTTGATGCTTGGAATCGACTTATTAGGCCAATGCTAACTTACAAATACAATAACTCTATATAGTGTTTTTCTTAGTATTGCATGCATGCTATATTAAATTATTTATGATAATTCACCTTGTCACATTTATTATTCTGTGATTTTACACAAAACAATTTCAGAAATCTCTAAAGTTAAAAAGGCAGCTGTGAACTATAATTTTTGAATTCCAGCCCCTAGGAGGGTTCACCCATAAAAGGAGCCTTTTATTTATACTTGGAACACTTCTTCTCTGTAATAATGCATTGCTTCATCTTATTTTGATATCGATATCTTTAAAGTAATAAAGAAAAAAGAATGTTTAGGGCCATGTTGGAGGACTAGTTTGTTGATTGAGTGGCTACAGGCAGTCAAACTGCTGCCCTTTCTTATTTTCCTGTCCTTTCATGGTCCAGATTGCTGATCTAGTAAGAAGTCTGCTCACATGTTAGCATGTTGATTGAACAGGTCCCATTGGACATTTCTTCCCATGGGGTGGGCCATATGGTATATGCAACGAATATTTGGACAGCTCATCTGTGGACCTAGAGTGTAAAGTCCATGGACCAAAATAGGTCAAGCAAAATTCTGTTCTTCAGTGGAAAAATAGGTGGTGACCTTTTTCCTCAAATCAAGCAATTTTTGTCCGATGGTTATCCTTCAAGGCTGACTTTTTTTTGCCAGAGGTATTACTTGTTGTGTGGCCCACCAGAATAGTGGTCCAGATCATTGCTTTTAAGAAAACATATCAGCACTATAACTTACAAGATCTGTGAAGGGCTACACTAGGTATGTTGCATCATGTTTGCTTTGGAACTCTAAACTCATGACCATGCAGAAGTCAGGTATGCCACACCCTCAGAAAAAAAAGTTGCATGGACACCCAACATTAGTTTTGTATTGAACCCAACCTGGTTTTTACATGTACTTCAATCCATTCATCTGAGGTGTAGGACAATAATATAGAGGTTTTGGGTATAATTTTTTGGAGTGGCCCACTTAAGTGTTGAATCAGCTTGATTTTTGGGATAAAGGCCAAAGGTGTGATGATATACCTGATGGATGGATGGATGGATTTAATGCACGTTAAGTCACTCCCCTTTCTTTCAAGAAAGTTACACTTAAGGTTTACAAAGTGTTTTCCATTGGCAAATGAATCTATCAATATGGACCGATGACTGATTTTGATTGGGCGATTTGAAGGCTACAATTTATGGTGAATTTTGACGGTCTAAACTTTTTAGAACTGTCCAAAAAATAGTTGATGCATGAAACGATTGGTGGGAGAACTCATCCACCGTTGATTTAGCATTATGAGTAAACATAGATCACAGGTTCCACAAACCTCTTATTGCATGGAATGAATCAGAACATATTGCTACTGTCCCTTAGATTGACAGTGGATTAGGGGAGACCCTGAGGTGGGTAGGATCCCTGACTGTGGAACTCATAGTGATGTATGTTCCTTGACCATTTTCAAAGCATATTTTAGGGCATGACCCTAAAAATGAAGCTGACTCAAATCTTAGGTGGACCACATCACAGGAAACAGTTGTGATTGAATCCCCACTATTAAAAAACTTTATGGATTCCATCGGAATGTTTATTTGCCTTCAAAAACTATTGATAAGGTCACAAGCACCTGATGAAGAGACTACACAAATATCACCTTGATCGGAAGCTTTTATGGGCCACAAGAAGTTTTTAATAGTCATTCACCACTTTCTCATCTACTATGGTCCATCAAGGACTTGGAACTGCTTCATTTTTTTGGTCATGCCCTAAAATGAGCTTTCAATATGGATGGATGGCATGGATGTAATCACATACATCACGGTGGGCTCCACTGTCAGGGGTCTCACATAGAGTTACACACAAAATGACTTAGCTCGGTTAAAAAGCTCAATTTACTCGAAAAGGCTCGTTTCGTAACTAAGTTCCAGTCAAGTTGAGCTGGTGTTTTTTAGCTTGAAAAAATTTCAAGCCACGTTTGAGCATACTTGAGCTTGAATCGATTTGGATCGAATTAGCTCAGTGACTCCGTTATTTTGATATTGATGTTGTTCACCAAGTATTTTATGAAAGCACTTAATGAAGCATTTTCGGGTGCATATATTTTTCACAGGATCAGCTAGTGGCGAGGAATGAATGGATATGAAACAAATCACTACCAAAAAAAAAAAACTTAACATAATAAAATTGCCCTCAAATCATGATGTTGTCCGCCGATGTTTGATGAAATACTTGTAAACTAATGTTGTTGTTTTACATTATATAAAAAATTGAAGATGCATTTTATATGTTTGAGAAAATGTCACACAAGCTTGAATTGACCCAAGGTGTTGACTGAACTAAGTTGAACTAAGGCTTAAGGATTGAGCTGAGCCAAGTTCAAGTTGGGGTTAACTACTGGCCAAGCCAAGCCGTGCCAAGCTACGCTCGATTAGACTCGTGAACAGCTCTGGTCTCACCTAATACGTTCCCTCCCATTGGGTACACCCCCATTACACAAATTGACCCAGACGTTTCTTTTTTATGAGTCTCTGGTTTCACAAGTGGTATTTGAACCATTGATACGTTGGACCGTGATTGAGGTGAGCTGGGTTCAAGCCCGGTTTAGGGGAATCATACCCACACCTTATGGGAATTGTATTTTGGTAATTGGTAAGTTCCAATTTATTTCATTTGTAAGTATAAAATCCAAGTCATGCAAAAGTGGACCACCCACATGCCGATGTCATCAAATTAATGGAACTTTTCAGATGATCGGATGGCTGCAATTGGTTGACGTGAAGTCAAGAAACATATATATATATATATATATATATATATGTGTGTGTGTGTGTGTGTGTGTGTGTGGGGGGGGGAAGGTACAATGCCCTTACCTGATTTTAACGTCCCATGAGGTCAAGCTGTGTGGGCCCCATCGTGATGCGTTTCGAACATCAACACCGTGCATTTGATGCGTCCCCTTTAAATTATGGGATATCCCAAAAATCAGCCATATACGGAACTCAGGTGGGTCATACCATCTAAAATCATGTGAAGACATGCTAAAAACATATAAAACCACTTGGTGGGGCCCACCTGAAATTTTCATGCGCCTAAAACTTGGTCTGAACCCTCATACAAGTGGGACACACATAATGGATGGGCTGGATTTGCAAACCACATCTCGGTGGGCCCAAAAAAATGGTTATGAATGCTTTAATGGTGCACGACACCTCTCAACTTCTGTATGTGGTGTGGCCCACACAAGTCACGGATGACTTGATTTTTGAGACCTAGGTCCATGATGGAATGGTGCATCAAATGCACGGTGTTGATGTTCAAAACGCATCACGCTGGCCCACATAGCTCAACCTCATGTCACGTTAAAATCAGCTCGAACGCATTGAACTTTTACAGGGAAAAGGTGTTATGCGCTAGAGCTCACGATAAGCTTAACGTGAGGTCGAGCTGTGTGGGCCCCACCGTGCCGACCATCAACACCGTACATTTGATGGGTACCCTTTAAATTATGGGATATCCCAAAAATAAGTTGTATACGAAACTCAGGTGGGTCATACCATCTAAAATTATGTGAAGACACCGTTAAAACATATAAAAGCACTTGGTGGGGCCCACCTGAGTTTTGCATGTGCCTGAAACTTGGTCTGAACCCTCATTCAAGTGGGACACACATAATGAATGAGTTGGATTTGCAAACCACATCTCGCTGGGCCCTTAAAAATGGTTATGAATGTTTTAATGGTGTACGGCCCCTCTCCACTTCTATATATGGTGTGGCCCAAACAAGTCACTGATTGACTTGATTTTTAGGACCTAGGCCCATGATGGAATGGTGCATCTGACTGATGGGGTAGATGTTTGAAACGCATCACGGTGGGGCCCACACAGCTCAATCTCATGGGATGGACCTGTGAGCTCAAGTCGCATAGTACCTTTTCCTATATATATATATATATATATATATATATATATGGGAAAAGGTACTATGCATCACGATAAGCTCCCGTGAGGTCAAGACTGAGTGGGGGCCCCACCGTGATGCGTTTGACCATCAACACTGTGCATTTGATGGGTCCCCTTTAAATTATGGGATACCCCAAAAGTCAGCCGTATATGGAACTCAGGTGGGCCATACCATCTAAAATTATGTGAAGACACCGTTAAAACATATAAAGGCACTTGGTGGGGCCCACCTCAGTTTTGCATGCGCCTGAAACTTGGTCTAATCCCTCATTCAAGTGGGACACACATAATGGATGGGCTGGATTTGCAAACCACATGTCGGTGGGCCCTCAAAAATGGTTATGAATGTTTTAATGGTGCATCTCCATATGGTGTGGCCTACGTAAGTCACGGATTGACTTGATTTTTGAGACCTAGGCACACGATGGAATGGTGCATCTGACTGATGGGGTAGATGTTCGAAATGCATCACGGTGGGGCCCACACAGCTCGACCTCATGGGACATTAAAATCAGCTCGAGCGCATTGTATTGTACCTTTTCCATATATATATATATAAAATGCTCTCGAGCTCACGATAAGGGTCCGTGAGGTTGAGCTGTGTGGGCTCCATTGTGATGCGTGTTGACCATCAATACCGTGCATTTGATGGGTCCCCTTTAAATTATGGGATACCCTAAAAATCAACCGTATACGGAACTCAGGTGGGCCATACCATCTAAAATTATGTGAAGACACCGTTAAAACATATAAAAGCACTTGGCGGGGCTCACCTGAGTTTTATGTGCTTTAGTCCAACCCTCATTCAAACACACATAATGGATGGGTTGGATTTGCAAACCACATGTCCCTTCAAAAATGGTTATGAATGTTTTAATGGTGCAACTTCTGTATGTGGTGTGGCCCACAATCACGAATTGTCTTAATTTTTGAGATATAGGCCCACGATGGAATGGTGCATCCGTTGGGGTAGATTTTCACGGTCACACCGACCTCAAGGGACTTTAAAATCAGCTCGAGCACATTGTACCTTTTCCATATATATATATATATATATATATATATATATATATATAGAAAAAGGTACTATGCCCTTGAGCTCATGATAAGCTTATTGTGAGGTTGAGCTGTGTGGGCCCCACCGTGATGCTTGTCGACCATCAATACTGTGCATTTGATGGGTACCCTTTAAATTATGGGATATCCTAAAAATCAGCTGTATACGGAACTCAGGTGGGCTATACCATCTAAAATTATGTGAAGACGCCATTAAAACATATAAAATCACTTGGTGGGGCCCACCTGAGTTTTGTATGCGCCTAAAACTTGGTCTGAACCCTCATTCAAGTGGGACACACATAATGGATGGGCTGGATTTGCAAACCACATGTCGGTGGGCCCTCAAAAATGGTTATGAATGTTTTAATGGTGTACAACCCCTCTCCACTTCTGTATGTGGTGTGGCCCAGAAAAGTCACGGATTGACTTGATTTTTGGGATCTAGGCCCACGATAGAATGGTACATCTGACTGATGGGGTAGATGTTCGAAACGCATCACGGTGGGGCCCACACAGCTTGACCTCATGGGACGGACCCGTGAGCTCATAGATGCTCACACACAACTACTTGGACCGTCCAATTAGTTGTGTAATTAATGCTAATAAATTTGTTACGGTGAAAGTTATTTCCCAGGGGAAAAGATTTGATGGCTTGGGTGGGACCCACGGTGGAGTTAAGATGAAATCCACACGAACCATCGGATGAGTCGCCCCGTAATGGGTTTGGAAGGGTCAGACAGATGTCAGGTCGGCATTCCGTCATTTCTGCACCGAGAAGCAAAAACCCTACTCTCTCTCTCTAAAACCCTAGTTTTCTCTCATTGAAAATCCACAGCTTCCTGCATCACTAGCTACGCCATTTCTGAACCAGAAGCTAAAACCTCTCTCTCTACGTCTGAGAATCCATGGCTTCCATCATCCGCTCCCGCCTCCGGTATCTGTACCTCTTCCAACGCCACTTCTCCGCATCATCCATCCCAACGCCTGAAAACCCCAACTCGTTTCTCGCCACACCCATCCCAACTCCTGACAATCCCAGCTCGGAGAATGAAAATCCCAGTTCGATCCTCGCCACACCCATCCCAACCCCCGACAATCCCAGCTCGAAGAAAGAAAATCCCAGTTCGATCCTCGCCAGGAAACAGAAGTCCCGTGCCACCCTCGCACTCCTCAAATCCGAATCCGATCCCAATCGCATCATCGACATTGCTCGGGCAGCCTCCCTCAACCCCATGTCCCCTCTCGATCGAGACTCCCTTTCAATTGTCATCTCCAAGCTCTCCGAGTCCCAATCCTCTGCCCTCCCATCCTTCCTTGACGAATTCACATCTCGCCCTGATCTCCAATCCGAGCCGTCCCTCTCCCACCTCATCATCCTCTATGGCCGGGCTGGCATGCTTGATCAGGCCATCCACACCTTCCAACACCTCGACGAACTCAGCGTGCCTGAGCGGACCACACGATCCCTCAATGCAGTCCTCTCCGCCTGCCTCTTCAACAACGATCACGACAAGCTTATTCAAATCTTCCATGAATTCCCAAAGATTTACAATATCAACCCCGACATCAACACCTACAACACAGTCATAGAGTCCTTCCGCTTCTCCGGTAAGTCTACTTCCGCCTACACCATCTTAGATGAAATGCGTCAGGAAGGAATTAAAGCAAATGCAAACATGTATAAAACATTGCTTTCGGGTTTATATGCGGAAGAGAAGTATGATGATGTTGAGAAGGTTTTGGAAATGATGGAGAAGGATGACTGTTTTACGGGTACCAGTCCACATGATGTGAAGATACAGTGTCTTTGCAGAGCAAAGAAAGCGCGTGAGGCGAAGGCTCTGTTCAATGAGTTCATTGCTAGTGGCGTGCAGCTGAATTCAGCTACCTATACCCTTCTTATATATCGGTTTTGTAGGGACGGTGATTTGGAAGAAGCGAAACGGCTCTTTGATGAGATCGGTGAGAAGGGCTGTGTGCCGAGTGGTAGTAGCTATTTTACTCTGATTGACTTTCTTTGTCAAGATGGGCAATTTGATACTGCGTTGCGGTTGAGTAAGGAGTGTATGGCGAAGGATTGGATGCCATCCTTTTCGACGATGAAGTTACTGGTGGATGGGCTTGTGAAGGATTTGAAGATGGAAGAGGCCCGGAAGATTGTTGGGAAGCTAAAGGAGAGGTTTCCTAAAGCGTCCCATACGTGGACAGAAGTGGAAGAAGGCTGGCCTCAACAATGAAGATGATAAGTATGTTTTGTTGTGGTAATTGAAGATTGGGTAGGTTAGTGATCGGAAATGGGGTGGCGCCGGTAGGCAATGGATTGCCAGTAGGAGGATTTCTCACCAAAGCAATAGGTGTTCTCTGATTTTCTTATCTTGTGTCTTTTCTATGTATTGGATCCAGTCATGGCTCTCTTTTATAGAGAATGGGATCGTTTCCGTTTTCGGATTTTCCATTACTGCCAGAGAAACCGTTACAAGAGAGGCGCTTCCAATCATTATGGGAGAAAGGGACCCATTGGGGGAGACGGTCATCAATGGTCATACGTTCCAACATTCTTAAGGAATTGAATAACCAATGTAATCTTTTTATGAAAAGCTTCTTATCTGTGCATTGACGTTGCTTGAAATACTAGGGCTATTTCAGTAATGAAAATGAACGCCATTGGGGAAATTTTTGTCTATTAATTCATGAAATGGCTATGCTCCATAGGTTACATAGTTGGGTTTTCTCATTTCCTCTTGAGTAAACTGATTTTATTTTATTTTGCAATTTAATCACTTGGGCATCCAAACATGCCTCAGGATAATTGTTTCAACTTCATAGCATCAAAGCTCCGGTTGAACTTCAGCTGGACTAAACCCTTACTAACCATGGTTTTCCCTGCCCTTTCCCACAATGGTTTTGTGTGTTTTCACCATTCCTATCATCAAATGACTGAATCCTGGGAAACTATTAACTTGCATGTAGCCTTAGTGTTCCATGAATGCTTCGACCTGACAACAGAGAGAGAGAGAGAGAGAGAGAGAGAGAGAGAGAGAGTGCTCTGAGCCATGGTAGGTGAGCCTAGAGGCTCATGGATTGAGCCTAGGTTATTTCGTAGCCCAATAGGATCTTTTTGTCACCTTGTCTAAAGAATCAATGGGTTGGCCTGCCCATCCCAATCTGTTCAACACTGTTATGCATACTGCTAAAACTTGGTGAGTCGACCCAACGCAACTCAGTGTACTCAACTTGACAAATCAACCCAATTCACTATAAGAAACTCACTGACGAGCTCTGACTTGGCAAGCCAGGTTGAGTTTGGTTGTTGGCTCGGTTGACTGAACACAACTTGAACCCAGTCAGCTGGTGAGTGCTTTTTTTTTTTTTTTCAAATAACAAAATGGATTAATGTTGGAAGCTAGATTCAAACTCACAATCTCCATAAAAAATAATAATAATAATAATAATAATAATAATAACAATGCTTACCAGCAGGCGATGCACAATATTTGTGCTTTGATTAACCTATTCTTACTCTCTAACTATATAGATTATTAGTCAAATATTTCTCTCACTTGTTGAATATCAAGTCGATTGGAATGAGTCTTCAAGTCCGACCCAACCTGGATGGATATTGAGTCAATTTTTCGGGTTTTTAAACTAGATATTAAGCAGTCTTTGGGCATGACTTTGGTTTAAGCCTTAGCTTGCAGGCTGCCTGGCCTGGGTTCACTTGGGTCCTTAGCTCATCGACTGAACATGGATACACTTTGGCACGGCCGGGTGCAGCACGAGCTGTCTCTTCCTCTCTTTCTTTTTTTTTTCCACCTTCCCCCTCTGCTTTGAAGACGACGAGGACGGTTTTTCTTTTGGGCTGCTATTCACCATTGGATCTCACGAATACAAGCCCATATAGTTGTTTGTTTCTTTGTTTTTTTTTTATAAAAATAAAAATTTTAAATACCAAGAAAAGACTGTGATCCTAATTATCAGTCGTTTATGACCTGGGTTGCTAGTTTTAGAATGTAGACATTGATGCTCTGATTTAAGCAATAGCAGGATCTATAGCACAGCATTCATCTTTTTTCATATTTCAGTTACAACGTCCATTTGTGTGTGCGCGCTTGCGAGTGTCATGTTTCATGTACTTGGCCGTATGTATGAAGAGACACACATCATCCTACCCCAAGCATACTAACTATTAGAGGAAGCAGCATACCACATACCCATTACCATCCCTTGTACTAGAGCAACTGCCATCCATTCAAAACCATAAATTTTGGGCCAATGTAAAAACGACTTAAAAAAAAAAAAAAAAAGAAGCCATAGTAGGCCCACCATCAATCAGTTAAATAGGACTGCATGATCTTGATTGGGTTTTTTCAGCCCCACCCATTGTGTATCCTGGATGACTGAATATCAATGGTTCAAAAAGATAAAAAGTGGCCCCACCCATTGTGGATCCCAGATGACTGAATATCAATGGTTAGAAATCAGGATCTACCTGTCAAAAAGTGGATAATAATCAAAGGTCAGGATCTGCCAGTAAGAAAAAAACAAGATCCTGTCAAAAAGATAAAAAGTGGATAATAATCAAAGGTCAGGATCTGCCAGTAAGGAAAAAGAACAACAACATGGAACATGGCTTCGCCCGGGTTCGAACCGGAGACCTTCAGTGTGTTAGACTGACGTGATAACCAACTACACCACGAAACCTTTGTTGTTAATCATATTGAAATAATATTATATATTCATTATTCCTACACTTAACAAAAACCATAGACATGATAATTGTATTGGTTTAGAGTCTCGGCTGGCCTTGCTGTGAATCTTACGTGAAATACATCCTAAATACATTATAACCACTTTACTCCTGGCCCACGACTCAAAATTCAACCAAACTATGATTCAAGTGGACTACACCTTTGAAAGTAGTGTACAAAGCAATGTTTACCCTACGAAATGTTTCTTTATTGTGGTCGACCTGAATCACAGATGGACCTGATATCTAAGCCTTGGACCTAAAATTTTAGTGCAGCATCTAATTGTTGGAGTGAATTTCATATAATCATCATGATAGGCCCTATAAAAATTAAGGGTAGGCATTTCTCTCCAAACTCTTCTATGAAGTGTGGCCTATCCCAATCATAGGTTGTCTTATTATTATTATTATTATTTTGCCTAAGCATATTGTGGTATTACACATCTAATAAGAATTTAGGCCTTATACAAGAGCCAAGGTTCTACATAAAAACTTGACAATTTAAGCCTTACACAATAGCTAAGGTCCTACACATAAACTCGACAATTTAGGCTCTACACACGAGTCAATGTCTTACACATAAATTCACTGATTTAAGCCACACAGGCCAATGTCCTACACAAGAACATAGGAATTTAAGCCACACAGATCAAAGTTTTATACAATAACCAATATAAGGTTGTCCCCACATGATAGACTATGGATGTAAGTGGGACCAATCATACCTGAGAGAGAAATAATTACAAGGTTAGAAACCAAACATACTTAAGTTACTTGTGGCATAAGTAACTTACAATTTGGATACCACTCAATAAAGTAAATTTTAAACATGCGTTAATAAGTTAATTTTAAACTTAAGTTAGTTTGGTAAGCACCATCAAGTGACTTATATGATGAAAGTTACTTATCCCCATTAGTTAAAAGGTTTTGCTTTTCAACCTCTCTCTTTCTCTCCATACGAGCACACATGATGGGCGGTCGACATCAAAGGTGGCACCTACACTGTGGATGGTCCACCTTAAAGGTGGGCCCCACATTAAAAATGGCCCACGTCAAGGTGAGCCCACATAATGGATAATCTACATCAAAGGTAGGCCTCTAATGACAAATGGCCCTTATACAAAGCAAGCACTGCATGATGGATGACTCACATAGAATGTGGGACCCACACATTGGACAGTCCATATCAAAGGTCGGCTCCACATGAGGAGCAGTGGATATTGAAGTTGGCGCCACATGATGGATGACCCACATCAAGGTTTGCCCCGTATAATAGACGGTCCATCAAAGGTCAACCCCTAATGATGAATGGCCCACATCCAAGGTGGGCTCCTCATGATAGACCGCATAAATTGAAGGTGGGGCTGCACGATGGATGGTTCACATCAAAGGTGTGCTCCATGTGATGGGCGGTGGACATTGAAGGTGGGCCCCACATGATAGACAATTTATTTTGATGGCAGGCCCCACATGATGGATGACCCACATCAAGACAGGCCCCACAAAATGGACGGTTCACATCAAAGGTGCTAAAGATGAATGGTTCACATCCAAGGTAGGCCTTGCATGACAAACAGTATGGTGGGCTCCAAAGATAGATGACCCATATCAATGTGAGTAGCACATGAGGACAGTTCAAATTGAAGGTCAGCTCCTATGAATGACCTACATCCAAAGTGGGCCCTGCTTGATGGACTGCCCACTTCGAAGTTAGGCCCTACGTCATGGACAATGCACATTAAAGGTAGGCCTGCATGATGGACAGCCCACATCCAAGGCGGACTACGCATGATGGATAGCCGACATCGAAGGTGGGCCTTGTAAGGTGGATGGTTCACATTGAAGGTACGTTGCACATGATGGATGGTTTACATTGAAGACAAGGTTACGGGCTTAGCATAATAAACATTCCACATCAAAGGTTGGACCTACATGATGGACTGTCGATATTAAAGATGGACCCAACAAACTTGAAAGATAACTACTCATTTGATATTGAAAACCAGACATACTTTTCTATCCTTTGAAGAACAAGCATGTATTTTACTAAACATACTTATCTACTAAATAAGTAAAACCCAAGATACGCTGCAAAATAAGCTACTTGAGGTACAAGTAACTTATGTAAAGTAACTTACAATCCAAACACCCTTTTATGATATAGTTTGCTAGTTTTAAAATATAGAGAACTAGATCAAATTTTATGTTTAGAATATAGAGCTCTTAAATAAATTTAATTTTAGAATGTAGAAATTGATACTCTGATTTAACCAATCATATGCATGCAGGATCTATAGCAAAGGCATTCATCTAATTTTCATATTTCAGTTACATCCATTTATGTGTATGTTGCATATACTTCGTTGTATATATGAAGAGAAACACATGATCATATCCCTAGCGTACCACAGACTTATTTCCATCTATGTACTAGAGCAACCGTGATCCATTCAAAAGAAAAAAGAAAAAAAAAAAAAAGGGGGTAAATTCTTAGCCTACTTAAAAAGGATAGTATGCCCAACATCAAGTGGTTAAATAGGCATTGGACCACCTGATTTGTTTGGGTTTTTTCAGTCCCCACCCATTGTGGATCCTGGTTGGCTGAATATCAATAGACACGGATTTGCTACCAAAGTCTTTCTAGTGACTCGACCAATAACCAATAGCGAAAACTAAAAAATTCATGGTTTCTCAGTAAAACCCTATTTGGACCAAGTTGCGAAACTGGAAAAGCAAGGTATTCCTAGTTTTAAACCGAAGCTCTGGCCGAAAACTGCCACACATGGAATAGATCCTATCAACGTCCAAGTAATGCAATGATTGGAATGATACACACCAAGACAAGGTTACTCATTGATGGTGAAAGCCATTACCTCCGTGCACTTCTAGTCTCCGTCCTGCATAAGAACTTCGTCCTAATATGTCACCTGGTCCTTGAATGATGCAGTAAGTGCCTATGAGAAGCAAGGTGAGGCCTACTGTGATGTTTACGAGAAATCTGACCTGTCCCTTCTACAGGCTTGTTTTAGGACAAGCAACAAAAACTGAGGTAGATTGGTAGATCTAAAACTCAAGTAGGCCACAGGAGAGTAAACTGTGGGATTGAAGGACCACATTTGAAACATTTAAATGGCCACAAATGTTTTTGGTGTTTTCAGTTCTATCCCCGCCATCCAATATCAATGGTCAGAAATGATGATCGACACATCAAAAATAAAAACTGGATAATATCAAAGGTCAGGATCAACCTCTCCAAAAGAGGAAATGGTCAAAAATAAAAAGTAGATACTATCAAAGGTCAGGATTTACCTGTCTAAAAGTTTTTTTTATATTTTTTTAAAGGCTAGAAATGGTGACCTGTCAAAGGTAAAAATAAAAAAATGAATAATATCAAAAGTCATGATTAGATGGCTTCGCCCGGGTTCGAACCGGAGACCTTCAGTGTGTTAGACTGACGTGATAACCAACTACACCACGAAACCTCAGCTGTTAAATTTACGTTAAATAATATATTATATATATATTATTCAAGGGAATTTAAATTCAAAACGCCCAGGCGACCCAAGTTTATGTGAAATCCATTCTTCCCACCAAAGCGACCCAAGTTTATGTGAAATCCATTCTTCCCACCAAGTGCATCATCCCATGATAGGTCCATGGCCAAAAAAATAGAGACATCGTCGACTCATCTGGACCACACGATTGGAATTAGAGTACAAAGCAACACTCGCCCTCCAAACTATTTCCTTTATTGTGGCCCACTTGAATCCCATATAGACCTGATATTTGAGCTTTCATACCCAGATTTTGGTGCAGCATCTAATGTTTGGAGTGGATTTCATATAAGCAGCACAGTGGACCCTATAAGAATCAAGGGTACATGTCTCTCTCCCAACTCTTGTAGTGTCGTACACCTGAATCATAGGTTAGCACGTGGTATTACACATCTAGTGATGGAAGTGGATTTCACGTAGACATGACTGTGGCCCCTTAAAAAAATCAAGAGTGGGCATCCTTTCCCAACTCTTTTCTTTAATGTGGCCCACCTGAATCATAGCTGGGCATGATTTTTTTTCCCTGGCCTACGTTGGTATTACACGTCAAATAATTAGAGTAGATTTAACACACACATCACTATTGGCCCCTTAAAAAATCAAGGGTGGGCATAAGGAATAAGGGGTCATTTGGCACCGTAGATTGGAGGAGTTTCAAATCCCCTGGGTTGTTTGGCAGCATAAAGTAACTAGGGGTTTTAATCCAGGGGGTTTCTAATTGCCTCTTTGAGGTGATTTGCAATCCACGGTGAGAGCTTGGATTACACCTAAAATTATTTCAATAGTTGCAGGTGTAACATGTGTGTCACTGTACACTATCATTCTATTGGGCACATGGCCCACTAATGATGATCAGCACCGTCCAAACATTGTCCATATTAATCAATGATTAAAAATAGATGGTTCATCACTCAGACATGATCTTGTGCTTGCAATCCATCTCGAGACTTGGAATTTCATTATTTTCAAGCAAAACATATATTTCAACAGGCTTATCACAACCATAATGTCAAAAATTATATATCTCACTAATTAGGGATATTAAAGTTGATTTAGTAATTAAATTCAAACCCTTGTATACATACCATGCATGGGTATTTTTGAATTAAAGTTGATTCACACTCCAGGGTGCCAAATATGCTGGGAGGATTGCCAATCCAGAGGGTTTCCAATCCCGGGGGTTCCAAATCCACGCTCCCAAACAGGCCCTGATATGATTTGATGGGACAAAGTCAAAAGTGTTTCGTTCCAACCATTGTGATTTAAGAGTGATGCTTCATCTACAGTCTGGCCCACTAGTTGATGGTCTGGATTGATGTATACCTAAGCCATATGTACGATTTGTAAAATGATGAAGGCATCCCCTCCATAGGGTCATTCCATGAATAATTACAGGGTCTTGCTCATCAGAGAATGCCAACCTTGCTAACACATTGGATTTTACATGTGGCAACATCCAAACCATTGATACGGTGGCCCTTGCCATTGACCAACCTCAGTTTATAATTGTCCAATAAGAGAGATTTCACAGCCATCCCTTGAGCAGAGAGGACCATCTCAATGGTTTAGTGATTGTCCACTACAATATTCTAAGACAGCCAATTAATGTATTAAATATGGGACATTCATCATATGAGCTCACCATCTACATGCTCTGGCCCAAAAAAAAAAAAAGATTTGACTGATCAGGCAAGTGGAACACACACCCTTTGTTTTATTTTTATTTTTTTCCTAATCACCCAAATGTTTTATCAAGGTAAGATTAGTCAAATGACTTGATTGATATATTCACAGCGCGTCCCACCTGATGAACTGGATCTTTGATAAGCCAATACATAGGACTTCTAACCATGAGATGATGGAAAGATTTGTACAACCCATGCATGACCTTGGTTATTGTCATTGGGAAAAATGAGTTTGGGATTATTTTCAGATATCATCCAAACAGGCCCTCAGATTTTACTGCTACCTTTTCATTCACATCATATCAAGGAGATACCTGGTAGAACTTACACCAACTAGCAGATTTACTCATATATGTTTGCTATTGAACTTCTGTTTTTCAAATGAACATTCTGAGCAAAACAGCACCATGCCTTGGCCCCACACGGCCCCACCACTCCTCGACGACAAAGAAGGAACCAACAATTATCAACCTCCAAATCAACTGCTAACAGTTACATTTTTTTTTTTTTTTCCATTATTTAATGGTCCTGAATATCTTTTGTTAACTTGAGAGCTTGTTGAAAGTAGGCTAGTATCAACTAGAGATGAGGATTTCCCCTCCACGAACACATTTTCCTTTGCTTCCCTGCAAACTAAAAAGAAGTCATGATCATGAATGTGTTTCTGGGAAATGGATTTCCAGTGAATGAGATTCTGCCTATGGTGTTTGGGTATTGGTAGAACTATTCTTAAGAATCGAGTTGTTGTGTTTGAATACTAAGAGTTGTTAGGAGAAGAGAGGCCTTTTATCCTTTTAACAAATATGTCTATAAGAAGGGAATCCATTTCCCAAGATCTACCCTTTTACAGCTCTCATGGGAATTCATTTCTCACTTTCTTAAGACCCAAACACAAACATCAGCCCCTTGCTGATGGAATCTGTTTCCCGGAGGCTGGATTCCCAGGAGCCAAAACACCCCACAGGATGGAAGTTGCAAATAAATTGCTTAAACACATGATACAACCTCGAAACTAAAAATATATAGGCATGCTTTATAAGGTGAAGCATAGAATGCACGTGTTTAATCCTAACCAAGCTATGCCTAAATCATCATCAGACAACCTGCTAACAAGTAACAGAGGGCAACCCACATCCATAGCTCAACTGGCAGACTGAGAGGAGATATCTCATTTCAACACTTGAGGTCTTGGTATCGATCCCTAGTGGGGGTGGCTAACATGAAGTGTGTGTACTGATATGCATGGGTGTGTGTACTAACAAGCTAACCAAAAGAAAAAAAAGTAACAGAGGGCAACATGGACAAGTACCTGGCAGCTTAGCCTCAACCCACTTCTAGCAATTTCTGGCAGTCGCTGTTCCAATTCCTCTGACAGACGTCGTCCTTGTCATCATCTAAAGCCTTATCCCAACTAACTAGGTCAGATACCCAAATCCTGTTCTGCCACTCCACTTTGTCAAGGACCATATCCTCGGCTAATTGCTCCAAAGGTAGACAACCTATCAAACAGATGATCAACACAATGGGCCTGAGAGGAAGTGGACACAGAGATGGTCATGTGGCTCATGCAATATTCCCTCCCTCTGCTCTTAGTGAGGGGGAAAAAAACAGAAGAAGAAAAAAAAAAAAAAAAAAAGAAGCAGGATTCTGAAGTAATTTTTGATCTTCAGTTGGGAAAAAGAAAAAAAAAAAAAAAGGCTTGATTCTGAAGGAATGTTTGATCTGCTCACCTTCAGTTGGGAAAAAAAAACAGGAAAAAAAAACATGATTCTGAAGGAATGTTTGATTTCCCTCCTATGCCCTTCAGTCGGGGAAAAAAGAGAAAAGAAAAAAAAAAGTATGATTCGAAAAGGGGGAATAGGCTTGATTTTGAAGGAATGTTTGATTTCCCTCCCTCCCTCCCTCCGATGCCCTTCAGTCAGGGAAAAAGAAAAAAAAGCATGATTCGAAAATGAAAAATAAAAAATAAAAAAAATTTGTTTGATTGGCTCATGCAATGTTCCCTCCCTCCGCTCCACCCTTCGGTTGGGAAAAAGTAAAAAAGAAAAAAAAGCATGATTCTGAAGGAATGTTTAATTTCCCTCCCTCCCTCCTATGCCTCCCTCCAGTTGGGGAAAAAAAAACCATGATTTTGAAGGAATGTTTGATTGGCTCATGCAATATTCCCTCCCTCCACCCTTCAGCTGGGGAGAGAATAAAGAAAAAGGTAAAAGTGATTCTGAAGGAATGTTTGATTTCCCTCCCTCCGCCCTTCAGTCAGGGAAAGAAAAAAAGCATGAATCTGAAGGAATGTTTGATTTCCCTCCCTCCCTCCTATGGCCTTTAGTCAGGAAAAAAAAAAAAAGGCATTATGCAAAGTAAAAAAAAAAAAAGCATGATTCAAAAAAGAAAAAGAAAGGCATGATTCTGGATGAATATTTGATTTCCCTCCCTCTCTTTGAAATTGCGGAACAATTGGTGCTTTGAGTAAGATGGAGATGACCAAATAGTGGGTACTTGAAGGAAGCCAGGTGGCAGAATTATGAGGGGGCCATGAATCTGAAGGAATATTTGATTTCCCTCCATCCCTCCTATGCCCTTCAGTCAGGAAAAAGGGAAAAAAAAGAAGAAGCATGATTCGAATTTACCTTTGAAGAAAAGGAATATGATGGTCCGATGTCCTCATTAAAGTCTGTGCAAGAAGCATGCATATTAATTAAGAAATCCTTGAGGGAAATGAGATTTCCGATCTGATGAGATAATCCTAGTTGTAGCCTACTCTTTACTTGAAATCTCAGGTCAAGAGTTTAAAGGAAATCTAAAAATTGTTGTAGCCTACACTTTGAAATCTCAAGCCTGGAGTATAAAGGAAATTCTGCAGATAATTTTTCTAGTATATACATGATGAGAACTTGCAGTTTTGGTGAACTAGAAATTTACATGGATGGCATAATTCTGAACAAAATCTGGTTTCCATAGCTATTCACCTAGACCATGATATTTATAGAGGTTGAAGAAATATGTTCAGCCAATCACTGCTGTGTTGGTGAAAGACACTCTTGATGAGTTTGACTAAGTGTGGATGTTGGAGCTGCTTCCTTTGAACTGCTGGTAAATCTCAATAGCACTTGCAAGGCTCTGTTTGGTCCTTGAAGAGTGTGTGTGTGTGTGTGTGTGTGTGTGTGTGTGTGTGTGTGTGTGTGTGTGTGTGTGTTTCAAAGGAACAATTGCTAACAATAGACATGATTGGTGCCGCATCAGTTGTTCGCCTTGTCTTCCAGTAGAGAGAATTGAAAGAAAGTCGAGAAGATTATATTTTTAGGTCCAACTTAAACATTTCCCTCCCTGTAGTTTTGCCTGCTACCTTTGGTTTTTTGCTTATGTTACTGTATGGCCTGATGGTGGTGAATTGGAGTTGGTTGGCACCCTCGCCCCATTAGAGGGAACACAAATAGAGTATAAAACAAGATAAGAGTATAAGTTGGAAAAAAACATAATATATGCTGGCTTTGGTAACTAACTTGGCATGGTATAAGCATTGGCAAACTAATGATCGTCAATGTTATAGAATTGAGGTCCTGATCTCTTTTAGACTTTTAGAAAGCCCTGTTCAAGATAGGTTGAAGGAATTTTTCTTTTCTTTTCTTTTCTTTTTTTCTGAAGATTTGAAGGAGAATTTTCTTCATTAGTTGTTTTTCAAAGTTTCAGAAATATTGGAATTTTCTTCATTAGTGGACTGTCCTAAAATATTTGAAATTTTAGGAGTGTTGGGGTTTTTGGAATATTTTTTAAAATATTTGAAATTTAGGAGGGTTTACCTATGGCTCACACGCTCCTCTTCTTTCTCTTTTGACAGGTTAGCTTTGCTGGAACCCGAGACCACACCCTCCCTTCCTCTCTTCCTCCCTCTCTAGTCACTTCCTACCTCCCTGAAATTGTAGAAAATATTGGAGGACCACACCCTAAAAATCTAAAATAGTTGTTTTGCTCTGCGTTCCTCCTTCCCACCTTCACTCGATCAGGGAATAGTCAATTTGCTCTTTCAAAGGGGCACAACCTGTGAGACACTTAATTGTTGGTATTGTATCTGTTTAGAATATCCATTAGTCCACCTGCAATATTGGAAAACCAGTAGTGGAAAAATCACACACTTAGAATGTCATTTCTCAACAATTTATAAAGAGTGAAGGTACGCACATTCAGAAGTGACACGAGGTAGGGAGACTTTACCGTTGGGAATGGTGATGGAATGGGATAGATTGCAACAAAGTGACCATTGTCAACTTCCATGCCCGCAGTTGGAAACTATATTTTCTCAGAAGTTGAGTTCATTTCCTCCTTTCATCTCTATCTGTGCACTATAGCGTGTGGCATTTTATTTCAACCAATCATTTTTCATTAACCACCATTCGATCGAGTCCCTTAAGTCTTAACAAATAGCCCTCCATGTAATCCATTCCTCCTTTGAAACCACTTATTACTTGGGATCATATGGGTAGCATATGATGCCAAGGAAAACCATGCAAGGTGGGACAACAGCCAGTATAGTGCTCTCTGCCTAGTGCATATGAATAGCACTTTTGTACATTATCCTCGCATGCATTTGGTTACATAAATTCATCTACAATTTTGCCTATTTGTGTAGCAAAATGGTTCATTTTCTTTTAGTGACCCAAGAGACGCGGACTGAACAGTTGTAGGTGGTATGGTTGGAATGAAAGCATTTTAAGTATGCAAATTGCCGTCAATTTCCTATTTTTGCTTGATTCATGTACCCGACTGCCGTAGAGAAGAATAACAAATTTGTTTTCCTTGAACAACAACCAGCATTTCACATTAATTAATATCATTTTACTAAAATGATCAATCAATAATTGTTTAGAACGTTCAATTTTAAATCTCAAACGATGGCACAACAAAGAAAAGTCTCTAGAATAAATGATATTAAAGAAACCGAACTTGATTAAGTTACTTGCGAATGATATGGATCATTCTATTCTGATCCTCATCTATATTACATGATAGATTACCCACTCCCAGCATCCACCCCAGACCATCCTAGTCCGATAAAATGCTCCCAATCTTTGGAAATTATTAGGACAAGTCAGCTGGCTGAGATCCTACTGCAATGTTTGTCCTTTGCATCTTAAGGAACCACGCGCCCCGCCCCGCCCCCCCCCCCCTAAAATGGTATACCCATCATGTTGTTTGCTGAAGTTCACATAGTTGGAACTTGGAAGAGATAGGTGGGGCTACACCTAGGCCAAACTGAAGTATAACTATGAACAGTCCATTAAAGGACGTCAGTCCAACCCCGCCAAGCCCAGCCAGCCCACGAGCTGAGGCTTATATTGAATCATTCCCACTAACCAAATATTCATCCTGATAGTGTCAAAGAACTGAGCTGGACAGGCCAACCTGTTGAGTCCTTGGACAAGGTTGGAAACAGGCTATCAGTCCTAGAAATTAACCTGGCCCTAATCCATGGGCTTCCAGGCTCACCTAAACTGTCTTAAAGCAAGTTAGGCATCTCCCACCCTCCCTCCCTCATGGTGATCTCTGGTCCCTTACCTGGTAAACAGGTTTGAGGCAGGTAAACCTCAAGACATGTATACGAAACATGTCCTATGAGTTGCACTTCCTCCATGTGCTGAAGCATTCAGAGAAAACTTCACCTACATGCAGGCCAATAGTTTCCTGGAAATTGAGTGATTTGGATGATTGGGGAATGGCGAAAAATATACAAAATTCTCAAGGGAAGGAAAGGAGAAGCCATGGTTTTTACAGGTTTGGTCCAGCTGAAGTTCAACAAGAGCATTGATGCTATGGAGTTGAAACAATTGCACTGAGGTGGGTCTGGACGCACAAGTGATTTCAATTGCGAACATTCAGCTTAATCAAGAGGAAAGAAGAAAATTTATTGATGTTACCTATGCAGAGCATTGTCATTTCATGAATTATTATAGACAAACAGTTCCTCAATAACAATCATTTTCATTACCAAAATAATCCAAGTGTTTCTAGAAACTCCGATGCACAGAATAGCAGCATCTCATACAAAATTACACTGGTTATTCAATTCCTCAGTCCTACCTCAACCTAACAAACCTTCTCATCCTCCCTATTGAGGCCAGCCTTCTTCCACTTCCTTCCACATATGAGCAGTGCTTGGAAACTTCTCCTTTAGCTTCCCAACAATCTCTCGTGCCTCATCCATCTTTGATTCCTTCACAAGCCCATTCACCAGCAACTTCATCGTTGAAAAGCATGGCACCCAATCCTTCTCAATGCACTCCTTACTCAACTGCAATGCGGAATCGAATTGCCCACCCTGACAGAGATAGTAAATCAAAGTAAAATAGCAACTACTATCTGGCTTGCAGCCCTTCTCACACATTTCATGAAAGAGCCGCTTCGCTTCTTCCAAATTGCCTTCCTTGCAAAACCCATATATAAGATGATAATATGTAACTACATTTGGCTTCGGACCCCTCGCTTTGATCCCATCAAACAAAGCCTTCGCCTCAGCTGTTCTCTTTGCTTTACAAAGATTCTGTATCCTCACGTTATGTGTACTGATACCAGGAAAACAGTCATTCTTCTTCATCATTTCCAAGACCTTCCCAACATCACCATATTTTTCTTCCGCATATAAACCCGAAAGCAATGTATTATATGTGGTTGCATTCGGTTTACATCTTTTCCGATCCATTTCGTCTAAGATGGCGTAGACTGAATTAGACTTACCGGACTCACAGAAAGATTTTACAACGGTGTTATAGGTGTTGATGTCGGGGGTGACATTGTAAACCTTGGGGAATTCACGGAAGATTCGAATGAGCTCGTCGTAGTCCTTGTTGAGCTGGCAGGCGAAGAGGAGGGCATTGAGGGATCCGGCATTCCGGTAGCGCACACCAAGTTCTTCAAGGCGTTGGAAGGTGTGAATAGCCTCGTCAAGCATGCCGGCCTGGCCGTAGAGGACGATGGCATGGGAGAGGGAGCGTTCGGATTGGAGGTCAGGGCGAGATGTGAATTCGTCAAGGAAGGATCGGAGGGCCGTGGCGGAGGCAGAGGATTGGGTTTTGGAGAGCTTGGAGACAGTGATGGAGAGGGCGATGCGGTCGAGGTGGGACGCAGGGGTGAGGGAGGCAGCCCGGGCGATGTCGACGATGCGGTTGGGATCGGATTCGGATTTGAGGAGAGCGAGGGCAGTGCGGGATTTTTGCTTGCCGGTGAGAGTGGAATTAGGATTGTCGGGAGTTAGGATGGATGCTGCAGAGAAGTGCCGATGGGAGAGGTGGAGGGAGCGGAGGCGGGAGCGGATGATGGAAGCCATGGATACTCAGATGAAGAAAGCTAGGGTTTTAGAGAGGAAAATGAGAGAAGGAGAGACAGAGAGATATTAGGGTTTTAGCTTCTGGATGCAGAAATGGCGGAATTATCAGATGCAGAAAGCCATGGATTTTCAGAGGGAGATCGTTACGGTTTCGAAAAGAGGAGAGAGAGAGAGAGAGAGAGAGAGAGAGAGAGAGAGAGTCTCTGCAACTAAGGAGCAGACATGGAGGATGAGGCTAGGGTTTGGAAACTGGCTTTTCCGAAGTTTGGAAAATGCCAGAGGCGACTGGGACGAGTGGGATCATCCTCCATGTGCCAGCATGGCGCACATGAGAGAGATCGCAACGGTTCATGAGGCGGGCCCCGGCGGTTTTATGCGCCTTGTTCTGTAATTCAGGCCGTTCGATTCATTGGGTCTAGAGCACTCCCAATGGTTCGGAAACGGATTGCCACCAGCCAATGGCTGATGGTCGGTGCTATGTGGGCTCCACCATTATGTATGTGTTTCATCGATGCCGTCCATCTATTTTTCCAGATCATTTACTGTATGAGGAAAAAAATGAGGTATATCCCAATCTCAATAGACCACGTTACAAGAAACAGTGTTGTATGAGATTAGACCATTAAATTAAAAACCTTCCGGGGCTTGATATTTGATTTTTCCCTTCATCCGGGCCGTATGACCTTATCAACGTATTGTATCATGTCAAATAAACAGTACAATATACCTAAGGAGGATTTTAATAGTGGATATCCCATCACTATTGTTTTCTTGTGATCTGGTCGACCTGAAATTTATATCCTTATCATTTTTTATATCAAGCCCTAAATTGATCGGTAAATATGTATAAACTTAATGGATGAAACACATACATCATGATGGGGCCCACAGAGCATTGACCACTAGCCACCGGGTTTGTAGAGGGCGCGGATTGGATACTGAACCGGTCATAGCCAAATCGCTACTGAAGTGACATCACCAAGCTCTGTGGACTCCACCATGATGCGTGTGTTGTACCGTTCAACCATTTTTAGAGATGATTTTATGGCATTACAATGAGAATGAGATGGATCTAAAGTTCAAGTGGACCCCACCATAGAAAATAGTGGGGACAATGACGTCCACTGTTCAAAACTTCTTAGGGGCCATGGGAGTTTTCAATCCAGTTGATATCTTTGTTTTCACTTCATTTATCTCTATATTAACTTACGAATAGGTTGGATCTCAAAAATACATCACGGTGGGCCCTATAAATGTTTCAATAGTGAGTATGATTGCTCCCACAGTTTTCTATGGTTGGTCCACTTGAAATTTAGATCTATTTCATTCTCTTTGTAATGGCATAAAACCATCTCAAAAAATGATTGGTGGGGTCCATAGAGCTTGGTGACGTCACTTTAGTAGCGATTTGGCTACTAATCTCGTCAGTATCCAATCCGTGCCCGCTTGTGGCAGGGGAAGTAGCAAACCCGTTTCCCAATGGTTACGGTGGATAGCTGGTAATTCTCGGGAGCCGATTGGCTACTCCCCCTGACACGTGCTCTATGAGCCCCACAATTATGTATGTATTTCATCCATTCTTGTCCATACATTTTTACAAATCATTATATGGCTTATGCCAAGAATGAGAGGTATATAAATCTCAGGTGGGCCATACCACATGAAAACAATAGTGATTGAATATCCATCATTAAAATCCTCCTAAGGCCCACTGTACTGTTTATTTGACATCCAATAGGTTGATTAGGTCATATAGGCCCAGATGAAGGGAAGAAACAATAATCAGCTTCATCCAAAACTTTTATGGCCCCAAAATGTTTTTTAATGGTCAACGCTCATTCAACACTATTTCCTATAATGTGGTCCATTTAAGATTGGGATATACCTCATTTTTGGTCTCACAACGTAAAATGATCTGTTAAAATAGATGGACGGAATGGATGAAACACGTACATCATGGTGGGGCCCACGCAGCACCAACATCGGCCATTGGCTGGTTTCAGGGGGAGTAGCCAATCTGTTTCCGTAATTCTCAGTCCTGATCTTTTACGTATGGCCCACGTAATTGATGGACGCGGATGATTCAGCAACTAGAGTATATACAAAGGATGGCCCACTTGATGAACCGCCTCATCTTGAAGCCAGCAATGTCATCAACGAGAGTGGATTAGGTGAGACCCTGGCCTCACCGGTGACGGTGTGGCCCCACCTTGATGCATGTATCACGGCCTATTTGGGAGCGTGGATTTGAAACCCCTTATTTGAAATCCTCTATTGTTTTTGGTGCGTTGGATTGAGAATAACTTTAATCCAAAATTAGCTATGGATGGAATACTTAAATGGGTTTGAATTTAATTACTAAATCAACTTTAATATATCTAATTAGTGACATATGTTATGTTTGACACAATGGCTTTGCTCGGAAATGATGAATTTCCAAGTCCTGGATAGGCCACAAGCGTAGGACCATGTCCGAGTGACTAATCAATGATTTTAACTGTTGATTTACATGGACAATATTTGAACGGTGTTATCATCATATTAAATTAATTATATTTTTGCAACTAATAATCTAATTATTTTTGTATATCATTAGTGGGCCATTTGCCCAAAAGGATAACAGTACGGTGACACACATGTTACACATACAACTATTGAAAATATTTTAAGGGTAATCCAAGCTCTCACGTTAGATTTCAAACCCCTATTTGAAAGGATTTAAAATCTCCATTTATTTTATGCTGCCAAACAACTAAGGCCCTGTTTGGGCAACAGGATTAGAAGGGATTAGGTGGGATTGGATTCATCTGTTCCGTGCCAATTCCCCTCCATGTTTGGCAAAGCTTGGAATTAGATCGGATGGGATTACATTGGGTCTCGTGCCAATTTCACTTAATGCTAGCAAGTTGTGTAGGTCCCACCCTGATGTGTGGGCTATATCCACACCGTCCACCCATTTTTTGAGATTATTTTAGAACATGGGCCAAAAATCAGGTAATTCTAAAGCTCAAGTGGACCCACCACTGAAAGCAATGGGGATTGAATACTTACCGTTGAAAACTTCTTTGGGGCCACATAAGTTTTGGATCTACTTCATTTTTCGGCCCGTACCATAAAATGAGGTTACAAAACAAATGAACGGTTTAGATATAATACATGTGTTATTCTGGTAATTTCAAATGATGGTGGGTATATCCATTCAATGTACCACCGTATTACTAACAAAGCAGAGCATTAATCTAATCCCATGGAATCGGATGGATTGTCTCGATATCCATCCCTGTATTGCCCAGTCCGTTTGGCACGCCCGGCCAATCCAGGATTCAACACGCCAAATTTCAATGGATTAGGTAATAATGATATTTTTTTAATACAATCCCACCTAATCCCTTCTAATCCAGTTGCCCAAACAGGGCCTAAGGGATTTGAAATCCCCTCGGATCCCCCAAATCCAAGGTGCCAAACGACCACTTCAAGACATCATTTCAACGTATTTGATGATAAATAACACTGCATGGACATTAACCGTCCAACATATGTCCTACAATCTGATTGTGAGGTAGTTAAATAAATGCAATTCTTTTGCACCATGATACATCCAAAATGGTACATGCACTTTGAAGGGTTTCATTTGAATAAATTATATCTCCCACATGCAATTCTAACTAGACACGGATTGCCTGTACACAGCTACAAGTTTCTTTGGGCCTCGTAGAGATGCCCATGATGAATCCACTCCGTCTAATTTTGTAAGATTAGAATAAGAGTAAAAAAATCAAGCACGTCCAAAATTTATGTGGGCCATACCTCACAAAACAACTAGGATTGAACACCCACCATTGGAATTTTTGTGGGGCATAGAAGTTTATAATCCGGATGATATTTGTGCCCATAATTTATCACAGTGGTAATAACCCTATGAACGGTTTGGATGGCATATGAACATCATAGTTTGGATGGAATATAAACATCACAGTCAGATCTCGAAGGTTTCAACGGTGGACATATCCGTTCCCACTGTTTCTTTCGGTGTTACCTACATGAGCTTTTGAATGTAACTGATTTTTAGATTCAAGTCTTAAATCGGTCCTGCAAAACTGATGGACGGAGTGGATTTTTCACAGGCATCTCTGTGGGCCCCACACAGCTTCCGACTAGATGAACTTCAATCTTCATGTGCCCGTTGGCAAAGGCAATCCTCGTCCATTCCCCCAGGTGCTGCGCATTATTCGGCGCACTGCCTGAGTATCAAAATTCCATTCCAAGGATGAAATCAGGAAGACGGTTTATGCATTGTATATCCACCCCGTCTGTACATTTCTCAGGTTATTCTATGGCATGTCCTAAAAATGAAGTAAATAGAAGGGAAGGCTCAAATATCAGATTGATCAAGAACTTTGGTAGCCCGCAAAAGGTTTTTAATGGTTGATGACCACTGATTCCTGTGGTGGTCCACCTGAGATGTGTATCTGCTTCGCTGTTAACACCATGCCTTAAAATAAGTTGTCAAAATGGATGGGCCGTGTGGATATACAATGGATGCATCCAGGTGGGCCCCATGGTCAGGGTCCCACTATATAGCTGGTTCTGGGGTCGCAGCTAATACGCGTTCTGGCTCGACCTCTGTCGTGCTCTCGGCTGCAGATCCCCATTAGCTGGGAAAGCCTTTCGAAGGTTCCCGTGATGATAGGTAGGGCCAAGTTTGTGAAAATCTATTGTTTATCTGTTTTTCCACGTCATGTTAGGAGATGGCCTAAATATAATTCAAATACAAAACTCAAGTGAGCCACACAATCAAGAATTGAACGCACCTAGATCCATAGCTCAAGTGGTAGACTGGGTGAAAGATACCCCATTTCAACACTAAGATCTTGGTATCAATTCCCTAGAGGGGGTGGATGTCATTGGACAAACATAATTTCCTGGTGTGTCATCGTGCGGCATTGGATGGTTAGTTTATTAACCATTGAATGGATATACCAATCAATATTTGAAACCATAGAAAATAACATGTGTTATATCTGTACTGTTCAGCCGTTTTGTAATCTCATTTTGAGATATGGGCCCAAAAATGAGGTAGAACCAAAGCTCACGTGTGTACTGCAACATGGACAGATCAGGAACAATGACTCTAGCGTTGAAATCTTCCTAGGGTCCCCAGTGATGTTTATTAGCTATCCAATTCATTCATGAGGTCCAATAGATTTGATTGAAGGAAAAACGTAAATATCAGTTTGAATTAAAACTTCAGTAGCCCCCATGAGTTTTCAATAGTAAGCATCCCATCTCCATTGCTTTCTATGAGGAGGTCTACTTGAGCTTTTTATATGCCTCAAAAAATGTGTGGATATAGCCCATACATCGACATACAAAACTTGTATACATCAACAAACATTTTCAAAAGAATTCAAATGCCAAATGCAGGAAGCAATATTACAGAAATCATACTCCAAGAGGAACTAAATGCACTTCCATCTCATCTAATATTATTACTATTTTCGGAGGTCCATGTTCTAACATAATCTGAAAAAATAAATGGACGGTTGGATTTACCACAAACATCAAATGGGCCCCACCTAGCTTCCCGGACGCGAAAGCAGGGAATCCGCTTCCCTCTCAGTTCCAAGAACTCCGCTGGGGGAGCACGATTCGGACAGTTTGAATAACGGTACATGCGGCCGGTAAAGTACATTAACGGTCCAAAAGCGTCACCGTACATGTAATATATATTTATCGCAATCTAAACCTTCTAAGCCGCTGACTCCGCCGCAGATTGCATATACATCAGATTGCTTAGTGATCCAACCACCTATCAAGTTTATTTTTATTTCTTGCATTTGAACGTTACATCAGCTTCCATTTTGATCCATGATTTTTGGTTTGTGGTCCATCCACACTGCGCCCAACCATTTGAACGGTTTGGATTTGTGGTACTTGCATACCACTTGTGCAGTGAATGGTCATGCCTTGCCAGACGTGGTTCTACTGCATCATTTCATTTTAGATGGGATACTTAAGTCAATATCAATGATTTTAAAATATTTAAAATAATCCGTTTATCTTTAGAAAAAAAAAAAAAAACAGTGACAAAATCACTTATTTGACTTTGACTTTGACTAAGTAGTGGATGAAAAAGTAAGTTAGAATTAAAATGTTTATTTTAGCCTTAATGTCATTTGTTTTCACTAATATATTAATTAGGAGTGTGACTTCATTTATTGGTTTTGTATCTTATTTTAAAATAGATATGCCTAATATGATTTACTTAAGCATTGGATCTATCTCATTTTATACGTCATGCTCTAAAATGATATAGAAAAATATATATACAATGTGGATATTTCACAAACACTATAATAGGCCGCACCTAGCTTACTAGTAAGGATGTGTAGTGGACTAAGGTTGACAAGTGGGGCCCACCTTGATGCTTATATTGTATATTCACATCATCCAACCTTTTGATAAAAGACTAAAGTAAAGAAAAACAAATATAAGTTTAATACAAAATTTTATAGCTTATAAGAAATTTTTAATGGTCAAATATCCTTGTTTTCTGTGTTTTTGTCTATTGAGAACCCATGCTTCAAAAATGATTTTGAAATGTAGATGGACAATGTGGATATACAATGCATATATCAAGGTGGGCCCCACGATCACGGCAACACCATGTATAGTAAGACTGGGGTCACACCTAATCCACTCTCTCCGATGCAGATGCGTATTCAGTGCGAAAGCCTTTAGCAAGAAGTAGTTGTAATAGAAGTTATGTGGGGTCCACCATGATGTTTGTGAGATGCCTACCCAATTCATCCATTTTGAGAGTTCATTTTAAAATATGGGACAAAAAATGAGGTGGATACGAAACTCAAATGGGGATAGAACAACCGTCAATGAAACATTGTATGGCCACGAATGTTTCATTTAAGGTTAACTTTTTTGTGTTTTCGGTTCATCCCATTGTGAATGATCTTATAAATAGTTTGGAAGACGATATGAAGGTTTCAATGGTGGGTATTTTCCTCAATTATTCCTATTGTATGGCCTACTTTAATTTTGAATCCGCCTTATTTTTATTCTCATGACCTAAAATGATATTGAAAAATGGATGGATGGAGTGGATTTCTTAAAAATACCACAATGGGCCATACTTAGCTTCCCATCATGAATGGGAAGTTCTTGCAAAAGAACTCACAAACTTTTTTGTGAGCATGACCCAAAAAACATAAGCAGATTCAAATCTTATAAAACCATAAGCATATTCAAACCTCAAATGGGCCACACCTTACGAAAACAGTGGTGAATAAACATCCACAGTTAAAAACTCCATAGGGCCTCCCTTAAGGCCATGTTTGGCCAGCTGCATTAGAAAGTATTACGAGGGATTGAATTCAAAAAAACATAATTATTACCCATGGCAGGGGTTGTCCCCTGCTACCATGGGATAAGCTAAATTCCATGCTTGGTTTGTAATGCGGTGGTACATTGAATGGATATACTCACCATCATTTGAAACTATTTAGAATAACAGACATGTGTTACATCTAAATCGTTCATTTGTTTTGTAACCTCATTTTATGGAATAGGCCTAAAAATTAGGCAAATCTAAAACTTATGTGGCCCCAAAAAAGTTTTCAACGATAAGTATTAAATCCCCATTGCTTTCTATGGTGGGGTCTATTAGAGCTTTAGATCTACCTGATTTTTTGGCCCATGCTCTAAAATGATCTCAAAAAATGGGTGGACGGTGTGGATATAGCCCACACATCATGGTGGGACCTACACAACTTGCTAACATTGAATGAAATCGGCACGAGGACCAATGCGATTCCAGCTAATCTACTTCCAAGCTTTTCCAAACATGGAGTGGAATTGGCACATGACCAGATGCAATTCCATCCCCCCTATTACTCCCTAATGCAGCTGGCCAAACAGGGCCTAATATTTACTTGCTTGCAATACAACCTGTAAATAAGGTGACACCGATCTAGATGAAGGGAAAAAACAAATATTATATTGTTCTAAAAATTTTGTAGTCCACGGGAAGTTTTTAACAGTTAAATAGCATTGTTTCCTATGTTTTGGTGTCTCTAAGATTCGAATCTGCTTAATTTTTAGGCTTATGTCACAAAATGATTATGAAATACGGATGGATGGTATGGACATACAATTGGTACATTAAGGTGGGCCCTATATTCAAGGCGGCAACACATTGGGTAAGAGAGGCGCCACACATAATCCATTCCACTCTTTCTCCAGACTTTCCTTAGACTAGAGTTGTATGGGGCGACATTTGACCCCACCACACGTGGAGCCCACCACGATCCAATCATTTTAGTATATCATGTTAAGACACGAGACAAAAAAATCAGGCAAATCCAAAATTTAAGTAAGTCACATAACTGAAAATAGTGAAATTGGGCTGCCTACCATTCAAGCCTTTCTGATCTCCACCGTGATGTTTATATATAATCCACATTATTCATAAAGTAGCTCAATTGTTCATAAAATCATTACCACTGGGATGAAACAAAAGAACAAAAATATCAGCCTGATCCAAAGCATCTGCAGCCCCACAGTGGGTATACAATGTCTATCCTTTTCTGCCATGTGACCTACTCAAGCTTTGGATATGCCTCATTTTTGGGCTCATGCCATTAAATAATTTGGCAAAACATGTGAACATAATGATTTTTTAACAAACACAATAATAAGCCCCATGATTATCCATGATGTCCATCCATTTTTATAGATCATTTAAAGGCACGAGCCCATGTAGATAGAAATCTAAAGTGGACCACACCAAAGGAAACAATGGGAATCGAACTTCTTTAGGTCCAAGTTTTGGATCAAGCTGATACTTATATTCTCTCCTTGTGAAAGTTTGTGACTTCATGAATAACTGGGATGGAAAATAAACATCTAGTGGGCCCCCAAAGAAGGTTTCAACGACATCATCATCATCCTCACTGCTTCCATGCCCTAAAATGAGCTGAAATAAATGAATAAACGGCATGGATAAAGCAAGTAGATCATGTGGAGGCCACAAGCTTTCACTATCGAATCCGAGTCCGGTTGTCTGACTTTGCCGTTTCATCACGCTTGGACTCGGATTCGGTGGTGAACACATGACTTGGTTCGACAGCGACCTTCCAAGAGGTACGGTCCATCATTTATGTGTTATATTCATATTGTTTGTCCATTTTTTCCAGCTAAACTTAGGACATTGGCCCATAAATGAGGCAGATCCAAATATCTAGTGGACCACAGGAAAAAAATGGGTGACTTGCCATTTCATCAAGCTTGGACTCAGATTCCATAGTAACCTTTCGGTGCTGTGGGACCCACCATAATGTATATCTATGCTGTTGATCCATTTTTTAAGCTCATTTTAACGGGAAAAAAAATGAGTCAGATAAAGCCTCAAGTAAACCATAAGATAAGAAACAATGGGGATTTAACACCTACCATTAAAAACTTCTCATGGCCTACCATGGTGTTTATTTACCATCCAACCTGTTGATCAGGTCACAGGGTGGAGGGGGAAAAGCAAACATCAGGTTATCTGAAAACTTTTGTGGCCTCAAGAAGTTTTTAATGGTGGGTGTTCAATCATGATAGTTTCTCATGGCATGGTCCACTTAAGATTTGGATTTGCTTCATTTTGTGGCCCACTTGAGATTTGGATCTTCCTCATTTTTGGATTAATCCATTAAAATGAGCTGGAAAAGTGGATGGACGGATTGGATAAAACACATGCATATATCATGGTGGGTCATTACCGTCTCCGGGTTAGGTGGTAGGTCATCCAAAAAAGGGCACCTTAACCTCACGGTGTGGTCCACCTTGTTGATTTTTCGTATATCCACGCCATTCACTTGTTTTTTTAATCCCATTTTAATAAGTTATCCCAAAAATTAGGAAGATCCAAATCTCAGGTGTACCACACCATAGGAAACAATGGTGATTGAATGCCTACCATTAAAATATTCCTAGGGCCCACCGTAATGATTATTTACCATCCAACCTGTTGGTAAGATCAAAAAGGCCAGGATGGATAAAAGATGAAAAGATCGGATTGATCCAAAACTTTTGTGGCCTACAAAAGTTTTTAATGGTGATTATCCACTCTTTCCAGTGGTGTGGTGCACATGAAATTTGGATTTTCTTAATTTTTCGAATAATATCTGTAGACACCCCACCCAGGCTAATCTTGATTTTGTTAAGACAATCTGAGAACCATGATCATATCCTAAACCTAACCCTAATCCTAACCTGAGCCATCATGAGTCATCATTCAATCCAAACCATGTCCGAAACTGATCCATTTCTCGGGTCATTTTCAAGTAACAATCGAGCCAATTTTGAGTCATTTTAAGCCGAATATCCAAAACGGACTTTGTTTCACTCTAAAGACCCAAAAAAGGACCCACCGACAAAATTTCGAGGAAAACTGTACCGAAGTGGTAGTTTGACTACCACGGCCAGAGTCAAACTACCGCTTCCTCTCAAAAAGCATGCGGCCGAGCCACCACACGAGAATCGGACTCACCAGACCGGCGGCAGTCGGCCTACCGCCATGCGGTAATCGGATTACCGCACGGCGGTGATCGGAGTACCGCCGCGGTCTTTGTCGAGCAGGACACTGTCCTTAGCCCAAAGTCAACTCTTCCCGAATTTACCCTCCCATTTCTATTATTTACTTTACCAGTCCCTTCACCAATGAGAGCATGCCATGTGGCATCTCTCTCTCTCTCCACCAATCACCATGTGCCACATCACCTTTACCCTCCTCTTGTCCTCTATTTACCAAAAACCTTTGGAAAGGGCTATAAATAGCCCTCTCCCCTTTCATTTTCACCCATATGGAGGGAGCCACCAAGAGAGGGAGAGAGTGAGAGAGAAAGAGTGAGAGGAAAAGAAAAGAAAAGAGAGAGAGAGAGAGAGAGGAGGAAGAGAGTGAAGGAAGGGAAGGAGCTCCCAAGCCTTCAAGCCCACATTTTCCACCACCTCCTAGCCTTCATCTCAATCCTTCCAACCCCAAGCCTAGTCCAAAATGATCATGGTTCAATCTACATCTTAGCCTTTTCAAGAATCAAGTCAAAGATCCATTTGCATACAAGCATTCATCATGACATCTACTCCCTTCTCAACCCCTCGCTTCTCTAGATTTCTAGCGGACGTATGCTCAGTGACTTGCCGTACATCGATCCTCACACATCGAAATTCCTAGTGATCTAGTCCACTTTTCTTGTGTTTTTGCATAAGCATCATCACATCCACCCTCTAGACATATTGTCTGGACGTATGCTCGTGTGGCTGCCGAAATCTCGGATCTTCTACATCGTAAATCCACATGTGACTAGTCCCATCATGACCGAAGCATCATCATCATCCCTTGAGATTATTTTACCACACTAAGTCGAGACCGTACATTTGTACGGGCAGAGAGGGTGCCTAACACCTTCCTCTTTGTAATCGAGGTCCCTTACCCTAATCCCTGATCATAGACCAGAGTCAATCTAAGGTCTGAGGATCTTCTGATTTCTCCAACCTTACGTATTCCGCGGTTCTAGCCGACCGCGGATTCTCGAGATTATTCGGCTAGTGGCGACTCCAACAATCACAAATCACCTTAATCACCCCGTGACCACCACAACTACCGTGACATTTTTCACAACAAAGTGGACGCCCGATTTTTCGTTGTGTCTACAGAATGGCGACTCCACTGGGGACGAGTCTAGAACGTACTAGCTGAGACCCGACTCGACAACGTGTGGTATACTAATCTCAAGGGATATTCATCAGCGCATTCATAAACCAAAAAAAAAAATCTCTTTGGCTTACACTTGCTTAGGTAAAGATCCGAACCATGATCACTCGATCCCGTGCAGCCATGACTTCTCAAGCAACCCATGAAGAAGAGCCGGCACCCCAACCAGCTCCTGAAATATCCGCACCTGCACCCGCACCCGCACCCACACCCATATCTACACCCATACCCTCACCAATAGCTCCCACAGAGTTGCTAGCTAATGTCACCACACAAGAGCTACTACTTCGAACAATGCAAGAGCTACTACTTCGCCTAGTGCCGAGTGCCACACTGAATACACAGATAACCCAGCCTAGTGTGCAAAACAGCTCACTCCCTCAAACTCCTTTTGCCTTCTCTCTCATTCCTCCAAAGAAATCCTGTGCTCCCTCCCCCGTAAGAATCAAAGACAAGATCAACAATGAAGAAGCAATCGGGAGCAACCCTCCCCACATCTCTACTCAACACAACACAACAACCCTGGTCCACAAGACATGCAAATCACAGACAAGAACTGGCGGATGCCCATGAAGGGGGCCAGTTTCGAGTCCAGCCCACTCCCCCTAACGGGAGTAACATCCCTAATGGCAGATACCTCGGAGGAGCCATTTCCGAACATCCCACCCTCCTCCGAAAGGGAGTGGTGTTCAATTCCAGCTACCTCCCGCCACCGGAAGTCCACCTTCTTTCCATCAAACCCCCATTTTGGATCCATATGAAGAAGAAGCGGCACAAGCCCTACAGCAAGGGGAAAGATACCCGCAACAAAGTAAGTCAGAGATCGAGGAGTTACGAGAGCAACTACAAATGATGCAAAGCCAGCTTCAAAGACAACAAGGAGTGGATCACCCATCCACTAAGTTCGTGGACCTCTCGTCCCTTCCCAGACGCCTGTGTACCTCCAAATTTTGAGGTACCAAAGTTCAAAAGGTATGACGGTAGCAGGGTGCCCCACAAAGACATCTAAAAGCCTTTGTGGGGAGCTCAATGCGATAGCAGGGAATGATGGGGCTTTAATAAGACTTTTCCAAATCCCTAAAGGGTGACGCTCCGGATTGGTACACCTCACTAGATAGCCACCAAATCGAACTTGGGAAAACTTTCCCAAGCATTCATCGATGTGTTCTCATACAACCCGAACATGGCTCCAAGGAGAGCCGACTTGGCCGCCCGAGACAAAAAGCGATGAATCTTTATCAAAGATACGTAGGGACGATGGCGAGCTATGGCGGCCGAATGAGAAACCCCATCGATGACGAAGAGCAGATATCCATGATTGTGCATTCAAAGACATCCCAAAGATTTCGGATATCCGATCTCGATCCGTCACGTAAACTTCTCCCAACTCATCCGAGCCGAGAACAAGTAGAAGCCGGGATCGAGTTGGAACTATTTCCCCATGGCCACATCGACCCCCTCAATTAAAAGAAACAAAGTCGAGGGAAAACTGTTGGGCACGGAATGGAAACACCACAGCTCCCATGCAACGTGCTACAAGGGTTAACAACATCATCGCTAACACTCAAGGCAACCAAGATGCTCCACCACTAGAGCCACGGCGGAGACAGCGATGCCACCACAACAGAATAGGCAAGACTAACCCCAAAGAAACCCAACAAGGATATCGTACGCTCATCTCAACAACAGATCATTACAACGTACTTAGGGGAATACGCAAGGACCATACAAGCAAGGAATGTTAGGGAGGAAGTTCACTCCGTTGGCACAATCATACGCCCAAGTGCTAACAATGCTCATGCAAAAGCAATCGTTAACACCCCTCCACCTCGACTTCCACCAAATCCTTGCCTCCCGGTTACAATGAAAATCGATCGTGCATATCATCAAGCTCCCGCCATCTAACGGATCGTCGCTTCGCTTTGAAACATGCGGTCCAAGATTTGATCGAAAGCCGAAGATCATGATCACCCCACAGCTAGTAATACGCTTCAAGCCAACATTCTCCAAAATCCCCTCCCTCGCATCGTGCAGACCCAAAGACATCTAGCACCTCTACCGTCAATCACATTGAAGGAGGTCAACCCACACATGCTCATCCACATCATTCCATCCAAGCAATCATGCCCGACACAAACCTAATCGGACATGGGGACACCAGCTAGCACCATCGCCTCGACCACTGGTATTCCTTGAAACAAGCACCACCTATTCAACCTCTCATATTTCTTGAAGCAAATACAAGACTTCGCCTCTCGAGACTTTGGAAACAACACCCAACAGTCATACCCTCGTAACCTCGCCTCCAAGGGGCACATTCAACCCCATCCTCAAGATATCCAAAAAGGTTGAATTTCGAACCTGTCATTCTCCCGATAGGTCTCCCGACCTAACCCCGCTTAACCTTGCAAGGGGCACCCTCGCTCATACCCCGCAATTCCCGATGCCTCACCAACTAGCACATACCCAAAGAATCCCTCCCACACATCAAAGGAAAGAGGAAAGATCCATGGCCACAACTAATCGAACTTGGTGGCACCTCAAGAGATACCACCGAGTCTACCACAACCGCTCCAAGAATAACCCTCACCTTCAAGAACCATTGGCATACTTGGAAGGAAGAGCGGTTCCTTCCTATAACCCGAAAGGGCCCCATGGCATTATCCAGAATGTGATGAGGTGGGTAACAATGGGAGATACCTCAGGAGAGATAATCAGAACCCAAAAGAAACTCGGGGAATTTTATCAGGAACTACCAGCAAAACTGACACTGCCTATGATATAGCAGCCCAACTCAAAACCATTCCTGCACAAATATCCATCTGGGAACTCCTATGTACGTCAAGGTCGCATCGAGAGATCTTTGCGAAGACCTTGAATGATGCTCATATCTCTCCTGATGTACCTCCTGAAATGGTGGCAAGCATGATTGGCCAACTTCTCGCACCACAAGCCATCACCTTCTCCGATGATGAGCTACCACCTGAGGGTCGCGAACACAGACGATCACTAAACATAGTGGCCCACCACAAGAATTTCAAGATCCCACTAGTGCTCATTGATAATGGATCAAGTCTCAACGTTTGCCCTTCAAGGACCGTTGAACGGTTAGGGATAGAACCATCCTCCTTCGACCCAAAGACCATGAGTGTCGAGCCTTCGATAATTCCCGAAGGCAAGTAGAGGCGGAAATTGATCTAGAATTACAAATTGGACCGCATGACCCTTGTCACATTCCAGTCATCGATATTCCCGCCTCATTTAACCTTCTCTTGGGGCGGCCATGGCTCCATGTCGTTGGAGCCATCCCATCTACCCTCCACCAAAGGGTTAAATTCCTTCGGAAATCGGATCATTTCAATACCGGGCCGAGCGTAAACCATCCTCCCTAAGTGATTCGTCAAGATTCCGAAACCGACATTCCAAAGTGATTGACATTCAGCATATAGAAGGCGATATTCCATATCACAGCTTTGAATTCGAAAAAGTGAACGCTATCGCTAACCCTCGTCCTCTAGCTGCTGAATACGTCATTCCCCCTGCTGAGCGATTGATCCTAAATTACCGTACCGAGTTCCATGAAAAAGGTATGGTAGTAAGACCAGCACCTGCCAATGTACAGAGACAGGGACTGGGATATCAACCGACACCGGAAGATCAGGCTAAAAGGCTAAAAAGGGGTCAACTGTTTAAATGCACACCCATCGAGTTTGTTAAAGCTGGGACAGTTCATGAAGGTAAAATGGTATCTCTTGAGGACCAATTTCAAGCACTTAGACTCACAAAACAGACTAGACAAGAGTCTATCCGCCACCAATAAGGTGGGATCGGATCCTTAGGATGCCGTAGGAGCACACGAGGCCGGGGCGTAACCCCAGATCCATCGCATGAAACTAGGGGCATGGAAACGAGTCCATCAAAGAAATGACTCAAAACCGAGAATGTCCTTTGCAGCAATGTAGACCAAAACAGGGGGACACCCATTCGTGGGGAATACGGGGCGTAAGCACCCATCCACCGGGTTGACAAAGGTAAGTGGCTTGCTCTGGATTGGACGAATGTTCAAATCCCGTCCCAGAATCCGAAGAACAAGAGGAACTTCAACTCCCGGGCACGTAGAGGTCGAAACAGATTCTCGACTCGAGCCCAAATTTCAAATAGATATCATGGTCATCAAGACGGATGACCCACAGAACAAACAAGGCAGATCAAAAGATCGACAGGGAAAAGAGCCAGATGGTCACCATCCCCCAAACAATTGAATCAGCTAGCAAACCACTCGCTAGCATCAGCTTCAAAAAAAAAAACGCCAATGTAGATAACAATTGGTATCCCGAATTAGGACAAGACCAATCATGGTTTGCAACACCGTCCTGTTCAGGATATCTTGGCAACACAAAAAAATCAAAAAATCTTGGCAACACAAAAAAATCAAAAAATCTTTCAAACACAAAAACATCAAAAAATCTTTCAAATACAAAAACATCACATATTTCTCAAAATCACAAAACATCAAAAAACTTCCAAAATACAAAAACAATAGAAAATTGTCCAAAAATCACTATGCCAAACACTTCTCATGACAAGCACGAGTTTGAAGTCGACTCATATGATTTCGATCTAGAGTTGGACTTCGAACTCATGGGTTTGGATGAAGCTCCGGATGAGGGAAATGATGATACCGCTCTCGAATTCGAGGATTCCCTCGAAAAATTCAAACAAAGGCCAATGTTGTAGCAGATGACTTCAAATTGTGAACTTAGGGTCGGTGGAATCCCCCAGGGAAGTACGTATCGGGAAATCGCTTCCCCCAGAATACAAACAGAAGATGATGGAGTTTCTGAAGCCGAGGTTGTCCAACTTTGCTTTCTCCTACGAGGACATGCCAGGGCTCGATGAAAAGTTGGTGGTGCATCATCTGCCGACCAAGCCGAAAATGAAGCCACAAGCAAAAAAGTCGCGAAGGATGAAGCCGAAATGGGCCTTGAAAATCCGTGATGAAATCATCAAGCAATACAATGCGGGATTTCTCGGTAGTCTCCAACTATCCTAATGGCTCGCAAATATCGTACTCAGCTTCCCAAAAAGATGGGAAAGTCGAATGTGCATCGACTTTAGGGACCTCAACAGAGCAAGCCCTAAAGATGACTTCCTTTTGCCTCATATCGACACACCGGTAGATAATACCGCCGGACACATGATCTTCTCCTTCATGGACGGTTTCTCCTAAGCTATAATCGATCAAGATGGCCGTCGAAGACCGTGAGAAGACCTCCTTCATCACGCCATGGGGACTTTCTGTTATCGGGTCATGCCCTTCTGATTGAAAAATGCAGGAGCTACATATCAGCGAGCCATGACTGCCTTGTTTCATGACATGATAAACAAGGAAATGGAAGTTTATGTGGACGACATGATTGTCAAATCTCGCACGATCGAAGGACACTTTGAAGATCTCAAAAAGCTCTTCGACAGGCTGGAAAAGTTCAAGCTCCGCCTCAATCCACAAAAATGTGTCTTCGCAACCGAGGCAAGCTTTTAGGCTTCATTGTCGGCCGAAGACTAGATCGTGGTGGATGAAAACAAAACCAAAGCTATCATCAAGATGCCACCACCCAAGACCGAGAAAGAAATTCGGGGCTTCCTCGGGCGAATCCAATATATCACCATTCATCGCACAACTCACTCCTGGTCATGCGAACCCATATTCAAGTCATTACGAAAGAACTCTCCAAAAGAATGGAATGACGACGCTGCGGCCTTCGATAAAATCAAAAGATATTTGCTAAGTCCTCCAGTGCTCGTGCCGCCTACTCCCAGGTAGGCCACTGTTGTATATCTCTGTCGCAGCGGAAGCAATCGGATGCGTCCTCGGCCAACACGACGATACGGGAAGAAAGGAGCAAGCGATCTACTATCTAAGCCGACGGTTTACAAGCTACGAAGCCAAATATTCCAGCTTAGAGAGAACATGCCTCGCCCTAGTTTGGGCAACACAACGGCTAAGGCAATACATGATCGCTCACCCGATACTACTGCTCGCCCGCATGGATCCGTTGAAGTACTTGTTCGAAAACCAGCGGCGGTGCGGATCGCAAAATGGCAGCCTTTCGCTTCGAGTTTGACATCACATATGTCACTCGAAGGCAATCAAGGGGCAAGCACTGGCCGATCATTTAGCAGCACACTCCCTGCCCGACTACCAACCTCTGAAGACCTTCTTCCCCGACGAGGACATCCTCCAGATCGAGGGAGAAGAGGAAAGAAAGGCAGGAGAATGGACACTCTTCTTCGACGGAGCTGCAAACGCGAAAGGGAGTGGAGTAGGCGCCATACTCTACTCCCCCGAAGACGTCCCAGTTCCTATATCCAGAAGACTAGCATTCCAAAGGCACCAACAATGTAGTGAATATGAGGCATGCATCGCCGGTCTAAGAGAAGCCATCATCCTCAACATAAAGAGGTTACGAGTCTTCGGAGATTCGCAACTCATCATCAACCAGATAAATGGCGATTGGAAGACCAAAGATGAGAAGCTGATTCCATATCACGTCTATCTGGAAAACTTGATCGAGGAGTTCGAAGAGATCACATTCTCTTACATGCCTCGGGTCAAGAATCGCTTATGGACGCTCTGGCTACCCCTCGCTTCAATGCTGGAAATCCCAAAAGGAGTTGCTGAATGGGAACTCACTGTCGAACTCCAAGAGGAACCTGCATTCTGCCTCCAAATCGAAGAAGCCGAGCCTGCCCCAAATGATCAGCCATGGTACACAGACATCAAAAAATACCTCGAACATCAGAAGTACCCCGAAGGAGCAGCTGACTGATCAACGTACAATACAAAGATTAGCAGCTCAGTTCGTGATCACTGGGGGTATCCTCTACAAGCGATCCTTCAACCAAGTCCTCCTCCGCTGTGTCGACGAGACAGAGGCAGCCCAGATTATGTCAGAAATCCACGAAGGACTATGCGGCCCGCATATGAACGGGCACATGATGGCAAAAAAGATCCTACGACTCGGCTACTATTGGCTTACAATGGAGACAGATTGCTGCAAGCACGTCAGGAGATGCTTCAAGTGTCAGGAACACGCAAACCAGATCCATGCGCCTGCTTCCGAACTCTACAACTTGACGGCACCATGACCCTTCTCTGTATGGGGGCTCGACATCATAGGTAAAATCAGCCCTAAAGCCTCAAACGGGCATGAATACATCCTGGTGGCAGTAGATTACTTCACTAAATGGATAGAAGCAGCATCCTACACCACTATCACAAAGATCTCATGTGGTCAAATTCATGAAGAACAACATCATTAGCCGATATGGGGTCCCTCAAGCCATTATCACTGATAACGGAACTCCGTTCGTCAATAAAAGGATGGGCGATTTCCTCGACAAGTTTAAAATTCAACGCCATCGGCCGAGCCCCTATCGCCGCCTCAGATGAATGGTGGGGTAGAAGCCGCAAACAAGACTATCATCCGCATACTCGAAAAGATGGTGAAGACATACCGTGACTGGTCAGAAATGCTTCCTTATGCACTCGGGCTTATCGCACGTCCTCAGTACGGTCTGCGCTACAGCGCAACTCCATATGGGCTCGTTTACGGAATGGAAGCAGATTACCGGTCGAATTGAAATCCCATCACCGCGATACTACCGGAAAGCGAAGTCGAGGAAGGCGGTGGCAACAAGCAAGGTACGATCACCAGATCCGCGATGAAAAGCGCATGCGGCGCTAAGCCACTCCCAATGCTATCAAAGAAGGATCGCTCGAGCTTACAACAAGAGAGTCCTAAGAGAAGTTTCAAAGTCGGTGACATGGTCATGAAACGTATCTTGCCGCCGCATTTGCCAGATCCCAGAGGAAAATTCAAACCATTGTGGGACGGACCACTGATCATTCGGGAAGTACTCCCAGGAGGCGCTCTTCGGCTCACCACTCTGAAAGGCGAGAATCTTCCCGAGCCCATCAACCCCGACAATGTGAAAATCTATCACGGGTAACCCTACCTAACCTTGTCAATGATTACAATCGAAAGGCTGTATCTCTCACCTCCTTATCAGAAAATAAAACTGTATATATCCACCAATTACCCTTTTTAGAAATACCCATCATGTCTCAAAAAAAAAAAAAAAGAAAACAAAAGAAAGCAAAAAAAAAAAGAAGAAAAGACAGAGAAATCTCAAAAAAAAAAGGAAACAAAAAGAAAGCAAAAAAAAGAGAAAAAGGCAAAAAGAAGACCCATGAAGAAAATAAAGAAACCCATCTCGCATCCCTAGTAATCTATCCTATACCCCAAATAATTTCAAGCAGCTTATGATTGTGATCAGAGACAAGGACAGCAGGTAGCCAATCGGCCAGCTATGACGGAAGTTCCCTGTCACTCCTAGCACTTCAACAAAACCAAAAAAAAAAAGAATGAAGACATGCCTAAGCGAAGGGGCGAGTTGAAAACCTAAAAGGCAGCCTCGAGTAAAAACAAGCAGGCATGTAGCGGACTTGGTGAAAACTCGAAGGGCGCCAAGGGTAAAATAGCATGAGTCGCCAAGGGCGAGCAAGATCAAAACCCGGACGTAGTGAAAATCCGAGAGGACACTACGGGCAAAAATGACGGAAAGAGCCGGACGTAGTGAAAACCCGAAAGGGCGCTACGGGTAAAAATGGCAAGAAATAAAAAAATGAAATAAAAGTGCAGAACAGAAGAAGCCGAGGCAGCAAATGACACAACAAGATACAAAGAAGGATCAACTTCAGATCAATACTCCATCAGATGCTGTTCAAATCCAGGGGATGCAATCCCGGACACCGGCTCAAGAAACCAAGACCCCAAGGAGCACAGTCTAGAATACTGTACACAACGTGGGCTGAGCCCAAGATTCTGATCCCTATCATCCAAAGTACAAATCCAAACATGAGTAAACATGGCACGAGCAAAATATTTCATTTTCTTAAATCATTTCGCAAATACACTGTCTTTCCCTTTATAACAAAGTGCATACAAAATAAGTAGTCAATCAACAAGAAATCGCAGTAAGCCCCTACCTCTCATATGCCAACAATCTCTCCCGAGCCTCTCTATCTCCATGCGCAGGTAGAAGATCTCATCCCTATCCAGACGATGTGACACAAGCATACTCTCATCGTATCGCCGCTCATAGGCTAATCGGCGGGCCATGTCCTCACACGAGTGGCGAAGCACAGCAATCTCACTAATCAGATGACCGTGTGTAGCTAGCAGGAATGAAGGATCAATGAAGGGCCGCTCCTCAAAAGCCTCGAAAGAATCAATAACACAGAGGAAGATGTAGCAGTGTCACCTATCATGTCCGATCAGCGGCCTCGTCTCGCTAAATGCCACTGGAACTCGACGATACAACGATCGCTTCTGCTACCCATCGGCCGGTATGGTACCGTCGCCATAGGAGGAGCCCAAGACTCAAGACCTAGAGCCGTCCCATCCAAAGAACCTCGCCAGAAACCCGGACTCGCCTATACAAGGATGTCAAATCGATGGAAGAGACGAATGTCCAAATCCGTAAAAGGCGAACTGCGGGATATCCCGCCGAAAACAAACTCGCGAAGGAAGCGTATGGGATGATAGGAGCAAGATCCCCGAAGGCCGAGTAACAAGAAGGAGTGCGAGCCGCACTACGGATCGTGGGCGCCGGCAAGAAACCAAGTAGCCTCCCAGCTGATCTCCCACCCTCGAAGCTCAGAAAACATGCGGCGATACAATGACTCCGTGGCCTCAACACCACACGGAAGGTCGTCAAGCAACAAGCGCAGCACGTCATTACGACGAGAATCGGGAAATACAAGCACAGGAGTCATGTACAAGTGTTCCCATAACCATACCTGGGAGAAGCTTAAATTAAGCCCAAATTTCAAAAAAAAATGGGATGCATGAGAAGGTGACGAAAGAGCAGAAAGTACCTGAAGAAACGAGCAGCAGCCTCTGAGGATGCGGGTATGCCCAAGGGAACACTCAGTCAACCCCAAGAAAAGCTCGGCCAGCACGACCGAAATGATGCTCCTGCGACAAAGAACGCATCGGAAGACGTCTAGCAAAACTACCAGCGACGATCGTCTCCATCCTGAAAAGAGCAGCTCAGCCGAGGTGCAAAATATCAGTGCATTCAGGCACTGAAGCTGACGATCAGATCCAGGCCTCCCACGGCCAGTAGAGCAGCGGTCATATAAAATCTCCAGAGAAAGCTCACCAACCCCGCCCTCTCGCAAAGAGGGAAGATCAACGGAAATCCGAACCGTGCAACTGCATCGGAAGGGCGAACCGACTCGACAAAGGAATGTACGCCTCTCGAGACAAAAGAAGGCCCGACAGACGCAGCAAACTCCTCCAAATGATGGACCCAGCCCCGATCATTAAAGGAAAACAGGTTCGGGGATAGTACCCGGTCATACAATGCCGCACTCGGCGGCCGCCAATCTAAGCGACTCGGTGAAAGTGGAGAACCTCTCGAAAGCCCAAGGAGTCCAACTCGAAGATCTCGACTCGGTCAAACCACAATCCAAATATGTAATCGCTCGAAACAGTGTGTCACGCGGCCGCAACCGACAAGTCCGAACATGCACACCCTCAACAATCTGAATCCCGGGGACCACCAATGGGTCATCAAAATTGGCATACCCTCATCTAAAAGATCGATCTCGTGGTGGAGGAAAAAGCCAGACGCGCCCATCGCATCTCGCAGTGTATCCCGAAAAGCCTCAACAGGAGGACCTGAGTCCCCGACAACTGCTACGTCGGGAGGTGTCTGAAATGAAGAAGCCCCAATAGCTGCAACCTCTGGTGCATCCCAGGCACATAGGAGCTACATCCTGTACGACGCCAGAGCTGACTGACCGACCATCACCTCGAAATATGTGCCAAAATCACCCAAGCCGCCTGTCAAGAGTCCATCATCTACCAAATCCAAACTATCTAAAACATCAAGAGGAAGCCCATCATCCACTAAAATCTGATCCCCACCATCCATAGCCATCCCTCCATCAACCAAGCAATCCACACCATCCATAGAACCATCCCATCCATGCCATCCATAGCCATCCCTCCATCAAGCAAGCCATCCACACCATCCATAAGCAACCATCCCATCCATGCCATCCATAGCCATCCCTCCATCAAGCAAGCCATCCACACCATCCATAGCAACCATCCCATCCATGCCATCCATAGCCATCCCTCCATCAAGCAAGCCATCCACATCATCCATAACAACCATCCCACCCATGCCATCCATAGCCATCCCTCCATCAAGCAAGCCATCCACACCACCCATAGCAATCATCCCATTCATGCCATCCAAAGCCATCCCTCCATCAAGCAAACCATCCAACCCCATCAGCCCATCAAGAGGGAAGAAGATCCAAGCCATCAATGGTGCTCACTCCTTCAAAAGAATCCATCAATTCTTCATCTACCCCCATAAAATCCTCATCATTTATGGAGCCAACTACCTTCTCACCACCCATAAACACACCCAAATCATCATTATGATTAGCCATGATGAGTCAGAAAAGGAGAAAGGAACAAAGGAGGGATGAGGACAAAGAAGAAAAGACAAAATGGAGACAAAAAGGATGATCGAAACTGGACGACGAGAATGCCGGAGGAAGGACAAAAAGAATGAACAGGGAAGAACAGGGCTTCTGGAAGAAAAGATGAACGGAGGCGTGTCGGATTACCGCTAGCGGTACTCGAGTACCGCTTCGTAACGCACTGTCATCATCGAATCAACTGCGGCAAAGACTCGACGAGCGCATGCAATCCGGCAAAATGTCAACGGGCGGAGTCCGATTACAGCCGGCGGTAGTCGATTACCGCAGCCGTGGGCAACGATCGCCGCCCGGCCCAGCTTCCGAGAGAAATTTTGGACGATCTATTCCTGATGGTATAAAATAAGTAATTTGCTCCTATGTGCGCAATTGGATAAGTGCGACCGTGAAAGCAAAAGACAATGCCAAACAAACCGAAATTTTATATCAAATGAAGGAGATTATACGTACCGATGAACTAATCATCATCCTGGAAAATAGGTGTCATTATCCTTGCTATGAAAATGTGGACCCAAGATCCCTCCTCCAAAGAAAGCTGCACCACCACCCGAGCATAACCAGGTGAAGAATCGACCCATGCCGTCATCGCTCGCTCCAAGAGCTATACTCTCTGTCCCAGGTCAACAAAGGCGCTCGGCTTCATAACCCTCCAAAGCAAAGAACTAGCTCCTCTCGTGGCACGTATCTCCAATCGATGGTCCAGATGGTGGACTAAGCGACCAAAGGGAGTCGCTGCGCCACCGCCAAAAGTCTCTCTCCCGATACCATTTGGTCACCCGCGGATCCTCCAGGATGCGGCGCCGTCGAGAAGCTCGAAAAGCCTCCTGTGCACCAGGAGTAAGAGTCGCGTTCGATCAAGATATGGCCGAGTACGAAACCGCAAAAGAAAGGGGTAAAAATTGACAGACATGCGTAAAGCAACGTATGGGCACATACAGGCAAGACGGATCGCTCACATCATCGTGAACGAGGGCATTAACATTCGACCTCCAAGCAAGATCGAGAACAACGTGTACGTGCGGTTATCCTTGTACCACAAAGATCATGCGCGGGAATGGAGGTGAATGATTAATCGAGTGGGTGCCAGGTGAGGAAAGTGGTCAAAAAGCAAACCCAAGTTACACCAAAATTAAGAAGAGACACACCAGACCATCCTCAAGGAAAAGATGACAGAAAAGATCTCGAGAAAGTACCTCAACGACCGGTAAAAACTACGGTCAAGGAGCGGCCGATGCAAATGACGGCCTTATCCAACCCCTCATACAAGTGCGCCAAAAGGGTCGCATTCCGCTTATACGGCATGGGAAAAGTAATGTCCGCCACAAGCGATAACAAACGGAACTCACTAATTCATTCCCATGGCGAAGATCATCGCTCCCATGGTATATAAAATCGTGGCCCGAGCTTTTATCACACCGCAGCCTTCAGCTCGTGTACGCCTGGCAAAATTCGAGGAAAGCCACAAAAGTTTAAATCGATGGCCCGAAAATTCTGTGGCATCTGGCATCATCCCTAATAACTCCATCCAGTCATCCTCAGTAGGTACTGGAAGGTCCTCCTCAAAGGGCACAGAACCACCATCGTATCTAAGGCCCAGCTGCATGTATATGTCATATGGGGTGATCCCCCACTCTCCGAAGGGCAACTGGAATGTATGTGTCTCGGGGTGCCATCGCTCTGCCAAGGCAGATAAGAGCGACATGTTCGTCTTGCTCGACGAACCCTGAAAAGATGCGCAAAGATGTGAGTACGCTCCGTAACCTCAAAGAACAAAGGCCGAGGATCGTAAAACCGGTCAAAGCCAATGACTCCTAACCCCACGCCCTCTAAGAATCGCAGCGCACCACCTTCCCGAGCCACATCCGAAAGATGCCGCCCTCCCGCGCACGAAACATGGGTCGGTCGAATCTTCGAGACGGACCAAAGATCATTCCTACCTCGACGGGCATACCGCACAGCAAAACCTACAGTGTAAGTTTTATGTCAAGCTCACACCTCAAAAGATCCATCTCAAAAGCCCACTTTCAAGGAAAAGGCCAAAACACAAAAAAAAGAAGATCCATGATAAAAGGTCCATCTAGGAAGCCCATGTTCACAAACCCGCCTGAAAGAACCTGCTTTTCCAAAATGACCCATTCCAAATCCTTCCCGAAGCCGTTGTCACTTCAGAATCAAAGGCCCACTCGAAAATCAAGGCCTGTTTCAAAAAAAAAGAAGAAAAGGGGGGAGGCCATTTCAGCAAATCCATCCACGATCCGTCATCCATTCATTCGTACAAGATCCAGATCAATGGTCCAGATCATCCATCATTCATTCATTCGTACAAGATCTAGATCAACGGTCCAGATCATCCATCATCCATTCATTCACACATGATCTAGATCAACGGTCCAGATCATCCATCATCCATTCATTCATAAAAAGATCTAGATCAATGGTCCAGATCACCCATCATCCATCCATTCACACATGATCTAGATCAACGGTCCAGATCATCCATCATTCATCCATTCATACATGATCTAGATTAATGGTCCAGATCATCCACCATTCCATCCATCCATACATGACCCAGACCCATGGTCCAGATCATTCATCCACCCATCCAATGATCCAAAAAGAATAAAAAAATAATAAAAATCAGATCAAATAAAAGGTGGGGCCCCCTTTTTTATCACACCCCACTCCAGCAAATAAAAAAAAATAATAAAAAATAAAATAAAAAATATGTACAAAATGGCAAAGAACATGAATAAAATATATATATCCCGCAAGATCCAATGGTCTAGATTTCATCAAAACCGATCAACGGTCCCCGATCATGACCCTTCCAAACCAAAAAAAAAAGAGAAAGATTGCAAAGAGCCCCTCAAGAGGATGGTCCACCAAGAACCTAAGGAGAATCCAATGGCCAAGAATACCAAAATCGAGAGAAAATACAAGAAAAATGAGCTCCAGGGGACCACAGATCGTCCCACGATCGATCGTAGCAAAGCTAAATGGGAGGAAGATTGCAGCATGACGGACCAAAGAAAGAAGAACGGACCACGACGGTCCATCTCGACGACCGTGCATAGCAAGGAATACCGTGCATTGCCGGCTGATCACGACCCGCCATAAAGACAATACGACATGGGGGCGGCGTGTCTTTGTCCCCCATGCCCGCCTCCGATGTGACTTGTCCTCCCTTTTGGACCTATGGACAAAGTCAAAAAATTTCTTAAAATAAACTGCTTTTCTTCTAAGGTTCAAAAAGGGTCTTCAAAATTCCAAAAAATAAACCTCTCGATTCTCTAAACCTCCAAAATGTCCTAGAAAATTCTTAAAATAAATTTCGGTCCTCTCTAATTTTCAAAAAGGGTCCCAAAATTTCTAACAATAGATCTCGTATTTCAAAACCTTGGAAGAACCCTAGAGAATTTTGAAAATAAACCTTTGTTCCAAAAAAAACTCTCAAAAAAAAAAAAAAAAAAAAAAAAAAAAAAAAAAAAAAAAAATCCCAAAAATCAAAAAATCCCAAAAATCCCAAAATTCCAAAAAAAAAAAAATCCCAAAAATTCCCAAAAATCCCAAGATCCTAAAAAAAAAAAAAAAAAAAAAAATCCAAAAAATTCCAAAAAATCCCTAAAAATCCCAAAAATCTCAAAAACAATCCCAAAAAAAATTCCAAAATCCCAAAATTCCCAAAAAATTCCAAAAAAAAAAAAAAAATAAAATAAAAAATAAAAAATTCCACAAAACATCTGAATTTTCAAAAAATCTCGAAATACCAAATAAATCTAAAATAAATCCCCAGGCCCAAAAGGTTTGCTTCTTCTTACAAATAAAAAACTTTAGCCCCATTAATTTATTAGTGGAGGCCATCTGACTTGCAAATAAAAACCGTTAGCCCCATCAGCTCACTAGTAGAGGCAACGCCTTAATCACACTTAACTTGCGAAAATAAAAACCGAACGACGACGCCCACCCGCGAGATCGAACGGATATTTTTCAAAAAAAATCAAAAAGTAGTTTCAAATAAAATCCTCAAGGAGCCTAGCTCCAAAGGGGATAGTTTTTAAAAAATGCGCGCGTCACGCAAAGATCACCGAGGAATCTTCCATATTCTCCAAATAAGTTACAACGGTCTGTTAAGTAAATAAGACCCGATCTCTTCCTAAGGTTTCCCCAGAAGGACGATCGAGTCCGTACATGATATATGTACGATTGGCGTGATCTCTATAACTGGGTAGTCGTACAAATGCTAGTAGGATGAGTGGATCTATCTCTGGAAAGAATCATCATACTCGGTGAAGACAATCCGTTGTAACCAAAGTGTCGACTCAAGATTGCATGGCAAACAGACATTACACACGTACCTAGTTCTAATGTTCGCAAAGTTTGATCGAGTCCAAGTCGGCGTAGTGAGTTTCCGTAAGGCGCGCACCAACGCGCAGGCGCAAATAACCACTTTGACGATCAAATGGAACGAACATTCTGGGGTGATTACATAGAAAGGAACGACAGACCTAACAAGACGGAATCCTCGTAAAGCGCGACAAATGCGCAGAGGCCTTTACTTTTCGGACTTACCCTCCAATGCAGTAAACAATCCGATGTGAAGAGGTTGTGATTGGTGATCCGTAGCCGCGACAAATGCGCAGAGACAATCACAACGTTTTCCTCAACCCTCGTGATATGTGCAAGTCATCTTTTTCCAAACAAATGATCGATGATGATACAATGGTAAGCAATAGATTTGAATCGCTACCCTTCATTCTGACCAGAAGGGTGGGGTGTCCACTTGCTTTGACCTTCAGTTGCTCGCAACCTCGGTCAAAGAGGGGCATCTGTAGACACCCCACCCAGGCTAATCTTGATTTTGTTAAGACAATCTGAGAACCATGATCATATCCTAAACCTAACCCTAATCCTAACCTGAGCCATCATGAGTCATCATTCAATCCAAACCATGTCCGAAATCGATCCATTTCTCGGGTCATTTTCAAGTAACAATCGAGCCAATTTTGAGTCATTTTAAGCCGAATATCCAAAACGGACTTTGTTTCACTCTAAAGACCCAAAAAGGACCCACCGACAAAATTTCGAGGAAAATCAGACCGAAGTGGTAGTTTGACTATCACGGCGCAGTAGTCAAACTACCGCTCTCTCTCAAAAGCATGCGCTGAGCCACCACACGAGAATCGGACTCACCCAGACCAAGGCGGCGGTCGGCCCACCACGGCGGCGGACGGATTACCGCATGGCGGTGATCGAGTACCGCCGCGTCTTTGTCTGAGCAGGGGACACTGCCTTAGCGCCCAAAGTCAACTCTTCCTGAATTTACCCTCCCATTTCTATTATTTACTTGTTTTACCAAATCCCTTCACCAATGAGAGCATGCCATGTGGCATCTCTCTCCTCTCCACCAATCACCATGTGCCACATCACCTTTACCCTCCTCTTGTCCTCTATTTACCAAAAACCTTTGGAAAGGGCTATAAATAGCCCTCTCCCCTTTCATTTTCACCCATATGGAGGGGAGCCACCAAGAGAGGGAGAGAGTGAGAGAGAAAGAGTGAGAGGAAAAGAAAAGAAAAGAGAGAGAGAGAGAGTGAGGAAGAGAGTGAAGGAAGGGAAGGAGCTCCCAAGCCTTCAAGCCCACATTTTCCAAATTTCACCTCCTAGCCTTCATCTCAATCCTTCCAACCCCCAAGCCTAGTCCAAAATGATCATGGTTCAATCTACATCTTAGCCTTTTCAAGAATCAAGTCAAAGATCCATTTGCATACAAGCATTCATCATGACATCTACTCCCTTCTCAACCCCTCGCTTCTCAGATTTCTAATGACGTATGCTCTGTGACTTGCCGTACATCGGATCCTCACACATCGAAATTCTAGTGATCTAGTCCACTTTTCTTGTGTTTTGCATAAGCATCATCACATCCACCCTCTGAGACATATTGTCTGGACGTATGCTCTGTGGCTCCGAAATCTCGGATCTTGCTACATCGTAAATCCACATGTGACTAGTCCCATCATGACCGAAGCATCATCATCATCCTCGAGATTATTTTACCACACTAAGTCGAGACCGTACATTTGTACGGCAAGAGAGGGTGCCTAACACCTTCCCTCTTTATAATCGAGGTCCCTTACCCGGAATCCCGGATCATAGACCAGGAGTCAATCTAAGGTCGGAGGATCTTCGGATTTCTCCAACTTTACGTATTCCGCGGTTCTAGCCGACTGCGGGATTCTGAGATTATTCGGCTAGTGGCGACTCCAACAATCACAAATCAGCTTAATCACCCCCAGGACCACCACAACTACCAGACATTTTTCACAACAAAGTGGACGCCCGATTTTTCAGTGTCTACAATATCCTAAAATGATCTGGAAAAATTAATGGACGGCGTGGATATACAAAAAAAAGAAGAAGTTGGGCCTTACACGGTAAAATCCGCACGCCCATGGTGAGTAATCCACGCGCAAATGGGATGCTATTTCTCAATCCGGCCTCTCTCGAAAATGGTGGTAAACATTCAGCGTAGCGAATGGCTTTCTTGAGAGAGCGAGATTCGGAGAAAAATCAAAATCTTGCATGAGCGAGCGAACGCCCTTCAAACATGGAAGAAGGGAAGAGGAGAGCGTTTCTTTTCATCCTTCTCTCTTTACTTTTGGATTTTTTCTTCTGAGTAGGAAAGAAAGGAAAAAAAGAAAAGAAAAGAATCGTTTGATGCGGTAGCAGCTGAGCGAAAATGATAACATGGATCAAACAGATGCGGGCTGCGTTTGGCACCTCATTCGTATGGCTTGTTTGCTTGATTTACTTCACCCAGGTTTGATTGTCTCATTCCCCCTTTGTCATTTGATTCATGTATTCTTGAGAATTTTGGTAGCTTTGGTTTGATTTTGTTTTTGATTGGATCTTGTTTTGGTGTCTTTAAAGAGATGGTTCTTTTTTGGGATTTGAGTTTTTTTGGATTTGGGTTTTGGGTATTAAGATTTTGGGTCTTGGATTTTTAGGAGTTGGCATGGGTGGATTTCTGATATTCGATCTTTTTTGGATTTTGATGTTCTGACTTTCTTGTGCTGTTTTGCGTTTGGATGATTTTCTCCCTTTTTCGGGATGTTGGGTGCGTTCAATTTTCAAATTGTAGCGAGAAGCTTAGGGCCTGTTTGGATGTACCACAAATCATGATTGAGATCTTTGTAAACACCCATTTGACCACCTTCTTTGGATGCCATGGTGCGAAGAGTGTGCGTGTGTTTTGATGAGTAACCTGTAAAGGGTGTATTTCTGCTGAGATTGAATGTTTATGTTCAAGGTGAATTATGTGGAGCACATCCGATCCACCCAAACGGATGCTAATGCATCTTGATGAATTGGGATAGAGGAAATGGTTTTCGGGGATTATTGTAACTAACTGCTTTCTTTGAGTTTGGAATTCTTACTGGGCGTCCATTGAAGTATTGTTTGATTCTTATGCTGGGGCATATTGATTGGATTGGATTTTCTATTGGGGGGTGAGGACAACTTAAAGAAAAAGAAAGGGAAGTTTGATCCAAGAAATAGAAATGAAGGTTGATGTTTTTGTCTACGACTCTGTTGACATGGAAAAGAAAAGAAAGGACCACGAGCGTGTCCGCACTTGACCCCTAAATCCTCTGCAGCCATCCGCGCTAGCAAAATCTTCATGTGTGGTGCTTTGTGGGAGCCTTCCTCCATGGGAGCCTTCCCTCATGCTGCCACCTCGTGCTTGACACCCGTGCTTGCCACGTCCTGTTTGACACCTTGTGCAGCTACCTCATTCTTCATCTCATATATGAAAATCGCATCTCCTCATACTTCATCAAAGGGAGAGGGAGAGGAAAGAGAGGGAGTGACCCTTCTTCTTCGTGGTGCCCAATGTTTTAAATAGCAGTAGTGTGTTGCGTAGCGTTCAACCCTCTGTAGCGTGTAGTGTAAGCTACACGATACTTCTATTTTTTAATTTAAAAATAAGAAAAATATGATAAATAGTAAGAAAAAAGAAATAAAATATAAAAATGTCACATTCTTCAAAATAAAAATCCCACAGGTAAGAATACAGTGCTCCCTAAGTGGGCCACACCATACAAAACATTCAAACAACACACATCCACCCATGCACATACCTCAGTGGGCCCCACCAGAAAAACAATGCATAGCCACATATATTGAAAAAGAATTGAAAAAAATGACAAACAACAAAAAATGCACAGTAACCGGCATTTTAAAAGGAAAAAATGAAAAAAACTCATAATAACTAATTGATTTTCTTTGTACATGAAAAGAAACAAATTAAGGGGGCAAAACCGTGCTTATTGTAGGCTTAAGAGGAAATTTAAGCCATGAAAACTAAGAAAATTGAAGCTCCATAGCCGTCTGGAACCAGAAAGGGGGAAATCTGATTTCTCCTTCATTTCATCTCCAACGTTCGTGAAAATGCATCAAATGGACTACCTTACAGGCTCCAACAATCGGCCAAAGAAGCCCCTTCGATGGGCTTTTGTATCGAAAGATTCGAAGAGGGGGAGATGAACTTGCGTCGGCTAGGGCTTTCAAAGGGGATTTCAAAAACCATATTTCGATTTCTCTTTTAAATTAACTTTATGACTTTCCTTTAGTGTGGGTTCAATACACATTATATCAATTAAACACCACTCTTTAAGAATAAAATCAATAGAGTAGGTATTTGTTGTTAGTTTTACAATATAAGGTTTTTGAAAATACGAGTTTACCACCATTATTAACAAAGGAAAGTTTAAAAAAAGGTGCAGCGAAGTGCACGCTACTTGCGCTACACACTACGCATCCGTAGTGTACACTACCTTGTAGCGTATACTATAGGGGATTTATGCTATTTAGGTGAGTCGTGTAGCGCTACGACTGCGCTACGCTATGTAGCGTACACTACCAACGCTATTTAATACACTGATGGTGCCTAGCACCACCGTGGTCCCGTGGTGGTGGAGCCATGTTATTGACACCATTTTGGAGGGATTTGCTGTTTATCTTGATATTGAGGATAATTTCCATAAACATTAATTAAGCATCGTCAAGCTATACACAAAAGAGAAGGCATGCCCCTTTAGAGAGGTTTATTGATATGGGTTCAAATATACATGTTGGGTTGTGGTCTGACACATGACCTTAATTACATTAAGTTGAAATACCCTTGATTCTAAAGTAAAGACCAAGAGAACAAGATTATTTCCATAGCATTAAGAAAGCAGAGTAATGCATGTGCCTTAACCAAGGATCTTCTGTATTTAGAGTCTTCGGATCACTAGTCTGGGGCATTCATAGCGTCGAGAAATGATTAGCCTTTTAGATAGCTAAAGGACACACATGCTGCCTTAACAATGAGTGTTTGGTCTCCTAAGAGCATACGAGACTTGGATTATCATCCAAATGAGTAGTAGGGTGTGCTCATGCGACTTTCCCTTATGATTAGCCAGTATTAGGTATCTAATGCATGGCTGAACTTAGACTGGCAAGGGGCCATATGAAGATAAGAGTGAAGAGGATCGGTGCGTGACATCGTCTAGGTATAAGATAGGCAGCACAAGGCTATGCTAGGTACGAGACATGCAACACAATGCTGTGTCATGTGCGAGATAGGGAACTCTGAGCTGTGTTTGGGTAGACGGAATGTAGGGCTGTGTTCGCGTAGGTAATAATCTCATAGCTGTGTTTGTGTAGGTAGCAGGGGGCTGTGTTTATGTAATATGGTGATGAGGTTAGTGCATGACACTGCCCATGTATGTAGTTCAACCAACATTGGACCTTATACTGGCTAGCACAAGAGTGAGCACGGTGAGAGCAACACTAACAATGCTTGATCAATAGGCGAGCCCAGATTTGTGCTTTGTTAAGAGACCGGTGGCGGGTTGTTTCAACCGCCTTGCTGGGGCTATTGCCCCAGCCCGCTAGCCTCTATGAGTGAGCGGCCATATCTCCTCACCTACTCGCAAGTGGGCGTGGGAAAGAGAGGGTAGCAGCGGGATTTTTCTGAATCTTTGAAATGAAAATCCTTGAGGGATATTTATAGAAGTTGAAGCAGGTGACCTCATGCAGGCTACGCCACCTTGGGGCCGTGGTGGTGCTACGCTACTATGGGTTCGAGATGATGCTCTGCCACGATTGTGCCATGGTGGCATTGGGTGTCGCAAAGCGGAAGGGTCAATCCCTCTCTCCCTTCTCCATCTCTCTTTGATGAAGCATGGTGAGATGGCAAATGAGATGAAGCATGTGATGGCCTTTGCATGAGATGAAGCACGAGGCGTCAAGCATGGGGTGGCAAGCATGAGGGAAGGCTTCCATGGAGGGCTGCGCACCAAGATTTTGTTGGCGCGGATGCAAACGTGCACGTGGTCCTTTTTTCCATGTCAACATACATGAAGAGGTTTCTCCTAGAATTAGCGGTGTTTTAAAACATGACCAAACTGGCAATTTGATCAGATTGGAGTAAATATTCCCACTTAACTGGTCCACATGGTTCAAAAGCAACCATGAGTATTGATTATCATTGTAGACTTGTCTCAGCTATTTAGGTTAACTTAATTCTCATGAGTGTTTGGCAAAGGTCAACGAATGACGGCCTACGTGACATCACCGACTAGTTGGCATACTGCTACCATGTGGAGCTGTACTTGCTGCAAAACCATGAAATTTTAACATCATTCAAATAGCTAAAACTATACAAACTGTTGTTGGATTATTATGTCATGGCAACTAAGAAGCAGATACAAAAAGCAAGAGCATATGCAAAATAGATAGATTTACATGGTCCACTTCCTAGAGGAAGCTATGTCCACAGGAGAAGAAAATTGGAAAGCCTCTATGCAAAAGTACAAAGTACAATAGAAAGCCACCTCCATTGTATTCTAGCTTGGTATCCCAGATAGTGTGTATCACTATCACCTATCCTGACGTGGTGTAGGCCTGGGATCGAGTCTTACCACAGGAGTTTTGGTGAATGCCCTACCAAAAAAAAAAGACAAAAAAGAACAAGGAAAAAAAGAAAGCCATCCCCTTAACCTAATCAAAGCGGGTTACTTGTGATATTTGGTAATACCAAACTCCTAGAGTTTTTGGGTAGAGGACGATGCGCTGGTGCCCACCGTATCCCTTGCATGGAGCATGCCTCAAGGCCCTGCCAGTTGAGGTAGGGTCTAGTGGCGTACACTGGGCCCACAGATCAGGTAAAACTGAATATGAAGGTCACATCATGCTGATGTGAAATTCAAACAGTTCAAACTAGCTATCGAACCATGTTAAGTTGAATTACATGCTTGATTGGTTTAGCTGCTTGTTCAAACATTGATTCCTAGCACCACATGGATGTGCCTTGGTATTGCTTTAGAGGTGAATTGTTAGTGGAGTCTTTATTGTAGGAAATATGTGAAGGAAATAAATCTTTTGATAGTTCTGCTAATTGAGGACCTTTTCCACCAAATAGCTATCTAGTGGGAGAAGTTCATTTGGTGGGCCACACCTGCATGTTGAGACGGATCATCTATCATCATTTGATTTTGACGGTGTTGCCCACTTGGTATTGGATTGGCCTGATTATTTTGCTAGGTGATCGTCATGCTGAAGTACACCATTTATATAGCTTGGATGTACTGCATGCGCAGCAACTTTGGTGGGAAAGATGGGGCTGCATGCTAGGTTAGCATATAGCCAGTTTATGGCGTCAATTCTCTATTGGCAGAGAATTATGGTGGTAGGGAAGTTACCCAAAAGGTGTTTGTAGTACTTTCGACAATTTCTATTTGCCTACTCAGGAGGAGATGCTCACAGGACTAGCTTCCCTACCTTTTAGAGGTCTATGTTGGTGAACGTGGCAAATAAGATTAAGACAACTACTCCTTGGGTTGGAATTCCTCTTAATATCAACTTTGTAGGACTATTAGAATGTTCTCTTGGGTTATTTGGTGGCAGTTATACAGGAAGCCTTAATTTGCTGCTAGGCTCTTCCTTGTTCTAAAGTGTATTTCTCCTCTCATTCACCTTATAGTTGAACCTATACCTATTAGACATAGAAGGTTTCACTCTATTTGATTATGAAAAATCTGTTTAGAGGGGTACTCCATTTTAAAAATACTTCTTGTGTTGAACAAGTGACACAACTGTTAGGAGAAAACATCAATCAAGCCATTTCTTGTTTTATGATACTACTTATGTACTATTTGTTATAGTTTGGATGGAAACCTTTTTCTTTTTTCTTTTTTTTCTTTTTTTTTTCTTTTCTTTCTTTCTTTCTTTCTTTCTTTCATCTTCTTCTTTTTTTTTTTTTTTTTTTTTTTTTTTTTTTTGGGTTATATATATATATATATATATATATATATATATATATTTATATTTACATTTACGCTTCTACGTGTGTATGTTTGTATGTCTTTCAATATCATCACAAAAGCATACAAACACATCAACTTGAAGGTTGCCAGTTTGAACTCTTCATGCACCTGGGGGTATTGGATGTCTAGAGGTTTATATATATATATATATATATATATATATATATATATATATATATCTATATATATATATATATATATATATATATATATATATAGAGAGAGAGAGAGAGAGAGAGAGAGAGAGAGAGAGAGAGAGAGAGAGAGAGAGATTTCATTGAAGGAAAAAAGGAGAAACAGAAAGGGGAGGGAGCTGGCCTGCTGAGGTAGCGGAGCAGCAACCCTCGAAAGAAAAAACAACAAAAAACAGCCCTAAAACTAAATACAGAGGCTGCCCCTACAAAGAACTGACACCTTAAGGGCCCAAAAAATAGAAGATTACATCCCCTCAAGGAATCAACATTAGTAACCCATTTGGACATAGATTTTTTTAGCTCTGCTTGCAACGAATTCAGCTGAGTTAGAGACATCTCTAAAACATCTACCATTCCTTTCTTCCCAAACGGACCACCAAATAGCCAGGAGGGCTATCCTCCAGATTGGAGTTCGAAGCTTGCCAATATTAACCCCATGCCAGGCCTTCAAAAGACGAGCTGACGAATCTGGGAAGCACCAAGAGATGTTGAAGGGATTAAGGAGAAGGGACCAGATCTGATAGATAAATGGGCAGTGAAGGAATAAATGACGAATCTTGGATGTCTAGAGGTTTCCGTTGTCATCTGAGAAATTCTCTTCAGGAAGAAACTCTCTCTCATATCCATCCATGCATGGAGTATGCTTCATTTTTTCTATGGGTGTCCTTTAAAGCTTTCATATGGAAGTTTGCATATATATGAGAGGCGGATGTTTCTCCCATCTGCATTACGTCGATGACGCAATTCTCTTATGGTGGTGCCTTGACATTAAATCAGATTGAGATCGTAGATAGATATATAGGTAAAGTTGGTGTCAAAAATGTGAAAACCTCATAAGGCAATGCAATTATCTTAAATGCCAGTAGGCATATAGCCCTCCACATGTGCTACTCCATTTGCCACATTTGATTGCCTCCCTTGTAGATGGCAGGCTAAGCTATGACACAGATCAAAATCATTACTTGCCCAGGTACCAGTCCAGAGGGCTGTCCACTCATTTGTGACAAATGCTATAGGATACAAGTAAATATTTTGAATACAACAGATCCAAGTGTCTTAATAGTGGGATTTCAATATTGTAAGCCATATCTTAGTTCGAGAGGGATCGGAATATATTGTTTTGGACACTAAATAGTTTTCTTTTAGTGTTGATTGTCAAGGAGTATCTAGTTAATTTCCTCATGGGAATATGCACGCGTGTGTTTTCTTGGTTGAACAAACTCTAATACTTTTGGGAATGTTAGCAATTTATTGTTTCAAATACTTTGTACTTTGGCCAGTAAAAACAGAAACTACTTTGTAGGGGCAGGATGGTATACTTACTATTGCTTTTCATTTCCGTAGTGTTTAACCATATGCCACTTGGAAGTTTTTCACATGTCCCCTCACATCAATGAAATATATGGTTTTATTTTGTCAGCATCATCACTATCATCCTAGCATTGTCCCAGCTATTTGGGTTGGCTGGGACTTCCAGTGGCTGATTGGCATAAGTTCAATGAATGGCTGCCCCACTTGACTGACGTCAACCCTCCTTTACCAAGGATAGGGACCGATTGGTTTGGTGCATTGCACCAAGCAATGGTTTTCTTGGTCCTTCTAAAAATTTATTCTTAGCATAGTTCTTTATCAAATTGGTTTTCCAAACAATGTTTGAATTTGTTCTATTTAACTTTTTCTTCGTACTCAAATTCCATTTAGCTTTTTCAATAGTATAAGAAGTTTGACGACTCCTTTTTCCAAGTCTTATTTGCTTGCACGTGCATGCAGGGTTTCAGATCCTTTGTATGGACGGCAGTTTCTTACCAGCTCAAGGACATTCTTAAGTTGTCACCCTCAGCCTCGCAGTTTGTAGTATCAATAGCATTTTTCCCATGGAGTATAAAACCATTTTATGGGTATGATCTCGTCTTACACTCATTCATCTCTTTTTTCTAACTCATTCCATTTGAAGGTCTTATGGATACTGCAGAAGAACTTTTGATTTATTATATTAGGAATGCTCCTATGATTTTGCATGCTAAATTGTGTTCCATGAACTTGAAGTGCACACCAAAACATCTATACCATACACATGGCATTTTTATATGGTGATAAAGAAATAGAATTGTTGACTTGGTGGGCTAACATTTGGATGGGCCATAATGCATTAAGCAAGGGGATCATATATGGTAGCTTAGCTGTGCTATTAATGGGCTGCAAAATGGATGGTTTAGCTTGAAAAATGTGGAAAAGTCCACATATGGATGGTCCACAATAGTCGGATGGTTGGTTCTGTCAAAACACTGTGAATTTTATCTGGGCCAATTCACATGGTGGTCCATCAAACCAACAGACCAGCCGCTGCACACATTTACTGTGCGTATGGTGGAGTTGTCACTTCATAAATTTCAATGAATTTGATTCCCATTTTCTCACACAGTGTTTGTAATTGCCATCAATTTGCTCAAAGCAGAAGGCTTTTTTTTTTTTTTTTTTTTCCATGCAGAATTTTGTCAGACTGTATTCCCATTAGAGGTAGGAAAAGAGTGCCATACTTAGTCATCGCAACCACACTCTCTCTTGTACCATGGCTTATAATGGGTCTAAAAGCATCCATAAGGAGTTCACGTGTACCCCTCACAATTGTCTTAACAGTACAAAACCTAGGTTCTGCGATGGCAGATGTTGTAATCGATGCGATGATTGCAGAAGCTGTTCGGTTGGAGAGGTATGTGCATTTTCATGTTTGTTTAAATATATTATTTGTGCTGGACAAATGCTACTTTTAAGCACACATCTACAAACATTGCGACTCAAACATGCCAACGTGGCAAACACGTTTGGTATCTGGGTTGTTCATCAGGAAGGGCCCATCAGTGGAAGTGCCCAAGCGCAAAAAATGAGGCTGATCTGCTCTTCAGGCCACCCATATGCATATGGAAAATGGATAAACTGATGGTTGCATTCTGCGTACATATGTGGTCCAAATAATCATTAGACCAGTCTGATTTTTGAGTTAGGGAACATTTGCCATGGTGCTGATCTGATGAACCGTTGCTACCTATTACATGTATGCCACATTGGCATGTGGGGGTGTTTGCTGTTTATGTTTGCTAATGGGCCTTTGCAGTTGCATAGCATTTGTCATTTTGTATCTGTAATCAGAAGAAGCTGACTTGAGGTCTTACTTTATATCAGGGCGTCATTTGCTGGAGATCTCCAGTCAATATCTTGGTCGGCAATGGCCTTAGGTGGAATATGCGGGAGTCTGCTGGGGGGATACACATTAGCCAATTTACCGATGGATATGATTTTTCTTCTTTTCTCTGTTCTCCCGACCATCCAACTATTATCTTGTGGTTTGGTCAAGGAGGCTCCTTTAGGCAGAGGTACCTTGCTGGATCATGTAGACTCAAGAAGCTCTAATAACCTAGGGAATTATGTGGTGAATGGAAATGCAACGACATCATCAGATTCAGATGGTCCACTACAGAAGCTGGAAAAGGTTGAAACATCCAAGGGTGGCACTTCAAGAAGGAGAAAGAGAAGTCGCAAAAATAAAAAAGAGAAAGCAATCATCAAAGAACCTGAGATTCAGCATAAGTCCTTCATTATGAGATGCTTCCTGTCTATAAAATCGGCCATTTTTAGTCTGTGTCGGGCATTTAGGCAGCCCATCATACTAAGGTAAACTGCAAGGGGTGCATGATGTTTTTTTTTTCTCACCCTCTGAAGAATGCTACTATGATGTTCACACTTCATGGGGAGTCATGGAGTTTGATGTGGCACAGAACGAAACAGCTCTATTCATGCATGCCACTTTGTGGATGGTGATAAGAACTGTTGATTTGACGGGCCACCAAGTGGATGTCCCATGGCAGCTTCTCCTTCTTCTTCGTACATGATCCATCCCTTTATCGGTCCATTGCCTCTTCACCGTCCATCAACTGAGATGTGTGGGCACAATGTGTAGTGTGTGTGGCATCCACTCCATCCATCAGGTGAGCCATTCGCTGCTAGGCCATGGGGCTGAAAATATGACCTATCAATGGCTCAGGTGGGCCACACCATAGAAACAATGGGGAGGCAGGCCATATGTTTGTGTGGGGCCCTCCATCATGGTTAAGTTCCATACTACACATTCGTCAAGTGAGTCTCCCTTGAAAAAAGGAACAATTAAAAGATCAGCTTGATTCAAAACTCAGGTGGGCCTCACCTGCCACATGCACCATGTGTGGCGCAATTCCCTACTGGTTGTCTTAAAGGTTAGGCAATGGCAGTGGCCTGAAGAAGAGCCCCATTAATTAAAACTATGAGCAGTGTTCAATGTTCAACCGGCAAACGTCATATAACAGTCTGACGGTTGAAGTCTTCCAATCACTATGATTTTTTGCCCATACCCTGTCAAAGGGGTGACCCACTTACCCTTTCAAAAAAGAAAAAAGAAAAAAAAAAAGAAAAAGGGGTGACCTGCTTGATCAACAGTCTCATCACCATTTTTGCCACATATATAATGGGGATGACACTTATTGGCATTCTGTGCAGTAATACATCATTTGAGCAGTTCTCTTAGTTATTATTCTCTATATTTTTCTTTGCAGAGGCTTCTGTTTAAATGCCTTCCTAATTGCAATATTTCGTTGTTTTTGAACTTGTGGGAAGGCCAGACCGATGGCATGGTTTTTCTTTGCACACGTTACTGTTCCAAACCTCTCAACAGTAATGTTCTATTACCAGACTGAGTTCTTGCACTTGGAACCATCCTTTTTGGGGACTGTACGCGTGGTTGGATGGTTTGGACTCATGCTTGGAACATTTATCTACAGTCGCTATTTGAAGCGCATGAAGCTAAGAAGAATACTCATGTAAGTAATTTAGACAGTTGCTTCCGAGCTCCATCTCAGCATAATGATTTCCATTACTTATTTTGTATAGTTGTTTTGCACAATAGTAGGAGATGTGTGTTCCACCATGGCAAGACCCCTTGACTTAATAAGGAGCAAAACAAGAAGAGGATAACTAAGAATAAAAGATAGAAGAGAAAAATTAGAAATCATCATCGTTGTTGTCATCTTCATCATCATCTAAGCCTTCTAGCAAATAGTTGGGGTCGGCTACATGAATCCTGATCTGCCATTCCGCCGTATCATCTTCATCATCATCTAAGCCTTCTGGCAAATAAATGAGAAATCATCAACGTTGTTGTCATCTTCACCTTTAGTTAGACCATAGGTCATCAAGTGTTTTCTTTCTACATCCATCCATGTTCTTTTGGGCCTTTCCCTTCCCCTTTCACAGCCTTCAACTTGTACTAACTCACTCCCATGTTCCCTTGAATGCATTAATTTCAAATTCTATCCTTCCTCGTCTTGCCACTCATCCATATCAACATCCTCATTTCAGCTACACATCCTATGTACACGTTGTTCGTTAAATGCCCAACAGTTTGTCCCATAAAGCATGGCTGGTCTGCAGGCATTTTTTTAAAAAGAAAGTCCAGTACTAGTATTTTTCTTTTTTGGTCATTGGCCTAATTAAACGACTAGAGTCTTTGTTTTAGCAATCCCGCACGCTCTGCCAAAATATTATATGTTTTTGGTTAGCAGTGTCAAATTTCGTTGGTTAGCAGTGTCAAATTTCATGTAGAATTGCAGCCTTTTTTTGTATACTTTCTGTTTAATGGTAAACCAATGATGCTAGTTTCTTGTTATTTGTGAATTTGGTGCAGGTGGGCTCATGTTGGTCTGGCTATCATGAGCCTTTTCGATCTTGTTCTAGTATCTCGGTTAAATGTCCAGTATGGCATACCGGACAAGGTTATGGTGCTTTGGGGGTCTGCTCTCTCTGATGTAATCAGCCAGCTGAAGTATGTTCCCCGTCCTTCATTCATCCTTTTTTGCTTTTGTTCTTGTAAAGTGCTATACATGCCCATGATGACAAAATCAAGAAAAAGCATAAAACATACAAATATATGCCATCCAGACTCTCTAGTCGTGGAACGTTGATACATCATGCAAGGAAAAAAAAAACATGTATTTGTACTTTCTCAATGTATGGCATTGGATTAAAATATACAGAAAATGCATGCGTACAAACGCATAAAATACATGCATGCTTAGGTGCTTACATGCATCCAGACTTTTCAAACATATGGTGCATACTGGAGCCTTCTTGAAGCCTAAAAGTAAAATATGTAGTTTTGTTGACTTCTCGAAGGACTTAAGGGCCTGTTTGATTTTCAGTGGCCGGGTAAATACCCGTGAAAATATATAATAATTACTTCCTGTTTACTTCTCATTTTCTGATGTTTGACGTGACGAGATGCAGTTTTGACACAAAACCCAATAATGTCACAGTATATTTGTGGGTCCCACCGTGATGCATATCGCTTATCTAAACCGTTAATTTATTATGCCCCATGAATTTATAGTATGAGTCAAAAAACAAGGCATATCAAAAGCTCAAGTGGACCACACAACAATGAAAAGGAAATCAAACACTTACCGTTAAAAACCTCTCAAGTCCACTGTTTCTTTTGGTGTGGGCCATTTGAGAATTCAATCTTGCTCATTTTTCGGCTCATGGCTTAGAATATTGTGTTAAAAGGTTTGGACGGAATGGATTTATAATATACATTATATTGGGGTCCATAAATTTAAAATAATTCCTTTAAACCGGATTTCGAGGTGAAAACTGCCGTGATTTTTGAAAGGAAATTCAAACAGGCGAAATGGTAATAATTACCAATTTCACGGGTATTTACCCCGCCCCTGAAAATCAAACAGGCCCTAAATGCCATCTGAGAGCATGAAGTGCGTAGGGAGAAAAGAACAGGATATTCTTCACTTCTGCAAAACGAAATGCTGGATGCCCCTTTCAAAAGGATTGCGAGTGTTACCTCGATTTCATGGACGGCATGCATTTGGATGCACATGTGAATTGAACTGTGGATGGTTGGTTCGAAGTTTGAACAAGAGCGAAAAATGACCAATTTGTATGGTGTTTCGGGGTATTTGTAACGAGGAGAATCCTTCAAAGTGCTTTTACATTCATTTTGTTTGCAACTTGAAAGAAGCGTAATTGCAATTTGGAGCCCAATCCATCAATATTGATGCTAAAAACTCAATTCGATAGTGCATCCAAAGGCACCCCATTAGTTTTTCTTTTTCCCATTCTGTTATCCAATTTGTGACCACCAAATCAGTTTTTTTCCCCTCAAAGGTGGGAGCTCACCACCTGTAAACTGTATTAATTTGAAAAAGTGGGTATGGTACCACCATAAGCAATGATCTTCTCTCATTGAATATGTTTCTACCAAGGGGTTTGCTCCAGTGGTACCGGTACCACCACAGGCTACGGTGGTAACAGGCAGATGTGGGGCCCATGTGATGCATGCATGAAGTCCAACCAGTCTATCAGATGCTTCAGCACATATTACCCCCGGAGCCTGAATTTCAGGCTGATCCATGAATAAGGTGGGCACCCCGTGAGGGGCAAGGCACCTTTGATTTGCATGGAGGGCTACCATGTTGTTTATATGGAATTCAGGCTGTTCAGACCCTTCATCCGGCCCAAATGAAGGATCGGGAGAAAAATCAGGCTGCTTTATAATTTCAGGTGGGCCCCTGTGCAAATCAAGGGTGGGCATCCCCTCTCACATGGTTCCCCGTGTTGTGGCCCATCTGTGTGTTGGTTTGGGCTGATTATGTTTAAGGGTAATATGAGGTCATGTATCTGATATACAATTTCAATGTCCTGCATACACCACGTGGGTCCTGCATCTACTTTACCAATTGAGCGCTCATCTTCTACCAATCAGTAAAAATAGCACTAGAGCGGCAAACTTGGCTGCGAGTTTGGTGTGAACCTATCACAATGCACGTGGCATACATGTCACGTATCCAGACCGTACAAATCCTAGGACCACTGAGAAGGAACATAGCTAAAAAATAACACTGATTCATACAATCTTAACCAGCTGTTTTTGCCAGTGGAATTTGGACTGTGGGCCGTTTCCTTAATGCTGTATTTTAATAGATTGTTGCTTATGAATGCTATATTTTCATTTCGAGCTTTCACTTGGTTGTGCAGAATGATGCCGTTTCTGATCTTATCGGGACAGCTATGTCCACCTGGGATTGAAGGCACGCTCTTTGCTCTCTTCATGTCCGTCAACAATCTGGGCAACACATTGAGTTCATTTGTAGGAGCCGGTTTGGCTTCCATACTGAATATTTCATCGAATTCTTTCGACAACCTTCTCTTGGGCATCTCAATTCAAGTAATCTGTACTTTCGTTCCAGTTGGGTTCCTGTTTTTGATACCAAAGGAAGCCACAGGATTGTCGGCCTGATCATCTGAAGCAGGTTTCATTCTCTTTATATTTCTCCCCTTTTGGAGAGTTCACAGTAGCAACTTAACAGATAGTTACACTTTGTAGCTTCTTGACGTTTTTTAATGTCTCTGAAGCATTTGTTGAATTCATATACAGCTGAATGAAATATATCAATTTTTTTTTCACCATTCATAGCTTGATTTTGGCAGTGGTCATGCTGGAGCGCTGACAATTTGTAGTATTTTTGTCTTTTTTATCTTGATGTCTGTAAGGTTATGTTGCCCATATATGAATAGATAAAAATGAATTATAGAATTCCCGTGCAGAATGGTTGTACTGTATATCATCCTGGCCTTCAGTTTGTGCAAGTCGGGTGTGTGGTCTAGTGATCTGAACTGTTGATATGATGCGGACAAGATCTCCCAGATGGTGGTATTCTAACTGTTCAATAGGTGTCAGTCAAATGGACAGTTAAGAAAGAAAATGCAGAAATGGTTCTTATTCAACTGAAAATTGCTAAATATTCTATAGCTGGGATCTTGCAATATATATATATATATATAGCAGAACACTCACCTGCTAACCAGTTCTCATGGACTACCTACGAACTTTTATGAGAACTCATCATATCTGATGAGTCTCGAAAATCTAACGGTATGAAGCATCATAAATATAATTTTACTTTGAACTAAAACTTCAGTGGGCCATAAAAATGCAAACAGTTTCTTCCCTTGATTTGAATTTCTCTTTGCTGTGGCCCACCAGAATCTTAGATCAGGGTGAAAATTCACCCCCGAAGGTTTCATGGGATTCTGCATCTTACGGACTGTTCGGATTCGACACCCATGACGCATGTGCAAAGGTGCACACGTGCCTATGTGAGCATGCCTTCTCTCTCTCTCTCTCTCTCTCTCTCTATTATATATATATATATATATATATATATATATATATATATATATATATATATATGGAAAAGGTACTATCTAAAAAAGCTCTCCGTGCGTGAGACCATGATGTCAGCAAAATCTACCCCTTCAGTCAGATGCACCATTCCAAGGGGAGCCCACACAGCCGAAAATCAAGTCAATCCGTAACTTTTGTAGGCCACACCACGTACAGAAGTTGAGTGGGGCCGTGCACCATTGAAACATTCAAAACCATTTGTAGGGACCTTTCGAGACGTGTTTTGATGATCAACACCATCCATCATGTGTGTCCCACTTGGATGTAATTTTATACCAAGTTTTAGGTGGTATCCACAACTCAGGTGGGGCCCACCAAGTGCTTTTACATGTTTTTGCGTGTATACTTATGTTTTCCGTTGGTATGGCCCACCCACGTGGACGGCGATTTTGGGCCGTGTGGGGCCCACCGGGCTCGTGCATCCGTGGACGGTGTGGATCTTCGAAAGGCATCACGGTGGGGCCCATCACGGACGACCGCTTTACGCTCGAGCGCATAGTACTTTTTCTATATATATATATATATATATATATATATATATATTCACCCGTGTATGTGAGCACGTTTGCACACGTGTCATGGGCCTCTAATCCGAACGGTTCATGTGATGCGGCATCCCATGAAACCCCAAGGTACCAATTTTCATTCTATCTAAAACTCTAGTGGACCATAGCAAAGAGAGATGCAAATCAAGGAAGAAAATTGTTTTCTTTTTCCATGGTCCATCAAAGTTTTGGATCAAAGTAAAAGTTGGGCCCTAGGGGTTTCATGAGGTGCCGCACATCACGTGGAACGTTCAGATTATGCAAATCAAATCACATCACGTATGATGAGTTCTCAAAAAGCTCGCACGAGTTCCCTGCGAACTGGTGCGCAGTTGAGCATTCATGTATTCATGTATATAGGGAAAAGGTTCAATACGGTCGAGTTCATGGGAACTCCCCTTTAAATTAGGGGATATCCCAAAAATCAGCCGTATACAGAACTCAGGTGGGCCATATCATCTAAAATCATGTGAAGACATGCCTAAAACATATACAAGCACATGGTGGGGCCCACCTGAAATTTGGATGTGTCTGAAACTTGGTCTGACCCCTCATCCAAGTGGGACACACATAATGGATGGGCTGGATTTGTGAACCACATCTCACTGGGCCCAAAAAATGATTATGAATGTTTTAATGGAGGGTAACCCCTCTCAACTTTTGTATGTGCTGTGGCCCACACAAGTCACAGATTGACTTGATTTTTAAGCCCTAGGCCCACTATGGAATGGTGCATTTGATTGATGGGGTAGATTTTCGATATACATCATGGTGGGGCCCACACAGCTCGACCTCATGGGGAGTTCCCATGAGCTCGACCGTATAGAACATTTTCCCACACACACACATGGTACGATGAGGTCAAGCTTTGTAGGCCCCATTGTGATATGTGACAGATATCCATCCCATCAATTAGATGCACCCTTCCATGTTGAGCATCGGCCTAAAAATCAGGCCAATTAATGGCTTTACGTGGAGATGTACACGAGTTGAGTCGAGTTGAGCTATACCCAGCTCGTGCTCGACTCAGACTGCTCGAGTCTCAGCTCGTGCTCAGCTCAGCTCAGCTCAGCCATCGAGCTCGAAACAGCAACTCATGCTCAGCTCGTCCGAGTTCCAGTAGATTTCGAGCCGAGTTTGAGTAGAGGCTAATAAAATGAGGCCACATGATTCATGAGAAATATAAATGATTAAAAATGGTTGATTGATGGTCCACCGCTTGCAATAAAGATGCTGACATTTGTATCATTCATATGGAATGGTAGGTTCTGGATTTCAATTGCAGTGCTGATCTCATCCATTTTCTAGCTAAAATCAAAAGATAGTAGTAGTCTTGCGTCGCCTTGCATTGCCTGACTTTTGTGCCTTTATAAAGTCAGGTAAGGCCATGTAAGGGACGCAAGGCGAGGCCCTGTTTCAGCAATGGAACAGGGGGAAGAGAGAGGGCGGTGCGGTGGGCTCTTCCAACGTAAACCCCCTTTTCCTAAGACGAAGTTTTGTTGTTCCTAATCTTTTTGACTGTGTTAGAAAAGTACAGTTTTTCGATCATTGGATCTATGGGTGAATTGAACACTTACCAGACTGGCTTGGGGCTACCGGTCACCGGACTGAGTAGTGGCAGCCGGCAAGGGCGACCGAGCACCGGATCGGGTGCAGAGCAGGGCGGGCGACAGGGCGGCCGGGTAACAGTGGTAAGGAAGGCCGAGAGAGAGAGAGAGAGAGAGAGAGAGAGAGAGAGAGAGAGAGAGAGAGAGAGAGAGAGAGAGAGAGAGAGAGAGAGGGTAGGTAGGGAGGATGAGGGAGAGAGAGAGAGAGAGAGAGAGGGAGGACGGACGACTTGCACTGGCGCCGGAAGAGAGGGAGGAAATAGACTGGGAGTAGGGTTTTTTTTTTTTTTTTTGGGAAGGGTATATATACCCTGTACATGAGTTGAGTCTGAGTCGAGCCGAGTCAAGCCGAGTTCGAGTATTATTCGAGTCGAGCTGAGTCAAGCTCGAACTCGGCTCGAACTCATTCCGAGCTCCAAAAATCAGCTCGACTCGGTTCGAACTCAACTTCAAGCCGAGTCGAGTCAAGCTTTTTCGAGTCGAGTCGAGTGAGTTAGCAAGCTAACTCTGCTCGTGTACAGCTCTAGCTTTAGGTGGGCTTCACCACAGTTGAGAGTGGAAACCCCCATTGAAACCTTCTGATTATTTGTAGTGCCCAGAGAGATGTGGTTTAGACATCCAGTCCATCCATTGCGTGTCCCACTTGGATGAGGGGTCACATTAAATTTCAGGCCATTCCAAAACGAAGGTGGCTCCAGCGAGTGCTATTAGATGTTTTAGCTATGATTTTCCATGATTTCAGATGATATGCCCCACCTGAGTTCCGAATACAGCTGATTTTTGGCATGTCCCGTGACCTAGATGGGACCTACTGAATGCATGGCATGAATGTCCATCACATATCACGGTGGGGCCCAAAGAGCTGGACCTCATGGGATGCTCCCATGAGGTCGACTTCATAGTACCATTTCTCATCTGCACACAGATATGGGCTAACCAGGGTAAAGCCATCAAGTCTAAGGTTGCTAACCATCCCCTACTTGCACAAGCTGAAATCCCAAATGTACCGTACAAACTCTCTCAGTTTGAACCTTGTATCTTGGCTTCATATATATTAATGAAATACAAAATAAGTGGAGCCTTTGCTGTCGTTGCAAATGCATGCTTTCTATTGCAGTTCGGTCCTTACTCTTGATTCCGTTGTGGGAGTTTCAACACCTGGTCGAGGGTTCAAGTACCCATAGGTGGTGAAATCCCATTATGGTGTGTGTGTGTGTGTGTAACATTCTCAATCTGAATTTGAACACCGATGTGCCTTTAAAATGTTCTGGTCATAGAATTCTTTCGGTAAAGATAGGAATGTACTTCTTCAAGATATTGCCTCACTCTTAATCAACACTAATATTAATAATGGAAAAGATTTGAACTTTACTTGAAGAAGCAAAAATCTCTTTTCTTACTGACTAGCTATGCACAATTTTTATAAAAAGTTTAAATAATTAATATATTTATTTACTTACTAAAAATAACTTTTAGTTTTGAAATTTATTTTTATTATAAAAACACAACACAGATGAGTCAGGTTGATTCGAATACTTGACTTGATCTTTAATACTTTAAGAAGCATTATATTACTAATAGATTTTTGAACTCTTTATTATTAATAATAAAAATAGCAAAATTTGTTAGAGATGCAGTATTGTGTTTGAACCCTTTATTACCCTTCCATTTTTAAATTTTATTTTATTAAAAAGCCACTTAATAACCCATTGGCCATGTTGTGTCGACTGAGTTGGTAAGTTGACTCAATGAGTCCATCGAATCAGACCCGAGTCACACCCTTTTAGGCCGCAGCGAGCAGACGGTGTAAGAAAATGGAAAAAAAGAAAAGAAAAAGAGAAGAACACCCACCTCATGATTTTAAAATTGTGTTTGATTCCACCATAGTTTTACAAGATTATCCAAAGCTACTGGCACAAAAATGTTTTAATATTTCCATAGTTTTCCGCCAAAAATCCCACCTAATATCCCAATGCAAGAATTAATTTCCTAGCTGGGCCCCATCTTATCCTGGGAATTTTCAACAGAAGGCAGAAATTTTAAAATATTCCGCCCATCTGTGTTGATTTTCACCAAACGTTCCAATGAGCATGCTTTAATTTTTGAATGATTTCGCAGTTGGCGGCAGAAACTTTGAATATTCGCTGCTCGAAAAGTATCATGAAAATATATTAATGGAACATAAAATAGTATTGGCATCTAATGATTTCAGGTCGGCTTTTGATACAGCTAGTTCTGATGAGGCTCCCCTATTGTACGTTTGGCACGTGTCTTAAGTCCGAACCGCTCAAATAGCGGGACACGTTGCAGATGGATTGTGAAGAAAAAGTTACACTGAAAGTATGATCCTAAAGGACTGTAATTAATTAAAAAGTAGTAAGCAGTCCAAATTCAACAAGAACAAGGACTCATCATCAGAGGCCAGGATTGTTTGGTCAATCTGATTCTGTGGACATGGTCAATCTACAGTTGTTCCGACTATTTGGACGGCTTGGATTTGAGGTAAGTGCCACGTACAGAACAGGCGAGCCTCACGTGTATGATAGCTTTGGGTGCATGCCATTGTGTTAAATCCAGCGGTTCGTTGTAGGATAGTTTACCGTTGGATAAGGTAGTTGATGTTAAAACGATATCCACCCTCAGCTGCCATTCAGCTTTGTAATGAGACTGACAACCCCCGAATCCCGGGCAATGAGGCTTACTAATCCTACACGCATCCTCTCCAAAGGTACCTTGTGGCACACGTGCCAACGTGGCAAGCATGTTGGAAATGCTAGCCGTGCATTAGATGGGTCCCACCGTGCAGATGACACCCATCAAGAAAAATGAGGCTGTCCCGCCTTGTGATTATCAGGAGCAATTTTACATTGTTTGCATTGGTGTAGCCCATCAGAGTTTTTATTTATTGGGCTGATCTTTTGTATGTACTGTTAAATAAGGTTCTTACCTGATGGACGGAGTGGATTCAGATAAATGATGGTGGGCCACACAGACATTGTGGATTTAGATATACAACATGGTGGGCCCCACACAAAATAAAGTACCATTTACGGCAAATTGCTGGGAAATGGATTGGCTACTCCACCTGCCACTAGACCTGAGGCTGTGGTCGGTGCCCTGTGGGCCTCACCATGATGTATGTGTTTCATCCATGCCGTTAATCCATTTTTATGGATCATTTTAGGCTTGATCCAAAAAATGAGAGGTATATAAATATTAGGTGGACCACACCACAGGAAAAATAGTGATTGGATATTCACCATTAAAATCCTCCTAAGGCCCACTGTACTGTTTATTTGAAATCCAATCTGTTGATTATGTCATACAGACCCAGATGAAGGGAAAAAAACAAAAATCATCTTTATCCAAAACTTTTAGGAGCCACCAAAGAGTTTTAAATGGTCGACGTTCATTCAACATTGTTTCCTGTAATGTGGTGCACTTGAGATTCGGATATACATTATTTTTTGTCCCATACCATAAAATGATCTATAAAAATAGATGGACGGAATGGATGAAACACATACATCATGGTGGGGCCCACAGAGCACCGACCATCATCCATTGGCTGGTGGCAGGGGGAATAGCCAATCCGTTTCCAAATTGCTGAGTGGATCACTTACGTGTCAAACTCACGTTGAAAAGATAACCATGAGCGTCGTTTTCGGAGTTGAATGTGAAGAATTGAAATTTTCTTTTCAACGGTGGCAGATACGGGTCATGGTATCCAATGCCAACTTTAGACGGTGGCACATCACAATGGAACTTAGAAGACTGTCTCCTGCAAAAGATCCAATACTCCACTAATCCAGACCATCCGAATCATGGTCCCACCGAGGATGGATGGATCTATGGGGTATTCCTCACCAGCTCCCAATATGGGTCTCCGTTGTGGATGGATCGTAATGGGCCCACCTTTTGCACGGAATGTTCATCAACACCTTAATGCACGGGAAGTTATAGTACACATTCATTGCAGAGATGGGCCAAACATGCCATGTGTGTATGATCAATATATTGAAGAGTTGAACACGACAAGTAAATGTAATTTTATTTATTACAAATACGTGTACACAACAAGGGTATGCTTTACAACACTTACAAACCATCACTCTTGAATGACAACTCTCACACACAAGGAAAAAACTCATTTTGAACTCTTAATACTTGAACACCTTGCTTTCACTCTTGAACTCACTCTTTGTTGTTAATATGTTTTTTATTTATGTATTTAATGAGGCTCTCCCCATATTTATAGGCTATGAATGGTTCTGAATCAATATAATTAAAGAGTTATGTGCTTCCAAATATATGTATAATTCTATTATATTCTAACATATAAGAGAATATTCTATATAGTATATTCAAAGATATCCCATTCCATAAAGAAAACTATCAAACTATTTCCTAAGATTCTGAGAATATTTTCCAGAAATGTCTGGAAGTTTCCATAATATTCAGAGGGTGGTGATGACATTTAACACTCCCCCTCGCACTAACTCTCATTCTACCTTGGTCACCATGCCAGTTGCTCACGATGAACTTAGCATTGCTAAGTCCTTTCGTGAGTATGTCTGCAACTTGGTCGTCGGTCTTCACATCCTTGGGTTTTGGAACTCGTTCCCAAGTCTGATTTTGGTTTAATGCCTTAATCTCTTCTTCCATCGCCTTTTGCCATTGTATGTCTTGGGATGCTTCTTCAAATGTCGTTGGTTCTTTCACGGGATCTTCTTCAAAAAATCCACGTATCTTGGGTTAGGCTTTCTCTGGACCATCGATCTCATCTTCTAAATTCTGTTAATTGAAGACTCTTTTTGACTACTTTGATGTACTCCACTTGCCATGGACTCAAAAATTTATCTCGTGTTCCAAATAGATTAAGCACTTGCTCACCATCTCGCATCTTGTGTCATCTCTTTAGTTGAACTAGGTTCTTCTCCTTCCCTTGTCTCCCCCATCTTCTCATGCGCCAACTTCCAAGTCTTGAGAGTTTGCGCTCCTCCTTCAAGTGGATGAGGCTTCATCAAAGACAACATTCCTCGATGTGTAGGACTGGGTTTGTTGCAACATTTCCACCTTTTTCTTTTTCACTGCTATAGCCCAAAAAGATGCAACGAATTGCCTTTCTTATCGAACTTGCTATGCAAGTAATCGTGCACATAGCATACACTTCCGAAGACTAACTCACCTTGTTCTCGAAGGGTGAGAAAAGCCTGTTTTGCTTGTGGTACGATCACATCTCCCACTAATGCCTTGTCGGTGTGGCATATTCTTAGATGTAGCAAAGTGACGATTTTTTCTTTCAAAGATTGTTGTGGAGTGCCCGAACAAGTCAATTGTCGTCGGATTCTACACTCCTTTAGATAATTTGAGAACTCTTTCGACGTATACTCTCCGCCATTATCTGTTCGTAAGCATCGGATCGTTCCATCGAACTCACTTTCGACCTTCTCCCGAAATTCTTTAAATTTTAATAAAGTTTCTGACTTCTCTTTCATGAAGTAAACCCAAACGTACCTTGAGAAGTCGTTAATGAAGGTCACCATGTAATGCATGCCACTAACCGATGCCTATTTTACTTGTCCAAATACGTCTGAGTGGACAAGCTCCAAGGGTTCTTTAGCTCTAAACTTTAATTCTTCATATGACAATTAGTGTGCTTTGCCATATTGACACCCTGCACAAATTATATCTTCTCGAACATCCAACTGGGAAAGACCTTTGAGCATAGCCTTCTTCATAATTATCTTCAGCTTATGATAACTCACGTGCCCTAAACGTGCATGCTAGAGATCTGCAGTCTCATTTTTCCGAGTCTTATCTACATGCTGATTCAAATGACATTACGCAGATTGACTCCAAGCGTCGTCCTTCCATTATGGGTGTACCTAACGGTTTAAGGTTTCGGTACACCTTAACATCCTCCGGTCCAAATACCACATAATTACCAGAAGATGTCAGTTGTGATACTGACAACAAATTTTTCTTCATCTCTGGCACATGATAAACATCTTACAACTTTACTTGATTAGGGCTAAATCGAGGTATGATAGTAGTCGTACCTACGTGAGTTATCGGCAACCTTGAATTATTACCTATTACCACCACCCGATCTCCTTTGTAGGCGGATAAACTTGACAGTTTCTTCTTATCACCTGTCATGTGATTTGAGCACCTTGAATCAACGATCCAATCGTCATTTGATAGTCCGCTTGATTGAAATCGCGGCAAAAGTCCACCATCATGTGAGGAAGCCCACTTGGTGCTGACTATGTTAGACTGCTTGAGTGGTTCATTGAAATCTATCTCCTTCTCTGAACAATTTCCTTTGATGGATTCAGATACTGCTAAGGATGCCTGAAAGTCCCAGTCATCTTCACTGTCTTCTTGGTGATCTCTAGAAGTCACCAAGTTACCTTCGGCTGATTTTTTCTTGAACCAGCAATTTTTGCAAAGTGACCTTTCTTGTCGCAATTGAAACACTCTATATCATACCTTCGAGATACGGAGGATCGTCGTTTATTGGTGTTGTTGTCGGATTGAAGTCCCCCTGTCCGAGGACTTCTTCCTTGCTCTTCTCTCTTCTTGGGCTTTCCAAAGTTCTGCTGACTTTGTTCGCCCTTTCTGTTCTGCTGTCGATGTCCGCCTTTTTTATTATTGCAGTAGAGTACTTCATCTTCTTTGTTTATCGACACTCCAGCCATTTGTTTGCATAAACTTTCTTGATTGACCAACAAATTCTCCAATTCTATGAGAGTAGGTTGAGTAGGCCAACCTCGTATTGTCGTGATAAAAGTATTATACTTGGGCTTCAACCCGTGTATAATGATCCTCCTCATTCTTTCCCCATGAATATTTGTTTTAGGATCCAATTCTGAAATTTCACGACATAAATCCTTTACTCTTGTAAAGTACTCGCATATAGACTTATCTCCTTGGGTGGTGGACATTAACTCATTCTCCAAATATTGAAGTCGAGTATCATTTGTTTTTGAAAACAATGATGCAAAGGTGTCCCATGCCATCTTGGGTGTGTCGTCATCCTTGATTCGCCCGAGCAGCTCATCCTTAATGGTTGACTTGAGCACGTACATTGCCTTCCCAGCCTTAATCTTCCACTTTCGGAGTGCTTCAACATTTTCCTTAGGAGGTGGGATAATCTCATCCCCATTAACAACCTCCCACGAGTCCTGCCCTTCAAGGTAGGACTTAATGCAACTCCTGCAACTTTGATAGTTGTGGTTGTTAAACCTCGTAACTCCGCTTATTGTGTTCACAAGATCCGCCATCGTAACTTGGTGTGATTATCACTCCCTTTACCAAGCAAGCCAACAAACTTCACAGTCTCCAAACTGTGGACGATCTCCTTAGAAAACGGATCCCGACCAAGCCTCACTCTGATACCAAATTGAAGAGTTGAACATGACAAGTAAATGTAATTTTATTTATTACAAATACTTGTACACAACAAGAGTATACTTTACAACATTCACAAACTATCACTCTTGAATGCAAACTCTCACACACAAGGAAAAAACTCTTTTTGAACTCTTAATACTTGGACACCTTGCTTTCACTCTTGAACTCACTCTTTGTTGTTAATGTGTTTTTCGTTTATATATTTAATGAGGCTCTCCCCATATTTATAGGGAGCTATGGAAGGTTCTAGAATCAATATAATTCTAAAGAGTTCTAGAAGCTTCCAAATATATCTTATAAGGTTCTATTATATTCCGGAACATTTTAAGAGAATCCAGAAGGTTCTAATATAGTCCAGAATGTTCTAGCATAATCCGGAACATTCCAGAAGAGTAAAGAAAACTCTATCAAACTCTGAAAGTTTTCGAAAGATTCTAGAGAATTATAGAATTTTCCAGAAATGTCTGGAAGTTTTCGGAAGACTCCGGAATATTCAAGAGAGGTGGTGATGACATTTTACATATATATCCACTCATCTGGTGGGCCACACCCTTCGCAATTTAACACATGTGCACATGTTGATAAGTGGATCAGCTTCATGTTTGAGGCATTTGATCTTTGAGATGGCCGGAATGTCGTACACATCATCATCTTAGCACGTGTGCATGTGTGCTGAAGAGATGTGTGTGTGTGTATATATAAGGTACAATGCGCTCGAGCTGACGATAAGCTCTCCCGTATAGGGAAAAGGTACAATGCGCTCGAGCTAACGAAAAGCTCCCATGAGGTCAAGCTGTGTGGGCCCCACCGTGATGTGTTTTGACCATCAACACCGTGCATTTGATGGGTACCCTTTAAATTATGGGATATCCCAAAAATTAGCTATATATGGAACTCAGGTGGGCCATACCATCTAACATTTTGTGAAGACACCGTTAAAACATATAAAAGCACTTGGTGGGGCCCACCTGAGTTTTGCATACACCTGAAACTTGGTCTGAACCCTCATTCAAGTGGGACACACATAATGGATGGGCTGGATTTGCAAACTAAATCTCGGTGGGCCCTCAAAAATGGTTATGAATGCTTTAATGGTGCACGGCCCCTCCCCACTTCTGTATGTGGTGTGGCCCACAAAAGTCACATATTGACTTGATTTTTGAGACCTAGGCTCACGATGGAATGGTGCATTTGACTGATGGGGTAGATGTTCGAAACGCATCACGGTGGGGCCCACACAACTCGACCTCATGGGACGGACCCGTGACCTCGAGGGCATTGTATCTTTATATATATATATATATATATATATATATATATATATATATATATATGAGGTTGATCTCATGGGAACTTCCTATGAGGTCGACTATGTGGGTCTCACCATGATGTGTGTCGAACATCAAGACCATCGGTCAGATGCACCATTCCATGGTGGGCCATGGGCTTAAAAATCAAGTCAATCCATGACTTGTGTAGGCCACACAACATGCAACAGTTGAGAGGGTTTATCCTCCTATTAAAACATTCGTAATAATAGGTTTCAAGATGTGGTTCAAAATCCAACCCATCCATTGTGTGTGTCCCACTTAGATGAGGGCTTAGACGAAATTGCGGGCACATACAAAACTCAGGCGGGACCCACCAAGTGCTTTTATATGTTTTAGGCATGCCTTCACATGGTTTTAGGCGGTATGGCCAACCTAAGTTCTTTAGGGCCTGTTTGGCCGGGCAGATTGGATGGGATTGGATGGTATTAGGGTGAATTGCATGGATTTCAAGGTAATGATGGCTGCGTCAGTGGATTGGTGCAAAATCTATGGGATTTCTATATCGGATCTGTTTGGCATGCTCGGCCAATCCCAGGATTAAACCTTCCAATCTATTCCAATCCATCAAACCAAACATGTCCCAAGCAAATTTGAACGGATTAGGGTTGATTAATGGATGAGATTTAAAGGTAATGATGGTGATGTAAGTGGATTGTCTTAAGATCCATGGGATTGCTATATCCCGGGATCACAATCCGGTGTTTGTTTGGCACGCCTGACCAATCCTGAGATCTATCTTCCAATCCCTTCCAATTCCATTCAATCTGCCAGGCCAAACAGGCCCTTATACGGCTGATTTTAGAGATATTCAATGACGTAGGGCCTATTTGGCCAGACCGGATATCCCGAGATATGCATGACGAGCCAAACATACCCAATGAACTTGTCCCTGGATATAAGCAATCCCATGGATCTTAAAACAATCCATTGACATCACCATCATTACCTTTAAATTGATCCCTATACCTTGGTTGGATGGATTGGAAGGTAAATTTCCGGGATATGCCGGGCGTGCCAAACAGACCCACTGAGCTGGTCCTGAGATATAGCAATCCCATGGATCTTAAATCAATCCACTGACACCACCTTCATTACCTTAAAATCCATCTCATCCCTCTTAATCCCATGGGATTCACCCAGCTATATAGGCCCAAGGGAAACCATCAAATCCACGGTATTGATGTTGTACACACATCACGGTGGGGCCCACACAGCTCGACCTCATGGAAAGTTCCCATGAGGTCGACCTTATAGTACCATTTCTATAACTTCCCATGAGGTCGACCTTTTATATATATATATATATATATATATATATATAGAGAGAGAGAGAGAGAGAGAGAGAGAGAGAGAGAGAGAGAGATTGCGAATAGGACATTGTCTACGTCCTATTCATGAAAATGAGGGGCCATCTTAAGGACGGCAGGAAACAAATTTTTTAATGGTCGGGATTCGGTGGTAGATACTGAATAGAATTGATGGCTTGAATAATCTGTTTTTTGTACGATTGTTGGTTTAATCTACCATCTTTCGACACGTGTCCCCATGAAATGGGCAGTTTTATCTTGGCACAGCGGGCGGATTAGGTGTTACCTAGGCAACAAATTAGTGGGTGTTACCCGTACTGAGGGGTCCACCTTGATGATGTGTTGTATATCCACGCCGTCCATCCGTTTCTCCAGCCCATTTTAGAAAGTGATCTAAAAAATTAAGTAAATAAAAATCTCAGCCGGACAACACCACAGGAAACAGTGGTGATTGAATACTTCATCATTAAAAATTCCAAAAGGCCCATCATAAGGTCTTCGTAATGTTTATTTCACATCCAACCTGTTGATAATGTCAAGAAAACCTTGATGAAGAGATAATACAAATATGAGCTTGATCCAAAGCTTTTATGACCTGCAAAAAGCTTTTAATAGTCATTCATTACTGTTTATAGTGGTCTGGTCCACCTTATATTTGGATCTTCTTAAGATTTGGGGCAGCAATCCTAAAATGAAATGAAAAAAAATCAGAATATACAAAAAAAAAAAAAAAAAAAAAAAAAATCAAGATGGTCCCACACAATTAAGGTTAACAGCTAATCAGCTTCGGGTCCTCTGTTTCTCTACCATCAGCATCGAGTATGTACTCGGTCCTGCATTGACAGGCGTGCTCAGATGATATGCGGCCTTATCAGCAGTAACTGGGGAGGGCGCCGATTAGGTACTACCCTTACCTGTTCTGCGTTCGGGACGGGCTGGGCTCGGAGGGACCACTATGGTGTATGGATTACATCTACATCGTCCATCTATTTTCCACACACCATTTTAGATTAGGAGCCTAAAAATAAAGAAGATTCAAGGCTCAAGTGGACCACATACTGAAAGATTCCTAGAGATCACATAAGTTTTGGATCAATATGATATTTATTTTCTCACTTCATACAAGTGTATATCACCATATTGACAGGTTGGATGGCAAATAAATAACATGGTGGGTCCTAAGAAGGTTTCACTGGTGGGCATCCTTAGCACCAACGGCTTCCTGTTGTGTGGTCCACTTGAACCCTGAATCTACCTTATTCTTAGGCTAACAATCTAAAATGACAGGGGAAAATGGATGGATGGTGTGTATAAAATCCATACGTAATGGTGGCCTTGCGATGGCCGATCTGAGCCTTACGCTGTCCAAAGATCCTGGAACAAGCTAGGGTAATACCTAATCTGCCCCATAGAGGATAACACTTAACCAATTCCCACCATCAAGCATGTTCCAGTGCATAGATTGCCTGTAGATTTGGGCTGTCGAGATTCTGAAGCCCTAAGCTTCCTTATGCTCATTGTGATGTATGTATTATATCCACTTCATTCATTTATTTTGTTAGTTTATTTTAATACATGAGCCTAAATATAAGACAAATCCAAAACTTTTATAATAAATGAGTGTTGAATCACCTGATACTAATATTTTTCTTATATCATGTTCGAGTCCAACAAATCAAGAACCAATTAGATGGAAAATAAATAAAATGAAAAGGTTTAAAATATAAATGTCATTTTTCCACTCTTTTCTATAATGCGGTTCTTTTCTGATATGAAATTGCCTAATGTTTGCGTTCATGCCTAACAAAACATATGGACAATATATATATACACCAATTAATCCAAGAACACATTTTAGATATGAAATTGCCAAATGTTTGGGATCATGTCTAACAAAATATATGGACAATATAAATATACACGTGCGGATTCAAGAACCAAAATAAGTTGGTAAAACATGCAAATGGTGTATATATAACACATACCTCATCGTGGGCCTCACTTTGGGATGCAAGAAGATACGAAAAGATCTGTGCCACATCCAATCCACCTACCACCATTCACATTTAACACTTCCATCATGCAAGTTGAATACATGGCCTGGGTCCTTGCTTTTATTTATTTTTCAACTCTTGCTCCACTGGTAGACTCTTAGGGCCCGTTTGGCCGGTTGGATTGAAAGGGATTAGATGGTAGTGGAAGGGATTGAATGGTAAATCCCGGGAATGGCCGGGCGTGCCAAACAGTGTAGGTGATCTGATCCAAATCCAATGGATCTTCAGATAATCCACCGACAACACCATCATTACCTTTAAATCCCATCCAATCCATCCTAATCCATTCAAATTAGCCTGCGACGGGTTTGGTTCATGGGATTGGAAGGGATCGGAAGCTTTAATCTCCGGATTGGCCGGGCGTGCCAAACGGACTGGATGTATCAATCCAGGGATATAGCAATCCCATGGATTCCAAGACAATCCGCTGACAACACCATCATTACCTAGAAATCCATGCCATCCACCCTAATACCATTCACTCCCTTCCAATCCACCCGGCCAAACGGGCCCTTAAGAGTTTCAACACTTGGTAAAGGGTTCATAGGTGGTGAAATCCCACTAAGGCGTGTGTGTGGTGGTGTGTGTGCGTGTGTAAAAAAAAAGAAAAGAAAAATTAAATAAAATATTTGGCCTACATGATGTTGTACTTATTATGTCCGCACCTTTCATTCATTTTTCACGATTATTTTAGATGGTAACCCAAAAAATGTTCATATCCAAATCTCTTAAGCGGACCACACCACAAATAGCATTGGGGATAATGATTCTCACTGTTAAAATATTCGTGGGCCCATCATGACATTTATTTTCGATCCAACCTGTTTATGAGGTCATTGATCCAAATGTCATATTGATCCAAAACTTTTGTGACCCCAAAAGGGTTTCAATGGTAGATATTCAATCTTCATTGCTTTTTGTAGTGTAGTCGACTTGATCTATTGATATTTCTTGTCTTTTGGTTCAAGCCTAAAAACAAGCTCACCAAATAGAAAGACGGTTAGGATATAACACATACCTCATGGTGGCACCCACCACCAGCCAGATTGGCTTCCTGTTGTGATTGGCTAGGATTGAAGCCCTAGGCCGAGCAAATGTACAGGTTGCTGTTGGTTCCGCCATAATAGACAAAAAGGACGGGCTGGGATGGGATGTATCAATCAAATAGACTTTTCTAGCCTGTATTTAGAAAATTGGATGAACTCGAGCCTGATTAAGAGTCCCACGTGCAATGCACGTGCATTTTACTCGTACTCTTAAAAGTCACAATCATGAATCGAACCACCATCATGCGTCGCCCGTGAAACCAGATTGTACTGAGTCAGTATAGTCTTATGGTACTGATTAAACTCTGTTGGGCCCACTGTGAATGTATGTGGTTTATCCACACTGTTGATTTGTTTTTTCAGCTCATTTTAAGGGTTGAGACTAAAATCGAAGCTTATCCAAAGCGCACAAGTGGACCATACAACACGAAAAAATGGAAATAATGATTTCCACTGTTGGAACCTGCCCTACGGAGATGTTTATTTGTCATACAACATATTCATAAGATCACTGATCAAACATGCATAAAGCAAAATCTCGGTGGATTTGCCAAATTCATCTCTGCAGCGGGAGGTGTTTATGAGGGCGTGGCAGATGAAATACACCCGCCATCCCAAACAGTAGATAGGACGGGATCGCACGCAGTAACTCTCTTAAGAATTTTTCAACGGTTGACATTCAATTCGCACTGTTTCATGTGGTGTGCTTCATTTTAGCTTCCAATATACTTCATTTATAGGCTAAGGCTCTAAAATTATCTGCTAAAATGGATGGAGTGAGCAGATAAAATACATAAATAACACTAGACCCACAGAGTTTACTCATCAGGCAATCCCCTTCCGTTGCCCGTGGACCCCACTTGTAAATATGGTCCGATGATAGGAACCGTCCATACTGAACAGATGAGTATAATCATCAATGTGTTATGGCTGAATGTTAACCATTGCAAAACATAAAAATAAAAGTGGGGGCATTCAACTTCACGAATCAGCGGTCAGAATCATCTTTTCAGAGTCACAACTGAATTATAGGTTAGGTAAAATATTTCTCAAGGATGGACCGTTCCGATTCTAAGTTAATCTCTAATTTTGGGCCCCGCAGGGAGATATACCGATGGTCACCATCCGCCACGGAGGTAAAACTTATAAAAGTGGCATTTACGTAATTAACTTAAAACCCAAGGGCAATATGTTACTCCATTGATCTCAATGTCCGAACCGCAACGATCGGCCGGAATTCCTGTAGCTCTTACAAGAGACGAGATTCCCGAGTCGCATACGGTTCGAACCGGTCGTCATTCGTCCAACCATGCTTGAAGTACTACAATTTCCAGTAATCCTGCAAGTTGTCAGATAATGTAATCGTTCGTATGTTCGTGGACATGTAACTGGACGGTCAGATGGAAAGAATTCATTCGGTGTGGATTTACCAAACAAATGTCCATTACTGAGAGGTAATGATTGTTTAATCCATCTGATTCTAGGGTTAAGATCTATCCACAGCAAATAACGTTACTTGCATTCCCTTGCCTTATGCATGGAATTGGTCGCACGTGTTTAAGATCCGAACCGCTTGTCTGACGATCCTCGCTTTGAAGATTTTGTCCAACGAGTGCATAGACATTGAACCATCCATAACTTGTCTGAATCGTTCGTTGCTTATCAGTGAGGCCCACCTGATGATCATACAGATCTGGTCTTAAGATATTTAATGGGCGTCGTATCATCGTTTTACTTGAAGTTACAATGCCACGTGTACAGTTACTTAAAGTGCGTGTCTACTGCTTACGATACTCTCGTAGAGTGCTAATTTTTCTTATTAAGGTAAGTTTTTACTAAAAAATTACCTCCTAGACGAGTCCGTACAATGCATTTATTTTAATCTGCCGGAAACTTATTTGATCGAAGACAATTTTATAGCACGGATGTTGGTTTTTTTAAAAAAATATCTCTGACTTCTTATAACAAAACAGTTGAAAAAATAGAAGTATTTTAATCTTTTTAAGTTCGTCTGTGCAACTAGTAATTTAGTTTAGCAATTAAGGGAATCGTAAAAAAATAATATAGGTAATACGTCAGGTCTATACTAAAAACATACCTAATTTTGTAATGTAGACTTGAGCATCCATCTACCTTCCTTTTTATGACCTAACAAAACTTACCTTATCAAAGTAGACTTTTATCGGCAGTTATCGCGCAATATAAATGAAAATACTCTCTACTTTTTTAACTGCTTTTACCTTTTCAGGGATATTTTTGTTCCAAACCTTTTTTCCATACTTGAAAATTTTATTTTGGTAACATAAGTTTTCAGTCATTAAAAAAATAAAAAAAAAAGCATAAAAACTAAGTGTCCACCGTGCTAATTTTTTCTTATTAAACCAGCGGTCTGTATCTAAAACACTTTCTAGGGACAACGGACGAAGTACATGTACCTCCAGCCGAGCATGTGAATGGTATTCTCGAGCCATGTGTTTGTACAAGCGGGGTCCATATCTCATTGATCCGGCCCGTTAATCTTATAATCCCTAACAAAAATAGATGATTAGTAAAAAGCCTCCCAGATTGGAAGATGGTATTCCAATCTTTGGCACTTTCATATTGAATTCACATGGTTGCCGTAGTTTCTTCTCGACTGCCTATTTTTGGGCCACTGATCAAAGGTTAAAATTTTCCCATCAACGAGAACATAGGAGGAATTCGCCGTCTCTAGATTTGTTGAACAATCCTAACCTTTGATTCGATATTTTTCATTTCTAACCGTCCAATGGTATCCAGACTTCTAATATTCGCTGATGCTGATAGTTTGGACAGTTTAGTTAGAGTTATTCAAATGCCACACGTGACCAATTTCTCGGCAATATGTAACTGCCCGTGTATCATCCATCACACCGCCAGAGTATCAAAGTATTTCCCTGCCAATGTTCCGGCAAAACCAAAATACGGACACCGCCCTTCTCGTGGCCCACGGTTCCACGTTTCATCCATCCCACTTTCCAAACCCAGCATTCCAGCAGCCAAAACCAGTGGCATTGTCGTATTTCTGTACAAAGCGAAGGGCATACGTAATCCGCATGTCTCCATCAGCCTCACGTGGACGGAAATCATTCCATCAGCTATAAATACCAGCTGCCTCATACCGAACTCCATTGATCTTCTTCTTCAGTCAGACGCAGCTGCCCTTTGTCTCAGACGCGTAGGTAGAGAGACCGTCTGGTGAGAGGATCTCTTTCCATATTTTCTTCACGTTTTCTCGATTCCCTTTTTCCAATTTGCTGACAGAGAAGGAGAGAGAGAGGGAGAGAGAGGGGATCGAAGAAAATGACTAGATTGCCCCTCAACGTCTCGGCGATCGAACTCACCTCCGCGTTCGACTGGTGGCACGAGATCAACGAGTCGACTCAGTGGCAGGACGGGATCTTCTTCTTCCTTTGTGCCGCCTACGCTCTCGTCTCCTCTGTCGCTCTGGTATACTCTCTCTCTCTCTCTCTCGCTCTCTCAATATATCTTTTTAGGGTTTTGATTCGTCTGTTCTAGATTTTGGTTGTTTGGATTGATTTTGCAGCTCAAATTCGTTATGTATGGAAGTTATAAGGTAGTGTATGGATACACCTGAAAATCGTGATTGGATACAATATCCATGATGGTTTTTGGAGGAAAATCCGAGAGAGCAATCCACAGAACTTGCATTTTCGCCCCAAATATCAGTATGGGAAACTCTGAGAGTTATCTGGCTGGAGATTTGGAGGGATCATGTCCCGTCAGCTGCGGAAATTGGAACCCCCAAATGGATCCTAAGAAATTTCACAGTGTTTTCAGCTATTAATTTATTGAAATCGTGATGTATTAGGGGTCGTTTGGATGCCTGTAAATGGTTTAAGTTGTAAATGATTTACCAGCCTATCCTGTCTGGCTTTAAGCTGTAAATGATTGTCTGTGTCTGGATAGCCTGTAAAATATTTTAAGTCCTGTAAATGGAGAGCCAATCTTTCCATTTATAGCTGTTAGGCTGTAAATGGAGAGTCTGTAAATTAAATCCGAACTTTTTGCCTGTAAACGAGATGGGGGTAAATGCTGTAAATCATTTACAAAAGGCCATCCAAACATATAGTGGAAATGATTTACCTGTAAATTATTGACAACTTGGCCCATTTACAGGCATCCAAACGACCCTTAAGAAGTTGGGGGCTTTTAGTGGTTCTGATTTTTAAATCCTTTTGACCTGTTGTCTGGTTCTGTGCTTTCTGTGAGAAGAAAGTTCTGTACAGGTGGGGCCTACCTTTCTGTGATCCGAAATTTCAGTTGGCGGGCCCTACCGCAGACTAGTTCGCTGTAAAAATCATGCCCTTGTCAGACTAACCTAGCTGTCTGATTGTCAGCCTGCACATAAATGGTTAGAAATGGAACTCATGCCAATTGTCCACATCAAGATGGGAATCATCCAACTATCAAATGGATTTGATTCATTGATGGAGGAGATTTTTTATCCATTTGTCATCCATGGTGGGTCACAAAGATCATTTAAAGATGGACACCACTTGTATGGATTGCTGAATTTCATTTATTTCACAGAATTTATATGCTGTGTTTCTTTTATGATGTTCAGGTGCAACTAATACGAATTGAATTGCGAGTGCCGGAGTATGGCTGGACTACACAGAAGGTTTTCCATCTCATGAACTTCATTGTGAATGGAGGTGATTTGGAGTTTCTTGATTGAGTTTGGTGGTTGCATCTCTTTCTATTGGTCTTTAATCGTGGATCTCTCTTGCAGTACGTGCCATTGTGTTTGGATTTCACAAGCAAGTGTTCTTTTTGACGCCCAAGGTAAGTAATTGCAGTTGCAGTGATTAAGTTTTCATGAAGTGAATATCCAAAATTGGTTTAATTCCACTTTATTCAAAGTGAATAGTCACTCCCAAATTTTGAGCTATTCTATTTTAAGTTGGAATGTAATCAAGACATAAAACATATCTTATATATATATATATATATATATATATATATATATATATATATATATATATATATATATATATATATATATATATGATATGTAATCTAGGCTCGAACTCGAGACCACGACATTGAAACACACCGTCTACCATTGAGCTACAGACTCAAACCCAGTCTGCCTTTTATAATTGGAAGGATATCGTGATTAATCACTTTCAATTTGTTGCATCTTAATATTGCAATTGAAATACATTTATATATCCTAACATGAACGTAGCCGTGCATCCAATCAATATTGCCCGTTGAGAAACTTGTAGTACTTTTTTCCTGTTTGTGACCCATGTTATTTATCATGTATGCCATGAAAAGTCCACACTTCAGAGAGATTTATTTTTTATTTTTTATTTGGTGGCAAGGAGTGGAAGATAAAGGAAAGTTCCACCTTTTAGAATGGGATGAGGCGTGTAAGTCCTACAAGGAGGGAGGTGCGGGCATAAAAAAGCTAGGTGATATGAATAACGATCTTTTGGGAAATGGATTTGGAAGTTTGGCACGGAAGATGGGGCACTTTGGAAGGATATAATCACCTCTAAGTACGGGCTTGGCTATGGTGGATGGTTTACGAAAGAGTCATCTATGTATAGGGCATCCTATCTATGGAGAGGGATTGCCTTGGTTAGAGGAGGTTTTGGTCATAGGGTGCACTTTGTGATTGGGGATGGTGGAAATACACGCTTTTGGAAAGACTCGTGGATCAAAGAGGAAAATTTTGTAATTGTACTTCCCGCAGATCGCAAGATTATCAATGGACCGAAATGTGCTTGTAGGTAGGTGGTGTTTCTCTCGCAATGGGAATAATGTGGTTTAGACTCCTTGCCACCTCTTTCTGACTGATGAAGAGGTGGGGGAATTGAGCTCCCTTTTGGACCGGCTTAGATTCTGCTACCCAATTGAAGGTGAAAGGGATAAGATGTGTTGGCAATTAGAGAGCTTGAGGCGGTTCTCGGTCCGCTACTACTATAAATTGATCTACTATAAATTATTACAAGATTGTGGCAGCGTTTAATGTGCTCATCAACGCCTAACCCAAAGATGCGGATCATCCAAGGCACATTAGCATGGCGTACTCCTCCTGTTTGAATCGGAGTTTGAAACCAAACTTCTCCTCAAGAGGATAGATGAGGCGATTCAGGGGGTAATCTCCAGTGGTGCAGTGGGTACCAAGTTTCTATGGTCCTATGGGGCATTTGCTTGGTTGGTTGGTTGAGGCAAGGTTTTAATGTTGGATAATCTTCAGAAAAGGGGGATGGTCCTTCCAAACGTATGTCTTATATGCATGGCTGATTCAGAATTTGTCAATCATCTATTTACTCTATGGGAAATGTTCTATTAAGGGGGATGGTTCTTCCAAAGTAGTGGCATTTTTTTGGTTGGTTGGTCGAGGCAAGGTTTTGACGTTGGATAATCTTCGGAAAAGGGGGGATGGTCCTTCCAAACGTATGTCTCATATGCATGGTTGATTTGGAATATGTCAATCATTTATTTATTCTTTGCCCGGTAGCAAACTTCATTTGGAATGCAACCCTATCATTGTTCCAAGACCAATGGGCCTTCCCTAACTCCATGGAAATCCTCCTTCTGTCATGGCATGAGATTCAACTTCTTGCAGACCTCAAGTTACTATGGCGATTGTTTTTTCTGGCGGGGCTATGGGCTATTTGGGAGGAGAGGAATTGGCAAGGTGTATCATTGCGGTAATGGTGCCCACTGTTACCAATACGGTTACGAGCCTTATCAGTCGTTACGACCTCATAACTGTTGATACGCCCCCGGTAACGGTCATGATTTTTTTTTTTTTTTTTGGTGTTCTAAAACTATCAATTAAATCCTAAAAATTCTAAATATTCCAAATATGCATTCATTTATAATTTTGAACATGTTATGGTGGTGTAACGGTCCACTATTTGGTGAGAAAGCTGTATCTGATGGTTTGATGAATTTATGAACCTAACAGCTGAGAATTGACTGCAAAACTCAAAGATTTGATTTTCTAACTATCTAATGCCAATATTAGATATATTAGAATGAATTTAATATCAAAATATTTCACATGTGTTGGTGGTTGCTATTATTTTTCATAATTTATTCTGCAATTCTACATTACATACCTGTCCTTGAGGAGTGTCAGGCGAGGACTTTCATAAATTACAATGTTTATTTTATTCTATTTGAAGTCTCGAACATGCCGGAGATTTCCCATCTCTTGTAATTCCCATCCTGTTATCCTCAAGATATAAAAAGAAAAAAAAATAGTAGTGTCTGATTTACTCCCCTGCAACTTGATTAAAGACTACTTAATTCATTGTTAGGGGAGTTATTTTAAGCACAAGTTCGACAATGTCAAGTGTGCTCTTGGTGAATGTGTGGGTAATGGGTATAGAAATATTATCGTAAATGTAAATAATGTTTTTAAAAAATATACTTACCTTAATAAAACTCTCGAGTCACCACCAAATGAAAATTTGCTTTGTTGTGGTTGCTCGATCTCTATATCCTCGTCATCATCTAGCTATGGTTGTGGAGTAGGTGCTGCATATCCATAATATCCCGTGCCAGAGGGAAAGATCAGCTCAACAAAACCAGAGAACGATTGATCCTGACTAGGCAACGTAACTGATTTGGTACACCCTGGGAATGGGAGATGCTTTAGGTATTCGAGTCATTCTATGGGAAATGTTCTGTTAAAGGCAAAAGGCCTGGTTATGAAATCTGCCTCAAGCGTAAAAGGGGACTTTGATTATTCTTTTCGCATGTAATTATTTTGGGTGGCTGGCTGTCTATGCTCTGTACAGTTTGCCTTTCGGCTTTTTGTTTATAATATACTTTTTGTTACCTTTCAAAAAAGAAAAAGAAAAAAGTCTACACTTCCATAGAGAATGTGCAAAACACTGATCTGGCACGAGCACAATTTATGGTTTAGACCTAAAACTCGAAAAGGTGTTTATCATCAACAATGATAAACTCCAATTCTGAGTTTACTTAACAAACTGCTAACTCCGTCTTTACTTAATAAACTGATTGGTGTATTGGTGATTTCCATCTGCTGCAGCCTTTATGCAACTCTTACGAACTACTTTGTGTATTGTTCATTGTTGGTGGAAGAAAAATATTTTGTTCTGCTGTTTAACTAGTTGCCGAAGGATCATGGAATTGCACTAGGTTAGCTAAAACATCTTGGCTTATTATAATAGCTTCTGTTTTTTTTTTTTTTTTTTGAACCAGGTATTTACTTTGGTGTTATTGGAACTTCCTGGGGTTTTATTTTTCTCTACTTACACGCTCCTTGTCCTATTTTGGGCAGAGATATATCATCAGGCAAGTATCAACATGGTTCCACTTTCTCCTTTTCAACTTGGTGTGATGATTATGTTCAATCATATGCGTACTTCAAGATATTTCTTCGTGACTTCTTGTTTTGTACTTTTTACCAGGCAAGAAGTCTTCCAACAGATAAGCTCAAGATTGTATATATTTCAGTTAATGGTGGAATATATTTTATACAGGTGTGCAGCGTGTGCTCTCTTTGATTTAATAGTACTTCTCCCTTCACCACCCACGAGGTGACAAACTTCTATCAATCGTTCAGTTCACTACCTGTCTGGAATATGATGTTGTTGGAGCCGGAGAGCAGCTGAATCTGCTTGAACATATGCACTATATTTAACTCATAATAGTCAGACTGGAGCTGCTTGCCTCCTCTTTCCAAGCTACTTTGGAATGTGCAATTGACATGAATTATCATTTGAGAGCCATCTTGTGTTATGCTCTCTTTTTTTTTTTTTTTTCCAGCATAATCTAAATGAAAAAACACTATTTTGTGGATTGTTTCTCCATTTGCATACAATTCTATGCTTAATTTCTGTTCTCTGCCTTTCAGTGAAAGAATATATCCTCTTGTTCTCTTTTGGTTATCACCAGGCTAGCTCCATAGAATTTTCCCATTTCGTGCTGCCTCTTAATATCCATCATTTCCTCATTCCATGGTTTGCATCATTATCGACTACACTATGATCTGCTTGGAAATTTTCAAGTAGAAGAGAGTAAATTGTTGATAACCGACAATTCTCAGCAGGGGAACAGAATCATGTCTAGCAATTTAAGTATTATGGGTACCGCACTACTGCTACAGTTGCAATTTCTTCTATAAATGCTTATGCACAGCTTCTGGCATCAGGTCTGTATTTGGATATACCTGTGGATAAATGACAACAGTGTTCTGGAGTTAATTGGAAACATATTTATTGCAGGTTAGGCTTACTAATCTTCCTTCTAATCTCTCTCTCATGCAGTTGTATGCAAACCATTAGCCCCTCGATTCTTGTAGTTGAAATTCACTACTTGTCATTTTGAATATAGATTATAAGAATCTCAGTGCTCATTTTAGTGTTTTGTATTTTTTCTCTGCTGAAATTTGCTTGCTATTCTTTTCCAGTGGTATCATTCATTGCAGCACTTGGTTTCCTTTCATACGGAGGAAGGTGAATTTTATCTTCCTTTCAATAGTGTAACTAGAAACATGTTCTTCACTGCAAGCATTCTCGTTATTCTATTCCATGCATGTGGCTTGCTTCTGATTAGATTTGTGCTCAATTTCACAGACTGTTTTTCATGCTGAGGCGATTCCCTATTGAGTCAAAAGGGCGGCGGAAGAAACTTCATGAGGTCTGCCCTCTTCTCCTTAGTTAGCTCATTAGATTGGAAAACATTTGCTTCTGCAAGAAATGAGGAACAACAAGAACTGCACAATAAATATTGGGAGAAACGAAAGAATTTTGCTTGTTACTTGTTTCCCCCACATTTCCAACAAATTTCCTCTACATCTGTGTCATGTATCCCATGTTTTGGGGAAAGAGTCATATTCATTCGCCAGAAAATGGGTTCCCTGACTTTGAAACAGTTGCACCTGCATGTATATTTTTCTGCATACAGGGTTTGTTCATTTCGTTGTCGTTACGGGCCATTTGTGGATTCATCTTTTTTAGAGTTACTATTTAGTATTTACTTAAAAGTACTAAGAAAAGACATTCACTGGTCCAAACTATTTTTAGCTTAAAAAGGGGATCTGCATTGCCAGTCCATGTTGATATTCTGTGAGCCTGTCACATGTTTAGAGCTTATAGGTTGACCCCAAATAATGCCATTAGAGTTTATAGGTTGACCCCAAATAATGCCATCATGCGTAATATTTTAGGTTATATGATATCACTCATCCATTTATTTCTAGTCCTTGTAACATTGCAATTAGAACAAGATTTTCTGACAGGTGAATCTTCTGCAGGTTGGATCTGTTACGGCGATATGTTTCACCTGCTTTCTGATAAGATGCATTGTGGTGAGTGCTCTGACTTTGGAAAGTGTAAGCAAAGTTACCATTTATTGGGGAAGAGTGTTAACTTTTTGCAAGAACTCTTCTATTGAGGACAGACTAGAAAGGGAAATCTCAGTGGAATTTAAGTAATATAAAGCTCTTTTGATAACAATCGTGTCAGAATGGGAAAATAGGAGATTCTTATACAATAATTTGGTGAAGGGAATTTTATGAATCTGCAAAATTATTTCTCTTGAAAATGGGTGGTGGCTAGACTACCCTTTCACAAATCTCATAGAGCAATATAAATTTTTAGCTAAATAATCATAAATTGTGTCTTGGAATAGGGTGGTTGCTAGACAGTTTCAATCTGAAATTAGTATAAGTATGTCAAAACAGTCAATGGAGGTGGGATTTGAGTTTGTCATGCATAGTTTTAAGTTTGTGAAAACAGTCTCCAAAGGTGGGAGTTGAGTTTGCTATGCATATCATTACTAATAGTAGTTCATCAGTATGAATTATTTCCCACATTATAGATCAATCAATTTTGTGATTTTCTCTGGTCTTGATATCAAAAGCAAGGCTTAGAAACTTGGACTTTTGTTTAGTTGAGTATTTTTTTCTTCTTCTTTGAGCCTCGACTGAATCATGACCAAGTCAGAGTTTTTTTTTCTTCCCTTTCAAGTCTGGACTATACGATCAATCGAGATGGCATATGCTGCAGACCTTAAAGTTATACGTTAGACCTTTGATCTGAATTTTCACATTCGAAGTTGTTTCTTTAAAATCTGAGGGCAGCATGCATTTTTTAATTTTATTTGAGGAACCAAACTAAAAAAAAAACTTATGCAAAACCTTCAATTTAATTTCCATCCCTTGGGTTCTTCTATTTGGCCTGATCTATGGTATATTGTTATCCTTTCTCGGGATACGCTCTCATTCCAGTTGATCACTGCATATTTGTGAAATTCACGATCATTTCATTCAATCCTCTTAAGTTGGGATTAAGTTATCATTAAAACTCCTTTTATTCTGAATATTCATGATTCTGATTATGCTCTGATTGTAGGATATGCATTTCCATATTCATTTGATCTTTTGCATTCATGTAAAAATATCATTGGACAATTTTACTCTTGGAGATCTGTGTAACGATTACCTCATATGATATACACACTTGGAGTTGATATGCATGTATGCTTCTTGTGGCAACCCTACTGGTTGATTTGATAATGCATTGGTAACTTTTTCCTAGTACATGAAAAAGCTTCTTGTTGCTAATATGTCTGTTTGAGTTGATAATGCAAAGGAAAGAATTTTCCTTAGACACAAAAGCGCTTCTCTCATGTCCAACAATTTGAATTGGGAACCTAAAATGCCATTTAAAATGGAATATGGACGATCATTTCCACACTGGTATCTAGAAATTTCTTTAAACAATAGACATGCAACACTTTTATGTTCATGTTTGCATAAGGAGAGTGGTAGGGGGTTGCTATAATTCCTATTAACTTAATAGCCTTGTAGGTGAAAAGCTCTAATGACCATCATAAATGGACCTAAAAATAAAAGGGTTATGGTGGACTTTAGAATGCCATTGTGTTGATTTGTAATCTGTGAAACAAAGAGAGCAATGAATAGAACTTTGCGTGGGGGGCAAATTTTTTTTTTTGAATAGAACTTTTTCCATGTAAGAATATGGAATTAGTAAGGGTGATAGAGTCACATCTTATCCATGTCCAATGTAAGGACATGAGAGATTATCAGCTACCATCCCTTGAGAATGGAACAACCAATTTAAACACATATTTTCTGCTCTTTACGATATATAATTGGAGGATTTATGACCACACCCCAGGTATCAATCTGTGTCAATTGGCCTTGCAAATAATACCAGATTTTAAGAGGAAGCTTGAGCGCAGGGTTGTCAGTGGTACCCTGTTCCATGGGTACTGCCTCGATTTAAACGGATCCATGCCTGAAAATTGGGCCCAATTAATAATCGGGCTGGATTCAAGGGAGGGATGTAGGGAGCAATTTGTCATGTGTGAATGACATCCGACTTGTCCAATAGGTTGCCCCCATTGTGAAGATCACCGAGCACAAAAATAAGGTCGATCCACTCTTGAGGTCAGCGACTCGTGTACTTTTGATTGTTTTCTATGGTGTGGTCCACATGGTGAGTGGAATGGCTTGATCCTTGCATCATGTTCTTTGTGGTGGCCCGACCTTATGGACAGTTTGGATGTTGTACGCATCTGACATGATGAGACTTATGAGCTAGTTAGATGACAACTTTATTGTTAAACTAGCTGCTGTTAGACCTGATATGTACACATGTAGGCATGGATTATGTATGTGTGCGTTCATGACTGCTTAGGGCAATCCAACAATCTATGCTTGAGTAGCTCCTACCACTCTCCTGCCTACCGTACTTGAGCCAAAACTTGCTTCTTGCTATAAGTGTGTTATGTATTTATGTGTGTCCTAGCTTAGGACGATCCAATAATCTAAGGTTGGAGTGGCTCATACTGCTCCTGCTCTCCACTCTGGAGCTATAATGTCCTTATATATATATATATATATATATATATATATATATATATATATATATATATATATATATATATATATATATATATATATATATTCATATCTACCCAAAGCCCTAATTTCATTCTCACTCATCTCATTTCTGACATCCCCTCTCTCCCATTCATAATTGATCTTGTCGAATACTCATCCTTTCCATTGGCCAACCATACTCTCATCACCACCAAAGAATTGAAGAGGTTTCTTCATCTACCCTAGATAGTAATCCTGTAGACACTCATCTTCTCTGCTGCCTCTCTCATCCCCAGTCAATCACGTTGACTACCTCTCCTTGTTGGTAGATGGCTGTACTCTCATCTCAACCGGCGAATCAAAGAATCAAATAGGCATTTTCTTCATAATACTACCATCTCCACTAACAACAGCTATTATTGCTACTCCTGCTTTTTCTTTTGCTTCCTTTTTCCTCCTGTTTTTCCTGCTGCTCCTGCTCCTCTTCTCCTTCCTTGTCTTCTTTTGCTCCCCTCGCATGTTGTAGTCTTTGGATATTACGACGGGGAACACGTAAATGCTCACCAAGCAATTTGTCAGTGGCTGTTTTTTTGGGCGAGCTTATGTGCACGTGGTAGTTGTTAGATATACTGACATGGTAATAACCCCATGTTCCTCCTCTTTGTGTGATTTTTTGGTGGGTTATCTTTCCAGGCAATCTTATGTGCATATTGTAGTCTTTGGTTGTTCCTACTGGTAGAAGTTTCAATCTCCTAATGCGATTTTTCAATGGGTGATATTTTAGAAAATCTGATGTGCACATTTTAGTCTTTGGAAGCTTGCAAAGTCACACCATCAAATGGATATTTCGACGGTCTATAGCCCCGTGTTAGTAAAAGAAATTCAAGTGATAGAAATGCGTAGCCTGAATCATAGATTATGTTGTCCTTAAGATAGTAAATGCCCCTACACCAGTTAAACTGCCATTGCAAAGGGTTTCAACAAGTCTGCCTTCGGGACAACTAGTTCTAAACTGTTGCTACACAATAGATGTGGGGGGGGGGGGGGGGAGACTGCCATGTCATCCAACTGTACACAACTACCACATTGCCGCCATGTTATATAATGGTCGACGCAGAGTCAACCCGTTGATTGAGTCTTCTTTCACGCCGCCCCCCCTACGCACGTACGCAAAGAAAAGGAGGGCCCCACCGTCGATTTGGCTCGATGACGTCCAGGGAGGGTCTCCTAACTAGAAGACAAGTTTTGTTTCAAAAAAGTGGGCCCGATAGTCAAGAAAAGTCCATCATGGGATCTCATGATCATGGCCCACTCGTCGGATTAATTTCATATTTTAGGTTTTGTTTATTGTTATTATTTAGAACATCGTGAACGCTTTAGATTTCTTTGTTTGGTTTTTATTTTAGTTTACTTCATCGTCAGGTATTAGGTTGCGAACATGGTACGAGTTTTTGGGGTATAAGGTTTTTCCTATAAATAGGCACCCCTTGTAGTTCTTTTCATTCATTCAAGTTTAATAAAAATTTTCTCTTTATTTTTCTGCTCTCTTCGTGAGTTGTAGAAGAATTTAAAAGTGGGTGCGAAGCCCTCCCTTCTTCGAAGGGCTAACTACCGTGGTGCGAAGCCACATCTATCCCCATCCGCTCCTACCCTCTTTCATCCATATTTCTCATCTTCTATCATCATTATTGCTTTGAATTTATCAGCTTTTGTAGCTATTCATCCCCCTACAGCCAGTTTCCAAAATCTGGACCTGTAGGAGGGTTGCAACTTCAGCGGAGCACTACGCCTCGACCTTACGTTGGATCGTCGTTAAACTTGGAGGGATTGGAGGTCTCCCCTGGCTGACCAAGGCTTAGGTGTCACTTTGGGGAGATGGGTTTCCATCACACGTGCGACCAACCCACCTGCGCACGTGCGTCAGCCTCTGGTCACTAGAGTCATCATTTGCACGCAAGAGCTTTCTCTGGGTCAGGTTTTCCTCTAGTTTTTCTTTTTTCATTTCTATTTCCTAAACCCTAGCCTTAGTTTGCATTAGCCGTAATTTATTTGCCCCATTTTCACCTTAGGGTTCCTTGAATTGAGAATGGTGAATCCTTTGGATTAGAGACTGATTGCTGTGCGTGTGTGGATGATTACTGCTTATCTTTGAGCATCGTTTGATTTATAATTTTAACAGATCCAATTCTAACATGTGTAGGCTTGGACCCGCATAGATTCTCCTTAATTGAATGGTTTGGACTTTCATGTGGGATATGAAATTTGTGTAATTGTTTTTGAACTAATGTGATCTTAAGCCTGAAATCTCGCACATCATATTTAAATTTCATGTCCTGCATCACTTAGTCATGTTGAGCTGTGGGTTAAGCCATGGTTTGACCTTAGGCTAATGTAGGTTTGACAAAACTTTTAAGACTGATAAATTCTTATCCTCTAAGGCTTCTTGTTCCGTCACGAACGTGCTAAGTGCTAAGTGTGCCGATTAAGGCGCCCAAGCAACCCATGCTCCGCGTGCACACATAGATTATGTGAATGGTGCTCGTAGCTAGAACCCTCGATGTGGTAAAACCAAGGTGTGCAAAAACGGTTACGTATCGGCTGTAATGGCCGATACCGTTACATGTTACGGGTATGAAATGGGGGTATCCTGAAATTGTGCCGTTATGGGGTCGTAACTGGCCACAACGGCCTCATGATGGAGAAGGGAAAAAAGAAGTAAAAAAGAAAAAAACTTACCTCTTCTTCTTCTGCTTATGTTGCAACTGCTGCGGTGGCTGTTGTAGCTGCTGCGATGGCTATGGGGGTTGCTGCAGCTACTGACAACTCTCTCTCTCTCTCTCTCTCTCTCTCTCTTTCTCCTCTTTAAATGAGAAGGCTGCTTGGCCTTCTCACGTCCATTTTTTTTTTACTCCAGCGGTCTATGATGCGATGCACTTGCATTGTTACATGGGGCCCACCTTAATATATGTGTTGTATATCCACGTCGTCCATAGTTTTTCTAGATCATTTTAGGGCATGGTCCCTAAAATGAAGTAGATCCAAATCTCAAGTGGACCACACAGTAGGGTTTGAGTGCTCACCATTAAAAACTTCCTAGGGCCCACTATAATGTTTATTTGCCATCTAACCTGTTGGTAAGGTCATACAGACCTGGATTAGGGGAGAACGGAAATATCAGGTTGATTGAAAACTTTCATGGCCCACAAGAAGCTTTTAATGGTGGGTGTTCAATTACCATTGTTGCTTGTGGTGTGGTTCACCTGAGATTTGGATCTGCCTCATTTTTGGGATCATGCCTTAAAATGAGCTGCTAAAACAGATGGGCAACATGGATATACAACACATACATCGAGGTGGGCCCCATGTTGAGGGCATCACCCAATCGAATCGTGTAGGTTGTGGCAAAATTCTGTGGGCCCCACTGTGATGTATGTGTTCTATCCACACCATCCATTTATTTTTCTAGATTATTTTAGTGCATAAGCCCAAAAACGAGGCAAATCCATAGCTCAAGTGGACCACACTACAGAAAAACAGTGGGGATTGAAGGCCTACCATTGAAAACTTCTTGGGGTCCACGAAAGTTTTGGATCAAGTTGATATTTGTGTTTTCCCCTGATATAGGTCCATGTGACCTTATGAACATGGTGGGCCCTGGGAAGGTTTCAACAATAGGCATCATTGTCCCCATTGTGGTCCACTTGAGCTTTGGATTTGCCTCATTTTTGGGTTCATGCCCTAAAATTATTTGGTAAAATGGATGGATGGTGTGGATATAACAAATACCTCACGGTTGGGCCCTTAAAGCATTGCCCTGTCAACACACCATTGAGGTTGGTGGTATGCTACACTACGCAATTTGAGTCCCACCTAATTCAGGCCCTAAAAAATTGTCCACAAGGCATATATTAATTCAAAATTAACCAATTAGTTTATGGACCATTGTTGCTAAATCAAATTGTTTGAACAATTTTAACCGTTAACTTGTGGACACTTATTTTTTGAAATAAGAACGTTTGATGTTTTCATTCGTCACCATCTAATAAATGTCCACCAATCCATTAGTGGGATAAGTGCCAATAAATTGGATGAATTTGAAGTTGCTTTGTGACATCGAGTAGTCCCCCAAATTGGTGACACTGTACATTTGAATTTAATTTCAAAATTTTCTTGAGATTTCTTAGGAGAAATGATATCAAATTGTTATATACAAAAATTACATTAGGGTGTTGCCTCTATGCTAGAATCAGTCGGGGAGGCCCGAGAGGGTGTGTTGCCAATATCCACAAAGAAAGCCCTCTTCCAATCATTACCGGCAGATGCGGCAAAATCTCCTTCCTCCTCGTCTCCCCCTCTACTTGGAAGAGAAACAATTTTGATTCCAAAAGCTTCTTACAACCTTCCAAGCATAGCATTTATGGAACAACCCAAGCCGCTAACTAATATTGGTTATTAGTGTGCTAATCACAACTAACCCTCAACTAATCAAAAGTAACTCTAACAACGTTATAATTGTTAGGGTTTGGGCAAACGGCTTCAGTTGTGGGTTTGCTCCCCATAGACATGAGTTTGATTCCCCTCCCCGTGGATTACCCGATGCACGTGGTTGGTGGGTGATTGTGTGATGTAGGACATGAAAATTAAACATGATATGCAAGATCTCAGGCTTTAGATTATACTAATTCAGAAACAATCACATAAAATTCCACATCCTACACAAAAGTTCAAACATTCAACCAAGGGGAATTTGTGCGGGTCTAGGCCTACACAGGCTAGGGCTGGATCCGTAAAATTATGGACCAAACGATACTCAAAGGGAAGTAAAAATCATCCACACATGTACAACAATCAGTCCCTAATCCAAGGGATTCACCAATTCCAATTCAGAGAACCCTAGGGTAAGAAAATGGGCAAATAAATTGAAAGTAATGCAATCTAGGGTTAGGGTTAGGGAGAATAGGTATGAAAGGAGTAAAATAGGCGAAAATCTGAACTTGTAGATGGTCCCCGCGCGCGGACAACGGGCCAGGCCTGTAGCACGTGCGAGGGGGCGTCGAACGCGGAAAACGAATCCTTAGCTCTGGTCGGCTAGGGGAGGGCTTCAAAACCCCCAAGTTTCGTGTCGATCGGATGTGCGGTCTGTGCGTGGTGTTCCACCAAAGTTTCATCCCTCCTACAGGGCCAGAATCTGGAATTCTGCTGTAAAGAGGAAAATTGTTGCAATAAAGGACAGATTTGAGGTGTGGAGGGTGGTAGGAGATGAGAAATAGAGATGGTAGAGGATGGGGGTGAGTCGGGATCGATGTGGTTTCGCACCACGGTAATTAGCCCTTTGATGAAGGGAGGGCTTCGCACCCAATTGGATTTCCACAACTTGAGAACTAAGAGGGATAGAAAACGTAGAATTTTTATTAAGCTTCAATAATCCAAAAAAGCTACAAGGGGTGCCTATTTATAAGAAAACCTTATACCCCAAAACTCGCGCCATGTGCGCAACCTATTACTTGGCGATGAAGTAAACCAAAATAAAACTAATCAAATAAATCTAAAACGTCCATGATATTCTAAATAACATTAATAAGCAAAACCTAAAGTATGAGATTAATCAGACTAGTGGGCCACGATCATGAGATCCCATGATGGACTTTACTTGACTATCGGGCCCACTCCAACGAACCAAAACTCTGTCTTCTAGCTAAGAGGCCCTCCTTGGATGTCATCATCAATCCAGATCGACGGCGAGATCCTCTTTCTCCTTGCGTACGTGGGGGGTGCGTGTGCGTGTGATGTCCCCATCATTGCGTGCATATGCAGGGAATAGTCTCGCCTTAAAAAGGGCTGGGGACACCTTGTCGTCATTAAAAAAAAGAAAAAAAAAGAAAAGAAGAGAGATTGACTCAAAAGTATAGTTTCCAGGTTTCTAGAGCAAAAACCAAAAACCAAATGGACGGTTTAGATTACCTTATATCAAATTAGTGAAGAAAGAGATTGTTGATGCTGTTATTCTTCAAATCGAAGAACAAAACCTCAAGCAATATCTAGATCTCAACATTGGGCTGGGATTTAGATTCGAAGGTTGAAATCAACCCAAGAAATGGGCATCACAAGTGATGGGAGGAGGACGGATTCTCTCTCTCTCTCTCTCTCTCTCTCTCTCTCTAGGATTTATTTATGGAGGAGGTTTAGAGTTTGTTGCTACACAAATATGGTTGTCCACCACCTTTTAAAAAAAGTATGGTAGTCCAACTTGTGCACTTCAGTCGCCACACATCATTGAAAGTGCACACACATCTATTAGTGCACCCAAATGAACCATATCCGTCCATCAACGTGGTCACTTAGTTTTGTTTATATCCCATGTCGGACAAAGGGTGGGCCACTAGTAGATCATGACCATTGGTCATCCATCAATCATGGTAAAACAATCAACAATGAAAACAAAAGATCCAACGGTTAGAAACCCTCAAAAAACCATTTCAAAACATCCTGAAGTGTGGGCCCACAAAATTAAGCTTGAAGGGTGCCGATAGACATGATTGAAGCCACTAATCATAAGTTTGTGGCAACAATGGATTTGTTGTTACATCACAAGAGGTTCCTTAACCTCCATGCATGTAGCCTATCACATCCATATGTCAACTACATAATTTAGGATCACTAGATTGTCAAAGTCATCACATCAAGACTAAGATCATCTAATGCGTTCTAAGTCAATGGATAAGTCCAAGCTAGTGCTTGATTAAGTCCAATCCTAGCATGATGGGCTTTTTGGTTACGAGACTTGATGTGATCCTCCAATATGGATATGAATGTCTGCACTCCTGTGTGGTGAAGGGCCTAAAACAAAGTTGTGATAAGTGATCCAGTGGTGGGGATGGCTTAATGTCGGTATGTCACCAACTTATAAGAACACATGAGATAACCACAAACAAGATCCGGGTTGTCTAATTTCTTGAAGTGGTTATGGAATTTATGATACTCGAGAACCGTAGGGCACAATTCTTTCATGACCAAAATCCAGTTGATGTGTCTCGTATTCTTTCACTAGGGCCAACCAAGAGTTAATCCAGAAGGATCGGCTAAAATCCATAAAAAGAATGTTTCCATGCACAATTATTCCAGTAACTAGAAAAGTATAAAAGTTACTAATGGCCAAATTCCATTCATCATAAAAGGTCACTCATGACTAAGTTCCAATCAACATAAAAGGTTAGATTTCAAGGGCACATGATGAAGACATCACGTCACGTACACCCTTGCATACGTATCAGAGGAGGAGGCGGGCCGCGCCGATTTCCCTGTGGCTAGGCGAGTACCTGTGCTCGTGCTGAAGACCCCAGGTGCATGTGCGAGCATCTGGAAGACCCCACATTGGGAAGATTCACATGCGCTACTTTATAGAGTGATCCAAACCATTGGATTGGAGGGACGCGACGATCCGGCCATTGGATTGCATGAATCACATGATCGGGCCATTGATCATTTATCGTCCACATCAAATTTAGACTTTATCATATTTTAGGATTTAATTTTTGATTTTTTTAATATTTGGACACATTATGAGTGTTTTAGTTGATTTTATTTAGACGAGGGTTATTTTCGTTAAAGTTCATAAGACGGGGATTTTTGTAAAATTTGAAACTTTTTGAATCTATAAAAAGAGGAGAGATTGTGATCTCCCTCCATTTGAATTTCATGATAAAAAAAGAGAAATACTCTTGCTTTCTTCTCCCATCTTCATGCGATTTGAAGATACTTTCATGCAATTTGGAAGGAAGATTGGTACGAGGCTAATCTTCATCAAAGGAGGTGTGAGGTCTCCATCTATCCCCACACCATTTTCTCTTTTCTTCCTCTTCCAGGTATTTCTTCAGGTTCTCCATTCTCCCCATCACAGATCTTCGTCTTCTTCCAAACCCAACCTTCCCATACCCATCCACAATCCAAACCCTAATCGACCTCAACCCATTCACCCACGCCACACGTGTGACCGTACGGCCACACGTGTGAATCCCACCTGCCCCTTTTGGTTTCTCACCATCATTATATCAAAACCCCTTTCTTCCATCCCTGAAACCCTAATTCTAAATTTAAAATTTCTAATTTTCCTACTTTCCCAAATTACCCAAACCCTAATTTTCACCCTAGGTTGTATTAGGTTTCTTATTTTGAAATAGACTATACCTTATGCTAATTGGATGTCCCTACATCCATTAGATCCTAGTTTCTTTTTATTTAATGATCTATGTTACGATGTTGATAGCTTAGGTCAGGATTATACATGATATTCTTTTGATTTTCATGATATTTGTGATGAATATAGCGATGTTTGTGTTTTTTTGTTAAATATCTTAATTTGGTTATTTGATCTCAAATGTTACTTAGTTCATGGATCGGTCATGCATCAGCACATACTACCAACAATAATTTAGCAAGTAAAAACTAACAATGAAGAGTAAATGAACAAAAATAACCCTGCAAAAAAGCTCAAAATTACAAAGAACCTGAAATCCTGTCAAAATAGCGATGACCATGCAAGTGGCCCTCCCTCTTGATCTCAGTCCTTGAGATAAGTGGGGCCCGCATGGACAACATCAACTTCTAATCCGATGATACAGTTGAGGTTGTAGGCAGAGGGCGAAAGGTGAATCCGCTCATGATGCGCGGAAAGTAGGGGAAGAGTCTGATTCAAAACCGTCAGTGATAGATCACGTCAAACTGAAGCACTTAAGAAAGAAGTTGAGAATTGCAGGCTCATTCTGACACGGTTCATAAGGTCACAGCACAGACATGAACCGGTTGCTGCTACTGGTCAGGCTCATTAAATGCAAACATGGCTACTCTTTACTTGAAATCTCAATTTTGGAGTTTGAAGGGAATTTGAGCAATAATTTGTTTGACTAGAAATGTGGTAAGTTGCGTTGGTGAATTGATTTTTTTCTATGAATAACTTGATTCCAAACAAAATCTTGTTTTGGTGGTTTATCTACTTAAACCATGGTATTCAAAATCGGTTACGTAACGGCCGTAACAACCGTTATGTAATGGTAACGGTCATAACCGTTACGCGTTATGGGGTTGAGACGGCTGTAACGGCCGTTACGGAAAAACTGGCCGTAACGGTCCCGTAACAATAATTTTCAAAAAATAAAAAAAAACGGCCGTAATGGCCGATGCGGGGCTGTAACGGCCATTATGGCCCGTATCATAACAGTAACGGTGGTGGCCGTTACGGCCACCATTACCGTTTTGGAACACCTTGACCTAAACTGACAATTTATAAAGGTAGAACAAATATGTTCGCAATGAATTCATAGATAAATACACTGGTATAAGTGAAAACACTCCAGCTGAGTTCGACTGCTCATGGAGGTCATGGCTGCTTCCCCAAGCCATTGTTGTCTCTAGAGTACGAGTACTTGCCAAGGTTTAGTTTATCCACCTAAACCATCCAATATATAAAGGTTGAACAAATATGTTTGTAATGATTTTTTTTTTTTTTTTTAAATGAATTCATAGGTAAATTACACTGGCGTAATGGTGAAAACATTCCAGCTGAGTTTGACCGAGTGTGGAAGTCATGGCTGCTTCCCCTAAGCCACTGTTGTCTCTAGAGCACTTGCCAAGGCTGTCCTTGAGGCAGAAAAAAAATTCATAGTTGGGAACCTTTTATTTATTTATTTAATTTTTCTACTAGTGGGTAAGATTTTATCGAAAAGGAAAAAGAAAAAAAGATAATGACAAAATGCACAAGAAAAGGCGTGCTTCTACAACTGAAAACTACATATTTGACGCTTGTCTACTATGGCTGAGGGTTCCTGGTTTAGTCTTTCCTTGTCTAAACAGTCCACCCTTGAATTGGCAGGGGGATGCAAATGGAAAAAAAAAGATGCCGATAACTTTGCACATGAACTGGCGGCTTCTTCGATAATATTCACTACTCTAAAGGACGTGACCATCTTTAATCCACCTAATTGCTTTGCTGGAAGCCTATTCGATTTTAATCTGGCTCAATTGATGCTCAATAGCCAACTTGATGTCTGGAAGAAGATTGCCTTCAGAAAAATTTGAATCCTGAATGCCCCGTGGGCCTGAGAATTCCAGCAATGGCTCACCTTTATCACTGCTGAACATTCTGCAATTCCATTGAGCCCTGGATTTCCTACTGTCTAAGTAAAGCTTGAAATCTCGCGTTAGGGAACAATTGCTGACAATAGGCATGGTTATAGTTATTGCCTACAATAGTAGTTTGTCTTGCCTTCTTGTGATAATATATGAAAGAAAGTGTTTTTATTTTTATTTTTATTTTATTTTATTTTTAAAATTTTTAATTTTTATTACCTTCTAAAAAAAAAAAAAAATTTTTTTATAAAGATAAATACATGAAAGAAAGTGCTCAAGTCTAACTTGAATATTTTTGTGCCCATGGTTTTGGCTGCTACTCTCTCTCCGAAAAACCGAAAAAAGAAAGTAGGCCCTTTGGCTGCTAGCTCTGGTTTTGTGCTTATGTTGCTGTTGCTGTATGGCCTGGGAACTTTAAGGGGCTGTCAGTATGTGTTTTCTTCATGAAAAAATTATGACATATGCTGCCTTTGAGAATTTTAGAAAATATCATGTGCTGCCTTTGAGAATTTTAACATATCATCGTAATTTTTTTCTTAAATATTTGAAATTCTTGGAAAGAAAATATATTATTCCTCTGATTGTCTACTATTTTGTTTATTTGTGTAGCAAAAAAATTAATTTTTTAATGACCTAAGAGGCAGGGAAGTCTGGATAGATAATGTTGGTACGGATGCGTTTAAGCATTCAATTTATGCAATTTTGTAGATTATCTTTTATTGCTCTTACTTTCAGTTGTTTCATGTACCTGACCCTTGTTGAGAAGTCCAATACAATTGTTTCCTGTTGACTACAAGTACAAACTGACACTTGGCATCAGTTGATACCATTTTACTAGATTAATCAATTGCTCATTATTTAGTATGTTCAACTTAAATTTCAAATTATGTTATAACAGAAAAATGTTTCAAGATTAAATGATGTTAAAGATGCTGAACTTGATTTTCTTCTTAAATTGTAGGTTGGAGTTTCTGCATTCGACGCGGATGCATCTCTTGATGTTATGGATCATCCCGTTCTGAACCTTATCTATTACATGGTAAGCCCACTCCCAGCATCTGGACCAAACCATATTTCATTAGTCTGATAGAATTCTTTTTTCTGTTTGAAATTATTGGGAAAATCAGCTGGCCGAGATTCTACCTTCAGCGCTTGTCCTTTTCATTCTGCGGAAGCTCCCCCCTAAAAGAGTATCTGCTCAGTACCATCCGATCCGTTAGCTTGCACCGGCATTCTTGCCAGTTCTATTTATTTGGAACTCATTGACCCATAATGGTGTTTGCTGAAGTTTTACATGGCCGGGATTGGCGAGAGAAGCAGAGTGAAGGATCTGATATTGGTCTCTGAGTATTTATGGTGCGGCTTGTTGCCTTCCTACTTTTTTGGATGTTGTAAAATTCGTTGCTGACCATATGGTCACAGAAGAGGTTTGCAGCGGCACATTTGCTTGGTCAGTTTGCATTCTCATCGATTTCATGCTTGGGGATAATTATTCGGAGGCTTAGGGTTTTGAGGTGTTGTGTACTTGTTGACAATTCATTAAGTTCTGAGAAATTAAGAATACTTCCTTTATTTAATCTTGAACTGCTTTCAATGAGAGTGGCCAAAGTTTTGATTTTCTAAGCTGTAGGGAGCTTTGCTGAACTGTCTATCTTTTCCCTCCTTTTGTGAGTATGGGAACTGCTTTATGATCAAATACTGAACTCTGAATGGCAGTAACTTTTAGGCTGTGTTTGATATATTCAATTGAATTGCAGTGACTAGCCTATTGATATAAAAAAAGATAAAAAAGAAAGGAAAAAAACAAAGATGTAATTTCTCTTCCTTGGTTTTATATCAAGCATATGGCTCCAAATTACAGTTATTAAAGCTGGATTTCAAAGAAATACAACTGTAACTTGAGGGTTTCATCGTCATTATGAATTACCCGAAAACAGCATTAACTTCTTGCCTTTTATCTCATCGAATTAAGTGTCGTCGTCGTCGTCATCATCATCATCATTTAAACCTTACCCCAATTAATTGGTTCAGCTACATGAATCTTGTTCCGTCATCCCACTATTAAGGGCCATACCTTCAGTTAGACAATTGTTCATCAAGTCTTTTCTTAGTACCTTCATATAAGTCCTTTGGCCCTTTTCCTTGCTCTTCTAGAGCCATCAACTTGTACCAACTCACTACTAACTGGCACAGTTTGCATATGACCAAACCATCTATGTCAACTTTCTCTTATTACCTATTGGTAATACTCATAAGTTCCCTCAAATGCATTCATTTCTAAATCTATTCTTTCTCGTCTTGCTCTCATCCATCTCAACATCTCCAATTTATTTACACTCATCCCATTAACATGTTCCTTAACACACCATATTCTGTACCATAAAGCATGGCTGGTCTTATAGCTATCCTATAAAATTTTCCCTTTGAGTGGTCAAGATGATCACATAAAACTCCAGATGCACATCTCCATCTCTTCTACCAAGCTTGAGATCTATGGGCAACATCCTTCTCAATCTTTCCATTCTCATGAATTATCAACCCAATATATGAAAAGTGGTCATTTTGGAAAACTTTTTGCTCGGAAATCTTAAATAGTTCCTCATTTCCGCTCCTATTGTTACAAAATTGTACTCCATGTCTGTTTTAGTCTGACTAATTTTAAATCCTTAAGATTCCAAAGCACCCCTTTATAAAAGCTGTGTTTATGCGCACTCTTGTCTTGTTTACAAATCTCTCTGCTATAGAATTGTCTGCTTTTTCAACTCTTGTGCATTTCTAATAGATTTCATGACAGGCTCGATTGGAAAATATTCTTCTTTTCGGTTTCCTAGGTTAATAATGCTGTGTATGTTTGGAATTCCAAAATTTTTAAGGTAGCAGTTGCACCAGGTTATAGCACTTGGACTTGTCATTCTCGAGCTTGGGTAGAAGAGGGTTGATGTCTGGTAGATGGTTGTAGTCACTTGTCTGGTAGGCGGTTGTAGTCACTCGTCCATTTTTTTCAAAATTGCAATAGGGCCTTTACTTGAAGTGACATGTCGCAATTTGTAAATCTGGTTGAGGTGGAAAGCGAGAAAGTATGATAGGGTATTGTGTGGAAAGTGGGAATGGATTCCCACGCTGAATTCGACAGGGTATATGCAAAGAAGTTTAGATGAGCAAAATTCATCCGCTCGTGTAATATAAGAACTTAGTCAAGTAAGAGTGTAGACTTAGTTAATATGATGAAATTAAGGTCACCTTCCATTTCGGATGTCTATTGGATCGATTTATATCTGTTGTATTTAATTTCCTGAATAATACACAGACCTAGCATGTTATTAGTATGCATGAAATGATTCAAGATTACTGCCTAGCCTCCACCTCAACATCCACAGGTGGGCTCTGATTAGTTGCAGGTCCTTCACCCACCACCTTGAGCCATCTGATCAGCTTGTATGCTCCTGCGGTAACAATTGGAGCAATACCAGCAGTGATCCAACCAAACGTCTCTGCGAAAAAACTACCTGAACTGCTATATAGTTGGTAGCTGCCAGCATAATATGTTGCTTGAACTGGAAGGATAGCGACGAAGAAGCTAGTCCTCAAAACCAGAGTCCATGGGAATGGTCCTTGGCTGACGCTGGATCCGATCACCCCCATTGACGCTGCAAATGCTAGCGTGTTGAAGTACAAGAACACAGCAGAAGCTCGGGGTCGCTTCTCATCGAGAATTGAGAACCCGGCAGTGTGATTCACTGCATTCGAGGTGATGTTTCCAGAGTTTGTGATCAAATCGTCCTGCCAGAGACCCCCAGGAGGACTGAGTCCTGCTTGAAAGGTCACCGTGGCAATCAGTTCAGCTACCACCATGACTACCGCCCGCAGCTCATCAGTTGTATTTACATCCTTCTCATGGAACCTCTGTGAGTTGCTTTGTTGAGGTGGCAGTGAAGGCTCAGGAAACTGATGACTTCCGCACGTTGGGGACATAATTTCCCGACTTCTTTTAGCACCCTTTTGTCGGAGGATTTCACCATCCATTTCCGTATCTCCAGATTCACTTGGACAAAGTGTTAAGATATCCAAGGCTGTGAGACCATATCCATTTCTCTCATTTGCTTCCACTCGAGTCTCAGTGAGTAAATATTTCATTATCTTCACAAGCGTTTTTTTTTTTTTTTTTTACAAGCAAGGATGAGCACCAAACTAGAGATATAAGAAGCAACAGCAAAAAAAAAAAAAAAAAACCGCATACCCAAAGAACTCGTTTTCTCGCCATCAACTGTGCACATGCTTGATTTTTGGTGACTCAGGATTATCGCCATATCTTGTCTCATCCATATCCCGTCTTGACATGGTGAGATTTGATTGGGCTACATGCCATTGTTAGAGATAGTGCCACCAAAATATGTTTATAAGTTGTAGGAGTATTGATAGTGTTAAGATGTGGAGCCGCTTCTGGGACCATGTTCGACCGGTCGTGAGCTATGCTCCACTGGTCGTAGGGTCCGGCTCGACCGGTCGTGGACCGGTTCGACTCAAAGTCTAGCGAGCATCGTTTTTTGATCCCGAGGTGCTCGACTGGTCGTATCCCATTTACGATCGGTCGTAGGGGTCGCTCGACCGGCCAGTCGTAGTTACGCAGATTCGTTCCGCAATTTTGCGTGGATTTCGTGTCGTAAGTCCTTTCGCAACTGGGATGCGGAAAAAGGGAGTTGCTTAAACTATATAAAGGTGTTCCTAGGGCTTTTCTAGGCAATCGGAATATTGGGGAAAATAATTCTAAGGTGTGGGTAAAGGGTTTTTTATGTTTTTCCAAGGGAGAGGTTAGTATATTGCCTTATAATATTTGTTCTTCATAGTGGAAGTTTGCATCCGTAGTTTTTTTTACCCTAGATTGGGGTTTTTCCACGTATATCTTGTCTTGTGGTTTGTTTTGGATTGCTTTGATCTGTTCCTAGTTTATATTTCTTCTTGTTTATCGTTTGTGGGTGAGGCCTGAGATTGGATCTAGGCTCACTGTGTTGTTGGCGTGCTGCGCAACAATTGGTATCAGAGCTATTGGTTTAGTTCTATTGAGAGCGATGGCAGAAGAAGGAAAAACTAGAATTGAGAAGTTTAATGGTTCAAACTTTGCCTTCTGGAAGATGCAGATGGAGGATTATCTGTACAAGAAGGACCTCTATGTTCCTCTAGGAGGAAAAGAGAAGAAACTAGAAAAGATGACAGATGAGGAATGATTTTTACTGGATAGGAAGGCTTTAGGAATGATCCGACTCTCTTTGTCTAAGAGCGTCGCCTTCAATATATCCAAGGTGAAAGCTATAAAAGAATTAATGGAAGCCCTAACCACCATGCATGTATGAAAAGCCCTCAGCATCCAACAAGGTTCATCTTATGAAACAACTATTTAACATAAAGATGTTAGATGGTGGGAGCGTGACTGAACATCTAAACGAGTTCAATACAGTCATGAGCCGGTTAAAATCTGTTGACATTAATTTTGAGGATGAGGTCAGGGCGCTATTGATCTTATCCAGTCTGCTAGACAGCTGGGATGGTTTGGTGATTGCTGTGAGCAATTCTTTAGGATCGACAAAGCTGAAATTTGATGATGTAGCCGGTCTAATTCTCAGTGAAGAATCTAGAAGGAAGGCATCGAGAGTTTCAGAGGATTCAGGGAATGCTCTAAACGTTGAAGGAAGAGGAAGATTGCTGAACAAAGGAGGCAATAAACACAGGTATTCTTTCAGGAGGCAATAAACATAGGTATTCTAAGTCGAGGAAGAAGTCCAAGGGACCGAAAGACAAAGACGGATGTTGGCATTGCGGCAAGAAGGGGCACATGAAACGTGATTGCAGGGCGCTTAAGAAACAAGAAGGAAGCTCTCAAGGCGGGAAGGACTCAGTGAATCTATCTGAGGAGAGTGACACAGGAGTTGATCTTATCTCTTGATGCATGGAATGAGTCTTGAGTTATAGACTCGGGAGCTTCGTTTCATGCCACTTTGTGTAAGGAAGTTCTGCGTGATTATGTATTAGGTGACTTTGGGAAAGTCTACCTGGGTGATGATGAGCCATGCAGTATTGTTGGAAAGGGGGACGTTCATGTAAATCAGAAAGACGAAACGTCTTTGAAATTGAAGGATGTCAGACATGTACCGAGTTTAAAACGTAACTTGATCTCAGTGGGACAGTTGGCCGATACCGGTTATGTGACGACATTCACAAGTGATTCCTAGAAGATCACAAAAGGTGCCTTGGTGATATCTCGAGGCAAAAAGAAAGGTATTTTGTACATGACTTCAAGATCGTATAGTTCACTCGCAGTCGCATCAACTGGAGTGAATGACCAGCTATGGCATTAGAGGTTAGGACATATAAGTGAGAAATGGATGAAAGTGCTATTGTCAAAAGGGAAGCTACCAAGGCTGAAGTCTATTGACTTAGAATTTTGCGAGGATTGCGTGTATGGTAAGCAGAAAAGGGTAAGCTTCAAGAAGACGGGACGCGCTCCAAAGATGCATCTGTTGGAGCTTGTACACACTGATGTATGGGGACTGGCACAGGTATTATCACTTGGTGGCTCACGCTATTTTGTTTCTTTCATTGATGATGTTAGTAGAAAACTGTGGGTCTATTTCTTAAAGCATAAATCTGATGTATTTGATGTATTTAAGAAGTGAAAGTTATGGTAGAAAATAAGACAGGTAAAACGGTAAAGTATCTCAGATCTGACAATGGGGGAGAGTATTGTGATAAGAGGTTTGAGGAGTATTGTGCAGCAAATGGAATTAAACATCAGAAAACAATTCTAGGGATACCACAACAGAATGGTGTGGCTGAGCGTATTAACAGGACCATCCTTGAGCGCGCCAGGAGCATAAGGCTACATGCAGGGTTGCCCAAGATTTTTTGGGCAGATGCTCTGAATACTGCCGCATATCTCATCATATAACATCCCGAATTTTCACTGTTTTGGATTTCAAAAAAATTCTTGATTTTTAATTAACTTATACTACCACGTACTGACTATTAGCACTCAACGTTAGCTTATACACGAGTTAATTAATCCAAGATTAGCCCAATTTAATAGACCAGACAGGCCGTGATAAGGCCTAGTGCGGGCCGCCAAGCCAGATGGCCCGTTTACACTTAACAACATGCCGGCCGTGTGGGCCACCCAAATGACCGAGAAGGGTCGAAAAATCTAAAACTTTAGAAAATCATATATCTCACTGGGCTTGTGGTCCATCGCGGATCATGCGGACCCGGTGGACACCCGACCATCGGCGCTTGCCCAATGCGCCCACAATGCCGTGGTTAAAATCGCACTGACAAAAGAAACTGAGACTCCGGACTTTCTAGCCGTCGGATTTCTTTCAAATTTACGGTGAAGGTTTAATGTATTTTTCAATGCTTGCCCACCAAATCTGGGCCCCGATCGTGGCACGATGACCGTTGATCGCGAATCGGACCCGTACGACCAAACCCCGCATCCGTTCCTTCCCAAATTTTGTAAGGCCCCTCATCGGGCCATGGATCACTTATCCTATAAATTTCATGGCCAGAGGGCCATCAGAAATGCTTCAATCACCAAAATGGGCCTCCCAGGGCCACTTAAAGGTCGGAGACGCTTGCTTAGATCATATATCCGTTCATCCATTCGCCTTCAATTTTTGCATGGGCCCTAATCGGGCCATAAGGCACCTACACACCGAATTTGGTGGCCAGAGGGGTGATAGGGCCCTAGATCCTAGAAAGACCCTCCCATAAGTCTAGTATAGTAAAAACCTAGCCCTTGGGGCCATTTACACCAAACCCGGCATTATAAAAAGGCCCCATTTGGGCACCCCCTCTCCCCATACGATTTTGCCCTAGAGAAGGAAAGAGAGGAGAGAAAAAGGGAGAGCAAGAGTGAAAGGAGAGAAGAAAGTGTGGGTGAAGAAGAGCTAGGTGGACCTTAGATCAAGGTGGGGCCCAAGGAAATCAACCATTTCAACTTCCTACTTCTCCTCAAGGGAGAAGCTCTCCTCCACAATCTCCATAATCATCCGTTGGCCGTCTAGGTAAGATCCTTCACTTCTTCTTCTTGGAATCCATCTATTGAGAAGGGATTGGCATGAAATTTCTCACATGCAAGGTTTGGTTTTAGGGATTCAGGCCGATCTACCCCGAAATCTATATCTCCTAGGTCGTTTCCAAGCCTCCATCAAATCCAAGGTGCGGACTATTGTTCTTAGGTGGCCTAGCACCAATTATAATACTAGCTTAATGATTTTGGATGCTTGATTGGTACATTTGAAAGCCTAGAGAATCCTAGGAATTATAGGTTCTTGAAATTGTATGGATGCACATGATGTTCTTCATAATGTTATTGTTGTTCACAAGATTTTCACGAATGGATGATAATATGCTTATGCCGTGTCATTCTTTCACATGTTATTGATCCATGTTGTGTATGCTTCTATTACCCTTATGTATATGATGGCTTGAGATGGAGGAAGTGCGTAACTTTCTCACCCACACCCACACACCTCACATGCACTATATTACTTGATTTCTTGCTAGGAACATCTAATTCGTATGACTGAGATGCGTGGAGTATGATGATGACATACTAGTGATAGTCGATAGTTGGCTTGTTAAGGTTGGCCCTCACTACATTGGGTTGGTCGGAAACATGAGGAGAGCGAAGGCGACTCCAAGGGTAGGACCGCCGAGGCTAAACCCGTGAGTTTGGGCGGGTGTGTTCGGGTGGCAGTAGTTTGACTACATGGGTCTCTCGTGCCCGAGGTCGCTCGTCTCACGCTCGCTGGCTCGTGCGGTCTAGCCACAACCGATCAACCCCGTTTGTTAACCCCGCGTGCCCACATATGAATGGAATCGAACCACCCCAGTAACCGTTGTAGTCCATTGAAAATCCACTTGAAATCGGTCCACGCCTCGTGAGCCGGGCATGGTGGAATGGGACACTATGTCCGAGCCGTCGGCCTACGCCGGGCACCGCGCCTCCCGTAGTGACCGCGAGCGATCCCCTTCCTTTCGGCACTCCTCATGTGCTTGGTGTCGGGGATGAGGAACCCGACGGGATCACGGACCGCGAGGTCTCGGCCTCACGCATTGATGGGGTCTTGGCCTCGCAAACCGGTTTAGGGCATTGATACGTAGGGTGAATCGAATCCCCAACCTTCGGATGAATGAACTTAATTAATAACTCGGCTAACACGATCGCATTGCACGCATCAGTTAGGGTGGCGACTCCAAGTCGAGGTCGCTCGAGGGAGTGTTGTCATATGCGATCGTTAGATGGAGTCGCTTGAGGGAGTGTTGTGGCGAGGGCATGCATCATATCATCCTGCATGCATGCATTTTAAATAAGCGTTATTAGGTGTTGATGATTGTCTGCTTTTCATTAAGTTCATATTACAATTGATGCCTGTTATAACTTGAAACCAATAGTTTACACTGAGTTGATCACTCACTCCCACTCTGGGATGGTGTTTTAAAACACCAACCAGACCCATTCATAGATGCAGGTGACTCAGGGCACGAGGAGCCTGGCGAGGCGAGCTTGGACGAGGAGTATGAGCTGTCCTACTTTTAGTTGATGGGCGGCTCTCCATCGGCTTGACAGGCGGGAATTGGACCGCTGAGTTGTGGACTCAGCTTTATTCTTGTGGACATATCATTTTATTCTAGATTTTGATGGGCAACGCCTTATGCGACCCTTTTCATATTCTTTGGACTTGTATATGTATTTGAACTTCTTTCATTTCAGTAAATCAGTTATGATTATGTTTCATGCTCCAGGATATTCCAAATTGTGCATTTAAGTTTGATTAACCATAAAACCATAAAATGTATGATAAGTGACGCTCGGGAAGTCGGGAGTCGAGTCTATGCACGACCCCTGATTTTCCGGGGCGTTACACATCAATAGAAGTCCCTCAGCACCATTGGATGGTGGGCTACCAAAAGAAACGTGGACTGGGAAAGAAGTAAACCTTGTACATCTTAAAGTATTCGGTTGCACTTTATATGTTCACATTGATGCAGAGCACAGAAACAAGCTGGATGCGAAGTCCACGAGGTGCACATTTATAGGTTACGGGCAACATGATTTTGGCTACAGGTTTTGGGATGCAGAAAACAGAAAAATCATCAGAAGCAAGGACGTATTCTTCAATGAAAAAGTGATGCATAAGGACAGTGTACAAGAAACTAAGGCCAAGGAAAATAGATTCGTAGAGTTGGAAGAGTTACCGAACACGGGTGTTACAGTGTCATAGGATGATCATGCACATGAGCATTATGAGGCAGAGCCACAAACATCGGTTCTGAGGAGGTCTACTTGAGAGAGGAGGCCCACAGTTCGATACTCACCCTCCTTACATTATCTACTGCTGACAGATAATGGTGAGTCAGAGTGTTTTGAAGAGGTGTTACAGTCAGATACACGGGTTAAGTGGGAGCAGGCCATGGATGATGAGATGGAGTCTCTTGAGTCTAATTGTACATGGGAGCTAGTCACTCTACCCAAGGGTAAGAAAGCTCTTCATAACAAGTGAGTTTACAGACTGAAGGAGGAGCACGATGGTTCGAAACGGTACAAAGCCAGATTGGTTGTGAAAGGGTTTCAACAAAAGGCAGATATCGATTTCATTGAAATATTTTTACCTGTGGTGAAAATGTCTACGATTCGCATGGTCTTGAGTATAGTGGCTATAGAGGACTTACATCTAGAGTAGCTAGATGTTAAGACAGCTTTTCTTCATGGGGACCTTGAAGAAGAAATATATATGCATCAGCCGACAGGATACGTGGCACCAGGAAAGGAGAACAAGGTGTGCAGACTGAAAAAGAGTCTATATGGCCTGAAGCAGGCCCCGAGGCAGTGGTACAAGAAGTTCAACAGTTATATGTTGGGAAACGGTTTTAAGAGATGTCATGCAGACCACTGTTATTATTTGAAGAAGTTTGATACGTCATACATCATCCTTCTTCTGTACGTTGATGATATGCTTGTGGCTGGTTCAAGCATGAAGGACATCTTAGATCTCAAAAGACAATTGTCTAGAGAATTTGCCATGAAGGATTTGGGAGCTACAAAACAAATATTAGGCATGAGGATAAGGCGTGACAGGGAAAATAAGAAACTACTTTTATCACAGGCAGAGTACATAGCCAAGGTACTTGATCGATTCAATATAGGAGGTGCTAAGCCGGTTAGCACTCCATTAGCCAACCACTTCAAGCTATCTAAAGAGCAAGGTGCAAAGGCGCAAGAGGAACGAGACTACATGGCTAAAGTCCCATACGCGTCAACTATTGGGAGTCTCATGTATGTTATATTGAGCACGAGACCAGACATTGTTCAAGCAGTGGAAGTTGTTAGTAGGTTCATGAACAACCCAAAAAATGAACATTGGAAAGCTGTGAAGTGGATCCTTAGATACTTGGTAGGTACTAAGGATGTAGGACTGTGCTATGGTGGATCAGAAATCAAGCTACAAGGCTACGTGGATTTAGATTTGGCAGGAGATATCGATAACAGAAGAAGCACTACAGCTTATGTCTTTACTCTAGGTAGTCTTTGCGGTCAGGTTGGTCTCTCGATTCTGTAAGATAGTATCTATCGACGATGGAAGCGTAATATGTTGCATGCTACTGAGCGTGCAAGGAAATGGTATGGATGTAAGGTTTCATGAAAGAGTTGGATAATAAGCAAGCAGATTACAAGTGTACAGTAATAGTCAGAGTGCAATACACTTGGCTAAGAATTCAACCTTTCATTAAAGGACCAAGCATATTGACATCAGATATCACTTTATACGTTCGTTACTGGAAGATGGATCGATTACTCTGGAGAAGATTCATACAAGTGAGAATCCTGCGGACATGTTGACCAAGGCGGTCACATAGGAGAAGCTGAAGCTCTGTTCAGCTTTGATTGGTCTTCAGGCTTGAAGACGGGGAGGCAGTGCACTCCAGATGAAGAAGACGAAGGTTTAAGGCGATGTGTCTCCAAGTGGGAGATTGTTAAGATATTGAACCACATCTGGGACCGTCTTCGATCGGTAGTGAGCCATGCTCGACCTGTCGTAGGGTCCGGCTCGACTGGTCGTGGACCGGTTCGACTCAAAGTCCAGCGAGCATCGTTTTTTGATCCCTAGGTGCTCGACCGGTCGTGGCCCATTCACGACCGGTCGTAGGGGTCGCTCGACCGGTTGTACAGTCTGCTCGACCGGTCGTAGTTATACAGATTCGTTCCGCGATTTTGCACGGATTTCGTGTCGCAAGTCCTTTCACAGCTGGGATGCGGAAAGGGGAGTTGGCTAAACTATATATAGGTGTTCCTAGGGCTTTTTTAAGCAATTAAAATAGTAGGGAAATAATTCTAAGGTGTGGGCAAAGGATTTTCTGTGTTTTTTCAAGGGAGAGGTTAGTATATTGCTTTGTAATCTTTGTTCTTCATAGTGGACATTTGCATCCGTGGTTTTTTACCCTAAATTGGGGTTTTTCCACATATATTTTGTCTTGTGGTTCGTTTTGGATTGCTTTGATCCGTTTCTAGTTTATATTTCTTCTTGTTTATTGTTTGTGGGTGAGGCCTGAAATTGGATCTAGGCTCACTGTGTTGTTGGCGTGCTGCGCAACAGATAGTATGTCCCATCTTTAACAGTCGCACATGATCTAGTCAAATCTTGCCATGTCAGGAAACCTGGTGTTCGGTGGTTCAACATATCCATTGAATTTGCACCCGGTACTTGACTTGGGGTTGAGTCAGCCCAACGCGTGAGTTGAGGTGTCTTAAGAGGGTGAACCATGGTACCGAAGGGATTGGGTCTGACCCAGTCAAGTGGACTCGGACGAGTTAGAGAGAGAAAGAGAGGAAAGAAATCGTACAGGAATATGCTTCATGGCTGTAGAGAGGTGGAGTAAGGTGTTTCCATTCTCATCCTTTCGATTCACCAACTCTTCATCTGCAACTGATCCTACCAACATCTTCAATACCTCAAGCTGGTCATGTTTCACGCAGAGGTGCAGCACAGTCTCTCCTCGACCCGTCAGGTCCCGAACTGAGTCGGGCTTAATTCGAATAAACTCATTCAAGATGTCTACTTGGCCTTTCATTGCCGCCGCATGGAGAGGAGTCCTTCCTTCTCTATCTCGGTCCAAAGAAATATCAGATACAAATGGTAATATTTCATTTACCATTTCAACATCCCCTTTCGCCGATGCGAAGTGGAGAGGCGTAAGTCCTTGTGAATTCCTTTGCCAGGCGAGTTTTGGCTTTCGACTTAGTAGCTCTCTTGCAAAATGGATTTTCCCAAGCAGAGCTGCTAAATGCAGAGGAGTCTCTGTGATATTAGAAGCTACAACTCTATCGAGAATTGCTGCATCTTCTTCAAGTGATTCAAGAAGGAACTCACGTTCCTTGTCATTGCTACTTCGTACAACTTCCTATCCATTCTACAACTCTCTCTCTCTCTCTCTCTCTCTCTCTCTCTCTCTCTCTCTCTCTCTCACACACACACACACACACACACACACAAGCACACGCACACAGACACCCACCTGTTTTAAGCACCCAAGCTCTGTGGGACCCACCATGTTTCGTATGTGTAATCCAATCCGTCCATCAGGATAACCCTTATCGTTCACGTACTCGTGAAGATCGGTCCAATATATAACTCAGATGGGCCACTCCAATGGGAATAATGTAAAATAGTGCCTTAAATCTTTGAATTCATATGGTGTAGCCCACCTGAGTTTTGGATTCGTCCGATTTTTGCATTTCCCTTTATCTTGTGATTGCACACTTGATGAACGGATTTGATGAAAGATACACACCATATGTGGCCCCCACCAGAACCTTGGCGTCCCATTGTTCCCTCTGGTGTGGCCCACATATATTGTGGATATGGCTGGTTTTTGGCCCCGATTCTAGCATTGGGGATCCCACCTGATGAACGAAGTGGATTAATTTCACGTATAAAACATGGTGGGCCCAAAGAGCTTGGGTGTTTTACTGACCGGGTAAAACGTTTTTTGCAGAGGATTCCAGCCCGTATGGCACCGGTGCACGCAGCCTACTCTAGTGAAGTCAATGAATAGGGAGCGTCTTAAGCGAAAACAGGGACTAGGTATGGTCTTGACTCTTGATGCATCCATTTTGTACAATTAGGATTCATGTTTAACTGATCTAGACCGTTGATATATAATTGGCCACAATCTTCATATTGTTAGTTCCAAAAACTCCCATATTGAAATGATTCCATCCAGTGCATCTGTGGATGTTATTTTGGAACGTTGTTTTGATTTTCTCTGATGATCTATGACTTAGATAATCTATTCGTGAATTTCCTTTCTTGGAATCACCTTTCATCTTTTGATTAGTTCAGATCAACGGTTAGGATAACGAAACTAGGGGTCCTATATGTACAATGAAGCACGACAGATCACTATCCACGTTATCATGCATGGTACACTGATTTCTCACGTTTGCAACGGTTGGCGCCGATCAAGCGTTGACTTCAGAAAATCTTAAGCGCGTTTATTGGTAGACTATCCCCTGTACACGCATCCACCCGTTCAAATCTATCACAGACGTTCAGTATCCGATCCAACCATTATGTGGGCCCATTTATGAAGATGCTCTGGCTTCAAAGTCAGGACTATCATCTCATCAAGTGGACCAGTGCAACCAAAGGAAATGGATGGCTGCAACACGTGACTTTTTCAGCTGTCCATTTCTTGGCTATACTTGGTCAGCTGTCCTTTTATTTAAGCTTGTACTAACCTTATTTAACTAACATGCATAACTGGTCCCTCGGGTTGCAGGGTCCATCGCCTGGCAATGACTAGATAGGAGTATGGATGGTCACACTCTCAAATTATATATTTATAATTTTGGTAAGAAAAGAAGAAGAAATAAACCAAAAATATTAAGGACATGCTGAAATACGTGTGATCCCCCAACATTATTCGCCCCATCTCAAATTAATTGAAACTCTTGACAGGTTGAAGGCAAATAGATTTTAGGATATGACAAGCCGTGAGTGATTATGCGTTAAGCAAATACAAAGAAACTACTATTATAACTCTGCAACATAATTTACTGACGGATAAAAAACTTAAAGAAAATTTTCCAAATCATAAAGAAAGTTAGAAAAAAAAATTGCTGGCTTAGACCACTACATTGGTCTGTTTCTTGAGGACTTGCTAGCTTAGGTTTGTATTGAACATTGCTAAGTTGATCAGAGAACTGTTTTACTGGTTCATATGAGAGACCGAGTCTAGTGGTTATAGCTGTGAAATGAACCATCTAAACTCAGTTGATATAGGCTGGGATAGTTGGACGTTTTGATCTAGAGTCATAACTCTAATTGAAGTGCAAAGTACGCTATTCACGCCTCTACAACCACACTGCCTCACATGGCCACGCCCTCGCACTGAGCCCGAGCCCGCGTGCGCGTGTATTCCATTGCTTCAAATTGGAACACGCAAGTCTCGGTATTCCTCGAATTCACCAAGCAAATAGTAAGGTACTCAACACACTACTTATTAAGACAATTTTTTTTTCTATCCTTCCAAATATGGGACTATTCCCCTAACACAAAAAACCAAGTTTTTTTACAAACCGTTATATATATATATATATATATATATTAATTTTTTTATTGAAAATATTTTTTAATCAAAACATTTTCCATAACAATCTCCTCCTTGATTGCAAATTATTTTCAAAGAAAAAACGTCTATCAAACTAGACACAACCTATATGCATAATGAAATATATCTTTTGATTTGAATATTTTCTTAGTGTAAGTATTTTAAAGTTTTATCGAAATTTCAGGTAGCTGTAGCTTTGAACTAGTTACTCCTCAATAACCGATCCGGGGATACCACACAAATACTCACTTTGTGTTATTAGAGTTCTCACAATTCTTACTCAGCACAATTAATGACCACGTGCTTATCCTATTTTATGAACGATCCCGAGAAAACCTTTAATTCTCATGAGAGATGACACTACATTTACATTCATATATGTGAAATCCATCCAGTGTCTCTGTTACTATTAAGACACTTGTCCTTTTAGACTGAATTTTGTTAAGAGTTCTAAGACTCAACCCTCTTTCTGTAACGCCCAACAATTTCTATTTTGGATGAAATTTTATATAATTTTATTACTGATACTTTTCACATATCAGTAACTTGTTTTTACCCATTGAACCTGAACTTATAGATTTTCTAATTTTGGGTTGGATTTCCATCATTGGTGGAACTTTAGTTGAAGAGTTTCAACCCCATCCATTTAAATGCTGCATTTACTACCACTCTCATTAGAGGTTTAGTGAAAGGATCAACTAAATTATTACTTGATTTCTGATATGCAATTGTAATAATTCCATCTTGAATTAATTGTCTTATATAATCATGTCGTAAACTTATATGTTTAGACTTTTCATTATAAGTGCCGCTATATGCTCTAACAAATGTGGCTTCACTATCACAATGTAGTGAAACAACCGGTATAGGCTTCACATAGAAATTGATTTCTAATAAAAGATCTCTTAGCCACTCAGCCACTTTGCCTATTGCAGCTAATGCTATAAACTCAAACTCCATAGTTGAGTGAATTATGCAAGTTTGCTTCTTGAATCCCCAAGATACAACTGTACCTCCTATAGGGTGAATACCCATCATGTAGTGGACTTATTGCCCCTGCACTCAATATCCAACTCGCATAGGTATATCCTTTTAATATGGTATAAAATTCTGAGTAAAATAACCCTAAGTTTTTGGTAACCAAGAATTATAATCGCATTCAAGTGTTCCACACTAGGGTTGCTAGTAAACCTATTGAGTTTACTCACATCATATGCAATGTCTGGTCTAGTGTATTGCATAGTATACATTAGATTACTTATAACACTTACATATTCAAGTTGTGTAATTGCCCTTACATTCTTCTCATTTAGCTTGATACTTCGATCAAATGAGAATTTTGCATCTTTTAGTTTTAGATGGTTAAACTTGTGTAGTATCTTCTCAATGTAATGAGACTGACATAGCGCATAACTTCGACTATGTTTCTTAACTTTGATACCTAGGATGGTATCCACTTGTCGACGATCATTCATTCTGAATACGGAAAACATAAACTTATTTGTTCCAGTCACACCTTCCATGTTATTACATTTTATTACTATGTCATTAACATACAAACAAATAATAGCTAAACAATTACTACTAACTTTAGAATATATACATGTGTCAGTTACATTATGCATGAAACCATGATATAATATTTTTGAATCAAACTTTTCATGCCACTGTTTATGTACTTTTTTTTATTCCATAGAAAGATTTAATCAGTTTACAAACTTTCTTCTCATTTTCTGGTAGAATGAGCCCTTCGGGTTGTTTCATGTATACCTCTTCATTGAGGTAATTACCATTCAGGAAAGCTGTCTTTATATCCATTTGATGGATGTGAAGATAATATATGGATGCTAGTGCAAATAAAATCATAATGGATGTTATTATAGCTACTAAAGAATATGTTTCAAAATAATCAATCCATTCTTTTTGTCTAAATCCTTTAGCTACTAATCTAGTTTTAAAAGTTTGGATATTCCCATCAGTATGATATTTCTTCCTGAATACCCACTTACAACCTATGGATTTAGAACCTGGAGGTAAGTTCACTAATTCCTACATTTAATTTGACACCATTGATTCCATCTCATCGTTGATGACTTCCCTTTAAAAAACTGAGTCTCTAGAAGACATAGACTCACTAAAGGTTTTAAGGTTATCTTCTATAACCATTACTATAGGTATCTTCCTACTAAAATTATATCTACCACCTTCTACAAGATGAAAAAAGATATGTTGAGAGTCTATCTATTCAGAGTCAAGACTCTTTCTACTCTTACTCTCTAGCTCCAATGAGGTTCGCTAGGAGCTCCAACCTCTTGTGGAGCTTTGCTCACTGGTTTCCTCATAGGCGTTTGGGCTTCATTATCCTTTGATTCCAAGAATAGTGAGTTTTCAAAGAACAAAATATCTCTGGATTCTATAATAGTGTTAGACTCTAAGTTTAGGAGTCTATAGGCTTTGCTATTTTATGCATACCCTACAAAAGGCACACTTGATAGCTCTGGGTCATAACTTTTTTTTTTTTTTTTTTTTTTTTGAAAATTTGTGTCCTGCAATACGCGAGACACCCTCACACTTGAAAATACTTTTGGTTAGGTTTCATACCTTTTCACACTTCATATGGAGAAGTTTTACTTTTCTTAGAAGGAATTCCATTTAGGAAATGACATTCTGCAAGTACTGCTTCATCCCATATACTAAGTGACAACTTTGCTTGTATTAACATTAGTTGACCATATCTATTAAGGTCATATTCTTTCTTTCTGTTACACCATTTTGTTGTAGTGTGTATGACGTAGTGCATTGATGTATTAATCGATGTTCTTCACAGAAGTTGAAAAATTCACTCGAGAAGTATTCTCCCTCTTTGTCACTGTAGAAAATTTTTATTTTCTTATTTACTTGATTTTCTACTTTCACTTTATATAATTTGAACATATTTAGCGATTCGTTTTTGCTCTTTGGTAGGTATACATATACATATATAGAGAAATCGTCAATAAAAGTTGTTAAGTACTTTCTTCTCCATGAGTAGGAATGCCATTTAACTCACAAATATCAGTGCGCACAAGATCCAATACTTAATATGATCTCTCAACACTTGGAAACGTCTTCTTTGTCATTTTGGATCGTATCCACACTTCATATTTATCGTTCTCATTATCAGTTTATGAGATTAGACCATTCTTAGCCATGAATTTTAATGTACTATAACTTATATGTGCTGATCTACCATGCCATAGTGTTATAAATTCAACTATATACGTAGAAGTGTTATTTTCATTTAACGAAAACTTAATCATTTCGTTACAAGTATATACCTTTTCGACAAAATTCTCATTCTTTGATAGAATCAACTTGCCTGACTAGTACACTACCTGTATTCCGTATTTTCCCAAAAGATTCGCATAAACTAAGTTTTACCTCATGCCTGTGACGTGTAACATATTTGTCAAGATTACCTTCTTACCGGAGGTAAACACAAATTTCACGGTTCCTTTGCTCACAACCTTCGATTGGACCTCATTACCCATTTGGACTTCTTGACCATTGGTCATATCCTCATAGGTTTTGAAGGCTAACCTGTCATAGAAGATATGTATTGTAGCAGCCGTATCGTACTACCATCCAGGGACTTTGCCTTGGATCGTGTTAACATCGATGATCAGGACAACTATTTCATCGTCTAATGCACTTGCTTCTTTCTTCGATTTGTGAAATTGGCAAACTCGAGCATAATGACCGATTTTTCCACAGACATGACATGCGCACGTGAGGTTGCTCCTATTACATACCCTTGTTTTTCAATAAAAAAGATAAATGAGGGATTTTATTATAAATGCTTAGTTTTTCGTACAACTTTTCAATGTGAGACAAAACTAAATATAATTAAAGCAAGTATGATAAAAAAAGGCAAAACCAACTTTTCTAGATTTTAAAAATCTATTTAAAAAAAAATATTTTTAATCTAACAACCTAGGGAGGTCTTAATGATCGGAAGAAATTGAAACAGAGATGGAGCTACTCAAGGGCAGGGACCCATATATTCCTCAAAGAGAATGGATCCATTACAAGCATTTGTAAGATATTTTGACATCACCCAAAATTTAGAGTTTGCCTTAATACCCATACTTGAAGGTGGTGATCGACCCTTAATTGCTAGATCCTTCTGACTAGGTGTTGTTCCTACTTTGAATCTCTATTTTGGATTTTTTTAAATCTTGCCTCTTACCTATTTACACTTGTTTGTATTTTGAAAGAGATCATTTCCAATTTCTTCACTGAAATTGTTGCCTCTTTGCTTCACGTTCTTTGTCAGTAGATCAGCTTGAACTCTGCAATTCGGACTGACTCATTTGATCCCAAGTCAACTTGGGACTCACTTGAGCTGGGGTTGAGTTAGCCCAACTTGTGCGAGTCAACGTGAGAGGGTGACCTGCGGTACCGATCTAAATCAGATCTAACCAGTTGAGTCAACTTGTAAAAGTTACATCAGGGTCGTCCAAGTCTATTTAACACCTTCTGAAAAATGAATGTGAGAAACAATGGGGAACAATGACACCCACCATTGAAACCTTCTTAGAGCCCACCGTCATGTTTATTTGCCATCGACCCTTTGATAAGGTAGACTAACTTGGATGAAGGGAAAATCGAACATCAGCCTATTTCAAGACTTTTATGGCCCCCAAAAAAGTTTATAATGGCCGACGTTCAATCATCGCCTTTTCCAAGAGTGTGGTCCACTTGAGTTTCAGATTTGCTTCATTTCAGATTCATGCCTTAAAATGAGTTGACAAAATGGACGGACAACATGGATATAAAACACATACAACATGGTGGGCCTTATAATGCACAACACATCACACAACACCTAATCCTCGTCCCATGGGAACAATTCATCTTGGTGCATGGAGTGATGGTTAGAATCATCCATTCGGTCCCAAAATGACTTGGGGTTAAGTCAACCCAACTTGCTCAAGTTAGGGTAACTTGGGAGGGTAATCGTGGTACCAAACGGATAGGGTCTGATCTAGAGTCGACTAATACAAGTCACATCAGGGTCATCGAAGTCTTCAGACTAGGGCTGTACACGAGCAGAGTTAGCTCGGTTAGCTCGCTCGACTCAACTTGACTCAAAAAGCTCGATTCGACTCGGTTCGAAACTGAGTTCGAGCCAAGTCAAGCTGATTTTTTTAGCTCGAAAAAATTTTAAACCAAATTTGAGCTTGCCTAAGCTCGACTCGACTCGGATCAAACCAGTTCGGTGACTCGGTTACTTTGATATTGTTGTTGCTCACCAAGTGTTTGATGAAATGACTCAATGAAGTGTGGCTAGCGGTAAGGAAGGTACGCATATGAAACAAATACAATTTTTTTCTTTATTTTTATGTTGCTTACAAGGTGTTTGATGAAATACCTGTAAAACCACTGCTGCTATTTTACACACAATGAGATTTTGAATGTTCAGTCCATGTGTTTGTGAAGATGCTCCATAGGCGAACTCGGCTTGATCTTGGCTTGAACTCGGCTTGAATTGGCCCGAGCTGTTGACTGAACCGAGCCGAGCCGAGTTCAAGTTGGGGTCAGCCAGTGGCCGAGCCGAGTCAAGTTGTGCTAAGTTCGACTTGGTTCGACTCGTGTACACCTCTACTTCAGACCACCTTAGAATATCTAGCATCTCCTAAAGATAATAGAGTGAGAGAGAGATCCCACGGGAACATGCATCATATCTATAGAAATGTGTAGCAAGGTTCAAGCGATTAATACCATTGTCGACCACTTGATTTGACTAAAACCACTTCCCAAGCAACACCAGCAAAATATCAAATACCCCTTTTGATGCAGGGAAGGGTGTGAAGAGTGACGAGGATGATCACCATCTTCCTTTAGTGATTAAACCTTGAATCCACAAGGGTATTTTCTTGAATCCACTAAAAAAAGAGATAAATTTTGAATAATTTATTGAATAATGTGTATAATGTCTATAATTTCTTAGTTACACCACTAATAGAAAAAAAAACTCTAATTCATAATTTCAAAAATAGCAAAATTCTAACCATAATAGAAGTTTTCCAAAATAATATAACTCTAAAAATATAACAAAAATTGATATTAGTAAAAATAGTAAATTTTCACTAAAATTTCATTTTTGAACTGGAAGGAAGCATTTTCTCACAAAACAACTGATGTGACCCACTATGTGGGTTGATGGATCTCAAATGGCCCGTTACAATAAAGATTGATAGGTTATGCATCCGGTAACAATACCTGGATCAAAAGTTATGATCGATTTACGGTTCACACTTCAAACGATAATTTCTCTCTATCCAAAAATAATTTCTTTAAATTGGACATAACTGGGGCGCAATTATGTCATTACTTATATAAGAATGGGCCTAGTCTGATGGTCTACTTTAGCTTCCATTTGACTAGTTAAGCCATGCTAGGAATGTACTTGTGCCATGTCCTACATTACATTTAATTCTAATGGCATACGAAATATGCAATGATTGTGTGCAATAAATAGAAAGATAATAGAGAAAAATCCAAAAGCACAAGCATACAAGAACACAAAATACATGTGTTTCACTACTTGGGTTACATCAACGGGAAATTCGTAAAAAAAAAAAACTACTATAATAAGGAGAGATTACAAAAAAAAGAAGAAGAAGATTTGAATACCTTCTTAAAAAATACAATAAAATTTCATTGAATCCAAGTTTAAAAAGAAAAACCATCTACTATTGTAATGATAGCAATAAATCTTCTCACCTTCAATACATTGAGGAAAATAAAAAACTTTTGAACACCTCTTGAAAAACCTTGGAATCTTGAATATTGATTTGAAGAAACCTCCCTCTTAAAACCCTCCTATGGAAGAAGAAACCCCACTCTCCAAAATTCATAACTCTTCCTTTTTTTTTCCCCTCCAAATAACTTACTCTAAAAGCCATACTTTCATTATTGAACACAGGACCTTCCCCTCTGTACGATGTCAAATAACCAATTGTTCAAAAGTTTGAGTTGTTAGAGGATAGTATACCAATGCATATCAATGGACTTTAACCATTCTTGCAACTTCCTATTATTCTACAGCCAACTCTCTCTCTCTCTCTTTCTCTCTCTCTCTCTCTCTTTCTCTCTCTCACAAATGCTCAAACATACACACGCCTTTTTTAAGCACTCACATTCTGTGAAGACAACCATTTATGTATATACAAAAGATCAACTGAATATAAAACTCAAATAGGCACACCAACGGAAACAACGTAAAATGATTCTTACAACCTTTCAGTTCATGCAGTGTAGCCCACTGTTTTTTATTCGTCTGCAAGTATTGTATTTTCTTAGAGCTATACATGAGTCAAACCGAGTCTAGCTTGGCATAGCTCGACTCGGCTCGACCACTAGCTGACCCTAGCTCGAACTCGGCTCGACTCGGTCCTTGAGCCTGACTGGCCAGCTCAGCTCGGTTCGGTCAGCAGCTCGGGCCAGTTCGAGCCAAGATTGATCCTGTGCAACATTTTCTCAAACACATATAGTGCACCTTCAATTTCTCACGTTATGTAAAACAACAACAATACTTTACAGGTATTTCATCAAACACTCAATAGGCAACATCAAAATCAAGATACAAGGGTATTTCTTCATATCCATACCTTCCTCGCCACCTGCTGACACTTTGTTGAGTCATTTCATCAAACACTTGGTGAGCAACATCAATATCAAAATAACCAAGTAACCGAATTGGTTCGATCCAAGTTCGATTTGAGTTAAGTTGAGCTCGAGCAAGCTTGAACTCAGCTCGAATTTTCTTCAAGCTAAAAAAATCAACTCGACTTGGCTCGAACTCAGTTTCGAACTGAGTAGAATCGAGCTTTGTCGATTCATGAGAGCTAACTGAGCTAACTCGGTTCATGGACAGATCTATATTTCCCTTTATCTGCTATATTCACACAGACCCCACACATAAATCTTGGAGTGCCATTCCCATGGTTCCCTGTAGGTGGCCCACATGAATTGTGGATGTGGCTGATTTCTGGCCACAGGGCCAAGTATTGAGGATCCCAGCTGATGTACCAAATGGATTTCACATATAGGATATGGTGGACCCAAAGGGCCTAGGTGTTTTATCTTAGAATGATAGTGTTGATGCAAAAATTTGGTCCACCCTTTTTAGACCTTCGAGTACTTGCACAGGAAGAAGACAAAGGAGACCCTGGCTAGAGTAGGAGACCCTCCGATGCCAAAGTCAGGCTAGGAATCTGGGTTTAGAAGTATCGATGGGTTTTGGGTGAAAGATTTTGCGTACCTTTCACCGTAGGCAGATCCCTTATTTATAGCCTTTTGGGGGTGGTGAGGTATACGACAATGCCTCTTGGATGGTGATTGCGTATTACATAAGATATCTTTCTTCGGACATATCGTGATTGATTTCCTCAGATCCTCGGCGAATATCTCGGAAGATAATCCTATCATATTATCTTAATATACTGTAAGTGTATTTGAATTCCGAGGTGGTGGTCTATTCGAGTCCGATGTCGGTATCCGAGGCCGAGGTTGGTAACCGAGGCCGATGTTGATATTCGAGGTCGAACTCCAAAGTTGGTAACCGACGCCGAGGTCGATATTCGAGGTCAATCTGCAAAGTTGGTAACTAAGGCTAACCTCCGAGGTCGAGGTGACCTTTGAGGCCGAGGTTATTTTTTGACTTTCAAGCAATCCATAGTCTTTGAGTTTGTACATCTGGTCAGTCCATTTTTACCCACAACAGTAGCCCTCTACTTCCGAACATTCTTCAGAAGCTCGGGAAGTAAGTTAGCGTGGATTAACACTATGCGATGCCTTTGCGCCGAAGAGGTCGGGTGAAGTAGAGCTAATGGGCCGAGCAATCTTAAGATCGATAAGTTGATTGTTCAGTGGTAAATCGCGCATAGTAGAATTAATATGTGTGACTTTTCTTCGCTTCAACTGAGGGAAGTCCCAGTCGTTCACATAATAGTAGGCCGAACACTCGGTAGAAGGACTTTCTTCCCTTATACTAAGGGAAGTCCTCATAGTAGATCGCGTAGTCTAAGTAGCGTTACTAATTAGTGGTCCGACCTCTTCTCTAAGGGTCAGACGACTGGTTGATAAGTATTTTTCTCTCGCACTAAGGGAAGTCCTCAGTGGTTCATGTAGTTCAGATTGTAGAATTTTGAAAGAAGTTCTATTCCCTTGACTTGGGGAAGTTATTTTATTCTAGAATATCGTCGAACAGTAGAAAGCAAGCCGATAATGTCGCGAGCACTTTTTTCCCTTTTAGAAAGGGAGGTCACCCTCATCGAGTAGGTCGGTGGAGGACTTTTTGAGTCCTCAGGAGTAGTAGATCTTTTAAGTGGTCAGTATTCCATAGGCGAGGTAAGAACCCTCTATGTCTTCTAGTTTATATGTCTCTCAGTATTTGATGTCGAGGTTGGAGTTGGCCGATGAGTCTTATTACCGATCTTGGTTAATTGGTTCAGCTTGGCTTCTTTCAGTACCTCCTCTGGCTCGGTATTCAAGAGAGTGTACTGTAACGCCCTGAAAATCTAGGGTCGAGTAGCAACTCAACTCCCGAGTTCTAAAATATCACTTATGCAACATATATGCTTATGATTAAATGTTGTCTGTGTTAATGCATTAATCATGAATGAGATTATACCAAAACAGTAATTCATACTCCAGATCAATTTATATAACGCAAGCGTAAGACTAAAAGATGTATATAAACGTATATGAGCCAAAAAGGATCACTATCGGTCTTAAGAGTATGAACACATCACTGAGTCACCATATACATGTAATAGTTCAAGAGTCAAAATGTCAAAAATAGTTCAACTACAATGATAAGCCCTGTAGCCCCACCGAATAGGACGGCCTAAGCGAAACCGCCGGAGAACTGCATATACGAGAATGCATCCTGATCGCCATAGTAATCAAGCTCCGCCTCCTGGGTCGTATCGTCATCTGCAACTAAGATAAAGTCTGGTTGGTGTTCAGAACACCGTCGCAGAACGTGGGAGTGAGTGATCAACTCAGTAAAATCATAAAGTAAAGGTTAACATGTTATCAACTCAGTCAAGCAGTAATGATAAAGCAGATATATCAGACATCCCTAAGGTAGTTGAGAATCTTATCTCAATACCCACCTAAAGCACTATCTCCTAAGTACGTACTTATACAAGCATTTTCACAAACACCTAGACTACACTTATTAGCCTACATAATGTAAGTTAGCCCAAACATATATTAGGGCGAATCCTTTCGCCAAGGAGTTGTTACACGCATAACTAGTATATACACACGACAATTAATCATGGCAAACACACTTTCAAATTTCATACGCATACGGTACTTTCTATAAATACAAAGAATACACTACACTCCACATAGTTCGTATATAACTGAAACGCAAGACAGACATCGCATTTTGCATGTGAAATAACATCCACGTCAGGAATCTATCGTTAACCGATATTGAAAGCTTTGAAAACCATAACCTATACGTCTATAGTCCGCACCTTACGCCGTAGAAGCATAACAAATTCGATAGAGACTCTAAGTCTTCGTCAACAATGGAATGACAACCTATAGCACGAGTTAAGTCAGCTATTTCGCTACTTGCAACAATTGAAACCCTAGAACAGATTAGGGTTAGGTTTTCTTACCTAAGAATGAAGTCAGAATCGCCGGAATAGCTATTTGGTAGTGATGGACAAACACGTAGAATAGCAGGAACAATTCTCCAGAACCACTCACTCTCTTTCACTCACTTCCTCTCTCTTTCCTTCTCTTTCTTCTTTCTTTTCTCCTTAGGATTTCTCAAATTCGTAGGTATGGGATGGGAGAGGGTTTAAAGCCCTTATATAGGCTCTTTTCTGAACTCAATGGCCCCAGGGTCAAGGTATACTTAGGTTATAACCAAAACTTGTCTGTTTCGACTCAACGGAGCACTTTCGGAGCCTCCTTTTTCCCGTGCGGTTGGACTTAAGCTCCCTGACAGTGGATGTATGTCAGGTTAAATTTTTAGTTCGATCGGATTTCCAAATCGACCGTGGCGGACCAGTTTCAATGGTCACTAGCACTCGATCAGGGCCACAGGCACACTGCCATGTATGGGAAATTTCTCCTGATCCGAGGGTGTATTTGGGTCAGATTCTGACGGTCTGAATCCTTATTTTTCGCAAGCAACATGACTCAGTTTACTTAAATCCAAATTTATTTTCTAAAGACATTTACGTTTCTCACACACTTCGTTCCGGGTCCAAGTTGTGCGTTTTTGGACACAGTTAGGACTTGATTTCCGAGGTGGTAGTCAAGTCCAACTAAGCGGTCATAACGGTATGGTTTTGTGGTTGTCGGACTTTCGACGTGTGGTCTAGGTCCGATACGGAGTTTCAATGTGCTCCCGAGAACAACCGGGTATAGAGTTTGATCCTAGATTTTAGGGTAACCTAGCATCGATGATTTTACAAGTTTTGGGTCTTACAGATCATATTTAAAGTGATCAGTGCTAATTTCACAAGTAAACTAGTTTAACACTAGTTAATTCTTGTTTAATTTCTAAAGGATTTGGTCCTAAGTGATTTCTACCTGAGGTGGTACTCGGGTCTTTGTACGGAATTTTCCGAGTCGTTACATATACCGATTGAAGCAACTTTCTGGATGTCGGTTAGTATGCTGGCAGGGTTGGGCACCCTGCTCGGCTGATGATTCAGGAAGAGCTGGGATGGCTGCAACAATAGCAGCTAGAGATTTTTTCTTTCTTTTTACCATTGTAGTTTTCCGGTAAAGAAGGAACGACTTTGATGTCGTTCCCACAGACGGCGTCAAACTATTGATGCAAAAATCTGGTCCACCCTTTTTAGACCTTCGAGTACCTGCACATGAAGAAGACAATGGAGACCCTGACTAGAGCAGGGGACCCTTCGATGCCAAAGTTAGGCTAGAAATCCGGGTCTAGTAGTATCGATGAGTTTTGGGTGAGAGATTCTGCGTACCTTTCACCATAGGTGGATTCCTTATTTACAGCCTTTTGGGGATGGTGACATATATAGCAATGCCCCTTGGATGGTGATTACGTATTACGGAAGATATCTTTCTCTGGACGTGTCGTGATTGATTTCCCGAGATCCTCAACGAACATCGATAATCCCATCCTATCTTAATATACTATAAGCGTATTTGAATTCCGAGGTGGTGGTCTATCCGAAGCCAAGGTTGGTAACCGAGGCTGATGTCGATATCCGAGGTTGAACTCCAAAGTTGGTAACTGACCGAGGTCGATATCCGATGTCGGTAACCGAGGCCGACCTCCGAAGTCGAGGTCTTTGGTCAAGGTGACCTCCGAGGCTGACATTATTTTTCGGCTCTCAAGCAATTTATAGTCTTCGAATCTGTACATTTGGTCAACCCATTTTTACACATAATAGATACTATAAGAAGGATGGCCTTGATGCATCCATTTTGCACAAGTGGACCTCATGTTTAGCAGATCCATTTTAGTTGTTAATTAGTTCAGATCAACCGTAGGGATTCCGAAACTACCGCAGGAGGACACTGGCTCGAAAGTCAAGACTATGATTTCATCAAGTGGACTAGTGCAACTAAAGAAGATGGATAGCTGGACAAGTAAATTTTTTAATTGTCCATTTCTTTGTTTTCTTTTGGTTAGAGGTCCGTTTTATTTGCTTATTTAGTTATTTACTTTTGGTATGCTTATAATAACCTTATTTAACCCATATATTTAACTGGTCCTTTACGCTGCACGGTCCATCGCAGTAGGGGCATGGATGGTCCCACTCGACCACATCAGAGAGGATGGGCAATTATGAGATGCACAATCTCATTCCTCTGAATTACAACATTGAAACGGATGGTTAAAAATAATAAAAAACAGAAACATCCGACGGTGGGCATTGACTGTGAGAAATTGATGGTTAAGTTTACTTCATGGATTGTAACTTTCTACAGTCACGATGGACGGTTATCAAACCGTTTAGTTACCATGGTGCACAACACCCAAGGGATTACCAACCGTTTATTTAAAACTTTTCGGCTTCAAATCTACCTAGGGCTGAAAGTTGGGATCACCCGGCCGATCTGACGTTGGGTTGGGCTTGGGCAAGATGTATCGGGTTTGGTTTCAAGCTTGGGCCATACAAACACCAACCCGATAAAACTTGGGTTGGGCTCAGGTTGAGGTCTCGGGTTGCCTGACCCAACCCGAACCCGATCAATATATAAGCTCCTTATAAATTAATTATAATTGAGTGCGGATCTTCTGTATTGAAGGCACAAGAAATTCCAATGCCGTCGAGTTTCATTGGTTCACATTGTTTCCAATGACCCAAGCTAATAAGATACGCCAGATTTCTCTTCCAAATGGATTGCTTGATACACGATACAACTTTTAAAAGTATAGTTGCCCTATATTTTAGCTTGTTTGTTTAGAAAAAAGAACTTCTTTACAATAAATAACTACATATATAATTAATAAAATTATAGGTACAAAAAATAAGATGTGTGCCAAAAATATAATAGACTAATATAATAATGAAAATATTAGCATATATCCACCCGACTAACCTGGCCAACCCGACTGAGCCCGCTTGGGTTGGGCTTGGGTTGAGAATTCCCAACCCGAGGTTGGGTTGGGTTAGGGTTGAGGTGTAGGAACCTTGGCTTGGGATAGGGTTGAGCACCAACCCGACCCGACCCGACCCAACCCAACCCAACCCAACCCAACCCAACTCACTTTCAGCCCTAAATCCACCGTTTCAAATTTCCAACCCAACCCAACTCACTTTCAGCCCTAAATCTACCGTTTCAAATTTATTCAATTCTTTACGGATTAAAATCCATTCGATTCTGTAGGAATTTAAATCACTGCAAAACAATTTCATACCTGACTTTTCTTATTAATTAAACATATATTTGTGGCTCACGTGATGCATGGACCCTTTTGATTTTTCGACCATGGCATGTTTTTAGAGGGACTCTCCTGGCGAGTGCCACAGATCTCGCACATGCTTGAACCATCTATTAAATCTCTCCTATTGTGAGATGGATGGAGTCCTTTGCCGCACATGTGCCTGCACACGGTCCACCGGGAAGATACCATACACCACTAATAATGCCGGTATAGCCTCAAGTAGGCAACATGTGTACGTTACATATGGACCATTAATCTATTTATTTCAACTCGTTCATTTCTTTTGTATATATCTGTCCCACCTAACGGGTGGACAGGCCTATATTTGGCCAAATATCTCCTGTCGGACCCACCTGATGATTGGCTTTGGATCTCACATTCATGGCGTGTTTTTGGAAAGCATAAGAAGATGGCATTTTATTTATTTATTTATTTTAAATGACATCAATTTGATTTTCCAATTATAATGATAAATGGCTGTAAATGGGCAGTGATTATTTACTCTGGTAAGTGTGAGGCTTCACTTGCATTTGGCTACCATGATGATTTTGTTACATTGCTTGTTTCATGTAGAAATCACCCTTTAAATATTAGTTTTTAGTGTAAAAATATGATGAATACAATTTAATTTTTCCACTTCCTTTTGAAATGTAAATAACTTTGGATTTACAAGCAATATTTCTTGTTTAAATAAACACCTAAATTAAAATAATAATGATGACTTATTTATTTACATTTCATATAAATTTAAAAAACAAAACAAACCCTAAGCTAAACCCTATAATTCAACGTATACATATATAAAGTGTGTGCATATCAACTATCAAGCTTGGCTGGAGTATTAAATATGTACTCCGTATAATTTGACTTGATGGGTTCCCCACTAGCTAGCAACCCCCCTTGACCGTGGGGAGCGGATTAAGTGAGAACCCGAATCCACTGAGTGGGTGGGACCCCTGACTGTGGGACCCACTGTTATATATGTGATTACATCCACACCATCCATTTGTATTGAAAGCTCATTTTAGGGCATTATCTAAAAAATGAAGGAGATCCAAATCTCGTGTGGACCATAATACAGGAAACAGTGATAATCGACCATTAAGTTTAGTGGGCTACAAAAGCTTTGGATTAAGCTGATATTTGTGGTCTCTTCATCCAGATCTTTGTAGCCTTATCAACAGGTTGGATAGAAAATAAACATTCCAGTGGTCCCTATGAAGTTTTTAATGGTGGGGATTCACTTACTACTGTTTTCCATGGAATGGTCCACATAAGATTTGGATCTGCTTTGTTTTTGGGAGAACGTTCTAAAGTGAGCTTTCAAAACGGTTGGACAGTGTGGCTTTAAGGCACATGCATCACAGTAGGCTCACTCCATTGTCAGAAGTCTCAGTACCCACCTTGGTAGATCCTGGGTCTCACCTAATCTGCTCCCTAAACAAAAGGGCTGAAAGTCGGTTGGGTTGGGTTGGGTCCGGGTCAGGCCGGGTCGGGTTGGTGCTCAACCCTAGCCCAACCCAAGGTTCCTATACCTCAACCCTAACCCAACCCAACCTAACCTTAGGTTGGGAATTCTCAACCCAAACCCAATCTGGGCTCGGTTGAGTGGATGCATGCTAATATTTTTCATTATTGTATATTTCAATTCATGTTTTATTTTTTGTACCTATAATTTTATTAATTATATATGTAGTTATTTATTATAAAGAACTTCATTTTTCATAAATAAATAAGCTAAGATATCGGACAACTACTCATTTAAAAGTCGTCTCGTATAGCACGCAATCTATTTGAGAAAGAAATTTGGCATATCTTATTAGCTTGAGTCATTAGCAATGACATGGACCAATGAGACCCAAAGGCACTAGAATTTCCCATGCCTTCAACATAGACAATCCACACCTAATTATAATTTATAAGTAATTTATATATTGATTGGGTTCGGGTTAGATTGGGTAACCCGAGACCTCAACTCGAGCCTCACCCAAGTTTTATTGGGTTGGTGTTTGTATAGCCTAAGTCCGAGAATGAACCAATTAATACATCCAGCCCGAGCCCAACCCAAAGTCGGGTCTATGATTTATGACACTTTTTATAGGATGCGGTCCCACATGTATGTTGCCATGCGTTTCCTGATTCTACTTCAAATGGCGTGCGTGTCATAGATCAAAGCCATTCATAAGGTGGGTTGTGCTGTGAACATTCCCTTGGAAAAAAAAAAAAACCTTTGTCCGCCAACCAGGCAGACTAAACTTGTAGAAGAAGAAAAAGAATGGGCCTTTAGAATAAAAAAGTCCAACGTCCAAATCCAACACACGTAATCTGCCATCCAGGCGTACTCAATTCTATCAAAACCCGTTAAGCCAGCGACAGTTAAAAAGATTGCCACTGTGGTTATGAGAAGTTGCCCATCCTCCCTTTCTTTTTGTAGCAAAAAGCTTTGATACTCTGGTTGATATGCATGCACCCAGAAATTTTACACACCACGTATAAGTAACTCAAAACTAAACCATCTAATCATCAGACCGAATTTAGGTCCAATTTGAACCAAAAGTTGTACTGACTCTGTTATCTAACTCATTGATTGGTGCACATTTAATGGACGGTTGAAATGAAAAATAACCCACGGCCTAATTCAAAAAAACCAGATATTCATTAATCACAAATTAAGATAGGTTACCGTATTTGATTTTGAGAGCATGACTTATCCACGGTAGGTAATAGATATTGGAATTTGAACGGTTGAACAACATCAAAATGTCACATATCAACCATCACTCCCCCCGAGTATCAAGTAAGTACTAATAAGCCAACGTGTACCCGGGTGGTAGACTCCTTGGAGTTTCAACACCGGGTCTCGGGTTCGAGTACCCACAGTGGTGACGGCTAGAATCCCATGGCGTGCGTGTGTGGGGTGTAGTGTGTGGGGTGTGTGTGCGTGTGTAAAAAAAACGTGCTTATACAAGCTGCGGATGCATGCACCACGCATTTCGCAGGCCTGGCACATTGGCGGGAGATCTAGTCCATTCATCATCAGAGAAGCACCACTATTTATCTGCTTTCGCCCAAGAATCAGGTCGGTCCAATCTTCAGGTGGGCCAGAGCTAACAAAACAAATCTCGTCCGTCCAACTGTTTCTGACATTATGGATCACCTAATGAATGGACCAAATTTATTTTCGAGAGAGAGAACTTCTATCAGTCAGAAATGCTTAATGGATGGGTTTGATATTCCACCTCTCAGCAAAGCTTCCAGACAGAATGGCAGAGCTTTACCGGTTTACCTCTCTCTCTCTCTCTCTATATATATATATATCTCTCTCTCTCTCTATATATATATATATCGTTTTTTCTTTGAGAAAAGTCACAGCACTAGTAACTTTATTGATGTAAAACATAGGCAGAAAGCAACATATGCTTGAACAAGAAGGCTCCCGCAAGAATTTTTTCCCTTCAACGCTGGCCTACTTATTAAAAGGAAGGTAGATAGTATCCCCCAAGAATGCATCAGCCTGATTTCCTTATGCGGATTGGGTACTACCCCTGCTTGTCTCACACCGTCCATCCATTTCCGTACCATTCTAAAGTATAAACCAAAAAAGTGAGGCAATAGCAATATAAGGATCAAGTGGACCACCTCACTGGGTCCTTACTCTTACCCGGGTGGTAGACTCCCAGGAGTTTCAACACCAGGTCAAGGGTTCAAATACCCACCAGTGGTGAAATCCCACTGTGTGTGTGCGCCTAAAAAATGCAGACCACCTCACAAGAAGCAGTGGTGAACACCGTGGTATTTATTTTCCATCCAATTTGTTCATAAGGTAACATAGATATGGATGAAGGCAAAATACAAATATCAACTTGATTCAAAACTTCCGAACTTTCTAATAGTGGGAGTTTACTCCCCATTGTGTGATCCACTTGAGCGGTAAATTTGTATAATTTTTGAGACTATATCTTAAAATGACATGGACAAATGGATGGAAGCTATGAATAAATCAATACATCACAGTGGGCCCCTTAGAGTCAGAGCCTGTAATTTGACCTCGACTTGGTTTCTAGCCTTGGAATCTCGATGGTCTGGCCACCTAACAGATGGATGCCACGGGAGCCAACTTATGATAAAGGGGGACATGGACATGGAATTGCTGCATTATCAGAAAGTAGCACCAGTAGAAAATGAAATTGAAAAGGAGTCCCTTCTTTTCAACGCTGGCCTCATAGAGGGGAAGTAGATCCTTGCCCCTAAGTATGCATGGGTATACGGATCCGCGTCCCATAAAGCAGTGTGCGTAGGCCAAGTTTTCTGGTCAGGGAATCTAGATAGTGGGCGACCTAAAGGGCCGATGGGATGCCCAACAGGTTCTGGTATCACCATATTGTGGGCAACAAATGAGGTTAGTATGGATTGGAGTTCCTATGCAGGGATGAACGTGATAAGGTGATCGCTCAAGGATAACTACTCTGAATTTATGGAGCTTCTCTGGACCCCTCACATAGACTTATCGAATCCAAGAGGAAAAACAAGAAAAATATAAATAAATTTTATAAAATTCGTAATTTGATTGATGAATGAAATAAATGAATTCACAACCCTTTAAATAGGGATACTAAGCGATGGGAGAAATTTTGGAATCAAACTACAACTAAAACTCCCCAAAATTCTATGTGGCTTAACCACGTTATTCTCCTAATTTTTCTAAACACTTTTATTCTCCTAATTTTTCTAAACACTTTTCATGTTGGACACAACTCGTAAAGCCCAACGGATGAAGAGTTACAATCAAACCAAAACTTACTAAAAATAATAAAAAACGGAAATAAACATGAAATTTGACTGTCGATATGGTGGAATCTCGCAAATTTGGCCTGGGAAACCCGGCATAGCCAGTTGATTGGCTAAAGTAGCTCGTCCTACCCTAAAATCATATATGGTACGTTGAGTAACTCATTCCGATTTGCGAGATATGCCTGTTTTAAGGTTCTGACGGTCTTGATGACTTCTGCCTCAGATCGGGCCTTCTCTGATCCATCTTGGACATGAAAGTGTCTGTGACCCGCTCTACATCAAGCTCTATCGTTGGCCTCCTATGTTCCCATAAAAACTAGGAAGAAGATGAGTGGAGGGAGCCGTTGGCCGACTAAAGACCCTCCAATACTTAAGTTAGGTGGTAGACCATCCGATGCTTAAATTAGAGTTTTGAGTATACTTTTTATGATTTAAGAGGGTGGTATATATAAGGTCTCTGTCCCTTTTGAAATCATCGTGTGTTTATGGGATACGCCGAAGGGTCCCTATTTCAATATGAAACTGCCTTTGAAGATGTCGCCGAGCTTGCCTTTATTGGCGTAATCTTCGGTCAAGATTAGGCCGGGCCCTCCTTTTTTGGGTCTAGGTATCTCGGACTGTCTCTGATGGTGTTCGACCTGGTTAGCTTGGAGTGGTGGGGAGCTCGGGCTTGAGCTCCTTCACTTATGGGCTCAGCTCTGCTCGGAAGCTTGTCTCTATGTCAAATGAATTGCTCATCTCATGTTGATGGCCTTTGCCCTCGGGCTTTGGTTGCACTCAGCTGAGGGTCTACCTTAGCTAAGAGGAAAATCACTTTGCCCTCGGACTAGGTTGAGGGCGACTGATTTGCAAGCTCTCAGGTCGGAATTTATGATTCCTAGCTCGGTGAGGCTTCGCCTCCCCTAAGCTGGGGAAGTCCCTAGCCGGCCTCTCAAGGGGAGGTTGCTCTTTACTTAACATTCTTCTCTCGAGGTCTTCATCTGCCTCTCCACCTTATGGTGAGAGAGGTACTTTGTCACCTTAGAGTCACTCTAAGGCAGCTGAACCCTAACATTTGGCGAGCTATATTTGGCTGCTGTGTTCTCTAATAGCTGGTCGGAAATTCCAAGCTCATGGTGAATGAGCTTCTTTACTTGTACTAGACTAAGAGTAGGCCTGGGTCTCATGGCTGGTATTATTTCTCTTATTGGTCGGGCAAGTGTTATGCCATTATTACTAACAACTCGTTCTTCAATAAGGGCAGGAAGGACAAGTGGTTCTTCACATATAGAGAATGAGAGGCTCCATTGGTAGAGCTGGAGGGTTACAGTCTGGGGTCCCGACCTCCTACACCATGCCAAGTCGAAACACACACCGAATTGTTGCATTTATACGTCATTTACTTTTTCTTTTAACACTAATGTTAGATTATTTTTCTTTTGCATCTTTTCTCATATCACAGCCCAGCCTCTCTGTCTATTACCAACATTAGATCAAGATCGATCGAGAACGGCTTGCCGACTAGTGGGACTGTAGAAGGTTGATCACTCCTTAGCTTCTTCATTAGTTCGGCCTCGCTCCAACCGGTAAATCTCTTGACTTGGTTTGTTACTAGTTGGTAGCTAAATTTTCACTCGTCTTGACTTTTCCTTTTTTGTCTTTACAACGTTGTCTGGTCGTCCTCAGCTGAGGAAGATGCCGGTTGAGGCCAAGATGGATATACTGAGGGCTGTCATGAAGAAGACAACACCGGCCACTGTAGCTCCTCCAACTCGTCCCAGTGCCCCCCCTCGGGCATGGCTGCGGCCTCCTCAGTCGATCATCAAGTGACTGAGGCTACCATTAATGCTATCCCCATGGTTATCTTGGAAGATTCCAAGGCTGTTGCTACCCTAGTAGAGGATCCAACAACGGTTGGAGGAGGCGCTACCGTTGTGGCCCCTTACGCTCGATTGAGTGAGGTGGTCGATCTTGATATGCCCTCCCTAATGGTTGAGTAGGCCTAAGACGAGGAGGGTCAGGGCACTAAGGGTGCTTTCGAGCACTAGAACTTGACCCTTGAGTATGTTACCATAGGGCGGCTCTTCCTCCTCTATTCTGAGGTACTTAGCCATGCTCTTGAGTTGGCCGGGGTCGGGGCTATCTGCCCAAGGAGGAGGTGGATTCCCTCTTGTCACTGTGTCTGAAGCAGCTTCTTGTAGCGATGGCAAGCTCGACATCAAGGTAAGTCAGTATCCTAGTGAGTCGCATAAGTACTTTGTTTTTCAACGTCCTTCTTCTGATCTTAGTCTCTTTTTTTTTTTTTTTTCTTTTCTTTTTCCATTGTAGGAGGCCCACAGGGCCATTGTGGTCAGGTGGTTCTCGCTCGACTTGAGGGCCCGACTCAAAGAGGCAGACTGCCAACTCGGCACTGTTAGGGCCGACCTTGAGGCAAAGGCCCTTGATGATGGCCATAGAAGCTTAGGAGGAATTCCATGCCTAGGCTGAGTCCCTCCGTGACGTATTAAGGATGTCCAAGGAGGAGCACGAGGTCGGCGTTTCTCGACTGGTGGACGCTTCTTCTCAGTTGGTGATGGAACAATAGGGGAATCCGATCTGAAGGCTAAGGTTGCCGAGCTAGAGGCTAGGGTGGCCGAGGTGGAGGCCCGAGTGGCTGAAAAGGAGGCTAGCATCTTGATGAAGGAGGCAGTGGCAGTGGAAGCCTATAAGGTCTCCGAGGCCCACAAGGCTGAACCGGAATAGGTCTTCAATGTGGGCTCTGTGAATTGTCGGGAGGAGGTCCAGGGGCAGTTTCTCGAGCTTAACCTATCGTGGATGGACGAGGAGGCGGGCTTGGCTAGGGATGCTGCTGTTGAGGAGGCTGTCGTTGAGGTCACCGTTGATTAAGCTGCTGACAAGGAAGGCGCCTCTATGGTTGTCCCTGAGTAAGAGGGTCCTCCACCTTCATAGGACCTAGCAGCTTCTTTTTTTTATAGCCTTTATATATATATATATATATATATATATATATATATATATATATATATATATATATATATATATATATGGTACTTTATAATTGAATTGGGAGTAAATGGCTTTCCTAATCATGTTTGGATGGGAGTAAATGAAACGCATTTGAAATCAAAATATTTTGATTGAATAGAAATAAATGGGAGGAATTGGAATGCATTAGAATATAGTTATTTGTAGATTGTAAAAAATATGTTTGGATGAGATTAAATAAAATGTACTTTAATTGTATTTTTATATTTTATTTGATTTGAAAACGAACAAAATTGTGGATTATATAGTAATTTGAGATTATATAAAATGTGTTTATTAGGTGTATGATGGATTGTGATTATTTTAAATAATATAAAATGTGTTAATCAGGTTTACAGACATACCCAAAGCCCCGAGGCTTTAAATTCACCAAAATTCGGCTATCTTTTCAATACCCAAATAAAATTCGTTAGCATTTGCCATTGACTATAAAAAATTTCAGCTTGGAACAATGATTCTCACCCGTCAAATAATGATCTTGTAATGACGACTTCTACCGTCAAATTTCACCCTCGCCGAAAATTCATTCAATTGTTCCCACGAAACGACATAAAATAATCAGCAGTTTTATCGACATTTTTGAAAAGTCAAATTTTTTCTCTACCGAATCTCTAACTCAATGCCTCAACTGGACCAACGAAAAATATAAGTTGGTTTTGTAATGTCGAATTTTATTTTCAACATCTAAATTTTCGACGGCCTTTCTTGATGCCCATGTCTATTGAGTTTGTTATAAATAAATGGTTTTGAATTGTCAAATTTGTCTCCTTTTCACGTAGTATCATCGTTCGTGTAAATTGTGTTCCAATCATATGACTAATATGTGCAGAAACAATCTCTATGCGGAGTCATATAAAATGAAGTACCTACATCTAAGATCCATTGATGGCTCAGTTTATTGCGTGGAATCATAGTAGATACCACTTCCCCGTCCTCGAATGAATTGTCTTTCTTAAATAAATTTCCTTGAATATCTTTTGAATTTGATGTTTGATCATACGAATCACGTTTATAATTTTTATGATTTAATTTGTTTTTATAAGTCTACAATTTTTACACAAGTGACCATTATTTATGTTTTTTTTTTTTTTTTTGTGGAATTTCTTAAAATAAACACTCCAAACGGATGAACGTGGTGGATTTCTCACAAACATCTCTGTGGGCCCCACCCAGCATCCTTGGGAACTTTCTGCTGCGAAAGACTTTGACAGGAAATAACACTTCTCTGTGACCATTATTTATGTTATTGCAATGCATACCTGTTTTATGTCTTTTAGACTTGGATCTTATGTGATCTCTCCTAGTAGTATCTTTTTTAGTAGATTTTCTTCTGACCATCATTACAATGTGGACACAACTGACTCCATATTGAAATATGAACCGTTACTAAGATTTATGATCAAACCATCCTACGAATTTAGCATCGAACATATTAGAAGTGCAACCCTTTCTTCATCTAGTGCAAGAAGAAGATCTGTTATAACTAATTAGTTTTTTTTTTTTTTAACCTTAAATACATTGTCTTTCATTTTTATATTTTATTATTTTATTATTTATTTTTTTGCTTTCCTTCTATCACAATTGCACATCTTTCCTTCACCAATATCGTGTTCATCTTCAGTTTTCACAACATGTAATTATATTCATTAAACTTTGGCACCTTGAATCTGGTAGAACTTGATCTAACCATCTGAAACATAATTTCAAAATAAATGCCAACACTGATCTGATCTTCTGCTAAGCGGTTTCTCAACCTTTGGCTCAGATATCAACTATTGTGGAAAAACACTTACACATGATCATGCAAGCGAGGTCAAAACAATAAAAAAAAAAAAAAAAAAACCAAACCAAAATAAGAGAAAAGAGTAGTAAGAATTTCCATAATTCAGCGATGTGTCTATTCCATGAGCAACAACTTAACTTTCTTCTTAACGAAAAAGTGAGAAAACTAAAATAAAGTCTTGCCTCTCACTCACTCATAAAGATAATTCCAAGCCAAAAAATACTTTAGAAGGTAAACTAATGGAATACAACTTTACGGTCACAACCGTACATACACACTACACATGGAGTAGAAGAGGAAGTCATCTCCCAATAGGACACGTCATGCATTATACTTTAAAGCATGCACCGGCAAGTTTTCTAGCTAAGGAATCTCGATGGGCCGTGGGCCATGGAAATGTTGCATTAAGAGAAAGTAGCGCCAATGGATAACGAAATTCAGCGAGAATCGTTTTTGTAGGAATATGAGCGGATCCACATTCGGTAAAGCATGCATAGGCTGACTTTAGTCCCTTCTTTTCGTACGCACACACAGATCCGCATACCCTAAAGCATGCATTGGCCTGGTTTTTGAGTCCCTTCTTTTCGTAAACATACGTGAATTTGCATCGTCCTGGTTTTCTAGCTGGGGAATCTGGATAGTTGGCCCACCTAATGGATGGATGGGATGCCTAGCTAACATGTTCTATCTTTCCCAGGGGCCAACTTATTATAAAAGGGGGACATGGATCATGTAATTGTTGCATTTTCTGAGAGTAGCACCGATAGAGAATGGAGTTCAGCAGGCTCTACCAAGCAGCAGAGATAGGAGACGTAAATTCATTGCATGAATTGCTTGTAGAAGATCCAGCAATTCTGGATAGAGTCATGGCCGCTTATGTTCCTGAGACTCCTTTGCACACAGCAGCATTGCTTGGTCACATTTCTTTCGCTCAGAAGCTTCTCAGTCGAAAGCCGGAACTCGCTCGTGTGAGGAACTGGCAAGGATTTTCACCTTTGCACTTAGCGTCAGCTAAAGGGGACGTTGATATGGTAAAACAGCTCTTACCGTTTGTCGATATTTCACATGATCAGGATCATGAAGGGAGGACTCCTCTCCATGCAGCTGCAATGAAAGGGCAAGTGGAGGTGTTGAGCGAGTTAGTTGAAAAGAACCCTAACTCAGTTTGGGACTTGACACTTCGACAAGAGACGGTGCTGCACCTATGTGTTAAACATGCTCAGTTCGACGCCCTGCAAATGTTAGTGGGATTGGTTGGTGTTAATGCTGATCACTTCACAAATTTGGGAGATGGAGACGGCAACACCATTCTCCACTTATCTACAGCTAAGAAGCATCTAGTGGTATGACATTCCTACTCTTCCTTGATACTAAGATTAGTAGTAGTAACAACCACAACAATACTGACGAAGTCCAAACATCCAACTGGTTTGGGTAATAGGTTTCCATTCATCATGCATCTCACGGTATTTTTAAAAAGGGAAAGTTGCCAATCTAATTTAAAGTACAAATTAACATCGCCCACATGATGATTGATGGGCTTGATTTTTCCACTTGATGAGATCATTGTGGTGGGGCCACTTTTTGAATGGGTTGGAACACACTTGAAAAATTGGCAATTATGCAACTATGGTATTGTAACTTAGCTGTCCAACTAATGAAATTTGTGTATTAGAGATCATAGTTTATACAAATTGTTGGTTATCAAAATTACCCTGGTTCCAAAAGGAAATAATCTCTAATATGCCATTACGGTTAACCAAAATGAGATGAACTCATTTTTAAGTGGTATCCTAAGCAATTAGTTTCTTGTAAGGAAACCACTGACTTTGATGCATCGATCATCCAATATCAACGTCTTGGATCACTGTGCAATGAATCCTGCATACAAATAGAAAATCAAAGGGCAGTCAATGGGCTGGGCAGGCCCGCTTTAGTCACGTACGCTTGGGATGAAATGCTAGTACTGGGGCCGAAATTATTTTTTTTTCTCTCTCGTCTTCTTTCTTCTTATAATGAATTAGCCAGAACACAACCTGGCAGTTTAAGGTTTTCAATGTCATGCATGATTGGGCGCGCCTAACAAACAACCCATATCTTGCACAAAAGAGGGTCGGCCAGGCTTGGGCCGTACTCATACTGGCCCAATCATAATCATCACGGGTCGGGCTCGGATAATATCTTTAGGCCTATGGCAAGCCCAGGCCAGACTCGGGCCTAGATTTTACCTTGCGGTTGAGCTTGTACGGACCAATGCCCAGCGCGAACCGAGCCCTTTGAGAGTCCTATTCTTCTTCTTCTTTTCATTATATATATATATATATATATATATATATATATATATATATATATATATATATATATATATATATATATATAGGAATGCTCACCTGTGCAGTAGTTCTGACTGGAACTTGTGAAAACTTTTTCAGAACTCATCACAAGTTATGTGGGCCTAAAATCTGAGGATTTGGGGTAATTTATAGGGCCTGTTTGGCCGGGCGAATCCCATGGGATTAGGAGGGATGGGATGGATTTTAAGGTAATGATGGTGGTGTCAGTTGATTGGTTTAAAATCCATGGGATTGCTATATCCCGGGACAAGTTCACTGGGTCTGTTTGGCATGCCCGGCATATCCCGGGATTTTACCTTTCAATCCATCCAACCAAGGGATGGGATCAATTTTAAGGTAATGATGGTGATGTCGGTGGATTGTTTTAAGATCCATTGGATTGCTTATATCCCCAGACAAGTTCACCGGGTCTGTTTGGCTCGTCATGCATGCATATCCCGGGATATCGTGATCCCATCCCTCCTAATACCGTGGGATCGGTCTGGCCAAACAGGCCCATAGAGTGCTACATGACATGGCTGGTTCAGATTTTGGGCCAACGTGTGATGAGTTCTAAAAACGTTCACGTAACAAATGGTGCGCAGGGCCCCCCTCTCTCTCTCTCTCTATATATATATATATATATATATATATATATATATATATATATATATATATATATATATAGGCACACACACATAACGCCTGAGCATGTTCCACCAGTAACCATATCAGAGATATGAGCCCATTCCTTGACTTAAGATGAAATTGAAAAAATAAAAACTCATGCAGATCATGCGATTCTTGAACAATAAGACGAATGTGGACGTAAACGCCACGAACCATAACGGTCTCACAGCCTTGGATGTCTTAGCACTTTGTCCACGTGAGCCAGGAGACATGGAGATCGCAGATATACTCCGAGAAAATGGAGGTAAAAGAGCCCGGGAAGTGTCCACACCACAGGAAATAATCGTCCTTCCACACAATCAGATTCCAGAAGGTAGTACACGATCATCATCACCACCTTTACCACAGCAACGCAAACCACAAATCCCTGATACTCCAAGTGTGATGTCAGTAGGCGAGATTCAGACCGTGATTTTATTGGCGGCCACACTAATTGCGACGGTTTCCTTTGAAGCTGCACTCACCCCTCCCGGCGGTCTTTGGCAGGAAGACTTGATTGTATACTCCAACGGCAGCTTATATACCCCTCCCGGCGGTCTTTGGCAGGAAGACTTGATTGTATACTCCAACGGCAGCTTATGTCGGAAAAATCACACGGCGGGGACTTCCATTCTCGCTGATAAGGAACCTAGGAAGTTCAATACATTCCAGTCTTGCAACACGGCTGCCTTTGTCTTCTCCCTGATGTTGATCCTATTAAGCACATTGCCGGAAAAATTCAGAAGTCACAGGAAGATGATTTGCATCATGGTCAATGTCTTTCTCATTGCTGTCCTGTCAATGGCATGTGCGTTTTATTGTTGCAACATGGTTTACATGCCTAACGGATTCAAGCTTGATTTTGAGGATAAGCTGTCTTGGGTACTCTTTCTTGGATTTTATATTGTGTTGCTTATTGTTTTTCTTCTTTTTCCTGTATGGTTTTCGGTACTGCCGGTCATGCAATCGATCAAGCGTCAGCTGAAACTTTTGAGTGAACGACAACCAGCCAGAGCTAGCGGCAGCAATATTGAGATGGAGACTAGATAAGGTTCTTGAATCATATGCATACAATCCAACATATTCGATGGTGATATGGAGATTTGCTCTGTTGTTTGGTATTTAGGCTCTACGGTACTGAAAGGAAATTGAAGTGGGTCAGTTTCCAAGTTTAGAAGATCTAAGTTGGATGTTATGGTGTGAGTTTTTTTTTTTTTTTTTTTTTTTTTTTTTTTGTTTGATGTTTGTTTGTTTGTGATGGTGTGGGCCTCATGTTTATAATCCTCAGCTAGCGTCTTGTAATCTTTTCCTTCTGTATTGGACGTTTTTTTTTTTTTTTGAAAATGGCGACCACCTCCCAGCTACCGCCCTGCTGCTTTGATGATTATCATAATGATTGATCATACATTCCGGCGGGCACCACAAAAACAGATGTCTTACTCGTCATATAACGCCAATATACAGTGCAGGAAAAAAAACGAAAAAAAAAAGAAATTTTACAAATTACTACCTCATTATTATTATATTTACATCCTGATACTTTTTAAATTATCTTTTCATTAAGTTTCCTCGTTAATCATGATAATTGTCAAAGAGATACCTTTAGTAAGTTTTCACTATTCCAGCATGCTTTTTTCATCAAATGACAAAAATGCTCACCGCTAATGATGTGGCTTAATTACTTAAATATAAATAACAAATTTAGGAGGGATTGATTGTTTACAATTTCTAAGAAAACAAGTACACTAAGAGGACGTTTGAATTATAAGTTATTTTAGATAAGCTATTTATGCCTTAAGTAGCTTGTCTTGGTTTATACTTATTAAGTAAATAAGCTTGTTTGGTAAATAATGTACTTGCCCACTAAAAAGTAAAAAAGCATGTTTTGTTTACAACTTCACATAAGTATTTATCTCTCAAGTTGTTTGGTCAACTCTCATGTTCACTATCCATCATTTGGGACCAACCTTTGATGTGAACGGTTCATTGTGTGGGCCCTACCTTTAATGTGGGCTATCCATCATGTTGGCTCAGCTTGGATGTGAGCCATTCACCATTAGGGGTTAACTTTTAATGTGCACTATCCATAATGTACGGCCCAACTTTGATATTGGTCATCCATCATGTGGGGCCTACCATTAATGTTATTGTACATCATGTGAGCCCACCTTCAACATCCACTGCCCATCATTTGGAGCCCACCTATTGTGTGGACCGTCTATCATGTGGGTCCCACCTTGATGTGGGCCATCCATCATGTGAAGCGCACCTTTGATGTGGACCATCTATCATGTTAGCCCCACCTTCAATGTGGACCATCCATCACATGGGCCCCACCTTCAACGTGGGTCGTCCATCTTGCGGGGCTCGTCTTGGATGTAGGCCATTCATCATTAAGGGTTAACCTTCAATGTGAACTGTCCATCATTTGGGGCCCATCTCGGGCTCCGCTTTAATGTTCACTACCCATCATGCGGAGCCCACCTTTGATGTGGATTGTCCATCTTATAGGCCCCACCAGCTTTAAATTGGGTTGTCCATTATACCGGTTCACTTTAGATGTGGACTATTTGTTATTAGGGGCTAACCTTTAATGTGGACCATCCATTATGTGGGCCCACATTAATATGGGGTCATCCATCATGTGGGGCCCACTTTTGATGTGAATTGTCTATTGTGGGGGCTTCATCTTTAATCGGGACGGTTCATCACGTCGGGCCTCCTTTGATAAAGACGGTGAAAGAGAGGCTTCTTTGACATGGACTGTGACTGAGAGGGAGAAAAGTAAAAAGTTAATAAGTAAAAAAGCTATAAAAAAAATTATTGAAATAAGTGGCTTTCACCATTAAGTTTTATGATGATGCTTACTAAATTAACTTCAGGTGCTGTTTGGTAAATTAAAAAATAAGGTCTAAAAATTAATTTAAGTATTGAAAACTTAAAGTTCTAATTTTTAGTATATAGAAGTACTGAAAATTTTGTTTACTAACTCGTATGAAAAAATTACTGATATCGAAAAATAAGTGCTTTTTTCATAAAAACTTGTTTGGTAAACAGAGATTAAAAAAAGGCCTAAAATCAACATTTTTAAAAAAAAATGTTTGCCCTATTATCTCAATTTCTATCTTTAGTAGAGTATAAGACGAAAACTATTATTGTCATGCCACCAAATTTAGCATACACATGCATCATTCAACAAAAATTTATTAATTTTCCTGCCTAGCAAAAAAAATATATTTTATGTTTACAATGTGTAGTGACATGAATTAATTGTGCAAGGAGGCCGGGAGATATATTCATCTACACTATATATTTAGGTTTTTAGTTTCTACAACATCCATTGCCTTTACTTTTATGATCAAAGCGCTTGGCAAAATGGGTCACACCATTGATAGAGCATGAACTATATTCTTCTTGATAGAATAATCATAACCCTTTAATTAGTGTTGCCACCAAGTGAACAATGTGAATCATCAGATCATGCTCATTGGAGATGAACTACTTTACAAGTGCTACAAAGATAAAGACCATTACCTAAAAATCTTCTTAAATTAGAAGATCAGTGCCCACTATGACGTTTATTTGCTATCCAACCTATTCACACAGACCTCGATGAAGGGCAAATACAAATATCAGCCTAATCCAAAACTTTTGTGCCCCCAAGAAGTTCTAAATGGTTAGCATTCAATTCCACTGTTTCTACGGTGTGGTCCAATTGAGCTTTGGATTTTCCTATTTTTGGGTTCATGTCCTAAAATGATCAGGAAAAATTGATAGAGGGTGTTGATATAACACATACATTATGGTGGTGCATAGTGGATCCTCCACTAGACCACATTTCTAAAGCTATGATTGTCTCTGAAAGCATTCACAAGAACTTCTTATGATGGGAAGCAAGAAGATCCTAATCTCAAATGGACCACACCACAAGGTCTGAATTCCCACCGTTAAAAACTTTTTGGGAGCAACAAAAGTATTGGATCAAGCTAATATTTGTCTGTTCGCTTCATCCAGGTCTATGTGACCTTATAAAAGAGTTGGATGGCAAATAAACATTAAGATGGGCCTTGGGATGTTTTTAATGGTGGGCGTTTAATGGCCATTGTTTTCGACAACACCCAATATTAAAATGTAGCTTGGGTGACACCTAATCCACTCCCGCACGGATGCAGATTGTATACTACGTAGCTAGTAGAGAGGTGGCTGTTGGATAGTGCTCTGTGAATCCCATAATAATTTGTGTTTTGGATCCCACCGTAATTTGTGTTTTATCATTGTCGTCCATCTATTTTTAAAGATCAGTTTATGGCATGAGTAAAAAATTAAACAAATTCAAATCTCAAGCGGATCACACTTCAAGAAAACAATGGTAATTGAACACCCACCATTAATTAAAAACTTCTTAAGGCCCACTATAATGTTTATTTTACGTCTAACATGTTGATTAGGCCATAGACCTAGACGAAGGGAAAACACAAATATCAGCTTCATCTAAAATTTTTGTGGCCGCCAAGAAGTTTTTAATGATGTAATACCTCAAATTTTAGGAATTGAGCAATTACTCAATCCAAGATATTCCAAGTGTCACTTATGCTTGTGAAAGCGTGAATTAATTATACTTTTAATCTGATACTCGAGTAATAAATAACTAAGATAAACAATAAAATATACTCTGAAATGAATGTATCTAAAGCAAATATAATCTCAAAATATACAATATACAGCTATTTAAAGCATCGGGTCTATAGCTGGGAACCAAATGTACAGTTCCAAAATAAAGATAAAATATTTAATGACTATAATCAATCTAACAAAAGAATATGTGTAGAGTACAACCGCTTGGTTAGCCGGTTGCAATTATTCATTGGAAAGCTAAAAGCAGGATAAAAAAATGGAGTAAAGTTATCGACTACGATAATTTTTTAAACGGTGGCAATGATATACGGTTTTAATCCGTAGTGTAAGAGTTCTAAACCATCCTGCACAATTACAAATTGACGGTAGCGTGGGGGGTTTTATAGGGCCCACCACAGTATATGTATTCTATCTAAGCCATCCATATGTTTTGAAATATCAATTTAGGCATGAACCCAAAAAGCAGTTGGATTGAAAGCTTAAGTGGACCACACGGTAGGAAACAGTGGAGATTAAATCACATGTTCTACTTATGGTGTAGTCCATGTGGGTCTTTAATCTACCTAATTTTGAGAATGACATTTAAAATTAATTATCAGAATTAATGGACGGGATGGATAAACCACATATATCATAGTGGCCCCACGGAGCCCCTAAGAGGACCGTCCGTGTATTGGTCCGTCTCCACGCCAAAAAAAGGGCGCGCGCTCAACACAGAGCGGCACCCTCTCTCTCTCTCTCTCCATTCCCTGTTTTTTCCCCCTCTCCCGATCTCTGCTCCCATTCTCCTCTCTCTCTCTCTCTCTCTCTCTCTCTCTCTCTCTCTCTCTCTCTCTCCGATCTCTGCTCCCATTCTCCTCTTTCCCTCTCTTTCTCTATCTCCCGATCGATCTTCATCCCGATCTCCTTTCTTCCCTTTCTCTCTCTTTCTCTCACCTCTCCTCTCTCATTCGCCTCCCTCTCTCTCTCTCCGATGCATCTCCGCCATATCTTCTATCTCCTCACATCATCATCGTGCTTGGACCTCCATTGCAGCAACCATGAAGCTCCTACATAGGTATGTATCCGCCATTCTGCAGCCATGCATCTTCGCCATCCTTTCATATTTTTGTGACATCTCTTAAAATCGAAGGAATCTGAGGTTCCTCTTCATATGTTTGATCTACTCCTCTCTCTATATCTTTTTTCTCTCTCTTTCAGATTTCATGCATACTAACTGTTTGATGAAATGGCTCAACAAAGAAGGTTTTGGTGGTAGAACTTTGTTGTGATTACTGTTGATGCTGTTGTAATTTTGTTCATTTGTTTCTGTGGTGATATTCTTCAGCCCTCAATCCAGGCAAATTGCTGTGTAGCTAAATTTTCATATCAAATCCAAGGATCGTCAGTATTTTCTTTACTTTTAGTTGACCCTTTATTTCATTTGTTTGATGTAAATGTGAAAGGCTATTTCTAAGTCGATATCTCCAAGTCTATGCTCTACTAATTTTACTTCTGCAGATTTTTTTGGGCATTTGAAGCAGGAAACAATCACAAAATCCGCCACTCAGATTGTGCAAGAACAACATGGAAAGTGAGTTTCCTTGGTTCAAATTTTGTGGCTATTCTCAGCAGCTGTCATTGCATGTTCTTCTATTTCATTCTGATTATTTTGTGAAAGAAGTTGCCTACATTGAATGGAAAATGTAATCTTCTGTGACTTTGTATCTCTTGTTTGGAACTCCCTTTTGCTACTTAAAAGTAAACAGATTCATCCATGGCTGTCAATGTACAGTCTTCTATGCTGGTTTTTGTACCTGTCTGTTCCCTTTAATGTTGACAATCCATGTAAGGTTTGGGCACGAATTCTTGGTACATTTTGTAAATGGGTCGGGCTTGTGCTAACCCCTACCCAGTCTAAACCCCACCCATTGCCGCCCCTACTTAAAATAAAATCATAATACACGACCACACTCCTTAGCCGATGTCCATGGCGGCTCACCATGACAGAAGTCACTCTAGCTTATTTTCAGGTAGCCCTTCCACCTTGTGGTGGCTCTTGCTTTTCCAAAGCATTAATTATCATGCACCCAAGGGTTTCCTTGCTTGCATTCCTTTGTTTTGGTTCATTAGTATTATGCAATTTTTTGCTAACGGGTAAGTTTCAGGTTTTTATACAAGACATGATATTGAGCTGAAAACAAATAGAGTTGCAAGAACTAAAAAATAGCCAATTTCTTTTTAGTTGCAGTATATCTTGTTTGTTGTTCTTCATTGTTCGGCTGCTAGTGCTGTATTCCCTACATTCTGCATATATTATTAATGGGAAAAATATAAAGGGGCCGTTTGGATGTACCCCAGAAGTTGGATGGAGGGATTTTCCTGGGGGTGGCAATGGGTTGGGTTTGAGTCAGGTCAAGGGCCACACAGAGCCCAATCCATTTAGTAAATTGGCCTAAAATCCAGACCTGAGCTTGACCTGTAACCCCCAAATGTCACAAACAGGCACATCTCAACCCAAATTGCTCATTGGGGGCGATCCTAACTGGCCTAGCTACCACACTTGCAAATATTGGCTTTCAATCTCATAGGTACTGGCCCTTTTCTAGATTAAAAGAAAGACATCTGGTGGATGCCTTGCCCGAAGTCTAGCCATGGCCAGATTCCATTTGGATGGGCACAAAGGACAGAACTTTGCTGTACTAAGCAAGTAACTGATTGCATTTTCAAGACAGTCCTTTTCATCTCTATGGACCATTTTGAGAAATTTCATTTTCATTATTGGACCAGCTGAGAGATTTGATTTGGATGGGCACTACTTAGGATAAGATGGAAGGAAATGTGCTTGAAGACTATGCGTGCAAAGTGCTTGAAGATGTTATTTCATTTTTCTTAGTTTCAGCAGACCTTTAACGGTATTCTTGTGATTTGCAAGCTTTTGTGTCAAAGCATAAATATATGGGTTTAAACAATGTGTGTAAACATGAAAATGCTTCAAGGAACCATGGATGAGGGTTAGTGAAAGTCAACATTCTTAGCTCATCGTGTGTTTGAGCTGTTTGATGGATCTCACTCCAGTGGGTTAGAGAACAAATGATTCCTGAACCTGCAACAGCCACTCTTGTAACTTCATCGTGTGTAATGAATACCAAAAGATAGATCCATTGTTAAGACCCTCCTGAAATGAAAATATTATGACTTGTTTTTAACTGCTAATGTATGCTACTTCTTCATGAATATAAAATCCATTGTTCATCGTGTGTGTAATGAATACCAAAAGTTATATATGATACACTTCAAAGTGTATGATTTGAATCGTAAATCGTTTGATTTTAACAACATTGGATAAGGGTAAGTATTAGGAATCCCTTGTTCCCTGAGTTTTGAAATTCAAATTTGCTAGGATTTTGAACTCTAGATTTAGTTAATTTGAATTTATGGTGAATTGCACTGACTGGGAAACAAATTCAATTTGTAATATGGTTAGGGAAGTATTTTTAGCATAATTATACTTACGAGAAGTACTCCATCTTTGCCTTACTTGTACCTTGAAAATTTTAGTTTCTGAGGATGTGCCAAACCAGATCCATACCGTACTTGATGCCAGTGCTTGCACTAAGGTGACATAGTTAGAAAGTACTGTCATTTGTTTTTGAGAAAGCCTTACAGCATAGAATTCTACCATTTTCATTTTTTTTTTTCTTTCTTTTTACTAGTTCATGACTCCTCTCTCTTTGTGGAAACAGGAGTTGCCATCTTTTGATTTTGTTGTTGGAAGAGCTTGATTAGCCAGTTGTGGCACTGCATTCTTTCAAGTCCCAGTCTCTCAGGATTGCTGCACTAAATCCGGTCAAATTTGGTTTGGGCTAACATTACTTTTACTTCTCCATTTCCTTTCATATCTTCTACTTAAAATGGAAACAGAGGAGGGTTTGAGGCCGGAATCAAGTTGTGTAACACTATTTATGGCTCATGCTGCTGGAAACAGATTCACATCCATATTCATAACTTAGTTAAAGGGCGTGATGGAGCAGAATTCTAGCAGGTTCGCTTGTAGGATTGTCCATTTTAGCTTTAGATGATTTGAGCCGGAGGTGCACTCTTGCTTTTTTATCTCTTAGCTAGGCTTGCACAGGTACATGGAAAGTTATGAGATTATGTTGATTGTGTTATTCCGTCTTTAGATACATAATGATATATGTTTGACTCTTTTTTCTTCTTCTTCTTCTTGGGCTTCTGTTCTAACACTTGATGAAATGTGCTTATAATTCTGCAAAGTCAAAGAATAAGTTTCACCTTTGGGGAAGCCATTGGAGACATGGAGATTCTTTACTATTTGCTCTAGCATGTAGCCAGGTGACCCAAAGCTTCATACTGAATTACAGATTTTTCAGAGCCAAAGTCTTTCATGCTGTGCGTGGATCATATACAGTTAAATGACTCCTAGGGCAAACCTAAGACAACAGGAAACTGCATGATCTGTTATTGATTTCCACCATGATTTTTCCGATCCACCTAAATCTCCACCAGTGTTTTTAGTAGCGCCCATAGCGTAGCGGTAGCGATTTCTCTACGTAGCGTTACAAATAGCGTTTTTCTCCTGTAGTGTGCGCTACAGGGGTTGTAGCGTACGCTACGGATACGTAGTTGTAAGCGCAGGTAAGCGTAGCGCCACACTGCTTTGGTTTTTTTAAAATTTTTTCAAGATAGAAACAAGAGTGAACTCACACCACAAGCTAAACTTAAGGTAAAAAAGAAAAAACCAAATTTGAAAGGGCTTCCACCCCTAAACAAGGTGTCCCAAATCAGATCGGGCGTAATTGTCCTCCAAAACCGATACGGATATCGGGGTGTAACAGCGATAAACTCATTTAACGTAAATTTAATCTCATTTTTTTTTTTGTCAAAAAAATATGAAAAAATATGGATTAAATCCGAAATATTCTAAGCATTCCAAATATGCATTCATTTATAAATTGGAACATGTTTATGGTGGTGTAACGGTCCACTCTTTGGTGAGAAGTTTTATCGATCGTCAATTAATTTTTTAACTAGGTAACTTGAATTTGACTACAAAATTCATATATTTAATTTTCTAAATATGTAATTTATATACTTAACAACTTGATATCATTTCTCCCAATAGTTCTTTAAAAAAATAAAATTAAATTCAGGTAGATGACGTTGTCAATTTGGGGCCAACTTGGACAACCAATCTATGCTCCAAATCAGCCTCAAATTCATGCCATTTATTGTCATTATCCCTCTTATAAATTGGTGGACATTTATTGGATAGTGAATCATAAAAAAATAAATCAAAAGGCCCTATTTGATTTTGGCATTGTGAATTAGCAATTGCAATCCATAATTTAATTTTTAAATTTTAAGTTAATATATGTCTTTTGTACAATTTTTTAAGGCTTGAATTAGGCGGGACTCGGATTGTGAAGTGCAGCACACATGTCAAAGTTTTTTGGGCCCCATCTGTGATGAATTAGTTATATCCACACCATCAATCCATTTTGCCAAATAATTTTAGGGCATGAGCCCAAAAATGAGGCACATCCAAAGCTTAGGTGAACTGCACCATAAGAAACAATAATAATTAAACATTCACTATTAAAATTTTATTGGGGGCTAGAAAAGTTTTAGATCAACTGATATGTATGTTTTCTTTTCATCCATGAAAATAAACACTAGTGGACCTTAAGAAAATTTTAATGGTGAGCATTCTATAACCACTATTTCCTACGGTGTGGTCCACCTGAGATTTGGATATTACTAATTTTTTAGATCCGTGCCTAAAATGACGTGGCAAAATGGATGGACGACATGGATAAAATATATACATCATGGTGGGGCCCACTTGAGTTTGATCGGATTGGATGGAAAATAAACGTTCTTCATGAATTGTTTAACCATAAAAATCATTATCACCATCACTGTTATTTTTGGTGTGGTCCAAGATGATCTCGGATATAATTCATTTTTTCGGTGGTGCTCTAAAATGATCTCTCAAAATAGATGAATGGTGTAGATGTAATAAATACATCATCTGTGAGCCCATATAACTTTGATATTTTTTGAACCGTTCGTATTTAACTCACTAGCTGAGGAGTGTCAAGACTGCCTTAGTGTGACACGCACCTACAAAGACTACCAAAGTAAATCAAAAAAAAAAAAAGAAAAAAAGAAGTGAGAGAGGGAAACCAGAAAGAAAAAGAGGGAAAGAAGAAAAGAAAAAGAGGGAAAGAGGGAAAGAAGAAGAAGAAGAAGAGGAGAAAGAATCCCTTGTTCCCAAGTAGTTTGAAATTCAAATTTGCTAGGATTTTGAACTCTAGATTTAGTTAATTTGAAGAAGAAGAAGAAGAAGAAGAAGAAGAAGAAGAAGAAAGATAAGAAGAAAATAAAGAAAAAATTAGTTTTTTTTTTCGTTTTTATTTTTGTTTTTGTACCTTGTTTTTTTTTTTTTTTCAAGGCCAGAGGATGTGCCAAACCAGATCCATATGGCCAGTAACGGCCGTTACTTACAAAATTGATGCCAGTGCTTTGCCAGATCGCGTAAGGTCCCATAGTTAGAAAGTACTGTCATTTGTTTAACCGATTGGGATACCCTCGCCTTAAACTAGCAAATACGCAATTCTCCCCACCCTTCCATTTGGAGACCAAAATCCTCTCTTTTACTAGTTCATGACTCCTCTCTCTCCCCACCCTTCAATGTTGAGGTCGAAACAGGAGTTGCCAGCATCTTTTGATCTTCCCCACTTTTCAATCTTGAGTTTGAAAACTGCTTACAAAAGGCAAACCGATCACTGGAGCTTCAACATTTGCCCAGTTTTCAGATTGCAATCTCTATCTTGAGACAAAAATAGTACGCTCCTTCCTTTTTTTTTTTTTTTTTTTCCTTCTCTTTCTTTCTCCTTTTCTTCCTTTCTTCTTTCTGACTTAAAATGGAAACAGAGGAGGGTTTGAGGCTTCTTCTTCTTCTTCTTCTTCTCTCTCTCTCTCTCTCTCTCTCTCTCTCTCTTCTTTCCCTCTTTCTTTCTTCGGTTTCCCCTCTTCTTTTCATTTCCTGAATAGACTGCGTGGTGTTTCACCCCACGCACTTATTATTATTATTATTATTATTTTGTGTTCTCATAAAGTGCACGTTGAATGCAAAGCACTTGCACTATTTTTTTATTTTTATTTTTTACACGCACACACACCCCACACACTCGCGCTGGTGGAATTTCACCACCTATGGGTACTCGGACCCTTGACCGGGAGTTGAAACTCTTAAGAGCCTACCACCCGAGCAAGTGTAAGGACCCAATAATTGTTACATGGTCTGCTGTAATGTTTATTTTCCATCTAACCTATTAATTGGGTCACACTGACATGGATGAAGGGAAAACATACATGTCAGCTTGATCTAAAACTTTTGTAGCCCCTAATAAATTTTTAATGGTGGACGTTTAATTATTGTTATTGCTTATGGTGCGGTCCACCCGAGCTTTGGATTTGCCTCATTTTTGGGCTCATGCCCTAAAATTATTTGGCAAAATGGATGGACACAGGTGGATATAACACATTTATCAGCATGGGGCCCAAAAACTTTGACACTTGTGTGACACTTCACAACCCGAGTCCCGCCTAATTCGTACTTAAAAAATTGTACACAAGACATGTATTAACTTAAAAATAATAAGACCCTATCCATCAACTTCTTACTGTTTAATATTTATCATATATATATATATATATTTTAAATTAAAAAATAGAAGTATTGTGTAGCTTACGTTACACGCTACGCTATTTTGCTACACGCTACGGAGGGTTGAACGCTACGCAACACGTTACCGCTATTTAAAACACTGATCTCCACCAATCTAGTCCAAAGATGAGGGTGTGGGACTGAACCCAGTTTTGGTTTGGGGGCACCCACACATTTTTTATGAGTCCCTTTGGCTGTGGGAATCCTATTTCCACTGGGCAGAGAGGCATTTTTCAGAAAGCTCTCAAAGTTGGTGGGAATGATTTTTCTTCTCATCAGAGATTTACTAAAAAAATTGTGCTCGCTAGTTAGTAGAAAAATGATTTTTGCTACCCCATCAGCATTTACAGCAAACCTCCATTTTTGGGCTTAATTTGCTTGTCTTTCCTTCCCAATTCTTATGATCTTTTTGAGTCCATTTTAAGCCCTAGATTGAGTTTTGAAGATACGGGCAGGAGAAGATAGGCCTTAAATTGCTTAACTTCTAACTGTATTTGGCTGTGTCTAGAGGACTTGGTCTATTTTGTGTTTGGATTGTGCTTGCACTCGTGCTGATTCTAACCCCATTTTCCTCATTTCTAGCTTTCAAAGAAAGGTCAACGGTCCAGTCTTGCCTTTTATATCTACAAATATCTACTCATATGAATGGTTCTATTTCAAAGGCATGTGTGCTTCATCAATTTCAAGATGTGGAGTTTGATAGATGCTTTTGTTATAATTACCAATATGATGAACTTTATCTTAAAAAAACAAAAATCAATGATGAACTTGATGCAATGTGGCGTGATGCATTATTTGTGAAACTTAAATAGTTGTTGCTATTGACTTGAAACGTAACTTGAAGGAGTTGGTTTTTCGCTATGTTTTTTGGATGGGGCTGAACATGTTGATTGTTGTAGTCTGCCTTTGAAATTCCGGGGAAACATAAAAAAAGGTTTTATGATTTTTGACAAGAAAATGTCCTTTTCTTATAGTTTGGCTTAAATGATTTCAGATATCAGGTGATTGGAGACACACTATGGCAATCACATCAGATGGAAAACTTTATGGCTGGGGATGGAATAAGGAGGGTGTTTTCTGATCTCCCCTCTCCATCATTTATCTCTTGAATTAAGTGAAGTCCCCATCATAGGGATACAGATGTAGCAGCCATCATAAATCATTCCAACTGGTACAAATGAAAAGGGTTGTAGCAAAGTTTGTACATGTCATAAGGTTGCCATTTACTACAGTTTACTGACACGCAATTCCAACTAATGCATGACTAAACCATTGTTGTCGAATTTGGAGCCAGAATGATTACAATCGACAACAAGCTTATAAAGATGCAAATATGGGATATGGTCCATAATCTCAGTTCTATTTCTGGAAGATGGTTGCAGGATGAATCTTTGAATGTATTTTCTTGTACAGATTTTCAATTCAATGTCCTTTCTTCATTGAACTGTAATAAATCAACGACTTTTTTTCAATCTTTTTTTACTCTTTATGTTGATTTGTCTAAGTGGTTTGATGGGTACCACTTCACTATTGGCTTAGTTTTCATTGAATGTAGACTGATGTTGGTTTTTTTTTTTCTTAATTGTATAGGTGGCTTGATCCTCTTGAGGCCTGATCATGGTGGCCCACTCCAGTTTGCGGCAGCTGCAGCGTTTCTTAGTAAATTATACAAAGACTATCTTGGTATTATCAGGGCATGTTTGGGCAGTGGGATTAGAAGGGATTAGGTGGGATGGTATTCATCTGGTCCTGTGCCAATTCCACTCCATGTTTGGGAATAATGGAAAAGCCTGGAATTAGATTAGATGGAATTGCATTGGTCCCGTGCCAATTTCACTCAATGTTAGCAAGTTGTGTAGGTCCCACCATGATGTGTGGGCTATATCCACACCATCCACCCATTTTTCGAGATTATTTTAGAGCATGGGCCAAAAAATCAGGTAAATCTAAAGCTCAAATGGACCCCACCATAGAAAGCAACGGGGATTGAATACTTACCGTTGAAAACTTCTTTGGGGCCACATAAGTTTTGAATCTACCTCATTTTTAGGCCCATGCCATAAAATGAGGTTACAAAACAAATGAACGGTTTAGATATAACACGCGTGTTATTCTCAGTAATTTCAAATGATGGTGGGTATATCCATTCAATGTACCACCGTATTACTAACAAAGCATGGCATTAATCTTATCCCATGGCAACAGGGGACAATCCCTGCCATGGGTAAGAATTATGTTTTTTGAATCCCATCCCACCTAATCCCTTCCAATCCCACCGCCCAAACACGCCCTTAGGAGTTATGGAGGGAGTTGTGGTTCCTGGTCATTTTTCATGAGGTGTCGTTTGTTGATAACATGGGTTTGAAGCTCATCATGCTGTGTGCTTGATATCCAATCTGTCCATCTCATTCGCCACCACATTTTTTTCTTATATCCCAAAACTCAGGCCCATTCAAAACTTACAATTCAACTACATTAATCATTTTGGTGGTTTAATCCAAACTGTTCAAAATTTATCTCTTGATCAAACTTTGCTTTACACTTTAGTTTGAATGTAATCGTTATTTTAACTAAGAAAAGTGTGAACTAGCTTACATTTTGATAGATTTACCTCATATTATTTGTCATATTTGGGATATTTTTCGTTAGTAAATATTTGATTTTTTTATCTTACATTTCTACGGTAATTGTACTGGAACATTCTTTGAGTTTCAAATATTTTAAGTTGGATTGGGCTGACCCTCTGGTTGGAATTGGTCAGGTCAAGTACGGTTACCTCATTTGGCAATTCTGCTTCTATCCTTGTGCTTCTCTGTTGGAATGTAACTCTTTAGAGACGGTAAGCTTGTTTTTCTCTCTCATTTTTTTTTTTCCTTTTTTTCTTTCTATAACTTTTTGGTCCATGCAAACTTCGTTTTTTTGGTGATCTTGTATGGTTTGGTTTGACCAAACTGATGAACTTGCTGATCCATTGACTGGTCCTGCTTTGAAGACACTTATTTTTTTATGCATGTCTACCATATATCTTGGTTGTTGTCTTGTTAGAAAAATAAAGGCACTGTTGTTGCTAATTTTCTTTAGATCTTGAAATATTAGAGTAGAGGCACCAGCAGCTGCCATAAGAAAGTTGAAGTAGATCAGTTCATGAGGGTGAGTACTGTTCTGATGCATCTATTTTTGTACAAGTGGTCCCCATGTTTCATTGATTCACACCAAGGACATGATGTGCCCCGGCATTGATGGAATATGGCCCAAATTTTCTTGTGGATCGGATGATTCTATCCATCCCACCTATGACTGTTATTTCAGACATTTGTTGTGTTTCTTGCCTAACTGCTCATTTGTAGCCCCATTGATCCAGCATTGGGAATCATTTGTGGTGGAGATGCAGCAGATCAAATATATATTAATGTTTCTCATGGGCGCCTGATAAGGGTTTCGGTTTGCTACCCCAAACGAGATTTTCATTTTTATAATAAAGAAATAGTTTAAAATTTTGCTGATAATTTATGTATATTTTATAATTTAGAGACAGTGGCCCATATAGTATCATGCATATTCATGGTTTTCCATTTCCCTTGCAGAATTATGTTGCAACAAGATGGTATAGAACTCCTGAATTGTGTGGATCCTTTTTTCTCCAAGGTGCATGAATTTTAATTGGCCAGTTATAACCTTTGCTCATTTCTTTTGTAGTGCTTATTTCCTTTACTTCTGTTATAAATTCTGTTTATTCTTTTTAGCATTGCATTGATTGTTTTAAAGATTTTATTTGGAATGGAGCTTGGATGTTAGGAACATTGTGTGGTATGGGTTGTATTAATGAAACTATAAATTCTCTACTTTGTAAGCGATGTAATCATTGCAGATAATTGCTTTTCTAGTACAGCCTGAAGCCTCTTGTGCCTAGGCTATCTGAACTTCTCAGCATCAAGGTATACTTTATTTTGCCCTCATGTCAAGTCAATATCGGGATGATTTGCTGTTCATTTATTCATGAGTATTGTGTATGCTGGAGAGGTTGAGATGGCTGATGACTGTATTGGTGAGGGAGTTGAAAAAATGGTGGTTGGGATGATTGTACAATACCCAAATAGAGAAATACTTGGAAAAAAAAAAACAGATTGATTTGAGACCAGGCCATCGGTATGATGCATGCTTAAATTTGACTGAGGATGCTGCAAAGATCCCTAAGATTGTAAGATCCATCATCCAAACAATGGTCAATGAGAAAAGAAAGAAAAACCCAAATCATATTTGTTGTGCATGCACTAGTTTTTTTTATTGTTGAATCTGAATTTTATATATGAATTGATCTATCAGGGCATGTACTAGCATTGGACGCATTATTATTTTTATTTTTTTTTGTAAAAAAATGGACGGCTATTAGCCGTAGCGTTATATCTAAACACCGTAGCCATTTCTCACTTCGGCCACTTTTAGCTACAAATATTATTCTAGCTTTGGACATATGCTACAGAAAATATAGCTACGGATTTACCCCGTAGCTACCTATTAAATATCACTACGAATTAAATCCGTAGCTATAGCTTTTTGCTCCATGGCTACTACACTACCAGCACAGGCATACTACGGACAATAACCGTAGCCATATCTTTGTGGCTATGGTCCATAGCCTTTGCCCCTTTTTCTCCATCTATCCCCACACCATCTTCTCTTTTCTTCCCCATCCAGGTATTTCTTCAGGTTCTCCATTCTCCCTATCACAGATCTTCATCTTCTCCCAAACCCAACATTTTCATACCCATCCACAATCCAAACCGTAACCGACCTAAACCCATTCTCTCACGCCATACGTGTAACCGTACAATCACATGTGTGAATCCCACCTGCCCCTTTTGGTTTCCCACCATCATTATATCAAAACCCCTTTCTTCCATCCCCGAAACCCTAACCCTAAACCTAAACCTAAAATTCCTAATTTTCCTACTTTTCCAAATTACCCCTAATTTTCACCCTAGGTTGTATTAGGTTTCTTATTTTGAAATAGACTATACCCTATGATAATTGGATGTGCCTGCATCCATTGTATCCTAGTTTTTATTTATTTATTTATTTATTATTATTATTATTATTATTATTATTATTTAATTTAATGATCTATGTTATGATGTTGATAGCTAAGGTCAAGATTATGCATGATTTTCTTTTGATTTTCATGATATTTGTGATGAATATAGTGATGTTTGTGATTTTTTTTTTTGTTAAATATCTTAATTTGGTTATTTGATCTCACATGTTACTTAGTTCATGCATCGGTCCTGCATCAGCACATACTACCAACAATAATTTAGCAACTAAAAACTAACAATGAAGAGTAAATGAACAAAAATAACCCTGCGAAAAAGCTCAAAATCACAAAGAACCTGAAATCTTGTCAAAATAGCGATGACCATGCAAGTGGCCCTCCCTCTTGATCTCAGTCCTCGAGATAAGTGGGGCCCACATGGACAACATCAACTTCCAATCCGATGATATAGTTGAGGTTGGCAGAGGGCGAAAGGTGAATCTGCTCATGATGCGTGGAAAGTAGGGGAAGAGTCTGATTCAAAACCGTCTGTGATAGATCACGTCGAACTGAAGCACTTAAGAAAGAAGCTGAGAACTGCAGGCTCATTCTGACACGGTTCATAAGGTCACAGCACAGACATGACCCGGTTGCTGCTACTGGTCAGGCTCATCAAATGCAAACATGGCTACTCTTTACTTGAAATCTCAATTTTGGAGTTTGAAGGGAATTTGAGCAATAATTTGTTTGACTAGAAACTTGGTAAGTTGTGTTGATGAATTGATTTTTTCTATGAATAACTTGATTCCAAACAAAATCTTGTTTTGGTGGTTTATCTACCTAAACCGGCAATTTTTGAAGGTAGAACAAATATATTCGCAATGAATTCATAGATAAATACACTGGTATAAGTGAAAACACTCCAGCTGAGTTTGACTGCATGTGGAAGTCATTGCTGCTTCCCCAAGCCATTGTTGTCTCTAGAGTACTTGCCAAGGTTTAGTTTATCCACCTAAACCATCCAATATATAAAGGTTGAACAAATATGTTTGTAATGATTTTTTTTTTTCCATAATGAATTCATATGTAAATTACACTGGTGTAATGGTGAAAACATTCCAGCTGAATTTGATTGAGTGTGGAAGTCATGGCTGCTTCCCCTGAGCCACTGTTGTCTCTAGAGCACTTGCCAAGGCTCCATCCTTGAGGCACAAAAAAAAAAATCATAGTTGGGAACCTTTTATTTATTTTTTTAATTTCTTGACTAGTGGCTAAGATTTTATTGAAAAGGAAAAAGAAAAAAGATAATGACAAAATGCACAAGAAAAGGCGTGCTTCTACAACTGAATACTACATATTTGATGCTTGTCTACTGTGGCTAAGGGTTCCTGGTTTAGTCTTTCCTTGTCTAAACAGTGCACCCTTGAATTGGCAGGGGGATGCAAATGGAAAAAAAAAAGATGCCGATAACTTTGCACATGAACCGGCGGCTTCTTCAATAGTATTCACTACTCTAAAGGATGTGACCATCTTTAACCCACCTAATTGCTTTGCTGGAAGACTATTCGATTTTAATCTGGCTCAATTGATGATCAATGGCCAACTTGATGTCTGGAAGAAGATCGCCTTCAGAAAAATTTGAATCCTGAATGCCCTGTGGGCCTGACAATTCCAGCAATGGCTCACCTTTATCAATGCTAAACATTCTGCAATTCCATTGAGCCCTGTATTTCCTACTGTCTAAGTAAAGTTTGAAATCTCACATTAGGGAACAATTGCTGACAATAGGCATGGTTATACTTATTGCCTACAATAGTAGTTTGTCTTGCCTTCTAGTGATACTATATGAAAGAAAGTGTTTTTTTTTTATTTTTTTTTATTTTTTTATTTTTTTATAAAGATAAATACATGAAAGAAAGTGCTCAAGTCTAACTTGGAATATTTTTGTACCCATGGTTTTGGCTGCTTCTCTCTCTCTCTCAAAAAAAAAAAGAAGAAGAAGAAGAAGAAAGAAGGCCCTTTGGCTGCTAGCTCTGGTGTTCTGCGTATGTTGCTGTTGCTGTATGGCCTGGGAACTTTAAGGGGCTGTCGGTATGTGTTTTCTTCATGAAAAAATTATGACATATGCTGCCTTTGAGAATTTTAGAAAATATCGTGTGCTGCCTTTGAGAATTTTAACATATCATTGTAAATTTTTTTCTTAAATATTTGAAATTCTTGGAAAGAAAATATATTATTCCTCTGATTGTCTACTATTTTGTTTATTTGTGTAGCAAAACAATTAATTTTTTAATGACGTAAGAGGCAGGGAAGTCTGGATAGATAATGTTGGTACGGATGCGTTTAAGCATTCAATTTATGCAATTTTGTAGATGATCTTTTATTGCTCTTACTTTCAGTTGTTTCATGTACCTGACCCTTGTCGAGAAGTCCAATACAATTGTTTCCCGTTGACTACAAGTACAAACTGACAATTAGCATCAGTTGATACCATTTTACTAGATTAATTAATTGTATGTTCAACTTTAATTTCAAATTATGGTATAACAGAAAAATGTTTCAAGATTAAATGATGTTAAAGACGCTGAACTTGATTTTCTTCTTAAATTGTAGGTTGGATTTTCTGCATTCGACGCGGATGCATCTCTTGATGTTATGGATCATCCTGTTCTGAACCTTGTCTATTACATGGTAAGCCCACTCCCAGCATCTGGACCAAACCATATTTCATTAGTCTGATAGAATTCTTTTTTCTGTTTGAAATTATTGGGAAAATCAGCTGGCCGAGATTCTACCTTCAGCGCTTGTCCTTTTCATTATGCGGAAGCTCCACCCTAAAAGAGTATCTGCTCAGTACCATCCGATCAGTTAGCTTGCACCGGCCTTCTTGTCAGTTCTATTTATTTGGAACTCATTGACCCATAATGGTGTTTGCTGAAGTTTTACATGGCCGGGATTGGTGAGAGAAGCAGAGTGAAGGATCTGATATTGGTTTCTGAGTATTTATGGTGCGGCTTGTTGCCTTCCGACTTTTTCGGATGTTGTAAAATTCATTGGTGACCATATGGTCACAGAAGAGGTTTGCAGCGGCACCTTTGCTTGGTCAGTTTGCATTCTCATCGATTTCATGCTTGGGGATAATTATTCCGAGGCTTAGGGTTTTGAGGTGTTGTGTACTTGTTGACAATTCATTAAGTTCTGAGAAATTAAGAATACTTCCTATATTTAATCTTGAACTGCTTTCAATGAGGGTGGCCAAAGTTTTGATTTTCTGAGCTGTAGGAAGCTTTGCTGAACTGTCTATCTTTTCCCTCCTTTTGTGAGTATGGGAACTGCTTTATGATCAAGTACTGAACTCTGAATGGCAGTAACTTTTAGGCTGCGTTTGATATATTCAATTGAATTGCAGTGACTAGCCTATTGACATAAAAAAGATAAAAAAGAAAGGAAAAAAACAAGGATGTTTCTCTTCCTTGTTTTTATATCAAGCATATGGCTCCAAATTACAGTTAGATTAAAGCTGGATTTCAAAGAAATACAACTGTAATTTGAGGGTTTCTTCGTCATTATGAATTACCTGAAAACAGCATTAACTTCTTGCCTTTTATCTCATCGAATTAAGTGTCGTCATCGTCGTTGTCATCATCATCATTCAAACCTTACCCCAATTAATTGGTTCAGCTACATGAATCTTGTTCCGCCATCCCACTATTAAGGGCCATACCTTCAGTTAGACCACTGTTCATCAAGTCTTTTCTTAGTAACTTCATAAAGTCCTTTGGCCCTTTTCCTTGCCCTTTTAGAGCCATCAACTTGTACCAACTCACTACTAACTGGCACAGTTTGCATATGACCAAACCATCTATGTCAACTCTCTTATTACCTATTGGTATTACTCCTAAGTTCCCTCAAATGCATTCATTTCTAAATCTTTTCTTTCTCATCTTGCTCTCATCCATCTCAACATCTCCAATTTATTTACATTCATCCCATTAATATGTTCCTTAACTGCACCATATTCTGTACCATAAAGCATGGCTGGTCTTATAGCTATCCTATAAAATTTTCCCTTTGAGTTGTCAAGATGATCACATAAAACTCCAGATGCACATCTCCATCTCTTCTACCAAGCTTGAGTTCTATGGGCAACATCCTTCTCAATCTTTCCATTCTCATGAATTATCAACCCAATATATGAAAAGTGGTCATTTTGGAATACTTTTTGCTCAGCAATCTTAAATAGTTCCTCATTTCTGCTCATTATGTTACAAAAATTGTACTCCATGTCTGTTTTAGTTCGACTAATTTTAAATCCTTGAGATTCCAAAGCACCCCTTTATAAAAGCTTTGTGTTTATGCCAGCTTTTGTCTTGTTTACAAATCTCTCTGCTATAGAATTGTCTGCTTTTTCAACTCTTGTGCATTAATGTGGAATGTTATGCTTCTTTTTCTAATAGATTTCATGACAGGCTCGATGGGAAAATATTCTTCTTTTCAGTTCCTAGGTTACTAATGTTGTGTATGTTTGGAATTCCAAAATTTTTAAGGTAGCAGTTGCACCTGGTTATAGCACTTAGACTTGTCATTCTTGAGCTTGGGTAGAAGAGGGTTGATGTCTGATAGACGGTTGTAGTCACTTGTCTGGTAGGCGGTTGTAGTCACTCGTCCATTTTTTTCAAAATTGCAATAGGGCCTTTACTTGAAGTGACATGTCGCAATTTGTAAATCTGGTTGAGGTGGAAAGCGAGAAAGTATGATAGGGTATTGTGTGGAAAGTGGGAATGGATTCCCACGCTGAATTCGACAGGGTATATGCAAAGAAGTTTAGATGAGCAAAATTCATCCGCTCGTGTAATATAAGAACTTAGTCAAGTAAGAGTGTAGACTTAGTTAATATGATGAAATTAAGGTCACCTTCCATTTCGGATGTCTATTGGATCGATTTATATCTGTTGTATTTAATTTCCTGAATAATACACAGACCTAGCATGTTATTAGTATGCATGAAATGATTCAAGATTACTGCCTAGCCTCCATCTCAACATCCACAGGTGGGCTCTGATTAGTTGCAGGTCCTTCACACACCACCTTGAGCCATCTGATCAGCTTGTATGCTCCTGCAATAACAATTGGAGTAATACCAGCAGTGATCCAACCAAAGGACTCTGCGAAAAAAACTACCTGAACTGCTATATAGTTGGTAGCTGCCAGCATAATATGTTGCTTGTACTGAAAGGATAGCGACGAAGAAGCTAGTCCTCAAAACCATAGTCCATGGGAATGTTCCTTGGCCGACGCTGGATCCGATCACCCCCTTTGACGCTGTAAATGCTAGTGTGTTGAAGTACAAGAACACGGCAGTAGCTTGGGGTCGCTTCTCATCGAGAATCGACAAACTGGCGGTGTGATTCACTGCATTTAAGGTTGATGTTTCCACAGTCTGCGTTCAAATCGTCCTGCCACATACCACCAGGAGGGCTTAGTCCTGCTTGAAAGGTCACCGTGGCAATTAGTACGGCTACCACCATGACTGCAGTCCGCAGTTCATCAGTTGTATTCACATCCTTCTCTTGGAACCTCTGTGAGTTGCTTCGTTGAGGTGTTAGTGAAGGCTCAGGAAACTGATGACTTCCGCATGTTGGGGACATTTCCCAACTTCTTTTAGCTCCCTTTCGTCGGAAGATTTCACCGTCCATTTCCATATCTCCAGATTCACTTGGACAAAGTGTTAAGATATCCAAGGCTGTGAGACCATATCCATTTCTCTCATTTACTTCCACTCGAGTTTCAGTGAGTAAATATTTCATTATCCGCACCAGTGTTTTAATTTTTTTTTACAAGCAAGGATGAGCACCAAACTAGAGAAATAAGAAGCAACAGCAAAAAAAAAAAAAAAATGCATACTCAAAGAACTTGTTTTCTCGCCATCGACTGTGAACATGCTTGATTTTTGGTGACTCAGGATTATCACCATATCTCGTCTCATCCATATCCCGTCTTGACATGGCGAGATTTGATTGGGCTACATGCCATTGATAGAGATAGTGCCACCAAATTATGTTTATAAGTTGTAGGAGTATTGATAGTATGTCCCATCTTTGACAGCCGCACATGACTTAGTCAAATCTTGCCATGTCAGGAAACTTGGTGCTCAGTGGTTCAACATATATATCCATTGAATTTGCACCCGGGACTTGACTTGGGGTTGAGTCAGCCCAACGTGTAAGTTGAGGTGTCTTGCGAGGGTGAACCATGGTACGGAAGGGATTGGGTCTGACCCAGTCAAGTGGACTCGGATGAGTTAGAGAAAGAGAGGAAAGAAATCGTACAGGAATATGCTTCATGGCTGTAGAGAGGTGGAGTAAGGTGTTTCCATTCTCATCCTTTCGATTCACCAACTCTTCATCTGCAACTGATCCTATCAACATCTTCAATACCTCAAGCTGGTCATGTTTCACGCAGAGGTGCAGCACAGTCTCTCCTCGACCCGTCAGGTCCCGAACTGAGTCGGGCTTAATTCGAATAAACTCATTCAAGATGTCTACTTGGCCTTTCATTGCCGCCGCATGGAGAGGAGTCCTTCCCTCTCTATCTCGGTCCAAAGAAATATCAGATACAAATGGTAATATTTCTTTTACCATTTCAACATTCCCTTTCCCCGATGCGAGGTGGAGAGGCGTAAGTCCTTGTGAATTCATTTGCCAGGCGAGTTTTGGCTTTCGACTTAGTAGCTCTCTTGCAAAATGGATTTTCCCAAACAGAGCTGCTAAATGCAGAGGAGTCTCAGTGATATTAGAAGCTACAACTCTATCGAGAATTGCTGCATCTTCTTCAAGTGATTCAAGCAAGGAACTCACGTTCCACGTCACTGCTGCTTCGTACAACTTCCTATCCATTCTACGACTCCCTCTCTCTCTCTCTCTCTCTCTCTCTCTCTCTCTGACACATGCACCCACCTGTTTTAAGCACCCAATCTCTGTGGGACCCACCATGTTTCACATGTGTAATCCAATCCGTCCATCAAGATATCCCTTATCGTTCACGTGTATACATAAGATCAGCCCAATATAAAACTCAGATGGACCACTCCAATGGGAATAATGTAAAATAGTGCTTACAATTTTGAGTTCATACGGTGTAGCCCACCCGAGTTTTGGATTCGTCCGATTTTTGTATTTTCCTTTTTCTTGTGAGTACACAACTGATGAACGGATTTGATGAAAGATACACACCATGGTGGCCCCCACCAAAACCTTGGCGTCCCATTTTTCTCTGTGGTGTGGCCCACATATATTGTGTATAAGGCTGATTTTCGGCCCCAGATTCTAGCATTGAGGATCCCACCTGATGAACGAAGTGGATTTCACATATAAAACATGGTGGGCCCAAAGATCTTGGGTCTTTTACTGACTGCGTAATACGTTTGTTGCAGAGGATTCCAGTCCGTTTGGCACCGGCGCACGCAGCCTTATCTAGTATAGTCAAGAGTCCGGATCCTCTGTTTCCAGGAGGCAGATGCGGATTTCCTGCGAGAGCCTTTGGCATGAAGTTCCTGTGTTTGGAACCTAGGTGGGGCCCGCCGTGATGTTTATGAGAGATCCACCACGTTCATCCGTTTTTTGAGATCATTTTAGGACATAAGCCCAAAAATGAGCCTGATCAAATAGTTAAGTGGACCGCACTAAAGGAAAAGGTGGTAGGGAAATTCCTACAGTTGAAATATCCTTGGGTCAAAAGTGATGTTTGCATGCCATCCATACCGTTCATAACGTCATTACTACTTGGATAAACTGAAAATATAAATATTAGCCTAATTCAAAACTTTTTTGGCCCCACAAATATTTTAACTGTGGACGTTAAATTCTCAATTTTGCGGCCCACCTGACTATTAGACCCGGTTCATTTTTGGCCTTATGCTCTTAAATGATCTCAAAAAACAGATGAACGTGGTGGATCTCTCGTAAACATCACGGTGGGTCCCACATAGGTTCCAGCACAGGAACTTCCTGCAAAAGGCTTTAGCAGGAAATCCGCGTCCGGGACTCTCTGCCTCCCGCAACCTTGTTGGTCCACCTCACCACGCCCGCCACGTAGGCAGTTTCCTATTAAAAAAAAAAAGAAAAAAAGAAAAGAAAAACCCTCTACCGTCTTTCCTAACTGCAATGACAACTTTCCATTTCCATCCCCGAAGATTTTTCGGAGATTTCTTCTCCCCTCGATTCTAATCTCAAAAGATGGATTTCATCAAAGCTCTCGCCGGAAGAAAAAAATGGGTCTTTTCTTTTGACAATCGGAGGCCCTCCTTCCACAATCTGTCTCAATCTCTCTCACCCATTTTTCATCGGGCAGCCGATAGCCGATTTCGGCTATTTCGTCTATTCATCCATCGAAGATCCACCCCATCTCACCGGTATTTTAATTTTTTTATACAATTTTTTACAGATTATTTATTTTATATATTTTTTACTCCATTCAAAATCTTTTTTTTTCCAAGGCTATAGACATTGAAGTATTGGTTATCTACATATGAATTTCTTAATCAATATCAATAATGGTAGCTATAAATGACCGATGTATACTTTTGTGAAAACCCAAATCAATAATCAAGTGCTCCCAAAGCACCAGTCAAGTTCATCTTGGGCAGTCTGATCAATGTGGATAGTTGATTTATTACCATTGATTATTACCAACATTGGAGGACAAACAGGAGATGCCAAGAAACGAAGCAGGGTTAGGCTGTAATAAGAATTCCTATCATGTTATAGGTTTTGTTGTCTCATCCACCATAAACACGAGATGCATTTATAGCAACCCGGACGGTCGAAAGCATGGACCCCATTGCGGATACAACATAAACCAGAATTTTGAACCTCTGGCCATCTTATTTCTAACCGTCCCATTACCAACTAATTGTACAATATTGGCTATCTGACTTTGCTCATGAATTTTGGACTTATTTCTCAGTCCTATTAATAGCAATCATTTGGATGGTTAGGATGATCAAACAGTGATTTTCGGGCTACTCTGCATCTACAATGGGCCCTAAGACTTGGGATGGTCTAGATTTCATGTATGTACATCACAAAAACTGTGGATGATGCACATGGGGTTATCACCAGTCTGGTACAAGGAAAACATACACAATCTCTAGCTATGGGAGCTTAGGTGGTAGTAATTACAGAGTCCACATTACAGGTTGCATATGTTAATTAATTGAGTTGAAATAAATGGGGTACCACAGAATATCACCCTACATTTTAAGATTAAAGAAAAAATTAAAAAACATAATTTACAGTCACATTGATTGATAGATATACCTTTACTTGTACTGTTATTACAACACGGTAGGAAAAAAAAGGCGTATCTATAAATCAGAGGGGGCAGATATATTAATTTCCTTTCAAGATCTGATTTATGGAAATGTTGAACAACCAAAAGATCAAGCCCTCAGATGCCCTTAATTACCTGAAAAATGTGGAAAGGAAGTTGTTTTATTTCATATATACAAATGCGAGCTGTAAATGCTTTCGACTCTGAAATGAAGAAGCCTCGAGCCATTCCATCCATATGGAGATGCATATGTGCTGGTATATTGTCATTTGGGCTTCCACCAGACAGGAGGGATAAATAATTGGAGAATGTAATCACCTAACATACACCTACTTAGAGCTTTTTCTAGTCCCGACTGTCTTTATACATGATATGCACCAGCCTCGTCCTATTTTCATGGAACAGATAATGAATTCTCAGGAAAAACATCCAAAGTATTAGAAATTCAAAATAGGCATAACAAGAATACAAGCTCTCATGTTTTGTCACACTTTTGATAGAGAAGTTAGCACAAAATAATTAAGCAAGATTTGAAAGAATGGGGGAATATCCACCGACGTGGGGCCCACTTTGTACTGCAACCTCGTCACTTTGTGTAGTAAACACCGACGTGGGGCTCACATTTACATCATCAATAATTGGTTGTCTACATCTGAATTTCTTGATCAATATAAAAAATGGTGGAATACTTTTGTGATTTGTCCGAGTCTTAAAACCATGGATGCATGTGTGTAATACATCAGTCATTTACAGCATTTGGGTTTAACTATAGCATTTGGGAAGAGAGAAACGAAAGATGCTTCCATAATGTTAGCCACAACGTTGAGTGGGTTGTAGGGTATTGTTCGGGAGTAGATCTGCTGTAATAGTGGGGAGAATGGGTGTGTTGTGCCTATGTAGTAGGGTGGGCTGGTTGGTTGTTTTTGTGGTTTGTATTCTTTATCACCTATCGGTGCTGTTTTAATAAAATTTCCATCAACTTTCCAAAAAAAAAAAAAGATTTGTGGAAGGTAGAGGAAGCTGTGTCATCACATCTCTAATATAACAATGGAATATATGGAAGCTAATCAAATAGGCCATCCACCCATGATTTGATGAAATTTGGAATGGAAATCATCTACTCAGAAAAAGGCAAATGACCCTTCAAATACTCATCAACATCAAGAGTATAAGATCAAGGGTAAGGAAATATAGCTTACCGCATTTAGGTCAATATGAGCAGTCAAGACCTCAACATCCTTCAAGGAAAACTGGGATCCTTGAGTAATCACATCTCCATTTATAGCAATACAAGAACAACCATCTAATACCAAATAAACAGTGAACATAGTGTATAAGGAACAATAACCATTAACCACTGAACGTGGTGGAATTTACAAAATTGAATATTGCATGTATTATAGATATGTACAAATATAATATAAAAGCACGCGTACATACATGTAATTTTTTTTTTTCGAAAAAATATTTTTTTGACCCGCAATCTTTTGTCCTTAAGCAGGTGTCTATTCCTTTAATTTGACAAGTTCTTCAAAAGCATATTGCGCTTAACATGGTGAGAAACCTCTCCTTATGTTTCTGAATTTTTTAAAATCAAATTTTAAAATGAGATATAAAAGTTATGTATGACCTTAATCGTTATTAATTTTCATGATTGCAGGATGAGTCATTTCAATCAGAAAACTATGATTACAACACCAGATGTACTCCATCAAAATTTTTTGATTTTATCAATCAAATTCATTTAAAAGATGAACATAAAAAAATAATATCAACCACTCTTTTTAAAAAAATTTTGCGTTTTCCAAGGTCAGCAGTTCAACGCACATTTTTAAATACTATTATACGTAAATGGGATAACGAAAGCAAAAGTTTCATCATTGGAGGAAATAAGTTATTTATTAAACCCCAAGACATTGCTTTGATATTGGGGTTGAGTATGAATGGAGAATCTATAGATATGAAGAAGAAACTAAATAATAGCGTTGAAAATTTTAAAAACAAATATTTTCCAAATGCTCTTATATTGAGGAATTTGATTGAGAAAAATATTAAGAGGTGGATGGAAGAAACTTTGGATAAATGTTTAGCCGACTTTACCAAACTGTTTATTTTTTATATATTTAATGCAATTTTATTTCCAACTTCAAATCATGCCATACCAAAATTCTCGTTGCACTATGCGAATAATGTGGAAAAATTGAATAGTTATGATTGGACGACTGCTGTTTATGAGGTTTTGGTTAGAAGCATTTCTAAATGTGTGAAGGAGAAGAAGAGCTATGTGAACGGATGTGTCATGATACTAGAAGTAAGTAAAGAACTACTTTTATCAATTTTTTTTCTTTTCATTCTCATATGAATTTATTTTATGCATAGCCATGGTTACAAGAGTACATCATTCACTAGCCAATGTTAACAACAAAAATGGTGTATCCACGTTTATTGAGATAGGTAAAAGGCCACCAACATGCTGACACACATAGGAAATATATTGATAATTTCATCTACACTCAGGTAATCAATTATTTAATTCTATTAAAATTTTAAAATTAATATTTAATTTGTTCAAATAAAGTATATACATTTATATATTTATATCCATCAGGTTATTGAAGAAATAAAGCTTACGTATGAAGAGAGAAATCTACTATCTCCTCCTGTAAGTGATTCATGTTTCTTTTTTGTACTTGATATACAATCAATAGTGATTACACATTAAACAATATTTATATTTTTAATTGGCTTACAGGATACATCAAACATTATAGAAGAAATATGCCGTCATTTGCAACCCAAATTAGTCAACATGTTTGAGAAAATTGTAACTGTTCCCCAATTAACAAATATTTTATATATACGTATTTTTTTTTAATCATGTTCTCTTGTGATACTAATTCCTTATTATCTTTGTTGTGATTTGTATATAGGCATCAAATATCATCTAAGAAACATGTAGTTGTTTGGAACCTATATTTTTGCAAAATAAAGAGAAAAATGTAATTATTCTGAATATAAAAATTATTTTTAATTTGTGTATATTTTATAGATCACAATGCGTTAGAATACTAAATCCATTTCATTGATTCTTATAATTTTTATACAGGATATATCAAGTGTAGTCAACAAAATGTGCAGACAATTTGAACCAAAAATTTTGAACATTATAGAGAAGTTAATGATACAAGTAATCACAATAAACTTTTTTCATATGTATTTATTTTTCATTCATAATAATTAAGAATGCTTTAATCTACATAAGATATTATATATATATATATATATATATATATATATATATATATATATATATATATATTTTTCCATATAGAATAAGAAAAATGAAGACAATAGTGAGTACAAAGAATTATCGATGGAAAACAAAGAGTTAAGAGATAAAATAGTTGATAAAGAAATAATTATACAACGGTTGTTTGATGAAGTGAAAGAGTTAAAGAGAAACCGCGATTGGAAAGCTACATCATATGAGATAATAAAGGACATGCAAGTAAATTCTGACATACCACAAATTTCTACTCCCATTCATGCGAATACGAAAATAAAAGAAACTTTTGTTGCAAATCAAAACTCTTTAGTGAAGCGTATCAAAGTGCAGGGTGGGAAGAGGATTCCTTTAAAAATCTTACAATCTACATACACTCAAAATTTCATGTAAAACTAAAGGTAAAGTATATGTGAAACTCCTGAAATCCAATCATGTATGGAAAAGAGTGATGAGTATATGTTATCCTAAGAAGAGGTGAATGCAATTACAACTCTTAAATATCAGAATAAAATTAGGTAAGATGCTTTAAGTATTTAATTTTTAATCCACCCACTTATTTTTTAAAAAATATTTTTGTACTAATACGATAATATATGTCCTTATGGATCAAATATTTGACCCATTTTTTGTCGAAAGGAGATCTTTAGAGTCATTGTTGAATCCAATGAAATGGGTAAATGATGAGGTATAATTTAAATATTATATTACGATGAGGTATGATCCATCATTCATGGATATAGCTTAATTGATTAATATGTTAAATTTAATGTAGATTATATCCAAGTATACCGAATTGATGGTTATTCGAGAAAATAGTGGTGGACATAATTTTTTAAAATTATGAATTTACTCTTATTTAATAATATGAATTCGTAAGTCAATTTTCATTTAAAATATGAATTTACTCTTATTTAATAATATTTACTAGTCTCTATTTGGTATTAGCAGGGTTGATTGTAGTGTCTACTTAATGAAATTTATGGAATGTCTTTCCCGTGAAGATATATTTGATTTCAACTCGGTAAATTTTCCTTTTTCTTATACAAAATTTATGAAACATACTTACAATCTACTTTCATCATCAGGGGCTGATGAATTTTAAACGAAAAAAGTTGGTTGCACAACTGATGCTGGGCAAAATGATTACACCACAGTAAGGTGAAATGTAAAGGTATGAAACATACTTACAATCCATGTTGCTCTTTTTAATGGAAAGTATGTGCTTTGATTTTATTTTTTATTATTATCATAGTTGTTGCGGGATACAAATATGCTCTGCTTGAATTCATGATGGGAGCTGATTACTTGGATTTTACCAATTAAAGGGTAGGTGATAATGCAGATGGACAACGTTCTTATGATCTTAGACTAATTTGAGATCCGTGACTAAGACTCACTAACACAACATCTGCACCATATACAGACCAATGTTTCAAAAATTGAACTATAGGCCAACTCATTTCATAAGCAGGAAGAAAATCATGTGCAATATAGTTGCTTGTTTTGGTTGATGGCAGGAAGATGTGAACCTAATGAGTGAGAAATATTTTTAGTTAAGAAACTTGTTTTGGGTTGTGTGCTTTCATGTACAGTTACATGTGGAAGTTAGCAAACCATCCTTCTCAATGCATTCCCTGAATGCATAGAAACCAAGTTGTTGTTGTGCTTGTTAAGCTACCTTTGGAACATTGAAGATGCAACACAAACTTTGAGTTCATCATATAAAAGATTTCAGCTTCCTTCAGAATTTATTAATATGACACCTTTTTCTTTAATACTCTGTCGCTTGTGTAGTCATAAAAGCTATTTTTACTATTAGAGTGAATAATATTCATTTTTGTAGGAACATTCGAATTCGTTGGTTCTACTGAGTTGTTTGAAGGATCTTTTGACTACGTTGGGTGTGGAGGATTCAATGGCTTAGCATTACATTATGGGAGTTCTGGCCTGGCCGCCAAGTGGGTCAGTGGGTTAGGAAATCCAGGAAAGCACCAAACTTGGGCTTGGTTTTCCGAGTCAAAGAGTGACTCGATTGACCATGCCATGCACCTGCATGTAAATAAGAATATTTTTACACATGGTGCATGTTTGCTTGCTACTTTAACATAGAGTGCTTGGATTGCATTCTTCTATTTTGTATTAGTGCCAACATGGTGATTGTGAGCAATGTATTACATAACAGTATCAGCCAGCCTCCATTGGTACGGACTTCCAACTGATTTTTTTTTTTTTTTAATAATTTCCTAAGAATGTGAGGATCCCATATATACATTTATTTATTTTTGGTATCATACACATATTTGACAGTGTAAGAATGTTCTTTGTCATGCAATGCTAGCTTGACCTGCTGAAAGTCAACCAAATAGACCCTAATCAAACACGAATCAAGCATGATTTGAAGCTCCCCTTCCCTTACCCACAGAAAACAGCAAAAATGAGCTAATTTGGTTTGGTCCGGAATAGAAATCTTTTTGCTGTTTTCTATTGTTTTCTGTGGGTAAGGGAAGGGGCGCTTCAAATCATGCTTGATTCGTGTTTGATTAGGGTCTATTTGGTTGACTTTCAGCAGGTCAAGCTAGCATTGCATGACAAAGAACATTCTTACACTGTCAAATATGTCTGATACCAAAAAGAAAAATAAAAATGTATATATGGGATCCTCACATTCTTAGGAAAAAAAAAAAAAATCAGTTGGAAGTCTGTACCAATGGAGGCTGGCTGATACTGTTATGTAATACATTGCTCACAATCACCATGTTGGCACTAATACAAAATTGAAGAATGCAATCCAAGCACTCCATGTTAAAGTAGCAAGCAAACATGCACCACGTGTAAAAATCTTCTTGTTTACATGCAAGTGCATGACATTGTCAATCGAGTCACTCTTTGACTCGAAAAACCAGGCCCAAGTTTGGTGCTTTCCTAGATTTCCTGACCCACTAACCCACTTGGTGGCCAAGCCAGAACTCCCATAATGTAATGCCAAGCCATTGAATCCACTGACCCACTGATACTGTTATGTAATACATTGCTCACAATCACCATGTTGGCACTAATACAAAATAGAAGAATGCAATCCAAGCACTCCATGTTAAAATAGCAAGCAAACATGCACCACGTGTAAAAATATTCTTGTTTACATGCAAGTGCATGGCATTGTCAATCGAGTCACTCTTTGACTCGAAAAATCAGGCCCAAGTTTGGTGCTTTCCTGGATTTCCTGACCCACTGACCCACTTGGTGGCCAAGCCAGAACTCCCATAATGTAATGCTAAGCCATTGAATCCTCCACACCCGATGTAGTCAAAAGACCTTTCAAACAGCTCAGTAGAACCAATAGATTTGAATGTTCCTACAAAAATGGATATTATTCACTCTAACAGTAAAAATAGCTTTTAAGAGTATTAAAGAAAAAGGTGTCATATTAACAAATTCCGAAGGAAGCTGAAATCTTTTGGATGATGAGTTCAAAGTTTGTGCAACATCTTCAATGTTCCAAAGGTAGCTTAACAAGCGCAACAACAACTTGGTTTCTATGCATTCAGGGAATGCATTGAGAAGGATGGTTTGCTAACTTCCACATGTAACTGTACATGAAAGCACACACCCCAAAACAAGTTTTTTAACTAAAAATAATTCTCACTCATTAGGTTCACATCTTCCTACCATCAACTAAAACAAGCATTTATATTGCACATGATTTTCTTCCTGCTTATGAAATGGGTTAGCCTATAGTTCAATTTTTGAAACATTGGTCTGTATATGGTGCAGATGTTGTGTTAGTGAGTCTTAGTCACAGATCTCAAACTAATCTGAGATCATAAGAACGTTGTCCATCTGCATTATCGCCTACCCTTTGATTGGTAAAACCCAAGTATCAGCTCTCATCATGAATTCAAGCAGAGCATATTTGCATCCCGCCACAACTATAATAATAATAAAAAATAAAATCAAAGCACATACTTTCCATTAAAAAGAGTAACATGGATTGTAAGTATGTTTGATACCTTTATATTTCGCCTTATTGTGGTGTAATCATTTTGCCTAGCATCAGTTGTGCAACCAACTTTTTTTGTTCAAAATTTATCGGCCCCTGATGATGAAAGTATATCGTAAGTATATTTCATAAATTTTATATAAGAAAAAGGAAATTTTACCGAGTTGAAATCAAATATATCTCCATGGGAAAGACATTTCATAAATTTCATTAAGTAGACACCATAATCAACCCTGCTAATACCAAATAGAGACAGGTAAATATTATTAAATAAGAGTAAATTTATATTTTAAATGGAAAATGACTTACGAATTTGGTTGCTGGGGGCATTCTTGGTCTATAGAGACAGTAAATCCAACACATTCTATTTCACAATTTTTTAATAAATGGATCTTCAAACGTGAAACTTGCGTTTATAATGAAGAAGTATTAAGTACTTTCACAATCACAATTTTTTAAGTTGAATGTTATTCCATTCAATAAATTAATATACATACCATTGTATTGATGTAGGTTGATGTTTGGTGACCTTTGAGAGAGTTGTAAATTGAAAATATTTTTCTCTTTAAGTCAATGACAAACAAGTACTAATGGGACATTTCATTCAGTAGGATCATAAGTTTTTCTTTACTCTTTAGCTCGTAAGGAATCCTCCTCATAATACTTTCAATTTTTGCATCATTACCATCATTATATATCTCTTCAAATTTCTTGTCTCCTTTCGCTATAATTCTCGTTGTACACACATATTTTTGAAATGGTTCAATTTAAATGAAATTAACATCATTTAAATACAAATTACTTATATATGATAATTTTATTACATATATAAATGAGAAAACTTTCATGAAACCATGCGTTGAAGAAGTGACGTTTAACAAATTATGCTCACCACTATTTTCTCGAATAGCCATCAATTCGGTATACTTGGATATAACCTACATCAAATTTAACATATTAATCAATTAAGTCATATTCATGAATGATGGATCATACCTCATCGTAATATAACATTTAAATTATACCTCATCATCTACCCATTTTATTGGATTCATCAATGACTCTAAGGATCTCCTTTCGACAAGAAGTGGGCCAAATATTTGATCCATAAGGACATATATTATCGTATTAATACAAAAAGATTAAAAAAAATTAAGTGGGTGGATTAAAAATTAATACTTAAAGTATCTTACCTGATTTTATTCTGAGATTTAAGAGTCATAATTGCATTCATCTCTTCTTGAGATAACATATACTCATCACTCTTTTTCATACGTGATTGAATTTCAGGAGTTTCACATATGCTTTTACCTTTGGTTTTACATGAAAATTTAGTGTATGCAGATTGTAAGATTTTTAAAGGAATCCCCTTTCTACCCTGCGCTTTGACACGCTTCAATAAAGAGTTTTGATTTGCAACAAGTCTCTTTTATCTTCGTATTCGCATGAACGAGAGTAGAAATTTATAGTATGTCAGAATTTACTTGCATATCCTTAATTATCTCATATGATATAGCTTTCCAATCGCGGTTTCTCTTTAACTCTTTCACTTCATCAGACAACCGTTGTATGATTATTTCTTTATTAACTATCTTATCTCTTAACTCTTTGATTTCCATCAGTAATTCTCTGTACTTACTATTGTCTTCATGTTCCTTATTCTATATGGAAAAAAAAAACATAATATCTTATTTAGATTAAAGCATTCCTAATTATTATGAATGAAAAATAAATACATATGAAAAAAGTTTATTGTGATTACTTGTATCATTAATTCTCTATAATGTTCAAAAATTTAAGTTCAAATTGTTTGCATATTTCATTGACTGCACTTGATATCTCCTGTATAAAAATCACAAGAATCAATGAAATGGATTTAGTATTCTAATGCATTGTGATCTATAAAATATATACAAATTAAAAATAATTGTTGTATTTAGAATAATTACATTTTTCTCTTTATTTTACAAAAATATAGGTTCCAAACAACTATATGTTTCTTGGGTGATATTTGATGCCTATATGCAAATCACAACAAAGATAATAAGGAATTAGTATCATAAGATAACATGATTAAAAAAATATACGCATATATAAAATATTTGTTAAGTGGGGAATAGTTACAATTTTCTCAAACATGTTGACCAATTTAGGTTCCAAATGACGGCATATTTCTTCTATAGTGTTTGATGTATCCTATAGGCCAATTAAAAATACAAATATTGTTTAATGTGTAATCACTATTGATTGCATATCAAGTACAAAAAAGAAATACGAATCACTTATAGGAGGAGGTAGTAGATTTCTCTCTTTATACGTAGGCTTTATTTCTTCAATAACCTGATGAATATAAATATATAAATGTATATACTTTATTTGAACAAATTAAATATTAATTAAAAAAATTTAATTGAGTTAAATAATTGATTACCTGAGTGTAAATGAGATTATTAATATATTTCCTATGTTTTTCAGCATGTTGGTAACTACCTTCTACCCATCTCAATAAACGTGGATACACCATTTTTGTTGTTAACATTGGCTGATGAATGATGTGCTCTTGTAACAATGGCTATGCATAAAATAAATTCATATGAGAAAGACATATGAGAACGAAAAGAAAAAAATTGATAAAAGTAGTTGTTTACTTACTTCTAGTATCATGACATATCCGTTCACATATCTCTTCTTCTTTTCGACACATTTAGAAATACTTCTAACTAAAAACTCATAAACAACAGTCGCCCAATCATAACTATGCAATTTTTCCAGGTTATTGACATAGTGCAACAAGAATTTTGGTGTGGCATGATTTGAAGTTGGAAATAAAATTGCATTAAATATATACAAAATAAAGAGTTTGGTAAAGTCGACTAAACATTCATTCAAAGTTTCTTTCCATCCACCTCTTAATATGCTTCTCAATCAAATTCCTCAATATAAGAGTATTTGGAAAATATTTGTTTTTAAAATTTTCATCGCAATCATTTAGTTTCTTCTTCATATCTATATACTCTCTATTCATACTCAACCCCAATATCAAAGTAATGTCTTGAGGTTTAATAAATAGCCTATTTCCTCCAATGATGAAACTTTTACTTTCGTTATCCCATCTACGTATAAGAGTATTTAAAAATGTGCGTTGAACTGCTGATCTTGGAAAACACAAAACTTAAAAGGAGTGGTTGATATTGCTTTTTTATATTCATCTTTTAAATTAATTTGATTGATAAAATAAAAAAATTTTGATGGAGTACATCTGGTATTGTAATCATAGTTTTTTGATTGAAATGACTCATCCTGCAATCATGAAAATTAATAATGATTAAGGCCATACATAACTTTTATATCTTATTTTAAAATTTGATTTTAAAAAAATTCAGAAACATAAGGAGAGATTACTCACCATGTTAGGCACAATATACTTTTGAAGAACTTGTCAAATTAAAGGGATAGACACCTGCATAAGGATAAGATTGCTGGTCAATTTTTTTTTTCGAAAAGAAAATAAAATTATATGTATATACGCGTGCTTTTATATTATATTTGTACATATCTGTAATATTCAATTTTGTGAATTCCGCCACGTTTAGTGGTTAATGGTTATTGTGCCTTGTATACTATGTTCACTGTTTATTTGGTATTAGATGGATTTTCTTGTATTACTATAAATGGGGACGTGGTTGCTCAAGGATCCCAGTTTTCCTTGAAGGATGTTGAGGTCTTGACTGCTCAGATTGACCTAGATGCAGTAAGCTATATTTCCTTACCCTTGATTTTGTATTCTTGATGTTGATGAGTATTTGAAGGGCCATTTGTCTTTTTCTAAGTAGATGATTTCCATTCCGAATTTCATCTAAATTATGGGTGGATGGTCTATTTGATTAGCTTCCATCTATTCCATTGTTATATTAGAGATGTGGTGACACATAGCTTCCTCTACCTTCCACAGATCTTTTTTTTTTTTTTTTTTGGAAAGTTGATGGAAAATTTATTAAAACAACATCGATAGGTGATAAAGAATAAAAACCACAAAAACAACCAACCAGCCCACCCTACTACATAGGCACAACACACCCATTATCCCCACTATTACAACAAATCCACTCCCGAACAATACCCCAAACCCTCTCTACAACCCACTCAACGTTGTGGCTAACATTATGGAAACATCTTTTGTTTCTCTCTACCCAAATGCTGTAGTTAAACCCAAATGCTATAAATGACTGATGTATTACACACATGCATCCATGGTTTTAAGACTCGGACAAATCACAAAAGTATTCCACCATTTTTTATAATATTGATCAAGAAATTCAGATGTAGAAACGAATTATTGATGATGTAAATGTGAACCCCACGTCTGTGTTTACTAGACAAAGTGACGAGGTTGCAATACAAAGTGGGCCCCACGTCATTGGATATTCCCTCATTCTTTCAGTTGTTGCTTATTCTATGCTAAGTTCTCCATCAAAAGTATGACAAGACATGAGAGCTGGTATTCTTGTTATGTATATTTTGAATTTCTGATACTTTGGATGTTTTGCCTGAGAATTCATTGTCTGTTCCATGAAAATAGGATAAGGCTGGTGCATATCTTGTATAAAGATAGTCGGGACTAGAAAAAGCTCTAAGTAGGTGTATGTTGGGTGATTACATTCTCCAATTATTTATCCCTCCTGTCCGGTGGAAGCCCAAATGAGAATATACCAGCACATTTGCATCTCTATATGGATGGAATGGCTCGAGGCTTCTTCATTTTAAAGTCGAAAGCATCTACAGCTCGCATTTGTATATATGAAATGAAACAACTTCCCTTCCACATTTTTCAGGTAATTAAGGGCATCTGAGGGCTTGATCTTTTGGTTGTTCAGCATTTCAATAAATCAGATCTTGAAAGGAAATTAATATATTTACCCCCTCTGATTTATAAATACACATTTTCTTTCCCACTGTGTTATAATAACAGTACAAGTGAAGTTATATCTATCAATCAATGCGACTGTAAATTATTAATTTTTTTTCTTTAATCTTAAAATGTAGGGTGATATTCTGTGGTACCCCATTTATTTCAACTCAATTAATTAACATATGCTACCTGTAATTTGGACTCTGTAATTACTACCACCTAAGCTCCCATAGCTAGAGATTGTCTATGTTTTCCTTGTACCAGACTGGTGATAACCGCATGTGCATCATCCACAGTTTCTGTGATGTACATATATAGAATTCAGACCATCCCAAGTCTTAGGGCCCATTGTAGATGCAGAGTAGCCTAAAAATCACTGTTTGATCATCCTAACCATCCAAATGATTGCTATTAATAGGACTGAGAATTAAGTCCAAAATTCATGAGCAAAGTCAGATAGCCAATATTGTACAATTAGTTGGTAATGGGACGGATAGAAATAAGATGGCCAGATGTTCAAAATTCTGGTTTATACTATATCCGCAATGGGGTCCATGCTTTCAACTGTCCAGATTGCTATAAATGCATCTCGCGTTTATGGTGGATGAGACAACAAAACCTATAACATGATGGGAATTATTATTACAGCCTAACCCTGCTTCATTTCTTGGCATCTCCTGTTTGTTTCTCCTCCAATGTTGGTAATAATCAAGGGTAATAAATCAACTGTCCACATTGATCAGAACTGCCCAAGATGAACTTGATTGGTGCTTTGGGAGCACTTGATTATAGATTTGGGTTTTCACAAAAGTATACATCAGTCATTTACAACTACCATTATTGATATTGATTAAGAAATTAAGATGTAGACAACCAATACTTCAATGTCTATAGCCTTGAAAAAAAAAAATTGATATAGATGCATTTAAGCATTAAGAGGATGCGACTTTTTAGATGATCTTTTATTGCTCTTACTCTCACTTGTTTCATGTACCTGACCCTTGTTGAGAAGTCCGATACAATTGTTTCCCATGAACTATAAGTACAGATTGACACTTTGCATCAGTTGATACCATTTTACTATAGATTATATCAATCGGTCATTGTTTAGTATATTTAATTTAAATTTCAAATTATGGCATAACAGAAAAATGTTTCAAGATTAAATGACATTAAAGACACTGAACTTGAATTTCTTCTTAAGTTGCAGGTTGGAGTTTGTAGTATGATGTTTTAAATTTATTTGTAACTGGGTCAGTCGATGGTATCGATAGGCCACTCGATCACATCGAGAAAATTTCAATTTTTGACATTTGCTTGTTGGATAGTTTTTAAGTCCAAATCAATATGATCAAAGGAGGCTTCGATCCTATCGATGGACGTCAACGACACTCGATATCATCGAAGCTTCCATCGACCGACCATGTACAATTTTGCAGAATTGTGGGTTTTGTATTTTATTTCAGTTTTTATCTATTGAAGTGTTTGAAATAGGAAATTTGGGAAAGAAGAACGTGCTTAAAGATTTTCGGGGGCAAAGAGAGTTCAAAGATATAGTTTTTATGGCATTCGGGGTGTATTCTTGGATCGGTAAGCCCTTCCTTCTCTTATAAACATTGATTTCATCGTGGATTCGCTGTCACTTTGTGCTGTAATTTTTTCTCATGAGGATTTTTTTACGTAAAACACTGTGTTCCGTTTGTGATTGGTTTGATCGATCTCTTATTGTTTGATTATAACTTGAAATTGATTCAACACGTCCCCTAATAAAGTTTCTGCATTCGATGCGGATGCATCTCTTGATGTTATGGATCATTCCATTCTGAACCTTATCTATTACATGGTAAGTTACCCGCTTCCAACATCTGCACCAAACCGTATTTCATTTGTCTGATAGAATTCTTTTTTGTCTGAAATTATTGTGAAAAATTAGCTGGCTGAGATTCTATTTTGACGCTTGTCCTTATCATCCTGCAGAAGCTCCTCTAAAAGTGTATCTTCTCAATACCACCTGATCTGTTAGCTTGCATCAGCATTCTTGGTACAATTCTATTTATTTGGAACTCATTGACCCATAAAATTCACGGGTGGCCATCATGGTCACAGAAGGGAGGTTTGCAGCGGCACATTTGCTTGGCCAATTTGCATTTTCATCGATTTCATGCTTGGAGATAAATTTTCAGAGGCTTAGGGTTTTGGGTTGTTGTGTACTTGTTGACAATTCATTAAGTTTTGAGAAATTAAGAATACTCCCTTTATTTAGTCTTGAACTTCTTTCAATGCAAGTGCCAAAGTTTTGATTTTCTGAGCTGTAGGGAACATTGCTGAAATGTCTATTATTTTTTCCCCTTTTGTGATTATTAAGGAACTGCTTTTTGATGAAATACTGAAACTTTGAATGCCCAGTAACTTTAGGTTGTATTTGTCTATTCAATTGAGTTGCAATGACTCGGCAATTGTCGTTTTTAAAAAAAAAAAAAAAAACCAAGGATGCAATCTCTTCCTTGCATTTATATCAAGTATCTGAACTCCAAATTAGAGAGTTAGATTTAATTCAAGTTGGATTTCAAAGAAAAGTGCAATTTGAGGGTTAGATTAGATTCAAGTTGGATTTCAAAGAAATATAAGTGCATTTTAAGGGTCACATCCTCATTTTGAAACCAGAAAAAAAAAAAAAAAAAAATCATTAAATTCTTGCCTTTCAATGTGATCAACTTGTGTCATCGTCACCATCATCATCATCATTTAAACCTTACATCCAACTCTCAAGGGTCATACCTTCAGTTCGACCATAGTCATCGAGTCTTTTCTTACTACCTAATATAGGTCCTTTGGGCCACCTCTCTCTCTCAGAGAGAGAAAAAAAAAAAGTCTTTTATGCCTTCCCCTTGTCCTTTTAGAGCCTTCAACTAATATAAAGTCACGGTTCCATCTCCTTTTCATATGACCAAACTATTTAAGTGTACTTAATTTCCCCATCTTATTAGCTATTGGTGCTACTCCTAATTGCTATGACCCCAACCACAGCCAACTAGCTGGTGTCAGAGCTCTATGGGCCCTACCATAATGTATCTGTTTGTCCATGCTATTATGGCATGAGCCTAAAAAAGAGGTTGATCCAAATCTCAGAAGTACTGCACAGTGGAGATTGAACGCTTATTGTCAAAGCTCAACCCTCGGGGTTAAGTGTTTGATCCCAAGCCCTTGCGGCCTTGCCATAGTAACCCTATCTAGCAACTCGATTCGACTCGGTGCCAACTCGATCCCTGAAACTAGATTTTTAAGCTTTCTGTCTCCTTTTCATATGACCAAACTATTTAAGTGTACTTAATTTCCCCATCTTATTAGCTATTGGTGCTACTCCTAATTGCTATGACCCCAACCACAGCCAACTAGCTGGTGTCAGAGCTCTATGGGCCCTACCATAATGTATCTGTTTGTCCATGCTGTTATGGCATGTGCCTAAAAAAGAGGTTGATCCAAATCTCAGAAGTACTGCATAGTGGAGATTGAATGCTTATTGTCAAAGCTCAACCCTCGGGGTTAAGTGTTTGATCCCAAGCCCTTGTGGCCTTGCCATAGTAACCCTATCTAGCAACTCGATTCGACTCGGTGCCAACTCAATCCCTGAAACTAGATTTTTAAGCTTGGGCTCAACCCTTGGGTCAAGTGTTTGAGCCTAAGCACTTGCGGCCTTGCCCCAGTAACACCAACCTGGTGACCCGATCCGACTCGGGGCCAACTTGATATTTTTGATCGGGTTGGACTTGGTTCGGATCGGTCCAACCTAGACCCGGACTCGGATCGAGTCAGGCATGCTGGACGTGGTACCAAGTTGGATCGAGTTTAGGTCAGGCCTTTTTAAAAACCGGATCGAGTCGAGTCAGGCCTAACTTGGTCTGATTCGACTTATTGCCCAGCTCTAACGCCATGCGAAGATTTGCAACATACTCAAGAGGTGAAAATTGCTGAAATGGTTCTCTTGATACTTAGCAGTGAGTTCTCTTTGAGAGCAATGGTAGCAGCTTACTAGCTCTGGTCATTGTGGATCTATATTCAACAATGACTAGGGATATTAACGGGTCAAGCTGTGAGGTTTGCCGAAGCCAGGCCAGCAAAGAACTTGAGCCAAGCTCGGGCCTGTGATGGGCCAAAACAAACAGACCTGCCCCTGGTCCTTGATGATTATGCATCTCCCGAGCCCGATTCCTGCTACCTATTGAGGTGTAAGATTTGGGCTTTTGGTTAAGGGTAACCCATCATGGATGAATGCCCTTGAAATTCTACACGGGCTGGACTTAGGCTAGGCTGATGGTCTCCTGTATAAAGCCCAGCCCATCCCAATTATTAATTGGGTTTAAATTGTAGGCTTGGTCCTCGCCCTTATATGATGTAGAGTGGGTCGCGGACACTTTTATAGCCAAGATGGACCAGAAAAGGCCCAATCCGAGGTAAAAGTGATCAGGACCGTCAAAACCTCAAAACAGTCATATCTCATAATCCGGAATGAGTTTTTCGACATACTATATATGATTTTGGGTAGGAGAAGCTACTTTAGCCAACCAACCCCGCTACACCAGTCCTAGCCCATATGCCTAGTATTCGAACCCAAGCTGGGCCCAAAATCTCATTGGGCCAGCCTGGCCCATTGACATCTCTAACCCTGACATTAAAACATGTCTCAGGCACTATGAAATAGAAAAATCAAGCTAGCGACCAATTAGCATTTTCAGATCTTTAATCCAACTGATAAAGGAAAAAAGTAGTCATGTTGGAAGAGCCAGTGGCCAAGGTGGGATGCAGTTCGCTAAAACATGTGATGCTTAGTTTTAAGAAGTGCTCTCCTATTGAGTGTCTATAAATGTGAAAATGCATTTAGAGAGAGGGTGTTTTTACTTGGGGGAGTTTCTTGCATAAGGTGAGAAAGTGGAAAAAAGCGTGCTTTGTTTTCTCTTGTTTTTCTTCTTTTAGTAAATGCTTCTTGTCTCTTATTTCTCTATGCACTTTTCAAGCCCCCACCACCTACCATGTGTAAGATGGAGTTTTGTCCCTCGAACAGACAGAGGCTCTGAGGGGCCACCGTGATGTATGGATTTTATTCCCACCGTCCATCCATTTTTCCATGTCATTTTATGCCAGCCCAAAATTGAGACGGTTCCAATGCTTAAGTGGACTAGACAGTGGAGATTAAACATCTACCATTAGAAACTTTTTAAGTGCCGCAGAAGCTTTGGATCAAGCTGATTTTTGTGTTTTCCCTTCATCTAGATCTGCCTCATTTTCTAAAATTATATGAGAAAATGGATGGACTATTTCGAGTCCGCACGCGTATAAGATACGTTTTATCTGGCAGACGTAGCAGCCTTCATACTGTTTCGCGATTGTTCATGAGAGAGCGACACAATGCACATGTGCGAAGCGCACCAAATAATTGTGTGACCACGTCAGCGCGGATCCCAATCCAAGTTCTTTTTCCATTTCATCAAGTAAGCACTACTAATATCTTATAAACTAAAAATTTTTCTCATCTCAAGTGATATGGGACAGTATTTTCACCAGTTTTTTCAAAATATTTTGAGAGAATAAAATTTTAAAATTTCATTTAAAATTTGAAAACTGTCATTTTAACCAAAATTCTCAACATGTGCATCAAGGATACAGAAACTTGGGGACCATTGATCCAAAGTCATCCAAATGAGACATACTAACAGGATCTGGACGGTTGATTGGATTGAACCAACCATAAAGGGTCTACACTTCAAAGAATACACTGGGTGGACGTGTCTCCATTTCATTGCCACTCACATAGCTCACAGCGACAAGACTAGGACTATTCATTCAGTAGCTGTAATTAGGAGTTGACCATAGACAAATGATCACACTATTTAGAAACAGACAATCATAATACTTTAATATGTGGCAAAGAAACTTCCAAATTAAGAAACGACTCACATACACTGTTGAATAGTTGATTAAATGTTTAAGATAAACTGATCAAATCAATTGTTTTCTTAGTGGCTAATCAGTGGCAGAGAGAGTTGAATGTATAGTCCCGATGATTATACACATGCGCCAGGTGTATAGTATATGATATGGAGGCACGGAAATCCCATGCATCCAGAGGCACCGTATCTTTTCCGACTCACGAAGGAGTCGGCCGTAACCTATCATTAAAATAAGGAAATATTTAAATAAGGTTACTACAACAATGCCAATACTCGGGCGTGTACGAGGTTTGCGCGTATTAGGTAGTTGTTATGGCTTGCTCGGTTTGCTATTATTATTATTGTTATTATTATTATTATTATTATTATTATTATTAATACATTCATACCCTGCACACCCACTGGATTCCATGCATGATTTCATTATCGAAATGAGTCTTTGTTGTTATGGCTTGTGGAGATGTGCTTAGTCGTAGCAAATTGGTTTTGGTTTTTGGTTCTGATGGCCGAGTGGGCCAGAGATTGCTAAATAAATGACCAGTTGACCATCTTAAAAGGACTTTCCACCTAACCAAGAGCTAAACAAATGACTGCCTTAAAACGACGTTCTACCTTACCATTTCTTTTAGAGAAAAGCTTTCAAAGCCACGCCCCTTTTAAAAATTAGCCCAATCAAATCTTTCCAGGTCAGGGCCAGAGAGTGACAGGTGATACACCTACTCTCAGAAATTTTAAGCACGTCAGGGATCCCATCCACCTTCTGGATCCACCAAAGCCACGCCCCTTTTAAAAATTAGCCCAATCAAATCTTTCCAGGTCAGGGCTGCACCATGGTTGGGGTGAATATCTGGGTTGACTACCACACCGTTTTGTCAACTCATATTATGACATGAGTCAATAAAGGAGGTGGATCTAGAACTCAAGTGGAAAAGAGTAGGGAAGGAAATGCCCACAGTTGAAACCTTTTTGAGGTCCACCTTGTTGTTTATATGCCATCGATCTAAACTGTGCATCAGGTCACTTATATTTGGATGAATTAAAAATTCAAAAATATTAACCTGATATAGAACTTCCGTGGCCACTAATGTTTAACAGTAACCATTCTTGTCACGTCTCACACTTCGAATAGAGAGTGTGCACCCTCGTACCTAAATTACAGTCCATGACTCATACACTAAGTGTACATCATTCCCATTATCAAACAGTTACTTTTTGAGACACAATTAAATGCATTTTATATTGTCACCAGTTTAACATCCATACTCTCACTTGATTTTGCAATTTTTTTGTTGATTCTCAATCCATAGCATTTACAATCATATAATAAATCATCAAAATCAATATATGGGACTTTATTTAACTAAAATAATCAATCATGCCTCGACAAAATCATACTATAAACATTTCTCAAATTTACTCCAAATAATATTAAATAAAGAGAATGATATAAAATATCTTAATGAATCAGTAGCATTAATGAATCAGCCGTCTAATGCGGCAAGCTCATCCTCCACCAAATACGGTCATTGCTTTTGAGTATCATCTTCCAGCCCAACCTCATTTGCCCGCAATTGACTCAAATTTCCATTCTCATTTGCCTCTGCATGGTTGTCAATCAATAACGTTAGCTGGCTGAACTCAGCATGGTTCATACGTAGCACAAACAAAATAAATAGTTATGTATGCAGTATGAGCATGTATATAGAGATGTCATGAGATGCACGTCAAGTGAGATGATGGTTCACTTGCTTGGGTTAGATATCCGTCAACCCGAAAATTGTACCATTCAGACATCCACCGTAGGTAGGTATGAATAATATATACCTGTCAAACATCCACTTAGGTAGGCATGGGTAATTATACATTTAATCTATGAGTAGACTTCCACAATCGTGGGCATTTGACAACAAATTTACCAGGCGTAACCATCCAAGGATATCTCACAAGAACTCAAGTCATAAGGTATGTATGCAATCACGATGGATGTATGTAATGTATGCTTAGTGTCTATGTATCGACATGCATAGTCAGTCAAATACATCTCTCTTTAAGAGGAACAACTGAAATATGATATCAATGATTGATATGTTTGCATGTTTAGTATTCATCAAAATCTTTCAAAGCATATATCATAAAGCAAGGATTATAAATAGTGTAACACTTCAATAATTACATGGAAACTATATCAACCATAACAATCACAATCAATCACATCATCAATCTTAATCGTACATGTATGAGACACATCTTGATTCATTCACTAATTTAGGATATGGTCGAGTCCTTCAAATAATCGAATGCTTGGGAAACTAGAATCCCTAGTAAGATGATTTAACATATCACAATTTAATTATATTATTCAAACAAGTAGGGTCCACCTTTGATTTAAGCAAGATGACCCAAGGACTGTCAATTAATGTAGTCGATGAATCGAGATAGCTTGAGGCCTCCTTCGATCGCTCGAAGGCAATTTGCGTCATGGCACGATGAAACCTGTGGATTGTAGATCCCTGCAATTAGGGATGATGATTGTGCACTTATGATGCATTGATGCTCTGTCGCCCAGGCATGATGTATGTATTGTATCCACACTGTCTTTTGTAGCATAATGGTATGGTATGTTTTCTTCTTGATACAATGTTTACGAGGATTGGGGGTGTAGGGTTGGTGATGGAGGTAAATGGAGTCCTTTTGGCCATGATGCGATGTGTATGATGCATGCTTAGGGCGTGTTGGGGGGTCGTGCAGAAGAAAACCCGAATTCAAACTAACAAGACAAAATCAAGTGAGAGAAAAATACACAAATAACATGCAAGTTTTACGTGGAAAAACCCTCAAAGAAAAAAACCATAGCATAAAGCGATAAACAATCTACTATGAAAGCAATATTATAAGAGATGAATGGATTTACTGTAAGAATCATCCCCACAACACATAATATTGTCCTCTTTGTCGAAGCTCACAGGTATAAAACACATCATTTGGGGAAAGGATACTAGTAGCTCGCGCAGGCCTTATCGGCCTCGCCCACATCAACACTTACCCTTCAGATATTGTCCAACCAACTGTCATTAGAGTGCACAGCGGTGGTTTTGTTTGTCACTGGACACAAGCTCACCTGTTCTAGGCACAACACATCATCCATATTAAGGAAGGAACCTAACTTATAGCCAGTTGGATAGTCTTTACCCATTCACGGTTGTAGAACAAGAAATCCTCATCAAATCTAATATCGAGTGAATCGGTTGTATAGTATGTACCCTTTCACGCTATCACCATTGCCCATAAAGATAAGTTTCTTCGCTCGTTAGTCTAGTTTATCTCTCTTAATTGATGGTACATGAGAATAAGTTTCACAATCAAATATACGCAACCTTTAGTAGTCAACATCATGACCGCTCCACACCTTTTAAGGAATTTTACAATTTATTAGCTTATACAGGGACCTATTCATCACTAGATAACATGTCGTATTTACGGCTTCAATCTACAAATCCTTGCCCAATTCAGTATTACTCAACATGTTTTGACTTCTCTCCAAGAGAGTCCAATTCATACGTTCCATTACACTATTCTATTTAAGTGTGTGACTCACTGTATTATGTCTTATAATCCCCTAATTTTTACGAAACTGATTAAATTCCTTTGAAATAAATTCACTTCTATTGTCTGTCCTTAAAACCTTCAGTTTCTTCCTTGTTTGCTTCTCGACTATTGCATTCCATAACTTAAATGTCGCAAATACATCGGATTTATTTTTGAGAAAATAAACCCACACCTTCTTGAAATAATCATCTATGAATGATATAAAAAAATGATGACCCTTAAGCGGAAACAATGGGTGACATGCCCTATACATTTGAATGTGCATACTCAAGCACTCCTTTACATACATATTTTTTAATATTAAAAGTTAGTCGATATTGTTTACCATATATACAATATTCACATATATGAAAATCAACACTTTTAAAGATAAGAATCAAGATATGATCAGAAAGTACCTTTATGCCGTACTTGCTATTGTGGCCCAGACGAGCATGCCGCAAATGTGCCAATGTGGACTCCGCTACAGACGTTACAATTCCACCCGATACGATGTTCCCAATCAACTTATAAAGATTGTTATTCCACTGAGCTTTTATCACTACAAGAGCCCCTTTAAAAACTTTAAGGATCCGATCAAAACCGGTGAACTTGCACCTAAGTGCCTTAGTGCCCCAAGAGAGATAAGATTCTTCTTGAGGTTAGAAACGTGTCTCACATTCATCAGGATACACTTCACCACATCGAACATCTTGATGCACACTACACTGAATTGATTCTAAAAACCTTACAAGCAATGTCATTGTCCATAAAAACCTGTCCACCATCATTCTTACTATAACAGGTGAACCAATCTTTTTGAGAAGTCATGTGGTATAAGGCCTCCAAATCCAAAATTTAGTCATTTCTTAGGTAACCATATTTTGATGTATTTAAGAATCACCACCTTCTACCTCCTCACTAGATTGTGTTGTATTGGCCTCCTTTATCGTATTATCAAACTTTTCTCCCTTCTGAGCCTTAGGATTCTGACAATCATTTTTCATGTGTCATGTCATCCAACAATTCCAATACTTTATCTTACCATTCCCTTTTAATTTGGACTGTTATCAAGAACTTTACTTTTTCCGTTCAGAATTCATTCCCCTAGTAACTAACACATCTGTAGAGGACCCTCACTACTGTCTTTCTTTCTTAACTGCTTTTCATAAAGGGTTGAGATGATAGTTTCAATATCGATGGTATTCCTACCATGGATCAACATGTCTACCAGATTATTAAAAGATGGTGTAAGCGAATTCAAAGGATGGTCAAGTTATATAGTAATTCACTGAAAGTGCTCATGTGTTCACTAATATCAGATCACTCTGCCATCTTAAGATTGTAGAATTGATTATTAAGATACAGACGACTGCCTAGAAATTTCTTCATGTACAAACTGTCGAGTTTTGTCCATACTCCTATGGCGGTCTTTTGATCCAGGACATTATAGATAACATTATCCGCTAGACACAATTTTCTCAAGGTTGTAACTCTCCTATTGAGTTCATCCCATTCTTTATTAGTTATAGATGTAGGTGTTCACAACCCTAAGTGTAGGATCTCGATGTAGTAATAATCTCGATGAGACCGAGGTCGAATCCACAGAGACTAATCTTGTGCATTTCTAAAATTAACTAGAAGTAGAACTAGAAGAAGATGTGAAACTAAAGTATTTGAAAGAGTAATTGCGAATATAGTAATTAAAACTAAGAATTTAAAGGTGGGAACTAGGGTACCAAGGATCTACTTGTAGTGATCAGGGAGCCCTCTTGCTTGATTTAAGTAGCACAATTAGAATTGAAGTCCTATCCTATCCAATTGGAACATATATCAATAAAACTAAATCTAAACTTCCATTGACCTAATTCTCAATGAAGGAAAACTATAATAATTGACAGGGATTCCATCACCAAATTATGCCCGGGATACAATGACAAACAACAGGATTTACCAATCCTATAATCTCAAAGCAGGGGAGTTGTGAAGATTAGGAAGGATTCCATCACCCTACCATGCCTAAGGGACGATGGTGAACAACAGGACTTACTAATTTGATAATCTCAAATCAGGAAAAGAAGATACTCAAAGCTGTTGCATATCTATTATAATTTGAGTAATAATAAACCATTAAAAACTGAAAGTATTCATTCAATATCAAATTAGAATCCGTAAAGTTTAACATAAACATGAATGAAAGCAATAGAAATATCCCATCATGCTACAAGCTTCACTTCTTAGATTTAGCTAAGAGGTTTAGCCAACCATAGACATTATTGGACCAAAATCTCTTAAGAAAAACATAAAAATAACTATGGAAGAAGAAGAAAAACTCTTAGCGACGGCTTCTCCACCCTTTTGCTCCACTACTTAAACCTTAGAAGATGCTTAGGAATGTCATAGGGAGTTCTATTTATAGTTGTGAAACTCCAACTTTCGCACCTAGTTGGAAAACTCCAGAAACTGCCTCAAATTTATGCAGTTTGCTAAAATAGACTTCGCTCTGTATAGTTTCCCAAAATAGACTTCATGCTGCGCAATTTCACAAAATGACTCAGAGTTTCAGAATATACTTTTTCAAGATAATTTTAGGATTCATTTTCATCACTTCAAATCTTTGATTCTCTTCATTCCTCACTTGATTTTCTTGGATCTTTGGCATGTGAATTTTTCAATCTTGGTCTCCTAAGATCCATCCCTTGCCTTGGTTATTCTTGAGCATCGAATCCATGCTTTTAACACAATTTTCAATCCAAGTTCTTAAATTCACATTGCAACACAAACATGAGTAAAATAGAACATTAATTATTATTATGTTCATACAACTAAAATATAAATGAGGGATAATATGCAATATTTAACCCTCAATAGTAGGATGCTTCGCCTTGCCAATGAAAGCATATTGTAATTCTTGTTGAACTAAAAGGCCTCTTATCTTCAGCTTTCATAGTTTAAAGTTATTTTTACCAGTGAAATTCTCTGTTTCATACTTTACATTAGATCCTTTTGTCGACATGTTTCAGATTAGAATTTGAAACCTCGACGTTAGCTCTGATACCACTACTTGTTGGGGGTTGCACCGAAGGAAACTCGAATTCAAATTAACAAGATGAAATCAAACAAAAGAAAAATGCACAGAGAACACGTAAATTTTACATGAAAAAACCATCATGGGAAAAAACCACGGCACAAAGCAACAAGGAAGCCACTATGAAAACAATATTATAGGAGATGGATGGACTTACCGAACTGAATAACCCCAAAAACCTTATTAAAATTCCTAGGTATGCCCTTAAACCCTTAGGCACGTCTTAGAGAACCCTAACCTTACCCTAATCTCTATTACAACCGATATATATATACTACTACATATATATATATATAATACAATTAGGAAACAAATCACACACTTACTTAGTTCTGCGCGCACCTTCAATGGGATCGAGAGCTATTGAGGACCAAAGTAGCAACTCCAAAATTGTCTAGCAATTAACTATGATTTTTCTAAATTTTCATGATGGGATCAAGCATTTGTCGATGGCATTGACAGTTGCTTGATGGAATCGAGTGGTCTATCGATGACATCAATTGACTTTATTACAGACAGATTTAAGACATATGACAACAGGGTGTAGGATTTGTGTTTCAATAGCTATGGAGCATGTTAGCGGCTGTTATGTGATATTTCAGGTTTGGGAGCTGGACAAGAAGTGGATGTTTTGGCATCCATTTGTTGAGTTTTTGAGTTGTAGGCTTATATTTGAGTGAGGCCCAAATTTTTTTGTTGGTGCCTGTGTGTGTGGTTCTATAGCTTATTCCATCAAAGTTTCGATTGGGAGATTTTTCAAAAAATAAAATAAAATGAAGAAAACAAATGTCTGAGTCACCTAATCAACAAGTTGGATGGCATATGAACATTACAATCAGCACGAGGAAGTTTTAATGGTGGTTGTTCAATCAACAATGTTTTCTTGTGGTGTGGTCCATCGAGATTTGGATCTGCCTTATTTTTGGGCTTATTGATGAGCGGTGGGGTTAAAACACATACATCATAGTGGGGCCATAGAGCACCAACCAATAGCCACCTTGCTACTCCCGCAATTAAATGGAAGCAGATTGTGTGGTGACCCCACAACATTAGGTACTTAGTGTAAGAAGCTGTTGGGATTTGCTTATGGAAAAATGAATAGACAGCATGGATATAAAACAACATAAAGCACGGTGGGCCCCACAATGCCTTACACCACGTAGCCAAGTGATGTTGGAAGCAGATTGCCAGTGGCACCCGCCACAGGGAGCACGACCTGACTCATGCTCTATGTAGCCCACCATGATGTATGTATTTCACGGTTAATTTCATCCATTTTGCTAGATCATTTTTCAGTGCATGCTCCGAGAAATGATACAGATCCAAAGCTGAAGTGGATCACAGAAAATAAGGGGATTGAATGCCCACCAACCAAAACTTCTTGTGGTCAGATGAGTTTTGGATCAATCTTATATTTGTGTTTTTGCCCTTTATTCAAGTCTCTGTGACCTCATAAACTGGCTGAATGGCAAATAAAACATCATGATGGCCTTAGGGAAGTTTTAATGGTGGACATTCAATCCCAATTGTTTTATGTAGTGTGGTTCACTTGAGCTTTAAATCTATTTCATTTTTGGGCTGATGCCTAAAATGAACTGTGAATAAAGCATATACGTCACAGTAGCCCTTACGTAACTTTGGTCCATGTCTGGCCACAGGTACAGCCTTGTAGTGGGTGCCGCAGGCAATCCACTACCCATGATATTTGGGACACCACCCAAACCGATAGGAAACAGATTGGCTACTCCCCCTGCCACCAGCCCCCTAGCTGGTGTTCGGTGCTCTGTGGGCCCCACCATGATGTATGTATTTCATCCATTTCGTTCTTCCATTTTTACATATAATTTTAGGGCTTTATACCAAAAATGAGAGGGATATAAACCTCATGTGGACCACACCACAGGAAAACAATAGTGATTGGGTATCCACCATTTAAATGCTCCTAAGGCCCACTGTACTGTTTATTTGACATCCAATATGTTGATTAAGTCATACAGACCTAGATGAAGGGAAAAAACAAATATCAGCTTGATCCAAAACTTTTATGGGCCCCAAAACTTTTTAATGGTCGACGTTCATTTAACACTGTTTTCTGTAATGTGGTCCACTTGAGATTGGGATATACCTAATTTTTGGTCTCATACCATAAAATGATCTAAAAAAAATAGATGGACATCATGGATGAAACACATACATCATGGTGGGGCTCACAGAGCACCGACCACCTGCCAATGGTCTGTGGCAGGGGGAGTAGCCAATCCATTTCCAAACTGATAGCACAACCTACAGCTAGGGGTGTACATCTAGTCCAACCAAGTTGAGCTTGACTCCGCTCGACCACTGGTTGACCTCAGCTCGAACTCAGCTTGGCTCGATCCTCGAGCCTAACTGGCCAGCTCGGCTTAGTTCGGTCAGCAGCTCGGGCCGAGTTCGAGCCAAGATCGAGTCGAGTTCGCCATTGAGGCATTTCCACAAACACCTGAACTACAACTTTAAAATCCCACCATTTTACAAACAGAGACAATGGTTTTTACAGGTATTTTATCAGATACCTTCTAAGCAACATAAAAACCAAGAAAAACAAAGAGAAAAAGGGTATTTGTTTCATGTACATACCTTTTTTGCCACCAGCCACCTTTCATTGAGTCATTTTATCAAGCAATTGGTGAGCAACATCAATGCAAAGTAACCGAGTCACCGAACTGGTTCGATTTGAGCTAGATTCGATCCGAGTCGAGTAGAGGTGGGGCCTGCTCGAACTCGGCTCAAACTCATTTTCAAACTCAAAAAATCAGCTCAACTCGGCTCGAACTCAGCTTCGAACTGAGTCGAATCGAGCTTTTTCGAGTCAAGTCGAGCGAGCTAATTGAGCTAGCTCGGTTCATGTACACCCCTACCTACAGCCCCTCTCAGCAACCCGCAGGCATCGCAGTCTCAATGTCTAATATGAGAGCGTCATGTTTAGAGCTGGGCATAATCCGACTCGATCCAACGGATCCGAATAGATCTGATCCGAATCGAAGGCCAAGATCGGGCCAGATCGAGTTGGCCCAGTCAGATCCGACCGTTCATCGGATTGAGTTTGGATCAATGTCAATCCGGACCGATCCGATCCGATCCGATCTGATCTGATCCGCACAATATTCATTCAACGCTATTTCCTGTAATGTTGTCCACTTGAGATTGGGATATACCTCATTTTTTGTTTAATGCCATAAAGTGATCTAGAAAATTAGATGGACGACATGGATGAAATAAATACATCATGGTGGGTCCACATAATACCAACCATCAGCCATTGGCCGGTGGCAGGGGAGTAGCCAATCCCTCCTCTCAGCTCGTGGCTCGAGGTGCATCGAGCACCGAGCTCTGACACAGACAAAAGGGAATGGTTCTATGCGGTCAAGTTGTGTGGGCCCCACCGTGATGCATGTCGAACATCAACACCGTGCATTTGATGGGTCCCCTTTAAACTATGGGATATCCCAAAAATTAGTTGTATACGAAACTCAAGTGGGCCATTCCATCTAAAATCATGTGAAGACATTCTTAAAACATATAAAAGAACTTGGTGGTGCCCACTTAAAATTTGGATGTATTTGAAACTTCGTCTGACCCCTCATCCAAGTGGGACACATATAATGGATGGTCTGGATTTGTGAACCACACCTCGGTGGGCCTAAAAAATGATCATGAATGTTTTAATGGGAGGGTTACCCGTAACCCTCTCAATGTTGTACATGATTGAAGCGGCAGCCTGACAGGTGTACCAATGCACCAGGCCGTTTGATGTATTGACGTTAGCAAGTTATGTGGGTCCCATCATAAGATATGTGTTATATCCAAACCGTCCATCCATTTGGCGGGCTAGTCTTAATGCTTGAGCCGTAAAATAAGAAAGATCTAAAGATTAAGTAGACCACATTCGACAAAAACACGTGTGTGTGGGGGTCGGACTCGGGTCAAGTCAGAGTCGAAGGATCGAGATCGAGTCGAGGGCCCAACTCGGTCCCGGATCGGATCGAGTTCGGTCAGGGCATTGAAAGTTTTAGACCGAGTCAAGTTGGACCCAATCCCGTCTGACTTGACCCGACGCCCACCTCTAGTCATGTCAAGCGGATTGGCTAGCGTACCACACACCCGCTATATAGCTGGTGTATTGATGTCAGCAAGTTTTGTGGATGTAATCATGAGGTATGTGTTATATTCAAACCGTCCATCCATTTGGCGAGCTCGTCTTAAAGCTTGGGACGAAAAATAAGATAGATCTAAAAATCAAGTGGACCACACTGCAAAAAGCAGTGGGGGATTAAACATCTACCATTGAAATCCTTTTATGGGTCACAGAAGTTTTGGATCAATATGAAATTTGTTTTTCCTCTTCATCCAAGTCTTTGTGACCTTATGAGCAGATTGGATGGAAATTAAATGTTATGGTGGGTCCTACCATTTTTTTTAACGGTGAAAATCATTATTCCCGTTGCTATTTGTGGTGTGGTTCATTTGATCTTTGGATATGATTCATTTTTTGGACAATGCTCTTAAATGATCTCAAAAAATGGATGAACGGTGTGGATATAATAAATGCATCACTGTGGGGCCATGTAACTTTGATATTATTTGAACCGTTCGTACAACTAGGAGCTCGAGGAGCGTCAGCCGCTCGCCTTCGCATACGGCCAGCTATATAGCTGGTGTGTGGTACACCAGCCAATCCACTTCCTCATGTCAAAGTCTTCCATGCAGCTTTTTTTAATAGTTGTAGCACCATGGGCAACCCCACCGCGATGTCACCATTTTGGACGTGAGTTCGATTGGGTGGGCTCACTGACTGTGGGGCCACCTTGATATATGTGAGACATTCATGCTGTCCATCTGTATTGAAAGCTCATTTTAAGGCATGATCTAAAAAAATGAACAAGATTCAAATCTTAGATGGACCATGGTACAGGAAACAATGATGACCGTTAAAAACTTCTTTTGAGCGTGTGGGGTGTGTGTACGTGTGGCGTGAGTGTGTGGGGGTGTGTGTGCGTGTGTAAAAAAAAATAAATAAATAAAAAAAACTTCTTCTTTTGAGCTACAAAAGCTTTGAACCAATATGATATCCATGTGGTCTCTTCATCCGGGTCTTCGTGACCTTATCGTACAAATTGGATGTCAAATAAATATTCGGGTGGAATCCATGAAGTTTTTAATTGTAGAGATTCAATTAAGACAGTTTTCTGTGGTATGATTCACCTAAGATTTGGGTCAACTACATTTTTGGGGTGATGCCCTAAAAGAATCTGTCAAAATGGTTGGACGGTGTGGATTTAAGGCACATTCATTAGAGTGAGCCCCACAATAGCGGTCCCACCCACCTTGGTGGATCTAAGATCCACCAAAGCGGCGCTCCACCGTTCCCACCAACTCTAGGCTCCCCTCAATTATCCCCATAGTCAGTGCTAAGAACGGCAGGTCAATCTCACCATTTCTCCTCCTTGCAATATAATATTATCATGTGTCCGTATCTCTACTAGCCCAACGCGGCTTTCTCTTTTCATTTTCCCTTTAAGATAATAACAAAAGATTGAGTTCGATCATTTTGAAAAGGAGGGCTTACCCCTAGTTAAAGCATCCCACTAGAAAGATTTACAAAATAGAAATGTTCATTAAAAATATTCATTGTCTATTAAAGTTGCTTATAGATGATTTAAATCAATAATTATATGTTTGAGGGTCATCCTAATCATAGAAAAAGAGAGGTGAGTACATCATCTTTACTCCCATAGTAATTATGCTAATGCTGGACATAGGCAGTACATATTACACTTTTTGTGAAGGTACCTAAGATCACATAGGTATTATAAGATCTTGTGAGCATACTAATGTATTTATTTATTTAATAGGCACTCACACTCCACACACTCACACCACATTAAGATTTCACCACTCGAACCAATGACCTCATATTGAAACTTTCGTGAGTCTAGAAGTATCAGAGGGACTTACTATGAGCCTCCCAATTGCAAGAATGGAAAAAAGTTAAAAAGATAATTATTACCCTACCCAAAACTATAAACACATATCCCTGCTCTGGGTATGGGACGATAATTTCAAACATTGTTTAAATTTCATAAGCCTGAGTTGTTGAAATCCTTGCTAGTCAATAAAACAATAAATAAAAAAGTATTATAATATATATAAAAATATTAAAAAAAGGTAAAATGAGAAAAATCATGTAATACCCTATGTCTTTTTCAACAATGGATTCCACCGTTGACCCATTGTTTCATATGATGTGGCCCACCTGAGAGTTGGATGGCTCTCATTTTTGGGCCCATGCCCTAACTTTGATGGGCAAAATGAATGTATGGTGTGGATAGAATCACTCCTGTGGGCCCATTCTAAAAAAAAAATCACGATGAAGCAAGTGACGCAGCGTCACTTGCTTTCACTTCCCCACAACTCTCTCCTCCACGACTCCCTCTCTTTCCCACTTCTCTACAACGGTGCGGATGAACCCATTCACCATGATTTTCATCATCATGGTGGGACCCATTCCTCAATCTAAACCGTTTCATTAGACTTTTATGTAACCCATCAAATCTCACCGACATTATTTTTATACCCATTTCTCATACTACATATAGAAAACCATGAAGAAAAAAAAAAAAAAAAAAAAGAAAGATTTTGAGAAGAAAAGAGATCGGTACCTTGAAAAAAAAAAGCTTTCGTAAGGGTTCAACATCGAGTTGAAAGTGGATTAACTCAAGTTAGTTGCACCTGATGAATCTTCGACTGATTTCTTCGATTATTTCCTCCCATCGCACTATTTTTCCATATCAATGGAAGGTAAGGTGATTTTTCCCAAATTGAAAATTCATATCTATTGTTATATAATCTGACATTGAAATATTCATAAATAATTCTCCTTTGAAAGATATTCTTTATTTGACTCTGACAAATGCAATTATTATTATTATTATTATTATTATTATTATTATTTATTATTATTATTATTATTATTTGCATTTGATATTATCTAAGGGGTAATGATGAATATTTATTATTGAACAATTATTAATTTTTTTTTTTATGCAATGATCCTTACTGGTGGCTCGCCTAAAAGGATCACCATATTATTTTTTACTTCACTTTTTTAATATTGTTTATTTCAATGTTTTATTGTAAATTATATGCATCATATGTGAATAATTATTTTTGTACAATGATTCTTTACCTGTACCTTGGTATGGATCATTCCCCGAAAATGATCAGACAAAACGGTTTAATAGCCTAGGCATTCCTCAACTTAATTTTTTTTTCTGTGTATCAATTTGGGTGGTCCTACCTATTTTTGAGTGATTCCTGTGCTAAAAGGATCAATACGCACAAGTGCACTTAGTTAGTCAGTAGGCTTTCATGTCCCTGAAAGGTTATGGCCCTATTCTGTATTGGGTCATCTAGTCTAAAGGATTAACACCCTATGGGCTGATTTGGGTATCCCCTCAAAAGGATCATACTATAGACACATAGTGTTTTTCTACTCAAAATCTTAGCATTTTTAGAAAGCTATGTTAAACACATTTATTTCATATTCATGAATGTCAAATTATTAATTATGATTTTTACATCCTTCCGTGGTCCCCTAAGTTTTTTTTGATTAATGTTCAAGATTAAATTTGTTAGTAATTGTGGATTTTCAACTTCGGGATTAGTGATCCTATTGAGTTTCAACTCATTATTTTGTTTTAACCATTTCGGAGTGGCCTCTATTTTGAAGATGCGTGGATGTTACTATTAGTAATGGAGCATGGACCGTGGTTGGATGCACGAAGGCATCTTATTCTACATTGAATAAATTTTATTTTATTTTGAGCTTGAATGTAGTAATGCACTTGATTTTCTTATTCAAGTTAAATTAAATAATTATGCATTGTGTAATAACGGATTTTGTAATTAATGATCTTAGAATGTGTTTGGATTTTAAATATTGGGTTATCGTGGAAGAAAATGAAATGCATATGAAATTGTCATTCTTTATCTTTTATTTTTATTTTTATTTATATAGGTCACGAGTTTGGAATTTGGGTCCTAGACACCCTATTCGGGTACCCGAATTTTGGGGCGTGACAAATTAGAAGAAAAAAAAAAGAGAATTTGGAAAGAGAAGTCACGGTGAAGAGCACATGACTGGGATGGAATATAAACATGATGAAAGAACCACTGAGAAACCTAAGTGTGACATCCGTTCCACATTAGTCCCATATGTGTAGCCCAACTGAGTTGTTGATCATATGTTTTTGGGGCCCTGGTCATAAAACTGATGGGCCCACATGATAGATGGAGTGGATGTGATAAAAATAACACGGTGTGGCCCTCCTAAATTTTGGATCAAACTTATTTTTATATCTTTCCTTAGTCCTGATGAGTCTGTATGCCTTATGAAGGCATTTGGAAAAATACCAACCATAGTGGCCCACATATTAAGTCTATGGCTGGCGTCCCATTCCCAGTATCTCTTGTGGTGTGGACCACCTAAGTTGTATATCTGACAAATTTTTTTCCCAGTACTTTGTGAGGATTCCAGACCTTCAAGGTCCTCAGATGTCTGTTTCCAAGGTATAGGGATTTCATGTGCCCTGTAATCTCATTGGGCCACATCATCTGTGCTACACCAGCACAACATTTGTAAAGAAAATGAAGACATTTGAAAAAAAAAAAAAAAAAAAAAAAACCCCCCTTAGAATTTTACATTCAGGTACCTTGATAAAAAAAAAGCTTTCAGAAAGCTGCCTCATTTATGGATTTCAGATCAAATTGCCATATATTGAACTTGTGGCCCACCTGATGAGAAGACCGGATCTTCGACTGATTTCAGCCGATCGAGGGCTGCGGTACGGAGAGTTTGGATCCAGTGCTGCAGCAGTGGTAGACACGTGTGAGCAATCAATGGAAGGTAAGTGTGCTTAGCTTGTCCTGGGATCACAAAGACAGGTGGCGATGGGCCTTACTCAACGGAAATCGGATTGCATAATGAGTTACTCAGTATGTTTTCATCGTAAGTTTACCGTACCACAAGGGGATAATAATTTCCACCGTTGAAACCTTTCTACGGCACACAGTAATATTTATTTTTCATCTAACCTGTTTATAAAATAATAGACACAGATGAAGGGAAAAAAAGAAATCAGCTTGATAAAAAACTCTGGCCTCTAAGAATTTTTCAACAGTAGATGTTCAATTAACACTGTTTCATATGGTGTGGTTGACTTGAGCTTTGGATATGCTTCATTTCTGGGCTCAACTACTAAAATAAGCTGGAGAAATGGATGAATCGGTGTGGATAAACTACATACATTTACAGTGGGCCCAACTGAGTTTACTCATTATGATAAGTTACTGAGTGGCAATCCGATTTCCACCAAAAATCTAGTTTGGGCCACCATGTTATTTTTTTAGAAATTCACTTTTTCAAATCATGTTAAGTACATTAACCCAAAAATGATAAAGATTGGATTGAATGGCTACCATTGAAACATTTGCTGGATGGCAGAAGTTTTGAATCAGCATCGGATTTTTGTGTTTTTAGTTTATCCTGTATAAATAACCTTGTGAACTGTATGGATGGCATTATAAATATCAGGGCGCACCTAAGAAAGTTTTAATAGTAGGCATTTCTCAACTTAATTTTTTTCTGTGTAAGTCCATTTGAGTTTTGGAACTACCTATTTTTGGTACATGTGCTAACATGATGGGGGCGAAGAGGAAATCAGACTGCGTACTTAGTTAGTCAGTAGGCTCTCATCGTACTAAGTAAACTCAAATGGCCCTATCTTGAATGTATGTGGTCTATCTACATGTCTATCTGTTTTTTCCATCTAAATTAAGGGGTTGAGTCCAAAATTGATGCATATCCAAAGATCAAGTGGATCATACTATAGGAAAATAGTGGGGATAATGATTTCCACCATTGAAACCTTTCTAGGCCTCACAATGATGTTTATTTGTCATCCAACCTGATTATTTGTCATCCAACATGTTCATTACATCATACGGACATGGATGAAGGCAAAACACAAATATAAGTTTGATCCAAAACTTCCGTGGCCCCTAAGAATTTTTCAATGGTAGACGTTCAGTTCAACTGTTTCCTGTGGGTGTGGTCCATTCAAACATTCTATATACTTCGTTTTCGGGCTCGGGCCCAAAATATGGACCACTAACCAATTCCTTTCAACAGCGTTCATTTCTTTTGCATCCTTCCCACCATATTGGCGGAGTGGCCTGCTCTATTGACCAAGTAACTACGTGGGACCCACCGGATGATCGGCTTTGGACCGCCCTTTTCCCCCGAAAGCAGAAGAAGATCATGGCTTTTTTTTTTTTTTTTTTTTTTTTTTTTTTTATTTCTACTTTGTTTTCCACTAAGGATTGAGAAAAACTTTTTATAATCCGGGCGTGGTTGATACGCAGGCCCAGAGAATTGACACGTAGCATATAAATTACTAAAACCGAAGAATCTAAACTCATGAGGTCCAATCTAGCGGGTCACAACCTAAATTTTACAGTTGTTTGTTTGGATAGCAACTGGCTATTCGGTTGGTGGACTTCCGGTGGAAGGTGAAAATGGAAACCATCCAACGGTATGGATTCAACAAACAAGTTAGCTTGAATCAGCGGTCACAGCTATTTGACCAATATGATTTCCTTTAAATGATATTTCTAAAGTAAGCCCCATAATCTGGACGGTGTAATTTAACTTCAAACAGTACTTGCGTACAGGTCTCTAGTGCGTGCATATCAACCATCTCGCTCTGCCGGAGTATCAAATTAAGGGTGGGAACGCTATACGTCTAAATTCATCATACGCTGGTCGCCACGCATTCTACAAAAACCCGATTAATGCAGGGACAATATTATACGTAAAAGCGGGGGAGAGAGATGGTTTTGACAGAGAGAGAGAGAGAGTGAGAGAGAGAGGGCTGAGACCTTGAATGAGAGAGAGAGGGCTTTGAGTGAGAGAGAGAGGGCTTTGAGTGAGAGAGAGAGGGAGATGGATTTGAGAATCTCCGATATATTACGAACGAGGAACGTGACTTCCCTGCAAAACTTACTTCTAGAAAATCAACCCATTTTTGATAGGTTTTTGACGGAATTTGTTTCACAGACTCTTTTGCACATTGCAATTCAACATCGGAGCTTCCAATTTGTTACAAAAATCCTACGTCGGAAGCCCCAGCTCGCTTACGTATTGAGCTCTCAAGGATTCTCACCTCTGCGCATGGCATCGGCAAACGGGTCTGCCAATATCGTAAGAGAGCTCTTACTGTTAATCGTTGATGTTTCACATGATCGCGATTCAAAAGGGTGGACTCCTGTCCACGCCGCTGCGATGAAAGGTCACGTCCATGTCTTGGAAGAGTTCACAAGAACCAATCCAGAGTGGATTCGAGACATGACGGATCGAGATGAGACGGTCCTACACCTTTATGTGAAATATAATTATCAGATTGATGCACTGACGAGGTTGATAGGTTTTCTGGGTGTGGGTTATGCAAACGAGTTTGTGAATCGAAAGGATGCGAATGGAAACACCATTCTTCATCTCGCTGCAATGAAGAAGGATATGGAGGTATGGACTCTCTCTCTCTCTCTATCTCTCTCTCTATCTCTCTCTCTTCCTTTTCTTCTCTTCTTCCGCCAGCAGCATCGCTGATGAGTTCCATGATGAAGAGGTCTCAAGTACAACGGGCTCGACCACTGTTTATGGTGCACCCACCCACTGGATAACCTTTTTTTTTTTACACACGCACGATCTTTTTCTGTCACGACCCATGTTCCGAAATGTAGGTCTCATTTTTTTTTTTTTTTTCTGTTTATGTCCACACTGGATAACTTATTTTTTTTTACACACGCACACCACGAGGGACATACACTCACAGTGAGGGTGGAATTTCAAACCCATGACTCACCCTAATGTTGAAACTCTTGTAAGTCTACCACCCGAGCAAGTAAGGACCATGGGTTGTTGTATTTCCGTGGGACTTCATGTCATGATTTGTACATCAAGATTCTATTATTTGTCATGATTTGTATATTAAGTATACTTAAATTATTTGATATACTTACACAAATGCACCTCCTACCAAGTTCTATTTATACATTTCTTCTAGTTAGTATTCATATCTAAGTTTCATTCATACTCAACCACATAAAATGAATAAGAAATCGACCATCAATTTTACTAATAAGTTATTAATATAGTTAATGATCTTCTTATTCGGGTCTTATGCAATAAAATAAATCTTATCCAACAAACTTGAAAGAAATAATTAATAATCCAAAAGCATCAAATGAAATTAAAATGATAATCGTCGTTAGTATAGTGCAGCAACTTTTTTTCTCTGCCAAGTATAGAAGTGTCCATTAGATTCTTTTCTGTCTCGATCACGTACTCTTATTCTTGAGTC